>OZ005655.1:277583538-278783538 GCA_963930645.1 Salticus scenicus
TATTTTTAGCTATATATACACAAAGCTTAATAATAATAAACTGGCGCTTTAAAATACTAAGTTACATTCTATAGCAACGGTCATTATATTAATAGTATTTTAAAACTTCTTTCGCACGTTTTATCACAATTTTATTATTAATATTTATTTAAGTTAATACCAAAAATAAATAAACAAATAAATAAATAAAATAAAGTTTTATGTAAGAAGAAATGTAACGGAAACATTCATTTTTTTTTGCTGCAAAGAAGGAAAACATAAAAAATGAAAAGTTCTTAATTTTTTTTTTTTACTTTCTCTTACCCATAAGGTAGAGAAAGTATTGTTTTTGGGTCAAATTTTCGAACGCGAGATTTTGTTATATTTACACGTTTTGAGGTCCCCTGAATACGAAAATCATGTTTTTAGCAAATGGTCTGTGTGTCTGTGTGTGTATGTGTGTCTGTTATCAGCATATCTCAAAAACAAATTATGGCAGAAAGTTCAAACTTGGTATTCTAAATGTGTATCATATAGGGATGCTACAGTAAGCTTTTCGTTAAGATCAAGCAAATGGTTCGTGTACAGGGACAATCAAGAGAATTCTAATACGTCTATAGGGGGAATTGCAGATAAGTAGAGTTTAACGTCTATAGACTGCACTAAACCAAATAAAACGAATGTATATTTTTTGTAATAGAGATAGTTAACTGTGAAAAAAAATTGTGTATGTAGGATCCTCGCCTCCTCCCTTCTGGGGGGCAAGTCCCCCCTCGAGGGGAGAAAATTTTCATGATGGGTATCCTTCAAAAGAGCTCGTCAATACCTTTAAAACGAATAGTTGAACCATCGATCTACGATAATTTAAAACAAAGTTATCGATTTTTTTTTTTTTACTTTTAACAAAAAAAAACTTAGATTTTTTTTTTTTTTTTTTTTTTTTTTTTAATATTGAGACTAAAATGGACTTTTTTTGGATATTTGGTGTTATACTACTTCTCTAATATGGAAATCGTCTGCAATATCATAAAAGATGATTTTTTTAAAAAAATAATTTTAATATATTTTTTTTTTTTAAACAGAATTATTTTTTAATAACCGAATTAAATTCTATATAAATGTAGGTGCATTAGTGAAACGGGGGGTTGAAGGGGTGGTAGCCCCCCTCACACAGAACTATTTATCATATAAAACTCTTCAGAAGCCTAATATGATTTGTTTAACACAGGTTTACATAACAGTACTCGTTATCTTACCTTTTAATCTGCAACCTGTATTTAAATTTCAGGGTAAGAGAAAGTCGTGTGAGTGACACACCAGATTATTAAAATAGTTCATGTTCAATTGAACACTATATATACATAATTGAAAGGAAAAAATATCAGAATGTTAAAAAAATAAAAAATAAAATAAAATTTATACACTAAATTTGCAATAAAATGCAAAGGAAATAAAAATACAAATTAATTAAATACTTTAATTAAATGGAAAGGAAATAATATATAATATATATAATATATATATATATATATATATATATATTATATTATATTTATATTATATATATATTATATCTTAATATATATAAATCTCGTGTCACAATGTTTGTCCTCAATGGACTCCTAAACCACTTAACCGATTATAATAAAATTCGCACACCATGTGCAGTTTGGTCCAACTTGAGAGATAGGATAGTTTTTATTACAAAATTTGCCCCCCAAGGGGGGAGGGGGCCCAACGTGATTTAACAAAAAAAAAAAAAAAAAAAAAAAAAGAAAGAAAGAAAGAAAAAAGGAAATGCAGTTCGACCGTTCAAAATTGGTACAGATAGGTTTAAAGGCCTGCAAATCGAATGAGGATATTTTCGAAAGTGTAAAGTTAATAGGAGGGGCGGAGGGGCTAAAAAATAAAAATGGAGTTAGATCGTTCAAAATTGGTGCATAGAGATACCTACCAATCGATTGCGGATATTTTCGAATTTGCAAAATTATTAAGAGGTAGGGAAAGGGGGGGGCAGAAGAGCAAAAAACTAAAAAAAGAGTTAGATCGTTTAAAATTAGTACAGATAGGTTTTAGAGACTTGGAAATCGAATAAAGATAATTTCGAAAGTGTAAAGATATTAGAAGGGGCGGGAAGGAGGGCGGAGGGTCAAAAAAATAAAAATAGAGTTAGATCGCTCAAAATTGGTGCATAGAGGTATTTGATACCTACAAATCGATTGCGGATATTTTTGAATTTGCAAACGTATTAAGAGGTAGGGAAGGGGGGGGAAGAATAGCAAAAAACTAAAAATAGAGTTATATCGTTTAAAATTAGTACAGATAGGTTTTAGAGACTTGGAAATCGAATAAGGATAATTTCGAAAGTGTAAAGATATTAGAAGGGGCGGATATTTTCGAATTTGTAAAATTATTAGGAGGAGCGGAAATGGGGGGGGGGCAGAGGAGCAAAAAATAAAAATGGAGTTAGATCGTTCAAAATTGGTGCATGGAATTTTTTATACCTACAAATCTCTTGCGGATATTTCAAATTTGTAAATTTATTAGGAGGGGGGAAAAGGGGGGTAGGGTCAAAATATAAAAATAGAGTTAGATCGTTCAAATTGGTGCATAGAGGTTTTTGTTAAAAAAAAAAAAAAAAAAAAAAAAAAAATGCAGATATTTTCGAATTTGTAAAATTATTAGAATAGACGGGAGTGGGGAGGGCATCAAGACAAAATAATAAATTTTAAGGCCCGCTAAATCGATTGTGGATATTTTCAAAAGTGTAGAATTATTAAGAAGGGCGGGAACGGTGGGCGAAGGAACTCGCGTGCCGTGCGCACAGGTAGACGCTGGCGCAGGCAGTGGGGGTCCGGACAGATTATTCCACCAATGAGAGAAGAATTTTTTTTGTATTTTATATCATTTCCCTTTCGATAATATAGGGATTCATTATGAGTGTCGAACATAAATGCGCGCGCGCAGAGCACAATAGGAACCCGATGCGACATTTTTCCAGATCAGATTTTTTTTTTTCACATGATAAAAATTAATGCAATTTTGAGAATTCTTTAATTATAGTGAATCATTTAAAAATAGGGACCAGCGAAGCGGGCTAAGCCTGCTAGGATCAAGGATGTTATCAAGGATGGTCTTTATTCGCAAATAATAATTTGAATGTATTGAATATTTTATTACAATATAATTCAACGTATAACATAGCCACAGCAACGCGTGGCTGGGTCTGCTAGTATATATTATATATATATACTAATATAAATGTGAAAACCTATAAAAATATTGTATAAAACACCTAGCAAATACGAAAAAATTAAACGATAAATGAACATCAAAATTTCTAATATGAAAAACATTTACGTAATTTTAACATTTATGGATAGCAATGAAAATATAAGAAGGATAACCATTCGACCTCACGATTTCGGATAAACTGTGTAATACAACTTCAAAACTATCGCATTTGTTTCAAATTCTTTTATTTCTGGCAATTTACGAAAAAAAAAAAAAAAAAAAAAAAAAAAAAATTAAAAACTCCTTTGCAAATATTTGATAACAAATTAGTTAAACTTAAAACTTTAAAATCGATATCTAACCTTTTATCATAAAAATTAATAATCCTAGACTTCTTAACTAACTTAATTCTTAAGTCTAAAAAAAAAAAAGAAAAAAAAATCTTTAAATATTACCAGAACTATAACCAGATTAACATTATTATACATATAATAATTCTATACTAATATAATCAGATTTTATTTGCTTATCTTTTTTTTTTTTTTTTTATAACAAGATTATATTACTCTATTTTCATTTCACAAAATAAGAAATTTCTCAAACGCCGCAATTTAAGCTAATATTTAACACATAGGCTTCCACATCTTTAAATAATATATTTTTTTAATATTTCTAGAAAAATGCTCTATTTTAACTTCTAAAGTATTTTTGCATTGTTTATAACAGCCAACATTAAATTACCCCAAAACTATGAAACAAATACACTTATCAGGAACATATAACTCAAAAATACCATTTTCAATACTTTAAAAGATAAATTCGAACAAAAATTTGTTAGAAAACCCATAAAAATAACGATATGCTTCAAATATGAAATCACATTTCTTTAGAAACTTTATAATACACTATCTTCAAAAAGGGATATAGTTGTTTCGGTGAATAACCGAGCTCATTAAAATTAATTGTTTCTCAGCTATTTCTCTCCTAATTTGTAACGAATTTCTATTTTAGTTTACTGAAAAGCGAAATATGATAGACTTTTCGGAGGAAAAACTCGCATACATGTGTGCAGAAGTACATATGTACAATACTAAGTATAAGAAAGATTTCTGAAAAACTATTTCAATTTATAAAATTCCATTTGAAAATTTATTTATTAATTTATTTATTGAAATTTTTTAAAATGCTTCTTTCAAGCTAATTATTAATTATTTTCCTTCTGTTTTGCATCGTCATAGTTTAACAATATATTTTGAATATATTTTTGATATAACTTTGTCGGTTAATTAAAAAGTTAATTTTCAAAAATATTTTCATATTTGAATTTTAAAATTTAGAGCAAATATTTAATATTCAAATATAAAATTATTTTAAGACTACTACGTAGTTGGTATAGGTGGGCTCTGCTTAGTTCCCCATCATTAACTTATTATCATAAACTTCAACCATAGGGCATACATTCGTTTTAAAGGAAATGAAGTTTACCGATCACTCGGTACGGTCACAGCTAATGATATTCCCTACTCAATAGGCTATCCTAGCTCCACTTAGATACATTCACCTTATCCAAATTTATTGTTTATTGGGTCAGTTCATATTGAGTTTTCATGCAACTTTAGAGTATTTCCAGTCCAATAGTCCCGATAATGCAAGTCTAATTGAAATATTGCCCTATTTTCCTATATTAAGATAATCGTAAATTTTGAATGATTTACGAAATTTTCAAAGTAAAATGTTCATAATGAACAAAGTTTACGCCAGCATTATAAATGATATTTTAAGACTGTTCTGCAAATTAATTGCAGTAATATCACAAACTAAAAGCAAATATATCACAAAATTATATGTATACAGAGGCTGTTCGCACATTTTTTAGACGATTTTGATGGAGTGTACTGAAACAATTTCACTCATATTTCGTGTTTTATTTGTTCAGTTTGATAGCCCTTATTCTGAACTATTATTCTACACCGTAATTTCTATGATAATAATGCTTTTTATAATGTTTTTAAATTTTTCTACTCCTCTTGAACGGCTTTCCAAAGTCCACAAAGCGTTGTAGGTCGGTGGTTGGATAATGCTGATTTTAAGAGTCGAAAAACACAAAAATCCAACAGTGATACATCAGGAGATTTAGCAGGAATATCAGTGAAGGGTATGGTTTTAATTCCCGTTTTTTGTTCCATTTTTTTTCTAGAAAAGCAATTGCGGGTTGTGACGTGTGGCTGCTTCTTTTGTCTTGATACAGTTCAACCGATTGATAGCATTGTGGATAAAGATCTGGATTTTCATTTTTAAAAATTGGAATTAAAATATGTTCTTGATAGTATTTAGAGCTGATTTTGACATTTTTGTCACATTTCTTTTGCTTTTATCTTGCGCTTGTATGAAAAACTAGTGACAATCATAAATCCTTTAGAAAAACTTTCTTTTGATTCTTTCAACCATGTAGAAAAAAAAAATCTCCGCTTTTGTGATAATAAATTGATCTTTTTTTATTGCGACCACTTAAATAGACCCAAGATTCATCTACTGTTGCGACATTTTTCCATTTTTCTCCTGATAAATGCTTTTCATAAAGATTTCACTAAAAACTCACTTTGGAAAGAGCGTGGCTTTGAAGCCAACAAAGAATTTACGACTAAGTTTCATTTTTATGAATTTCGATTTAGGGTTTATTAAATTTAGAATCTCGGATTCAGAATTTCTAACCAATTTATTTTAGATTTAAATTCTGCAACTTTTACTCAATCACAAATCAGAATAACATGCATATTCATTAAATGAGAATAAGTTTAAATCTACTTACCCTCTCTGCCAGCATTCCGAAGATTAACGACACAACCACTAAATCATTAGAATATAATTAGACATTTGAATAATAGCTTTATTTGACTTCAATACTTAATTACGAATTTTTATTAATATTTAAGAATGATGACTGGAAATATAATGAATACGATTAGAAGATTTTAATAGTTCAGATTTAAAGTTCCGAGATACCTTGTACCTCGTCCGGATTCGAAAAGCGATTGACTCCAAAACTGCTCAGCGCCGTTCCTAATCAGTTCGGATGTGCGCATCACCTTCTCCACTCCCCTCCTCCCCGACATCCTCCGGGGGGGGGGGCTGAGCATGGCAGACTGGCGATTCTATTCACGGGTCTTTTAATGATTCCAACTGGCGTCTTCAGCGTGATCACTCGAATATTTCCATCCTCACCCGGATGGACGTCCAGGATGCGTGCTAGACTCCACTGAGCTGGCTGAATAGAGGGTTCCAACACCAGGACTAGCTGACCAGGTTGCAGATGGGTAACACCGCTCTTCCATTTTTCTCTTGACTGGAGTGAAGTCAAATAAGACTTTGCCCAGGTGCTCCAAAAGTGCCTCTTGATCTTCTGGAGGAGTTTCCATCTGGAAGAAAAACTGGTACAAAATTGATTAGTTTGGTTAAGAGATTGTTCAGAAAGCTGAAGAAGCGGAGCCCCAATTAGGAAGTGTCCTGGTGTAAGTACCAGAAAATTATTGGATTCGGTGGAAAGTGGTACTAAGGGGCGTGAATTTAAGCAGGCTTCAATATTTGTTAGAATAGTGTCACATTCTTCAAAGGTCAGGCAATTACCTTTACACGCCTTGAGTAAATGGCGTTTGGCCAACTTAACCGAAGATTCCCATAGGCCGCCAAAGTTAGGCCCGTAAGGTGGCATAAAATGCCAATGAATTTGTCTAGTTGTGGCATAGTCTTGAATAGTATTGGTTTTTGAAATTGTCACGAGTTTCTCTAAATGGGCATGGGCACCAACAAAGTTGCGTCCGTTATCGAAGTAAATGTCAGTAGGATAGCCTCGACGCCCTATGAATCTTTGTAGGGCATCTAAAAAATGCTCGGTAGATAAACTAGTGAGTAATTCGAGATGAATTGCCTTGGTGCACATGCAGATAAATAGGCAAATATAGGATTTAAATTTGGTACTTTTCCGTTTGTGGTCACATTTCGTTAGAATGGGACCTGCATAATCCAGGCCAACATGTTGGAAGGGTCTACAAGGGTTGACTCTTGCACTGGGTAAGTCACCCATCATTTGTTGAATGGGGGTTGGTTGGACCTTTGCGCAAGTGACACATTGTCGAAGCTGTTTTTTCACAGTGGATCTCCCATCAGGAATCCAGTAAGACTGGCGAATTAGGCTTAACACTAGTTCGACACCTCCATGCAGACTATACACATGAAAATGTCTGATTATAAGAGAGGTAAAAGGGTGATTTTTAGGCAACAGCAACTGATGCCTAGTGTCATAGGGAAGGGTCTTGGCTTTGTCAATTCTACCTCCCACTCTTAATATATTTTCGGAATTAATAAACACATGGAGAGGTTTTAATTTACTGTTGTTTGCAACGGGTTTGCCGCGCTGCAAAAGGGCTATTTCTGAAGCAAAGGACCTTTGTTGGACAAATTTAGTCACCAGTTTTTTAGCTTCTGAAATTTCTTGTACGGAGACTGGTCCTTTCAACTTTGTAGGATTTCTACTATTATTTATAAACCGCTTCATAAATGCAATTACACGAAAAGGTTTTGTACTTGAAGAAAATTTTGAAACCAAGTCGTCAATCATGGAGTCATTCATTGGGTTGGACTCTATTAGACTTGGAGTTTTCACAACTGTACATTTGACTGAGGTTGACATTTCTGAATCGTGCTCTGAGACCTGGATCTTTGGCCAATCAGGTCCAGACCACCACAAGGCAAATGTTTGTAATTTGTTTGGTAACAACCCACGAGTTGCACAGTCAGCTGGGTTGTGTTTGCTTGGTAAGTGATGCCATGTGGTTGGGTCTGTCAGAGCCGCTATTTTGTTGACTCGGTGTAGGACGTATGTGTTGCCCTTTAAGGGTGGATTTAAGATCCAACTACGGGCGATTGTGGAGTCTGTCCATAGACGAATTTCCTCCACCGGAGAATCTAGTGAGTTGTGGACGACTGACAAAAGTTCCGATAACAAAACAACCGCGCATAGCTCCAACCTAGGCAAGGTAATGGGTTTTAAAGGAGCTACACGGGTTTTAGCTGCAATCAATTTTAAAGGTGCGTTCTGACTGGGACGTATATAAATTACAGCAGCATATGCCTTTGTTGACGCATCACAAAATCCCTGTATCTGGTAAATGGATTCGGATTTCAAATCTAAAAATCTGGGTACTGACATGGCCTTAAAGGAAGCAATTTTTTCATAAAATTCGTTCCACCTGTTTTGAATGTCTGGTGGTAAAGGATCATCCCAACCAAGTTTTTGCTTCCAAACATCTTGTAGTAGCAATTTTAAAAGAATAGTGGCAGGGGATAACAGACCCAAAGGGTCGAAGATGCGTGCAATTACGGACAATAATTGTCTTTTGGTTTTTACGCTTTCTTCGGTGTTAACTCCAACCTGTAGGGTAGCCGATGTTAAATTCCAGTTTAGTCCTAAAATACGTTGGGAATGATCGGGGTTTAAGGATAATTCCTGATTTGTTGATTTTAAAGTTTCTGGGACTTGAACTAGAGCTTCCATACAATTTGAAGCCCATTTTCGCAGCTTGAAGCCCCCAGCATTAAATAATGCCTGAAGGTCTGTGACCAAAGATTGAGCGGCTTCGATTGTTTCAGCCCCTCCAAGGAAATCGTCCATATACAGGTTGTTGCGGGCAGCCTGCACAGCTACGGGAAAATTGTGTTCTTCATCGTTTAATAGCTGTAGTATGGTACGCAGGGCTAAAAATGGTGCACAGGCTGTGCCATAAGTAACAGTGTTCAATTGATAAATACGAAGTGGGTCTGACACATTGGCTCTCCAAAATATTCTTTGGAAAGACCTATCATGCTCTGCGACTAGAATTTGCCGGAACATTTTTTCTATGTCGCTCGAGAGGGCGACTTTATTTAAACGGAATCTGATTAAGTTGCTGAAAATACTGGACTGAAGTTTTGGCCCTTTATGCAAGTTAGAGTTCAGGGATTTGCCATTTGTAGTTAAGGCCGACGCATTGAACACTACTCGTAGTTTGGTAGTGCTACTATTTTCATTTATAACTCCATGATGGGGCATATAATAATTGGGTGTACTGTTAAGTTCCTCAGCTCTTAGTAGCGTCATATGACCTAAGTCAGAGTATTCACACATAAACTTACAGTATTCCCGTTTGAGATTAGGGTTCTGAACAAATCGATTTTCTAGATTTTTAAATATTTTTAGTGCACAGTTGGCACTTTCACTTAACTCTATCTCATCATGGAGGGGTAATTTTACCACATAGCGACCTTCGGGGTTGCGCTTGGTGGAAGATTTATATAGTTCCTCTGCCGGATCGGCTTCGGTTTCACTCTTAGAAGATATTATTGGCTGATTGTCAAAAAAATCGTTTAAGTTAACACAGTGTAACGAGGAGCTACATGTTGATTCTGGTTCCATTCCATCCCTTGAGAGGGGGCCACTGAGTAAGTACCCAAGTGAACTGGGAATGGCAGATGGTTCTCCTGGCCTTCCTGGTACTGGTGTGCCACAAATTAGTGACGCAAAAATATCTGCGCCTAATAGCACATCAATTGGTTGTGGCTTGAAAAAATTCATATCGGCTAACTGAAGATTTCTTGTATGTGGCCAAGGCGTCGTTCTCACCCGGAAATTTGGCAGAGGGGTAGTAATCCTATTTACTACTAGCGCTTTCAAGTTCCTATACTCGTTAGCGAAATTTGGCGAGAATGAGAATTCCGTAAAATTTAAAACAGGTTCTGCGGAAAGACCGTTTATGCCTACAAGTCGATGAGAAGTGCCAAACAAAGGCAAATTTACCTTCTCAACGCACTCTTTTGTTATGAGACTATTTTGTGAAGCACTATCAACTAACGCCCGACATTGAATAATTTTGCCATTAGGTGACCTAACCTTTATAAGGGCAGTAGCCAATAACACCTTTTGGTTATTAAAATTTGCATTAGATTGTGAACTATTGGCCACCGACGTAGCAACAAGGCCACCTCCCTGATCTGCAGAATTCTGTGTATAAATGTGCAGAAGAGTGTGATGTGAACCTGCACATACCTTACATTTAATATTAATTCTACATTGTCGCACTTGATGGTTAGTTCGCAAACAATTTTCGCACAGTGATTTTGATTTAACTAAGTCCCATCGCTCTTGAACAGTAATTCTATTGAATTTGGGACATTTAAACAATTGATGTACTTGAGAACAGGCGACGCATTTAATTTCTTTGACTAGTATTGAATTATTGACACAAGATTTTTTTACACTACTACCTTCTACTGGCTTCTTAAACATTCCTGGTTTATTTTCAAGCTTTGTTTGACTCGACGCCTCCCTTTCAATGAATGTACGAAACGAATTTAAATCGGGAATAGTTTGCGTATTCTCTAGACTTAGCTCCCACCTATGCCTAACGGATGAATCCAATTTTGAAATCATGAAATTTATAAGAATAAGATCGCTAAGAGGATTAGATTCCAATCCGAGGGTGTCCCGATGTCTGAGGGTGTCCCGACAGAATGTCCCGATTTTTCATCACTTCTTCAAAGTTTTCATCGTTTTCCTCTTCGGAAAAATTTGTAACTATTTCCTCGAATTTAACCTCCAGTACATTTACCTTATCCTTTAGGATCTTTAATCTGGCTTGATCGCTTTTCAATCATTGACCTTCGATTTTATAAATTCTATTTCTCTAATAACATTTTCAAATTTTATCATTTCATTAGATTTTGGGAACAACGCACTCTTTTCGACGTCATTCGCCCTTGTTTTCCCCTTTTTACCCATCTTTTGAGCAAACTAATTACAAACAATTAAATTTAAATATGAATTAATCGATCGAATTAAATTATTATTCTGCAGATCAGGAAGTAAAACAAAACAAAAAATATAAGAACAAATGAAAAGAAACACACATATAGAATATATATTTTTTTTTTTTTTTTTTTTTTTTACTGAAATAAATAAACTAATAAAATATTAAATGCACCCTTTTCATTCTCATACACTCATTTATTCAACAATTATTTAACATGAATAGCTATTAACTTAAATTCCCTAACCGAAATTGTTCCGGTTTGAAACCCAAACTATTTTGAATTACGTTTTCTCTAAACCAAAACTTTTACGTATGCATGAAATCGAAACTACTTTGAATTACGTTTTATATCAAAACAATTTGACTTTGTATTAATGATTTATTTCAACAAATTAATTTTAATTTACTTTAAAGTTTTTATACAGATAATTTAATCCTACGTAAACAAAAGAATTTTTTCAATTTACATTTTTTTTTTTTAATTTAACGAATTACGATTAATTATCTAATTAATAGGTAATTAAGCCTTCGGCTCGACGGACCACTATGGCTTTGAAGCCAACAAAGAATTTACGACTAAGTTTCATTTTTATGAATTTCGATTTAGGGTTTATTAAATTTAGAATCTCGGATTAAGAATTTCTAACCAATTTATTTTAGATTCAAATTCTGCAACTTTTACTCAATCACAAATCAGAATAACATGCATATTCATTAAATGAGAATAAGTTTAAATCTACTTACCCTCTCTGCCAGCATTCCGAAGATTAACGACACAACCACTAAATCATTAGAATATAATTCGACATTTGAAGAATAGCTTTATTTGACTTCAATACTTAATTACGAATTTTTATTAATATTTAAGAATGATGACTGGAAATATAATGAATACGATTAGAAGATTTTAATAGTTCAGAACTGCGCATTTTTGCATCTAAACAAAAATTCTAAATATCAGAAGATAAATAAAACTTCCAAAAATATAACTCTCCATGGAAACGATTTTTTCTTACTGCGAAATAAAATCGTCTAAAAAATGTGCGAACAGCCTCTGTATACACAGGGTGATTATAATTAAAGTTACGATATAAAAAAGCAATAATTTTAAGACTACCCGAGCGATTTGGTATTTTATCAAAGCAATCGCGAGGCAATGAAATTTTGTTTGAGGGAGGAAAAAAGTAGTTCCAACATCTTCCTATAGAGGGCGCTGTCAGGATAATGTCAGGGGAAACGCCTTAATGGACTCATTAAACAAGAATGGTGTTAGCAACACTATGGAATAGCAGGAAACAATAGACTTCAAGGGTTTACTGCAATCTATTTAGCAAAAAGACAAGAATACGTGTTTACAGCGGAAACAGTCCTAGTGAAAAGAGAAAAAGAGGAGCTTCATGAAACAAATACTTTACGGATAATGAACTGCCCACTTTGAAACTATTTTTTTTCTTTTTTGCCAAACACTATTTCATTGCTTCGCGATTGCTGTGGTAAAATATCAAATCGCTCTGATGGGTCGTTTTAAAATTATAGCGTTTTGAAATCGTAACTTTAATTGTAATCACCCTGTATAATGAACAAATACTAAAAATGTAATCAACAGCGGAACAGAGAAGCTGTTGTGTTTGAATTCGTTTGATTGTTGCGATTTGATGTAGCTGGAGTAATTTCTAGGCACAAATCTACATTTCAACTCAATTTTTTTTAAATGTTTTAAGAATCTTAAAAACATAGTTAATTGTGATTTTGCTCTACCTCTTTTATCTGATTGTTGGAAATTTTATCACATATAATCCACACTTCCTTAATTTTTTTTTACATATTTCACGACTACCGTTTTTCAATTTCCTATTAAATACTTCTCCCCCTAAATCTTATTGGGTGATAAACTGTCGCAATATACGATTCTATTTTAATATGTAGCAACACTTTTCTTTTGATTCTTTTATGCTCTGATGACGGTATGCTAAATGCTACCGAAACAAATGTCTAGAATTTTATTATTCCATTTGGCGTTCTATAAGTTGAAGACTTTTCCTGTATTTGCAATGCATGTGTCCGATATTTGATAAAATTTATACATAATTTATTTATGTGTAAGTGTTTTACTTATTACATATGAAATATCACAGTAATAAATATGTCTATATATAAACATATAATTATATTGGTTTAGTATTTGGTGGTGATGGTGTCATAACCGATCACTGGAAGCCTGCTGATGGATGGGGCTTTCGTTGAAATTTACAGATTTCGGTGGAAACATGTTGCAAGGCGAATGACTAATTGGGATAATATCTAATATTATTATTATTATTTAAACTTAGCTTAGATTTCAGACGGTATAGCAGACGTAAACGTAAACCATGTAAAACGTAATTTTAAAAATTATTGCACCTTAAATAAAGTTTACGAAATCACTTAATGTAAAGAGAAAAGCATACTTTTTTTTTTTTTTTTTTTTTTTTTTTTAATATTTATTAGGTTTACACCGCAATTAACAATGAAAGAATAATTTCAGCACCGTATATCAAAACAAAATTCATAATAACAATTTATTGAGCTATGTTTCTTGTTTAACACATAAATTCTAATAACAATAATATATATGTAGGGGAGAGTGGGGATGAATGGGACATTTTTCATGTTTTTATTAATAACGTTCTCCATATGTAATTCAGAATTTTGTAACATTGCTCATAAGTACACTTCAGTAATCAATTACATATAAACATACTAACTTTAATAAAAAGTTATCATTTTTAATTAATAATAATTCTTTTTTACATGCATGTGCATTGTCCCATTTATTTCCACCTATGGGAATGAATGGGACAAGACTGGAGTTAACAAAGAAAAGAAAACAAAATGGAAAGTAAATAAATTTTTAAAGTTAAATTGGTTTATGTGATTTTATTACACACTATGAATTTACTGAAATGAACATAAATTGATGTATTGACTCAAATTAACATCAAAAGGCAAAAGTCCTTTGGTTCGCACAGTTCCTAGTGTTCTAGGCTTTGGTAATTTAATCTAATAAGATCTAACCTAAAAATAAATAAGACACTAGAAAAATATAAATCGTTATATAGAGTACAAATTATCCAGATAAATTTTTGTTTCCGACTGATCGGGAAAAATCAGCATTCTATTCTGTATTACATTAATAATCACCAAGGATTTATTTAATTAGCTTGATTGAAATTGTGATTTTAATCAAACTATTATTAGTTTATTTATTTATTTTTTATTGATATTATTGATTTAAGTTGCATATTTTAACTTATATTTTTTTTAATCATAATTATTATAAACAAAAATCAGAACAATTAATTCCAATCCATTTTTCTCTAAATCCATGCTACTTTTATAATTCCATGTTATACCTATCGAACTACAGGTTATAAAAATATTGAAAATCTATTTGCGATTTGTTTTAATATAATTCTTGTGCACAATTTTAAATTAGCACATAGTGGGGAATGTCCCGTTCATCCCCATTCAAACTGTCCCATTCATCCCTACCACCACATGATCATATAAAACAGGAAATAAGCTTAAGGAACAATTGTCAATATTCTTCTTGAATATCATAAACATAATAAAAAATTATGCCTTTTCACCACATAAGAGTTATATTAACTTTAAGCAAATAGTTAATTTCTTAACTACTACCTAATCGAATCAGCAAAAACTTACTTTGGCAGCAGAAAAAGACACTTTAATTTTTTTCTGCCCTTCTATAGATAGCACAATTCTGAAACTACACTTAATGAATGACCTCAGTACTGCCATATATCAGAAAAATTGTCAAGTTTATTGTGCTTGCCAAACATAAAAATTTTGCTATTGTCCCATTCATCCTGCGTCCCATTCAACCTCACTCTCCCCTATATATATTATCATTATTATTCCGAACAATTTGAAGTGAAAAAAATATTCATATGTTTTATTGTTACAAAATTGGAAAATACAAAGGACATCGAAAGATTTCTAAACGTTTATAATTATCTTTCATATGAAGTTAAAGTATCCAAAAAGTATTTATGTAGGTTTCTCTTTACTCGCTTCTTTGAAAACTGAAGTTCTTCAAATATAAGATTTTCCCTCATTCATGTTTCTATAATCTGAGAATTATACCTAATTTGTTTATATTACTTATATTTCAAAAGAAAATTTATACATTATTTGATTGTGTTATTAGATATTATTATTTATTTATTTTTGTAACCAGAAAAATAATTTCCGAAAATTTCGATTTGAAGTTAATTTAATTTAGTTAATTTTATTCTTTTTTTTTTAAAAGATCAGATTTCATTTAATTCATTATAGCAAAATCATGCATTTTTTATTTTGACGCAAGAATATCTGCGCCTAATAGCACATCAATTGGTTGTGGCTTGAAAAAATTCATATCGGCTAACTGAAGATTTCTTGTATGTGGCCAAGACGTCGTTCTCACCCGGAAATTTGGCAGAGGGGTAGTAACCCTATTTACTACTAGCGCTTTCAAGTTCCTATACTCGTTAGCGAAATTTGGCGAGAATGACAATTCCGTAAAATTTAAAACAGTTTCTGCGGAAAGACCGTTTATGCCTACAAGTCGATGAGAAGTGCCAAACAAAGGCAAATTTACCTTCTCAACGCACTCTTTTGTTATGAGACTATTTTGTGAAGCACTATCAACTAACGCCCGACATTGAATAATTTTGCCGTTAGGTGACCTAACCTTTATAAGGGCAGTAGCCAATAACATCTTTTGGTTATTAAAATTTGCATTAGATTGTGAACTATTGGCCACCGACGTAGCAACAAGGCCACCTCCCTGATCTGCAGAATTCTGTGTATAAATGTGCAGAAGAGTGCGATGTGAACCTGCACATACCTTACATTTAATATTAATTCTACATTGTCGCACTTGATGGTTAGTTCGCAAACAATTTTCGCACAGTGATTTTGATTTAACTAAGTCCCATCGCTCTTGAACAGTAATTCTATTGAATTTGGGACATTTAAACAATTGATGTACTTGAGAACAGGCGACGCATTTAATTTCTTTGACTAGTATTGAATTATTGACACAAGATTTTTTTACACTACTACCTTCTACTGGCTTCTTAAACATTCCTGGTTTATTTTCAAGCTTTGTTTGACTCGACGCCTCCCTCTCAATGAATGTACGAAACGAATTTAAATCGGGAATAGTTTGCGTATTCTCTAGACTTAGCTCCCACCTATGCCTAACGGATGAATCCAATTTTGAAATCATGAAATTTATAAGAATAAGATCGCTAAGAGGATTAGATTCCAATCCGAGTGTCGATAAATTTCGCACCGCTTCGTTACAAGTATCTATTAAATTGAAAAACGATTTAGAACCATCCGCTTTGTTTACAATTACCGAAAAGATTTTATTTATTTGAGTTATAGCTAATTGGCGTTTATTTTCGTAGCGCTGAGTAAGGATTTCCCAACAGTGTTTAAGATTTTCCGATTGTAACGAAAATCCACGAATAAGTTTTGATGCACCACCTCTTACACACGATTGGAGGTATTGTAGCTTTTCAACCTCACTAAGGCTGTCATTATCCAGAACAGATGATTTAAATAAACTTTTAAATGACAACCAAGATTCGATATCCCCGTAAAAATAAGGAATTTCAAATTTGGGAAGACTAATATGCGAATTAACAGAAGTCCCTGGTTTGGTACGTGCATCATTATTTACATTTGGGGTATTTGATTGCGATTTACTCTCCAACACTACAGACAACTCCAACAGAATGTCCCGATTTTTCATCACTTCTTCAAAGTTTTCATCGTTTTCCTCTTCGGAAAAATATGTAACTATTTCCTCGAATTTAACCTCCAGTACATTTACCTTATCCTTTAGGATCTTTAATCTGGCTTGATCGCTTTTATCGCAATCATTGACCTTCGATTTTATAAATTCTATTTCTCTAATAACATTTTCAAATTTTATCATTTCATTAGATTTTGGGAACAACGCACTCTTTTCGGCGTCATTCGCCCTTGTTTTCCCCTTTTTACCCATCTTTTGAGCAAACTAATTACAAACAATTAAATTTAAATATGAATTAATCGATCGAATTAAATTATTATTCTGCAGATCAGGAAGTAAAACAAAACAAAAAATATAAGAACAAATGAAAAGAAACACACATATAGAATAGATTTTTTTTTTTTTTTTTTTTTTAACTGAAATAAATAAACTAATAAAATATTAAATGCACCCTTTTCATTCTCATACACTCATTTATTCAACAATTATTTAACATGAATAGCTATTAACTTAAATTCCCTAACCGAAATTGTTCCGGTTTGAAACCCAAACTATTTTGAATTACGTTTTCTCTAAACCAAAACTTTTACGTATGCATGAAATCGAAACTACTTTGAATTACGTTTTATATCAAAACAATTTGACTTTGTATTAATGATTTATTTCAACAAATTAATTTTAATTTACTTTAAAGTTCTTATACAGATAATTTAATCCTACGTAAACAAAAGAATTTTTTCAATTTACATTTTTTTTTTTTTTAATTTAACGAATTACGATTAATTATCTAATTAATAGGTAATTAAGCCTTCGGCTCGACGGACCACTATGGCTTTGAAGCCAACAAAGAATTTACGACTAAGTTTCATTTTTATGAATTTCGATTTAGGGTTTATTAAATTTAGAATCTCGGATTAAGAATTTCTAACCAATTTATTTTAGATTCAAATTCTGCAACTTTTACTCAATCACAAATCAGAATAACATGCATATTCATTAAATGAGAATAAGTTTAAATCTACTTACCCTCTCTGCCAGCATTCCGAAGATTAACGACACAACCACTAAATCATTAGAATATAATTCGACATTTGAAGAATAGCTTTATTTGACTTCAATACTTAATTACGAATTTTTATTAATATTTAAGAATGATGACTGGAAATATAATGAATACGATTAGAAGATTTTAATAGTTCAGATTTAAAGTTCCGAGATACCTTGTACCTCGTCCGGATTCGAAAAGCGACTGACTCCAAAACTGCTCAGCGCCGTTCCTAATCAGTTCGGATGTGCGCATCACCTTCTCCACTCCCCTCCTCCCCGACAGAGCGGAAACGCATCTTTCCATCCACTGTCTTTTTAAAAGCGCATTTTTGCATCAAAACAAAAATTCTAAATATCAGAAGATAAATAAAACTTCCAAAAATATAACTCTCCATGGAAACGATTTTTTCTTACTGCGAAATAAAATCGTCTAAAAAATGTGCGAACAGCCTCTGTATACACAGGGTGATTATAATTAAAGTTACGATATAAAAAAGCAATAATTTTAAGACTACCCGAGCGATTTGGTATTTTATCAGAGCAATCGCGAGGCAATCAAATTTTGTTTGAGGGAGGAAAAAAGTAGTTCCAACATCTTCCTATAGAGGGCGCTGTCAGGATAATGTCAGGGGAAACGCCTTAATGGACTCATTAAACAAGAATGGTGTTAGCAACACTATGGAATAGCAGGAAACAATAGACTTCAAGGGTTTACTGCAATCTATTTAGCAAAAAGACAAGAATACGTGTTTACAGCGGAAACAGTCCTAGTGAAAAGAGAAAAAGAGGAGCTTCATGAAACAAGTACTTTACGGATAATGAACTGCCCACTTTGAAACTATTTTTTTTCTTTTTTGCCAAACACTATTTCATTGCTTCGCGACTGCTCTGGTAAAATATCAAATCGCTCTGATGGGTCGTTTTAAAATTATAGCGTTTTGAAATCGTGACTTTAATTATAATCACCCTGTATAATGAACAAATACTAAAAATGTAATCAACAGCGGAACAGAGAAACTGTTGTGTTTGAATTCATTTGATTGTTGCGATTTGATGTAGCTGGAGTAATTTCTAGGCACAAATCTACATTTCAACTCAATTTTTTAAAAATGTTTTAAGAATCTTAAAAACATGGTTAATTGTGATTTTGCTCTACCTCTTTTATCTGATTGTTGGAAATTTTATCACATATAATCCACACTTCCTTAATTTTTTTTCTACATATTTCACGACTACCGTTTTTCAATTTCCTATTAAATATTTCTCCCCCTAAATCTTATTGGGTGATAAACTGTCGCAATATACGATTCTATTTTAATATGTAGCAACACTTTTCTTTTGATTCTTTTATGTTCTGATGACGGTATGCTAAATGCTACCGAAACAAATGTCTAGAATTTTATTATTCCATTTGGCGTTCTATAAGGTGAAGACTTTTCCTGTATTTGCAATGCATGTGTCCGATATTTGATAATATTTATACATAATTTATTTATGTGTAAGTGTTTTACTTATTACATATGAAATATCACAGTAATAAATATGTCTATATATAAACATATAATTATATTGGTTTAGTATTTGGTGGTGCTGGTGTCATAACCCATCACTGGAAGCCTGCTGATGGATGGGGCTTTCGTTGAAATTTACAGATTTCGGTGGAAACATGTTGCAAGGCGAGTGACTAATTGGGATAATATCTAATATTATTATTATTATTTAAACTTAGCTTAGATTTCAGACGGTATAGCAGACGTAAACGTAAACCATGTAAAACGTAATTTTAAAAATTATTGCACCTTAAATAAAGTTTACGAAATCACTTAATGTAAATAGAAAAGCATACTTTTTTTTTTTTTTTTTTTTTTTAAATATTTATTAGGTTTACACCGCAATTAACAATGAAAAAATAATTTCAGCACCGTATATCAAAACAAAATTCATAATAACAATTTATTGAGCTATGTTTCTTGTTCAACACATAAATTCTAATAACAATAATATATATGTAGGGGAGAGTGGGGATGAATGGGACATTTTTCATGTTTTTATTAATAACGTTCTCCATATGTAATTCAGAATTTTGTAACATTGCTCATAAGTACACTTCAGTAATCAATTACATATAAACATACTAACTTTAATAAAAAGTTATCATTTTTAATTAATAATAATTCTTTTTTACATGCATGTGCATTGTCCCATTTATTTCCACCTATGGGAATGAATGGGACAAGACTGGAGTTAACAAAGAAAAGAAAACAAAATGGAAAGTAAATAAATTTTTAAAGTTAAATTGGTTTATGTGATTTTATTACACACTATGAATTTACTGAAATGAACATAAATTGATGTATTGACTCAAATTAACATCAAAAGGCAAAAGTCCTTTGGTTCGCACAGTTCCTAGTGTTCTAGGCTTTGGTAATTTAATCTAATAAGATCTAACCTAAAAATAAATAAGACACTAGAAAAATATAAATCGTTATATAGAGTACAAATTATCCAGATAAATTTTTGTTTCCGACTGATCGGGAAAAATCAGCATTATATTCTGTATTACATTAATAATCACCAAGGATTTATTTAATTAGCTTGATTGAAATTGTGATTTTAATCAAACTATTATTAGTTTATTTATTCATTTTTTATTGATATTATTGATTTAAGTTGCATATTTTAACTTATATTTTTTTTAATCATAATTATTATAAACAAAAATCAGAACAATTAATTCCAATCCATTTTTCTCTAAATCCATGCTACTTTTATAATTCCATGTTATACCTATCGAACTACAGGTTATAAAAATATTGAAAATCTATTTGCAATTTGTTTTAATATAATTCTTGTGCACAATTTTAAATTAGCACATAGTGGGGAATGTCCAGTTCATCCCCATTCAAACTGTCCCATTCATCCCTACCACCACATGATCATATAAAACAGGAAATAAGCTTAAGGAACAATTGTCAATATTCTTCTTGAATATCATAAACATAATAAAAAATTATGCCTTTTCACCACATAAGAGTTATATTAACTTTAAGCAAATAGTTAATTTCTTAACTACTACCTAATCGAATCAGCAAAAACTTACTTTGGCAGCAGAAAAAGACACTTTAATTTTTTTCTGCCCTTCTATAGATAGCACAATTCTGAAACTACACTTAATGAATGACCTCAGTACTGCCATATATCAGAAAAATTGTCAAGTTTATTGTGCTTGCCAAACATAAAAATTTTGCTATTGTCCCATTCATCCTGCGTCCCATTCAACGTCACTCTCCCCTATATATATTATCATTATTATTCCGAACAATTTGAAGTGAAAAAAATATTCATATGTTTTATTGTTACAAAATTGGAAAATACGAAGGACATCGAAAGATTTCTAAACGTTTATAATTATCTTTCATATGAAGTTAAAGTATCCAAAAAGTATTTATGTAGGTTTCTCTTTACTCGCTTCTTTGAAAACTGAAGTTCTTCAAATATAAGATTTTCCCTCATTCATGTTTCTATAATCTGAGAATTATGCCTAATTTGTTTATATTACTTATATTTCAAAAGAAAATTTATACATTATTTGATTGTGTTATTAGATATTATTATTTATTTATTTTTGTAACCAGAAAAATAATTTCCGAAAATTTCGATTTGAAGTTAATTTAATTTAGTTAATTTAATTCTTTTTTTTAAAAAAGATCAGATTTCTTTTAATTCATTATAGCAAAATCATGCATTTTTTATTTTCTCTTACCCATATAGGGTAAGTGCACCAGTGATTGACACTTCTAGAGCATTCTCTAATGTTTTTAATGTTCTAGTCATGAGGAAATATTTTTAGAAATCTTAAGTTAATACGTATGGTATGAAAGATATTCAGAACGACATATATGTTAGAACAATTGTTGATAACAATTATTACTTTTTTCTTTAGGAATTTTTATTTGACATCCACTCAATGTTCCAGTAATTGACACTGCCAGTTTTTCATTTTTTCAGTAATTGGCACGTTATGTTCCAGTGTTTGACACTGCTAGTTATTCATTTTACCAATTATTAGCACCCTATGCTTCAGTGTTTGACATAAAATGTCAAAATTCTTATATGTAAAATATATGATTTTATGATTTTTCTTATTTATTAATTACTTCGGGATATATGTCAATTACTGGAGCATGCCAATCACTGGAGCACCTACTCTACATGGTAGAGAATGTATTGTTTTTGGGTCAAATTTTCGAAATTGAGTTTTTGTTATATTTACACATTTTGAGCTCACCTGAATAATAATAATAACTAGTATCGCCCAGTGGTCGAAATTCGACCACAAATTTATTCAAATCACAGAATTCTGTTAAGTTAGCACTAAATAAATAAATTTAGAAATTTAAAATTTCTCTCTAAACAATGTTCTTTGTAAATACACTTTCGTCATTAGCTAAATGACCTTGCCCACTGTGTTCGGAAATATAAAATTTTAAGCTATTGAAAGAACGGACCCGACTTGCTGCAACATAAAATTGACCGTGTGTAAAAACTGGATCTTTCAATAAAATACCGACCCTTTCAAACGTTTTTCCTTGTAAATAAATAAAGTCACTTTTTGTTGCCAAAAGACAAATAACAAAGAATATTTGAAGTTTCAAAAATTAAATAATATATATTATTTACATATTAATACACAAACATGAAATTTATCGTACGGCTAATATCTCTCTAAATTACAGCTGGCATAAATCATAAAACAAAAAAGAAAGAAATTAGATCATAAATGAATCAGAAAATAAAAAAATGATTTCTCATAAATCAAATCCTTAGGAAATCTTTTTTGTGGTTCCACGGACGGCAAGTGACGTTATCACTTCGCTTGCATATAAGGATGCTATACAAATTACTGTGTTTATGGTTTTATTTGAGTTTTATGAAATTGCCAGATTTAACAACTTTCCACTTTTAGGTATTTTTTAATGTAAAGGAATACGTGTATGAAAGGGAAAAATGGGGGAAAATGGATAAAAAATAAAAGTATTTTTAAATACCTTCTTGACATCGTAAGAAAATAATATTTGTATTCGCACCCTCCGGCTAACCATACCGTTCGAATGATACCATTTTTAACCCTCTACTTCCATAATTAATATGTTAAAAAGGGACTACAAATTTTATGCTTGCCTATTAATGTATAGATAATAAAATGTTTTTAGCGGTTAATCTGTATGTTTATCTGTTATCAACATACCTCAAGAACAAATAGTTGCAAGAAGTCCAAACTCGGTGTTTTAAATCTATATCACATTGATATGCTACACTAACTTTTCGTTGAGATCAAACAAATGGTTCATGAAGAGGGACATCCAAGAAAATTCAGATACATTACATCAATGGGGAAAATTTTTAGTAAGTACAGTGTAACATCTATAGGCTGCCCTCTGACCTTTTTTAATGCATAAAAGCATGTTTTATGTAGATTGGGGCATGGAAATCATTTATTATTCGTTTACAGGGCTACCCAAACTATTTGTATATATTGAGGTTATACTTGGAAATTGCTGGAATTGTAATTCGTTTTACGATCGTCTTTTTCATGTAAAACTAAATTTAAGTAAACACTATTGTTTATAGTGTTTATTGTTTATAGGTAATATACAGGGCTACCCAAAACTGAGTTAACATTCTTTTCTATTGAATGTAGTTGATGAAAGGGCTTTGCTACATTTTACTATGTCGACGAACACTATCCAAGAAAAAAAGTAAATTTTTAATACCTATACTTTAAACAAAATATTTTTAAAATTCTATTTTCAACTGTAGTTCTTTGTGTAATATCACGTTTTCAGGTGCCCTGATTACGAAATTCCAATTTTTAGCGATTTATCTGTATGTATATCTATTATTAGCATGAGTTTAAAACAAATAACTTCAGGAAATTCAAATTCGGCGGGCCCACCAGCGGCCGAGCGGTTCTGCGCTCAAAGCTGGTAGATGGGAGGTGCCGGGTTCGATCCCAGGTCGCGCTCATCGACCTAGCCGTTCGGAGTTTTCCGTGGTTTCCTCCGAAACTCGCGTAAATACGGGCTAGGACCCCTTAGAAAGACCCCCACGGAGGGCATTCCCCCTCTAGGCCTAGGACACATCAGGAGTCAATCGGCCTTAAATCCTACAACCAATTCAAATTCGGCACTTTGAAGTTCGTATTAGGTTGCTACTTCAAAATTTGATAAAGATTAGCAAATTTGAAAGCAAATTAATAATAGCTTTTTTTTTTTCTTATAAATGTAAGCATTATAATAGCCCCCTTTACACACAAAATTATATATCAAGTAAAACTGTTTCTAAACCTATTTTAGAACATTTTTAAAGTATATTGAACTTTATCATCTTACTTTATTGATCTTAAAACTGAATATGCTATCTATTTTTATAATACTGAAAAGCACGATAAGAGAAAGTCGTGTGGGAGACACACTAGATTATTTTTTTAAACGAAATTTATTAAACTTAATTGTTTCTCAATCATAACTTTTTTTCCAATATTTTGTAAATTTCTCCGGCTAATTTTCGAAGTGCTGGGACCCAATAGTTTTAGAAGAAAAGGGAAACCAGTTTTAAGTGTCACTTGTTAAAAACTTTCTTTAATTACAAATAAGTATATAGAAAGAAAATTTTCAAAAATCCTTCAATGGTATTTGAGGTATGTATAAATTGTCGAAGGAACTTCTAAGAGTTTTTGATTTTCACAATTAGAAATATTGTTCTACTGATTTTCTTTTTTCAAGTGAATTTAATGTAAAAATATTATGGTTTTATTTATATTTAAATTGTTCAATAAATAAATAAAATCCTATTTTGAATTAAAAAAAAAATTATGTAGTATTATTTTATACTAGCAGGTCTATCCGACGCTGCGAGAATTGAAGTAGTGATAATAAAGTTTTTGAATCAAAGAAAAAACAAAATAACGTAAATCTGAGATACGTAAAAATTAAATTAAATTAAAAGCCTTCCAGTTTTATAATATTGCATTTGAACGTTTTGAACAAATGGACTCCAAAGACAACCCAGGAGGTCGACAGGAATGAGTAAAATGAATCCCTACATGTAGTATCTCAATAAAATTATAATTATAATAATTTGAATTCATTGTGAGAACTTATACGAATAAAACCACAAATAAACGATTAATTTAAATACAAAAGGGAAAAAAATTTTTGCACTTTAATTTTTTTTCGCTTTTATATAAAAATAAATATATTTTTAACCGACTTCAAAAAAGAAGGAAGGTTCTCAATTCAAACCGTATGTTTTTTTTATGTTTGTTAGCTCATAACTTCTGAACAGATGCTCCGATTTAGATACTTTTTGTTTTGTTGAAAAGGTCTTGGTCTAAAATAGGTCCCATTGTAATATCTTTACGATCTAAAGAAAATACAGGGAGCCCAAAAGAATCAGTTCCAACTCTTTTAACTGCTAAACGGCTGCAGCTATAGTGATAAAAATGGTATGTAAGTATAGTAAAGTGGCCATGCAGTACAAGGTTAAACCGCTTGCAGCGCCACCTGTTGGAAAATAGCGGAGTTAGTGTTCCTATCTCGAAAACGGTTCTAAAGAAAAAGTGAATTACTACAAAGCTGAAGAGTATCACCGATTTAGTACAAAAAGATAGTTTAGACATTCATGCTAACGTTCCTATCTCAGAAACGGTTCAAGACAGGGGAAAAAGTGAATTATAAAATTGCAGAGCATCATCGATTTAGTACGAAAAGATAGTTTTGACATTGATGCTAAAAATACAAGGCTAAAAACGTGCATTTTTTTGTTTGCAATTTCTTACACTATACACACTTAAGCTACATTGCTCACGTTGTAGCGTAGCTGGTGAGACATGCGCTATATAGTTCAAAATACGGTTACTTGATACTTTTTGTTTTGTTGTAGAGATCTTGGTCTGAAGTAGGTCCCATTATAGCATCTTTCCAATCTAAAGAAAATAAAGCGCCATCTGGTGAAAAACAGCGGAATTAGCGCTCCTATCTCAAAAACGGTTCAAGATGGGAGAAAAGTTAATTACGAAGTTGTAGAGCATCATAGATTTACTACGAAAAGACAGTTTTTAGACATTATTGCTAAAAATAGAACGCTTAAAACGTGCAGTTGTTTGTTCGCAATTTCCTACATTGTGCACACTTGAACTACGTTGCACACTTTGCAGCGTAGCGGATGACACGTAGACATTGTGGTTCAAAGTACTGTTACTGTAAGCGGTCACATCGATTAGCGCAAAGTCGTTTTCAACCAACTTCAGAAAGGAGGGTGTTCTTAATTCGGGCTATGTGTTGTTGTTGGTGTTTGTAAACTTATAATTTCGTAAATGCTCTAATTAACCGACTTCAAAAAGGAGGAGGTTCTCAATTCAAAGCGTATGTTTTTTTTGTTTTTGTTTTTGTTTGTTAGCTCATAACTTCTGAACGGATGATCCAATTTTGATATTTTTTGTTTTATTGTAAAGGTCTTGGTCTGAAATAGGTCCCATTGTAAGATCTTTACGATCAAAAGAAAAACAGGGTGCCCGAAAAAGTCAGTCCCGACTCTTTTAACTGCTGAACAGTTGCAGCTAAAGTCATAAAAGTGGTATGTAGGTGTAGTAAAGTGGACATGTGCTACGCTATTCAACTGCCTAAAGCGCCACCTGGTGGAAAAGAGTGGAATTAACGATCCTATCTCGGAAACGTTTCAAGACAGGGGAAAAAAGTGTATTATAAAATTGCAGAGCATCATCGATGTAGTACGCAAAGATAGTTTAGACATTAATGCTAAAAACAGAACGCTTAAAACGTGCATTTGTTTGTTTACAATTTCCTGTTTTGTGCACACTTGAACGACATTGCATATGTTGTAGCGTAGCGGGTGACATTTATGCTATGTAAACTTCAAAGTATGGTTAATGTAAGCGGTCACATCTATTAACGCATAGACTTTTAAACCGACTTCATAAAGGA
This sequence comes from Salticus scenicus, assembly GCA_963930645.1. NCBI lineage: Eukaryota > Metazoa > Arthropoda > Arachnida > Araneae > Salticidae > Salticus > Salticus scenicus. The sequence continues at coordinate 277,610,454 of OZ005655.1, forward strand.
AGAGGTTCTCAATACGAACCATGTGTCTCGTTGTTGTTGTTGAAATTTGTTAGCTTATAACTTCGTAAGAGATGATTTAATTTTAATACTTTTTTTGTTGTCGTAATGATCTTGGCCTGAAGTAGGTTTCATTATGGTTTTATTAAGATATGTACAAATTACAGGATACTCACAAAAGTCTGTTCTCACTCTAAATGCTGAACGCATGCAGCTACACTGGTAAAAGCAGTAAGTAAATATCGATGTTGAAACTTCTGTCTGTCAGCTGCAATGCATATTTTGCTGTTTGTTTGAACTTTACGCTGCGCAATTTCCAGCGCAGCGGGTGACACGTATTCACTGTAAAGTTCAATATATATGCCTAACAGAATTTTCAGTTACGAATACAGTGTATTCGTTCTTTACATTTCTAAAGACTTTTTAATTTAACGTATGTTCGTTCAATAGATGATAGGTTTTTGCTCATATCCGATAAAGGCAAGAAAAGTGACACAACTTAAAAATGCAGCATTTGAGAAAAATCAACTTAAAAATAACTTGACTAGAATAAAACTGGCACAACTGTCTCTCGAGTGGCTAACTTTCTAGATGGAGATGTAACTTGTTTTTCACATTGGGTGCATTTCATGTATTTTTCAGTGACATAAACCATTTTTTGAGTAATGCCACTTTTCTTGGGAGTTGTGATTTGTGAAACTTCCCTCGAACGTCTTCTGATGCTCTGCTATATAAAGAAGTTTTCACGGAAAAGAGAAAAATAAAATCTTTTTGTAAAAAAATAGAACCGACTCCAAAAAGGAACTAATGTTCAAACAACTAAAAATGAAAGAAAATTAGCAGAAAGTGCAACTGTGAATTGCGCCTAAATGTATAAAATAATTTCCTTCGCCAAACAACCTATAACACTACAATTAATCATAACTTTTGAAGTCGGCGCAAAATTAAATGAAAATTGATACCTTTTTTCAATGCAAAAATCAAATCCTATTCAAAATACACATCTCACATTGTTACCTGCAATACGCAGTCGAAAACTACTTTGATTCAAGAAAACAAATAAGATTTCGTAAGCAGCAAAAGTTGGCGAAGATGCTGGTATCTGACGTCCTTGGTGAAAGAAAAATCGCAAAATTATCTGGCAAACATATTTAATTTCTTTGGGATATCATGATTATTTTGATAAGGTATATCAAGAGAGAATCAAAAATATGAAACAACACATCGTACAATATATATTATAAAAATATACATCTTGCGTGTATATTTTTGCCTTACGTTTTGATCGCCAAATCCAAAAACCATCAAGGATGATAGTTATCAAAGTTATACTAAATTTGCAAAGGAAACTCTAACTTCGTAGAAACATAAATACCGCATTGTGAAGAATGTTCCCTGTTCTATGTAGATGCTACTAATGGACCAATTGTATACAGTGATAAAATAATAAAGGAAACATGAAAATGGATCATTCGAGACAACAGCATTTGTTGCTACCGATCTAAAGCAAACCTTTAAAAACTAATTAAATTTCATTTAATTTTGCGCCGACTTCAAAAGTTATGATTAATTGTAGTGTTATAGGTTGTTTGGCGAAGGAAATTATTTTATACATTTAGGCGCAATTCACAGTTGCACTTTCTGCTAATTTTCTTTCATTTTTAGTTGTTTGAACATTAGTTCCTTTTTGGAGTCGGTTCTATTTTTTTACAAAAAGGTTTTATTAATAATAAAATTGGAATTTCCCCCCCCCCCCTTTTCACGCGCAATAAATCAATATATTTTCTTTTATGTCTGGAAAAAACGAATGTGCAATTTATTTATTTATTTTTGGCATGATTTTCTTTTCATTTTAATAATTTCAAATTAAATAAGTTTTTTAGTTAATATCTTTTGAACTAGGTATCCGATTGAAAAAAAGAATATATAGGTTTTGTCCTGATTAATAGGTGCACCAATATTCGCTGGTTTAATGGTGTAACTTTGTGTAACGAACTGGAAGTCCGTATAACTAGATACAACGACAATCTTTCAGCTTTATACATACAGATTACTAATTTATTCTACTAACATGTTTTATTACCATGAATATATTTTAGTTAAGATATTTTTTAAGGTATAACTGCAAAACTAAAATTTAAATTATAATAATATAAAATTTGATACGGATATGAGTATTTACGACAATTTATAAAGTTTCTTTTGGTTTTAAGATAAAAAATACTGTACACAACACTCCTTACTCGAAAAGTAAGTTCCCTTAAAAAATAAGGTTTCAGTGAATTTCCAAATTTTTATTTATTCTTGGAAAATAACAGAAATATAATTGCAGGAAAAAATATTTTGCTTATTTTCTCATATTTCAATTATGAATTACAGATTTTATAAATTGATATAATTCAGCTTTTTAAGAGTATATTTTTCTTCCATATAAATAGATTTTGAGCTTTTAAGACCATGTTTAAGCTTTTAAAGAGTATATTTCTCCCATAGTATATAATCAAGACTCTGAGCTGTTCAGAATTTTTTAAGCTTTCTAAGATCATATTTCTTGAATATATAATAAAGATTTTGAGCTTTTAAGAGCATTTTAAGCTTTTCAATATATAATTAAGGTTAAACAAAGAGAAAATTATTCTTAAAAAAAGCAATATTGAAAAAAAAAACAGTGTAATATGCTCTGAAATAACCGGAACATGGTAACTCTACAGGCATCATGAAAAAATTAGTCAAATTATTTTTAAAGAAGATGGTCATGTAGTCACCAAAAAAGATAATGTTATACCAGCCCCAAATACCAAGCAATAATATTCTACAGCTAACCGTTTTTGAGTTATGTGAGTTACGGTATACGCTTCATTTTTTTCCGATCACAATATTTCTTTTTCTTCGTATAAAGAAATAAAAAGAAACAAATGATCAGTTCATAAAAAAAGTTATAAAGTAATATTATAGTTTTAAAAAATTAAAGAACACGCTTTTATAGAAATGTGAACTAAAAAGCACAAAATATCTATCTTAGTATTAAAATGCAGGGTAAGAGAAAATCGTGTGAGTGACACACCATAATATTTACATACATTTAAATCTTTAATTAAAATAATTTAGAATTAAACAAAAACCATTTTTAAAAAATCTCCCTGACGGGGCTCGAACGCTAGACCTTTAGGTTCGTAGAGCGGCTCTTTACCTCACAGCCACAGCGTTCACGTACGAAAAGTTTTTTTTTTACAATATAGATTTTTTGTTTGCTTCCAGAGTGGTTACAAACATACAAACATACATACAAACAAACTTACATACAGGTGAAGCTAATAAAAGCGTGTTAATGAGTATGAATATGAATACACAACATAAATATTATGCGTTTAAAGAACTATGTATTTTTTAATGTTTTAAAATTTTGTATTATAAACTAATGCTTCAATACAATGAAAAGCAATGAATTTAAAACTATATTGTTTTCTGAAATATTAACTGATTACTAGCATTACTTTTCTGTATATTTCGTAATATGGAAAGAACTATTTTCAGAAACAAAGCTCTAAAATTAAGAGCAGCCTGGTAGTTTAAAGTCACTTTCTTTTAGTAAAGAAAGTAAAGTAAAGAAAACTAATTGAATACAAAGCAAAATAATATAACTTGTTTCTTAACTTTGGATATTTTTTTATTTCTAATATTTCATATGTTGATAAAAATATAGAAAAGTAAATTATTCATGCAACACTTGTCAAAGAATTGTGAAAAGTTGTTTAATTAGAAACCTCCAACACAGAAAGAAAAACTTAAAATTCTTAAAATAAGTTTCAACGCATAAATTAACCACATGGTAATTAGTAACTTCATTAGACAATACTTTTAAAGTAAAAAAAAATATATATATACAAATGGACTTCGAGAATTTTGGTAATTAACAGATTTGTGCATAGCATATTTTTATGCTTTTAGAAAATGTGCTGTAATGACAAATAATTATCTCTGGATTAATATATTCTTTTTTTTTCATCGGTGTATCGCATTATTATATGTGAAAAGCTAAAAAGAAAATAACCACTTTGTCTTTTATAACTTCAGTAAATGAATAGAAATACTCATTCATTATAAGTTTAACAAAACATTCTAATTAATAATAATTTAGATATTTTTTCTCATTAAATAAATCATTAATAACTTATTTAGAAGAAAGATTTGGATAAGTTTGATTTACACTAAAATAAATACTTATTCCACTTCCTGCTTTCACGCTGCACTTGTGCCGAACAGTATTTCTTTATCATTTTAAAACATAATTTAACATTTTTGTTAATGTATGTTGTTTGATTAAATAGCCTCGATTCTTCATTATTAGCACCAGTTTTTATGGCACAGTGTTTTGCTGTTGTTCTTGCTGTTAAGTATATAAGAGAAAATAGTTTATAAAATTAAGAATTTAAATATTCGATAGATATGAGATCTCTTTGCATCTAAATCTGGTTTTGAATTAAAACGAATGTAAATTTTGTAAGCTAATATAATAAATTTCAAAAACACGTAGCAATTGTTTCTGGTCAAATTAATTATGTATGATTTTTTCCTCAGGCGCAAAAAATAAAATAAAATAAAATAAATAAATAAATAAAAATAGTTGACACGGTATTTTTTAGTGTTTTATTACATGTTTTTGTAATTCACAGTGTTAACGGCTCTCTTCACTTACCGTCGCCGGAAGCCCGAGCCAATGTTATTCTATGGGGAAATTTTCTTTACAAATAACTTTTTAACTAATACATACTTTTAAATTCGGTTTTCACATTCAGAAAATTCCCAACTGTTAAATTGACGGATCTTTTTAAAAAATGTATATATATATACATACATTATTTATTTTTTTATTTTTATTTTTTTTTTTTTTGCAAAATGAAAAAAATTCACATATTGAAAATTCGTATTTTGCAGCTTCAAAATAAAATTAAAAAAATTAAAAAAATAATTTTTTTTTTAAAGTCTGTCAATTTAACAGCTTGGAATTTTCAGAATGTGAAAACAGAATTTAAAAATATGTATTAGTTAATAAGTTATTTATAAAGAAAAATTTCCCATAGAATAACATTAGCTTCGGCTTCCGGTGGTGGTGAGTGAAGCGGGCCCTTAATGTACAAAGACCAAAGTCAAAGACAAAGTTAATCTAATTAAAAATTGGTAATTTAGTAAAATTTATTACTAAAATTACCAACTACCTTTTTTTTTTTTTTTTAAATTTAGTTTTTATATTCAGAAAATTTGTAGCCGTTGATTTTTTTTTCTCTCCTAAAAATTGACTTAATTATTTTATATTTTATTTCGGAGCTAAATAATGCGCACAATGAACTAAATGCTTATATTTCACTTTATAGCGACAAAATGAAATATTAAAAATAAATAAATAATTTTTTGAGAAATAAGAATAAATTCAACGGCTGTGAATTTTCTGAAAGGTAAAACGTAAGAAGAAATATCAGTAAAATTGTCCGAAAGTAAAAAAAAAAAAAAAATTATCCGTAGAATTCGATGGGATTTGATGATCAGATGTGAAGAAATTTTAACCCTTAATGCTCGGCATATTTTCCTATTTTGAAAAGTAAGATACGCCTTTTGGCGTTCCTTTAAAACTTACTACCTTTTGGCTACCGAAAAATTGTAATAATTTGTTTTATTTTACTTCATCATTAAATAAAATAGATCTTTCTGTCAAAATTTTCCGGTAGCCGAAAGGTAGCCTATAGTTACATGTTTTAGAAAAATAACATTTCATTTGTAGAGGAGCACCTTAAGGTGTGGCTCGATTTTTTAATGTCCCCTCAGAAGGGACATACAAGCGATAAGGGTTAAAAGGTAGAAGAGAAAGACTCTCAGAGAAGCTTTTTATCTATATTTCGCATTACCTATTTTACCTATTACTTAAAAAATCTACATTAGTAATAACTTTTCACGAAAAATTAAGTAAATAAAACTAAAATATATTTTATAGATATATTGTGCGAAACGTCAAATAAGTAAATAAAGAAAATAAATAAATAAAAAGGAAGACATATATAATATTTTATTTAAAAAAATATATAGTGTTTTTGTAAACTCACAGAAACAATTCCACAAAATAAGTTTTTATGGCATCTTAAGTAGCAAATGGTTTTTATCCATAAAATCAAGATAAAATTTTCCCCCTGTGCGGAAATTGAACCTTTCTAATTGAATTCATTTGTTGGCGACTGTAAACAGCTTTCCTCTAACACAAATTACGTTCATATCCTGTAACTTTAAATTGCCGGTATTTTTTAATAGAATTGCTTTTGGGAATTTCCTTTTTAGCCATTACATTTCGGCGACAATTTTTTATTCTTTATTTATTGATGTAATTATTATCATTAAGGCGGCAGAATGAAAAGGCACTCAACAAAAAACTGTAGGTTGTGACATGCATCAAAATTTTAATAATCTATGAAATAAAAGTAAATATTACAATTACAATAATTTTTAAAATATTTGCATTCATTGTGGAATATTTAAATGGGTATAAATAAGATTATTTTTGCTTATTTTTGATATAAAATACTTCAGTTTGTTTTAAAATCACTTTCAATCTATTATTTGCAAGAAATGTTATAAATATGAATAATCCATAGACTGTACAAGTCTGCGATGATTTCTTTTCCCCGTTCAAGGTGGTGTGTTTTCATGATGTATTTTTAGGTATTAATTAAGAGAAAATATTCAAAATTTTAAAACATGTGACAATTTTGACAAAAAATGGGATTTCTCTTGCTCATTAAGCTTAAGCTCTACTTTTGCAATTCCCATCTCAGTTATTTAACTGCAATGAGGAAAAAAAAATATACCGCCTTCATCTAGAACAAATAAGTGGTCATTTTCTAAATCCATAAACTAGAAATATAGATTTCCGAGCCATGCGCATAAAGCACGACAATAAGCTCAATAGACGAAATGATCGAGAATTTCGTCTATACATTTCTAGATGGTGAAGCTATAGTCTGAATACTTTGAATCTTTTGTATTGCGAAAAATTCTCGCTTGATTTTCTAGAATTTGGTCATACACAAAGATTATAGTTCTAAAACTTGCTTTTTATACTCGCATTTATTTGCAGAGATTTTTAAATAAGTTTGACCTCGATCATAGCATCCTAAACTAGATGCCTGTCGCATGGCTCGGAAACTTAGCAACAGTTGAAGCGGTAGACAGCGCCATCTGGTACAGATTGTGCGACTTTTTAATTCAACAGCCACCAAAAAATTTTTAAAGTGGGATATGATATACATAAAAGGCGAATAGAATCGAAGAAACGTCGATTATATATACCATATATCACTTCTTAAAATTATTGGTGACAGTTGAATAAAAAATTCGCGCAATCTGTACCAGGTGGTGCTGTCTATTGCTTCCACTGTTGCCAAGTTTCCGAGCCACGCGACAGGCATCTAGTTTAGGAGGTTATGCCCAGGGATGGAATACGGGCGCAGAATTCATACCAGAATCTGCATAAGAAATTTCTCTACCTATAATATCGTTGATTTAAGAAGTAGAAAATTTTCTTACAATGATAGTGGTATGAATTCTGCGCCCGTGTTCCATCCCTGTATGCCTCAATAATATAAGCAAACGCTCTAGAATTCTAATAGGGGTTTCTAAAACTCGCTTTCAAAAGGGACTAGAATTTATAAGGATGACATGGAACTATTTTTTCTAGAGCCTAAATTTAAATTCTAGATGTAAGTTACAGAATTTTTTCTCAGTGCGGGAAAATCTGTGGATGTAAGCGAAGAACAAGAAGAGCGATCTCATCAAGATAGTATCAAAGAAAAAGAAAGGGGTATCAAGCAGGATGGAATATTAATATCTTAACAGATTACTGTTGGATGCAACAAAGAAAATGGCGAAAAATCTCTAAACAGAGCTTCGCATTAAAAAAAAATGTTACACATACATTAAAAAGATAATGCGTAAATAATAGCCTAATTTAATATATTTTATACGATTCTACTATAGCTTCTGTACGAATTCTCCAGATTTTCATTCATACTTAGTTAAAAACCCTTACGTGATAACAAGAAAAGAAATCATTTCTGAATCCTCCATATGAAAAAGCATTAGAAACATTCAAAGCAGTGGAGGAAAAATAACAATAATAAATCGTACGATTATGCAGACATGTTTTATCGATAAATATTAAAAAGTGTACTTTCTCAAGTAACACATAAGGCATTATTAACAAAGTGCTTGATGGAGAGAAAATTGTCTAATTATTGATTCCACATTTATGATATAATGTATTGGGTCATTGTTATTTTAATTAAAATTATATTTAATTTTTGCTTAATATTACTGTTAATATTTTTGTTGTTGTTGTCGTTGTGATTAAAATAAAAACATCTAATAAAAGCATCATATGATATTGAAGAGCCTATATTTTCATTCCTAAAACATAAAGAAAAGTATTAATATATGGAATTTATCTATCCATCTATATATATATATATATATATATATATATATATATATATATATATATATATATACAGGGTGATTATAATTAAAGTTACGATTTCAAAACTCTATAATTTTAAAACTACCCATCAGAGCGATTTGATATTTTACCAGAGAAATCGCGAGGCAATGAAATGTTGTTTGGCAAAAGAAAGAGAATAAAATTGTACTTTTAAAAAATTAAAGAACACGTTTTTATTGAAATGTGAACTAAAAAGTACAAAATATCTATCTTTATAGTATTAAAATGAAGTGTAAGAGAAAATCGTGTGAGTGACACACCACAATTTTTACATACTTTCAAATTTTTAATAAAATAATTTAGAATTAAACAAAAACCATTTTTAAAAAATCTCCCCTGACTGGGCTCGAACTTTAGGCCTTTAGGTTCGTAGCCCAGAGCTTTACCTCACAGCCACAGCGTTCACGTAGGGAAAGTCTTTTTTTACAGTATAGATTTTTTGTTTGCTCCCAGAGCGGTTGAAACATACATACAAACATACATAGAGGTGAAGCTAATAAAAGCGTGTTAAAAATAGTTCCAAATGTGACGTTAATCATCCTTAAAGTATTTTGAAGAAAAAACGATACACTTTCGATTTCAAATGATGCATAGATAGGCTCTAATAATTTTAAAGCTATTTAATACTATTACATGATTATTTACAAGTGAAAATTAAATTTACATATTTACAGAATGGTTAAATAAATCAAAAAGAACAAACATATTTTCTAATGTAAAGGTTCCGTAAAGGAACAAGAATTCTAAAATCTAGCATCCCTTTGATGCTATGAGGTCGAAGGTCAAACGTGATCTGCCGGTGCTTCCAGGAAATCTAAAATTAATCTCAAAGTAAAAAAGTAAGTCACTGGACATGTAGCGCCATCTAGTGACCTTCATGCATCCAATTGTTTGGGGAGATATTTTCCACACACTCCCCGCCCAATTAGATGCATCAAAAAGCATCTAATTATTAACAAAAATCAGTAAGTACTGATAATCAAAATCTATTTTCATCTAAATATAATAATGTCAAAAAATACTCTGGAAGCATCGACATCAAATTATTATTTTTTTCAAAACAATTCTATAATCAATAAGTACATATCAACTTGATATTCAATAATTCAATTCTAAGTGGTTTAGTAAAAATCAAAATACCGACACTAAATAATACTAATTAAAATTTCAATATTAACAAAATTGCATACTTATTCAAATTTCTTGCATATTTGAACACCTTATTGTAAAATAAACAATCATTAATTACAGATGTAAAGCAAATGCACTAAATTGTATAACGATATAAATGTAAACAAACAGATTATTATTATTTTTTTTTTAATTGAAAATTATCATCTTAAAAGGATCTTAAATGTAAAGAAAAAAAAAATGAAAAGGATATATAATAAAAAATTAGAGTTCCAAAAGAAAAGTCTTTTTTCCAGTTATAAAGTCTTAAACTATTTCTAAGGGATACAAATGTTGTATAGTTCTTTTTAAAATACCATTACCTGTTCTTACTTCATAGGATCGAATTTGGTTATCTCTTCCAATCATTACCTTTTCGATTCTGCCAATTTTCCACAATAGTTTATTTTTTGTATCCTCATCTATTAGAACTATATCTCCAGTTTTTAGCTCGGGTTGAGCGGTGGGATTTTTTACTGAATGGGCTGTTCTCAAGTCCATGAGATATTGATGCTTCCACTTTGACCACAGCTGTTTTAGTAGCAGTGACTGATACTTCTTTCGTCGCAAAGCAGTTAACCGAGTTGAAGCCTTTTCGATGATATCACTAAAATTTACAGGGTAAGTAATTGGTCGTCCGATGGTTAAAAAATCCATTGGAGTCAAAGGACTTGGTTCGTCATTTTCACTGTACACATATGTGATGGGACGTAAATTTAGAACGGCTTCAACTTCTACTAGCAAAGTTGACATCTCATCTTGATTTAATAAAGCTTTTCCAAGAATTTTTCTAATACAGTCTTTCACAGATCTTACAAGACGCTCATAGAAACCGCCCCACCAGGCTGCTCTTTCAACAATATTCTTCCAAATAATTCGTTCTTTAGCAAAAAATGTGAGGAGCGAATTATCGGCTAAGATCTTGTACAACTGTTCAATTTCTTGCTTTGCTCTCTTGAAGGTTTTGGCATTGTCGGAATAAATCACTTTACAATTGCCTCTTCGTCCAAGGAATCGTCTAAATGCTAACAAAAAGGAATCTGTAGTCATATCTTTTACGAGTTCTAAATGAAGGGCTCTTGTAATACAAGTAAATAAAACTATGTAAGTTTTCTTGATATCAGTTTCTTCTTTTACATAAATACGACCAGCAAAATCCAGTCCACAAATCGAAAAGGGTGGAGATTCAGATGAACGATCTCTTGGTAAAGGAGCACTTATTTGATACGAATTCTTAGCAGTGTACTTGCGACATATCATGCAATTTTTGATAATTTTCTTTACTAGTTGTCTTCCTTTTATGATCCAGAATTCTTTCCTAATTTTTGATAAAGTACAAGCAGTTCCGCCATGCATTGTTCTCTCATGATCTCGATAAACAATCAGTTGTGTTAACCAAGACTCTTTAGGTAAAATTTTCGGATGTTTCTCTTCAAGGGTTAAGTCACTAAAATTCAATCTTCCTCCAAGCTTTAGGATTTTGTCTTCATCTAAAAATGGAAAAAAGTTAACCAAGGGAGAATTTTTATTCAAGGGTTTGTTGTTTTCTAATGCTTCGATTTCTCCTTTAAAAAAGCGTCTTTGTTCATTTTTGACAAGAAAATTCTCTACTTCTATTAACTCTTCTGTATTCAAAGGACCATGATTTCTTGTCGAATTTTTGAGAATGTTTACAAATCTTCTTACATAAGCAGTGATTCTAACTAATTTTTCTAGATTACTATACTTTTTAATATTTATGGGATTTTCTGGCTCTTGAACTATGCATTCACACTGAATTACATCTCTAAGATTCTTCTTATATTCTAACTCCTCAATCTCGACCTTTTGTTCATTATCAGGTCTAGGCCAAAATTCAGAAGGTAAGCTGAGCCAATCTGGTCCATGTAACCAAAACTTTTCGTTTATCAATTTTGAAATTATTGAACCTCTTGAAACGATATCTGCAGGATTGTCTGCTCCAGGGCAATGATGCCAATTCGAAGAAGAAGTCAGTTTTTGGATTTCTGCAACTCTATTCTTAACAAAGGGTTTAAATTTTTCAGGTAGCCCCTTAATCCAAAAATAAGTTATTTTTGAATCTGTCCAATAATAACAAGTTATATCAAGTTTTAAGGATTTCAAAATATTACTGCTTAATCTAGCGGATAATAAAGCGCTCATTAGTTCGAGTTTAGGAAGTGTTAACTTCTTCAGAGGAGCTATCCTGTTTTTCGAGGAGATGAAAGTTGTTGATATTTTCTCATCATATGTGACTAAGCGAAGATAAGCCACAGTGCCATAGGCTTTGATACTTGCATCACAAAAAACATGAAGTTCAAATTTTTTTTAAATTACTTGCAGAGATTCCAGGAAAATAATAACGAGGAATGTGAAAATCATTTAGTTCTACAATTTCATTACACCATTTTGACCATAGCGACCCCATTTCCTCTGGTAACTGTTCATCCCAATCTATACCTGAGGACCACACTTGCTGCATTAAAAATTTTATTCTCAATGTAAAAGGTCCTAAAAATCCAATTGGATCAAAGATTCGACCAAGAACCTGCAATATGAATCTTTTTGTATTTATTCTTTTAGTTACAAATTCTAATAAACCTTTAGTGTGAAAATCTAGTAGGTCTTGATCATTGTCCCAAGCTATACCTAATACCTTATAAGGCGATTTTTCTCCTACAAATGATTCAGCATTGGGACTTTCTTCCGAAATTATGCCATTAGCCTGCCACGCGTTGTATAAAGCCTTAGAATTAGTTTTCCATTTATGGAGCGAAATACTGGCATCCTCAAAAATTTTTGTTGTTTCCAAAGAGACATTTAGAGCCTGGTCTACAGTTGGTCGACTACCTATTATATCATCAACATATATATTTTCATTTAAGAAGTCTACTGTATCTGTATAAATTTTTGAATATTTTTTCAAATGATATTTTATAGTAGCACACAATAGAAATGGGCTACTACTTATGCCAAACAAAACTCGCGTAAATCTATAAACAGAGAGAGGTTGAGATTCATCAGAGGGATTTTCTGTAAATAAGAATCTCGTAACATCTCTATCTTTTTCATTTAGCATTATTTGCAGAAATGCCTGCTTCATGTCGGCAGTAAAAGCAACTGCATCAAATCGAAATCTTAATAAAATATCAAAGATATCAGGATAAAGATTTGGTCCTATGTGCAAACAACTATTTAGAGAGGGACAATTTTCCTCATGAGCTGAACCATCAAAAACAATTCGTAATTGGCTTGTCGGACGATCTTTCCTGATTACTTCACGATGCGGAAGATAAAAAGTGATATTGTTAGTGTCAGTATCAGGATTAGGGACTGCCTCAATGATATTTTCCTTTAAATAATCTTGTAATATATCCTGATATTCAAGAAACAAACTGGGATTTTTTAAGAATCTCTTTCTAAGTCCGGTAAATCTGTTTTCCGCATTCTTTTTGTTGTCATTTAGTTGCCTAGTTTCAAATTTTCACGGGAAATTAACTTCATAACGTCGATTTTTGTAGATAATATTGCGCTCAAATTCTTTCAAAATCTCATTTTCCGTGGGATCAAGTTCTTTTTTCTCATCAATTAAACCAGAAGCCTCTAAATCGTAAAATTTCTTTATATAATTTGAAATCAAATCATCTTCTACAGCGACACTGAGTGTCAACAAAATGTCATTTTTTCCCTTACGGCTTTGGAGACACCACCCAAAAATACTTTCGACAGCTACGAGACTTCTGCTCAAATGTTTAATTTTTCCTGTTATGATATTATAATAATAGTCCGCTCCTATTAATAAAGAAATTGGATCCTTAGAATCTGTATTATCTGCAAGGATTAAATTTTGAAAGTTTTTACTTTCAATTAACTTTATGTCAGGTGGTGGAATATTGGAACCGGTTATTTCTGGTGTAACTAGAACTTCTATTTGTATTTTAGAATTTGAATTGTGTCTGTTTTGCAATGTTAATGATACTACGTCATACGTTTTCTGAATAGCAGTTTTACTACCGAAGGTAAAAACCGAAAGTTTTTCTTGTCTAATAATCTTTAATTTCAATTTCTCAGCAATGTTTTCTCTAATGAATGTTCGCATTGAGCCTGTATCAAATAATAATCGTATTAAATGTTCACTCTTTCTATTTTTAATTGTAGCGCAAGCTGTTTGCAAGAGAATCCTACGAGTGTTTTCAGCATGTGAAACTGCCGTCATTGCTTCTTCGATTTTATTTTTGTCTACATTCGATTCACTTTTATCATTATTTTGCTCTGGGCGAGGGGAATTATACTTAAAACATATATTTTCATTGTGTTTTCCCTTGCAAATTCTACAATTTAATTTTGTTAATCTACAATCACTTATACGGTGTTTTAAGCCTAAGCAGAGAAAACATCTGGCTTGTTTTCTCAATATTTCCCTTTTTTGCTCAATACTTAATGCGTTACAAAAAGATGAATTGTGAAATGAATCACAAAATATGCACTTATTTTTCGTTACATTAGTTGTGAAAGTAGATGTTGTCGCTAATTTTGGTTTCGAGGGAAAGTTTTTTCCATAATTTGTCGTTTTATAATTAATTTTCTCTTGAAAATGTACATCTGTTTTCCTTATGGAAGATTCATTAGTGTTATTTATTTCCCTAAACAAATATTCATTTCGCTCGCGACATTCAATTTCTTTTTTCAAAAATTCTAACAATTCCACAACAGTATTTTCTTTTTTAGTGTATGTTTGTTTGGTAAATTCTAATACAAAATCTTTTGGTATTAGTTTCATGAGAATCGGATATAATAAGCAACTATACGATTTAATGTCAACTCCTAAATTTTTTAATCCTCTAATATTAATTTCACACTCTGAGTACAATTTTCGAAGTGAATTTATGTCATGTGATTTTTTAACGGGTATCAAATTTAGCAATTTGTTGACATGCGCATCAATTATAAGTTCGTTTCTACCAAATAGTTCCTGAACTATATCTACCGCAATGTCATAATTCTCAGACGTTAAATTTAACCCATTGATGGCTATAGTAGCTTCACCAATTAAATAAGATTTTAGATATGTAAATTTTTGTATTTTATCAATACTTTCGTTTTCATGTATAGCTGTTCTGAATTGTTCCCAAAATTCGTTGAAATTTAATATACTGCCATCAAATTTTTTAATCTCTAAAGTTGGTAATTTTAATGCGCAATGCGACGTTTTTATATCTACATCATTTTTATTTTCAGAACTGGGGTAGTTATTTGCGTTTTATGGAGAACTTTGCTTATTCTAACTTTCCATGTGATAATTTGTTCTTTATATTTCTCCCTTTCCTCAATTTCTTTTTCAATGTTTTCTGTTTTTGTTAAATCTAAAATACTTTCATCTAGTTTATTCAAAGTGTTCTCTTTGTCGGTTAGTTTAGCCAAAGTTTCCTCAATGATATCTAAAGATATTTCATCCTGGTTTTTCTCTAACTCAGATTCGAGCGTTTTAATCAAATTTGAAACAGCGCGGCGAATCGGAGTTCTAGTAGCTTTAAGTGTATCAATATTCATGTTTAAATTCAAATTTCTATATCAATTTATACAATATCAAATCTAATTTTGAACACTATCTCTAAATCTAAACTGAAACCAAAACAAAATAATAATTCATTCTATATTTTTATCAAATCGAAACCCTAACTAAAACGAAATAATAATTCAATTATAGTAAGTATTTATTTTTAACAAAATAAAACAGAAACAAAAATAAAATTATTCAAACCTATCCTTAACTAAATAGTACATTCTGATACTAATTTAGCGCTTAAATCTTATATAAATTAATCTGAAACTTTTATTTGTTTATTTATAACATTCTAAAAAATGAAAGGATCTCTTAAAACAAATATTTTAAGCAGCAAAAATATTTCAGAACAAATATTTGAATCGAAAGAAATAAAACTTACCCCTTTTCGAATGGTTAATCAAATCGAAAATTAAATTTATCAATGGAAACAAAAAATAGTTCACCTGTTCTAAAAATCGAAGGTCAAACGTGATCTGCCGGTGCTTCCAGGAAATCTAAAATCAATCTCAACGTAAAAAAGTAAGTCACTGGACGCGTAGCGCCATCTAGTGACCTTCATGCATCCAATTGTTTGGGGAGATATTTTCCACAATTTGTTTCATAAAGCTCCTGTTATTCTCTTTTCACTATGACAATTTCCGCTGTAAACACGTATTCTTGTCTTTAAAAAAAAAAAAAAAAAAAAAAATGTAGTAAACCCTTGAAGTCTATTGTTTCTTTCTATTCCACTGTGTTGCTAACAACATTCATGTGTTTAATGAGTCCATTTAGGCGTTTCCCCTGCATTACCCTGACAGCGCTATCTATACGAATATGTTGGAACTACTTTTTTCCTCCCCCAAACAAAATTTTGCCTCACGATTGCTCTGGTAAAATACGAAATCGCTCTGATGGGTAGCTTTAAAATTATACCGTTTTGAAATCGTAACTTTAATTATAATCACCCTGTATACATATATATATATATATATATATATATATAACACGTGACAAAGCATGGAAACTTAGTGCAAATAAGGGTAAGTACAACATCTTTAGAATGCTTTTTGATATGTTAAGTGTCTAACTCTGGTTTGAACATCTCTCTCACTGCCTTTCCTACTGCTTTATAATTTTTTTTTTTTTTTTAGATATATTAAAATTGCCATAAATCTCATGAAGTTCTCTGCAGCATTTTTCCAACAGAATATGTGATAAAACTCTCTTCATTTCTAAATATTGAAGTACATAGATGGAAGTACTGAAGTGGTTATTATTAACATTCTTTTCCTTGAAACACATACGAAAAATGACATTTCATATTGAAAGATACTGCAGTGCGTATCCCTAAAGAAATTTTGAAATACAACTTAGAAACATTTTGAACAAATTCGATCTCCAATTACGATGGGTTGATAGTAAGCTTTGTGCTCAGTAAAACTACACTGTAAAGAAAAATCCCGTAAGATTACGGGGAGAGCCCGGCAGCAGAGATTCCAGACAAAGCCCGTAAAAAAAAAAAAAAAAAAAAAAAAACATTGGTTTTACGGGCAAAATGTTTTTTTACAGGCATGTAACGTAATTTAAGGTTATTATATACTTAATTTACGGTCTAAGCGTTTCTTTTTACGGGCTTTGTCTGGAATCTCTGCTGCCTGGCCTTCCCCGTAACCTTACGGGATTTTTTTTTTTTTTTTTTTTTTTTTTTAACAGTGTACTGGGAAACTAATTTGTTACATGTATCATACATTATTTTATAGTACATGTAAGCTTGGGAGTTTGAAAGTTGTGCTGGTGTAAGCATTGGAAATATAGTGTTTCACTAAAAATTAATTAATTAAATAATTAAATAATAACTAAAAAGCTGTAGTTTGCAGCTTATAAGAATTATTTGGGAAAAGTTTCAATTTTTGTGAAAATATGAGAACTACAAACTTATAAATATAGAAAAAAAAAAATTCAAAACAGCGATACAAATGATTTGATTTTTTTTAAACAATAATATAGAAGTTTCTAAAAGTATAGGATAATTATAAATAATGAAAACCTATTCTTGTAGAACTTAATTTACATACAACATTTTGATAAAACTCGAGGTATATTTATATATTTCATAGATCATAAAATTTAACTGAATTTATTAAAAAATATTTATAAATCGAACTTTTTAAATGAATACGTACCTTTTACGCTGTCAAAACATTTTTCTCACTATATAGGAAATGTACTGGAAATATATCGTTAATATTAAAGCGAAATAATCTGATGTTAAAAACTCAGAGAAAAACACAAATTAAGAGTTTTTATACTAAATTACTACTATTTTTGAGATTTAATTTTAATTTTCTGTAATTGTTTTGTTGTAATTGAACAGATTTTCATGACTCAACTTGTCTTTTAATTTTTTATAGGCTTATCGTGATTATCCAATAATTACAGGATAAAAAATATTTTTCCACAAAAGCCACTTTACATACTTAAAACTTTCTAATGTACCACAAAGGAGCCAGTTTTTTTTATTCTCCTAATAAATAGAAAGTTCTTCAAAATTTACATTCGTCGCACATTTTTTGTCCCATGTATAATAATTTAATTCAATAATGAAATATTTAGTTACATAAAATCTCGAATTTTCTGCATGTTTCTAGCTTTTCTGTTCAATATAATTTTTGTATTTTGTTTGAATTTTTCATTTTAAAAGGAATTATATATTATGTTTAACCAATAGTGGCTGAAAAGACAACAGTTAAATAAAAGTTTGGAACACACCTTATTGCAAAACTTCACTGGTTTCCTGATAATATTGTGCATCACTCCAAAGAAAACAAAAACACAAATAATAAAATAATGCTGAAAAACAAATTAATAGACACATGTTTTTAAGGTGAGATACTATCTGAAACTCGCATTTTACAAAATAAAATGTGTAAGGCTGGTTATTATTTAATCTCAAGCTCTACCTGACAACTAGTCCTACTGGTCAGTCGCGATTGGTTTAGTCAATAAAACAGTTATAGTTACTACACACGCATACAGTTACTCATATATTTACTTACACATATTAATTTATACACATACACTCACATAATTACAGAGACATGCATTTTTTATATTAACCAATCCTATAACCACGTTTCTTGCGCCAAGTACTAAGGACGATTCCAAAATCTTGGAGGGGTTTTAAATTGACGCACAAGTTGAGATTTGTTAAACATCCAGTCATAAGGCTTTCCCCTACCGCTACTTTTCTCCTCGTTAACGGCCCTCTTCACTTACCGTCGCCGTAAGCCCGAGCCAATGTTATTCTATGGGGAAATTTTCTTTACAAATAACTTATTAACTAATACACATTTTTAAATTCTGTTTTCCCATTCAGAAAATTCCCAACTGTTAAACTGACGGAACTTTTTTTTAAAAATGTATTATTTTAATTTTTAATATTTTATTTTGAAATTGCAAAATAAAAAAAAATTGACATATTGAAAATTCGTATTTTGCAGCTTCAAAATAAAATATAAAAAATTATTATTATTATTATTATTATTTTAAGGCTCGTCAATTTAACAGCTGGGAATTTTCAGAATGTGAAAACAGAATTTAAAAATATGTATTAGTTAATAAGTTATTTGTAAAAAAAAAAAAAAAATTCCCATAGAATAACATTAGCTTCGGCTTCCGGCGGCGAAGAGTGAAGAGGGCCCTTAAGTCAGCACTTGTTCAGAAGCTCTCGTGGTTGCAAAGAACGTGATTAAAAAATAATTCAATGTTTCTGCTAGCAGTGCAAGAAATGCTGCAAACTTTTTTTTTTTTCTTTTTTGAAAATGAAATCTTTCACGTATAGCATATTTTTTAATTATTTTCAAAGAATTGAAACAGATTTGAAATATTTTAAGCCGAAATCATGGAAAATATTCTTATAACTTGGATATTTAAAAAATAATATACGTCATAAAATTCAATGTTGTTTATATAATATCTATGAGAAAAATATTTCTAACATTTAAAGGAATACAAAATTTATACATCAATAATTCTAATAACTTTAGTATTACTTTTTATAAGATAGTGAAATACCTTTTAATTTGATAACTGCTTTATTAGACAAAATAGTAATCTTATGCATCAAAATACTTTCTTATTGAAAATAAAAATTAAATAACAAGCAATTTAATTAAAAAGTTTTGGCATTATCGATTGTAAAGATATACAAACATTTTTTGACAGATTACATTATAAATAAGAAAAGAAGTTTGTTATTTGAAATAAATGATTTAAAAGATTATTTGTGTGAAAATTAGCTATACCAACTGAACGTATTTTTCTTATATATGCATAATGCAAATTAATACTCGCTATCACAGTTATTATCAAGATTAATAAGCAAGATATTGCCAAGTAGTATTATACTAAGTTTATTTCCATCTTTTGAAGATATATTTCCTATCTAAAGAGAAAAAAAACAAATACTCTTAGATTCACTCATGCTTAAATTGACGTGGCTTGAAACATTTTAGTTTAGTTTTATCAACAAATGACAGATAAGATAATGTAAGGACAGAATAATAAAATTTGACCATTCAATGTGTCAAATTAATTACAAAAATTGCCAATTATATTTTAATGAGATTTTTAAACACCGATTTCTTCTTTTAAAAATATTTGTCGTAATTATTTTAAAAATTTTTGCAATAAATTGAATTCATGCTGAAAATTTTTAAATTGTTAATTTGAAACTATTTTATTAAAATAAAATAATTCGACTGTATTTCAATAAGGAAATGTTCATTTCTATGCACGTTCAGTAATTTTCTATAATTCTTGATAAGTTATTAGATCAGATAAAATATATTAGAGTTGTGCATGTATTACATATTTTTAAACTCTAATATACAGAATATCATTTATAAATTTATATTAATAAGATAATTTCACTTATTATTAAACCACCTATTATTCTTTTTATTGCAACGGATAATATCTTCCTTCTTCTTACTCTTCTTTTTTTAATACATGCTTTATTAGCTTCGTCTGCAATAAAAGTAATATTTTGTGCCACTGCCACTACTTTCTCTTACCCTACCTTATTACAGACATATGGTAAATGGTGGAAAATATGAGGAAAATATGTGATCATTTCAAGTACCTTTTAATCGACATTTCAAAAGGTTTAGAAATAGTTTTAATTGGAAACAATTTCTATGTGAGGGAGATCCACCTTCCTCTAAATTCTGTTTGAATACTGTAACTAAAATAATAAAACATTTATGTGTTTTACGAAAATTTAAAATTTATTTAAATTTTTTCAGAGAATTGATTATTGTAGGAACCATCTGTTTAATGTATTGATTAATTTTAAGAACCCTTTTACACTATCTATAACTTATATGCGTAACAAACCATGCACTTAAACTTAGCGCAGTACACCCACACACACAAAAAAAATAATAACATGACCCAACAGGAAATACTTCGAATCATTTTCCAACATAGCAGTAACAAATCAGAATTCTTTTGTGTGACCCTGTAAATGAAGTATGAATAATTTTTCATATCATATATCATATGAAACATGTATAGACATTTTGTATACATAAAGAATGTATGCAAATTTTATTTGGTTGGTTTAGTGCAGTCGAAATATGTTAAACAGTATATACAAGAAATTTTCCCCATAGTGTATACTTGAATACTTTTGAATGTCCCTGTACACGGACATGTTTTTCGATTCCAATACAAATTTTCATGTAGCATTTCTATAGGATGCTGATTTTATACTTCCTGCTGATATTTATCTTTGTGTTAGGCTGCTAAAAAGCTCAATAGAGATACAGACGCACAATCAGGCTCACATACACATACAATAAACGCTAAAAACTGATTTTTGGATTAAAGTGACTTCAAGACATGTAAATATATCAAAATATTGATATCAAGATTTTACACAAAAATGATTCTCCCTCTACAATATATGGTAGAAAAGAGATAGTAAAGAAAAAGAGAGGGAGAGAATCGAAAATTTTTTATTTATTAATCTAAGCACCAACCGAAATTCTAAACTGAAAAAATGAAAAAAACTTTTCTTTCAATAATGATTAAACTGTAGAAGAAAAAGCCCGAAAACACATTAAAATAACGGTGATGAAAGAAAATTTAATTAATCAAACGCTACAAATTAATAATAATAATAAAAAAAACTGTTCCAAGTCGGAACAGTTAAACAGGACCCTTCGTTAGATTAAAAAAAAAAAAAAAGTATTCAGCTTGAATCTGTGGCGTTGCTTTTATGCTCCACTCGTGTTGATTTTTTTTTCCCTTTAAATCTGACGAAGAGTTTTGACAATATTTTGATTCAAAATAATTGATGAGATTTCTTAAAGTATGTGCTGCTTTCTTATAAAGATTTTATTTATTTTTATTAACATTCAGGATTGAACTGGAGAAAATGCGAAAAAATCCCAAACTTTGAAACTAAAGACTTGGACAATTTTTGTCGCACAGAAGGGAAACGTTTTGTGTTATGTGTTTTAGGATGAGTGTCAACTTTTACTAAGTAGGAGTGTTGGGACTGAGGTGGGGGGGACTGTATAAAAATGTAGTTTTTGTAATTTTTATTGATTTTTTAACAGGGTTCCCACGGCCACGCCTTTATTCGAGGACTCTTCCACCAGAATAAGTTTAAGATATATCTATATTTAAATGTACAGTGTACATTTAAAAAGAAATACTATTTAGATAATACTGGTGTAAGAGTCCTTGAAAAAAATCAAGCCGTGGGAGCTCTGTTTAATTAAAAAAATTATAACATAATACTTACATTAAAAAAAAAAAATAAAAAAATAAATAAAAAATAAAAGAAAGAAAGAAACTTTTTGCAATCGGAACTATATTACTGCGACCAATGGATGCAAAATCCTTCTAAGAACATTAGTTTGCAACTTTTATACGTACGTATCTGCAAACATATCCCGTGTTAAACAATGGTATTCCTATTATTTTTTCCCACTATACTTTGTTCATCTGTATATATATATAAATTACGTGTCACGATGTTTGTCCGCGATAAACTCCTGAACTAAGGAACCGATTTTAATGAAATTTTACACACTATGTGCAGTTTGGTCCAACTTGAGAGATAGGATAGTTTTTAAATCTATTTATTGTCACAATATTTTTTTATTGCGATTATTTGTTAATTATAGACCTTTGTTACGGTTGCTCCAAAATATCTGTGAGTTCCATAAGTTTAATTGTTGCCAAAAAGAAAAAATACGAGTTCATTTTCTTTCGACATGAAAATGAATACATTTAATCAAACGTGAACATTAAAAAATTATAAAAAGTTAAATTATGCATCTTGCGAAAATTGACGTCATAATCAATTTAAAGATTTTATACACATTGATAAAGTGCTAATGTAGTTCTATCATAGATATAGTAATATATATAGATCTATCATCCCCATGTTATAGTACAAAGATTTTTGATGCCGAAAAAAATGTATCTGGAGTTTTTCATTCACCTTTAGTAAATAAATTATTCACAAATTTTATTTGTTGAAATATTCATATGTATTCCCGTGTGTATTCACTCGCGGAAAGGCGGCCATATTTTGGCAAAAACGTCGTCTTTTCCCAAGTGAAAAGGAATCACTTTTTTCTCCCCAATGATCACTCTGTATATACTATACTATATCTATGAGTTCTATACGCAAGCGAAGTATAACTCACTGACCGTCTGTGCAGCCAAGAAAATGATTTCCTATGTTAATCGCCCATTGGATTTTTTGTAAAAAATTATTAAAAATTGAGGAAATTTATTTCCCGATTTCAATCCTTATATTTGGGTATAGAATATAGATATGTATTAGTTATCGCGTGCGTTAGATTGATTATTTTGCTGTCAAATTGACAAAATTTTAATTTTAAATTTCTAAACTCTGTCGTCCTTGGCGTTTTTTTTTTTCTTTTGTATTCGGCGATCAAAAACGTAACACGAAAATATACATGCCAGATGTATGTATTGTGCGAAATGTAATATGAATTATTCATTGTACGTATGTATGACACGTAATATGTATTGTACGAAATATTGTTTCTTATTATTCATTACTCTTTTAATATAAGTTGTTAAAATAACCATGATTTTTGAAAGGAATTAAATATTTTCGCCAGATAATTTGTCGATATTCTTTTTTTCGCCAAGGATCACAGAAATGAAATCTATTCCGCTGCAAGATATTACTATCTTATATCCGATATTTTATTTAGACATTTAAAAACAAATTTGATTTCAAACTATGATAGAATGTTTATCATTTTCCTTTTAATTAGTATATTATTAGTATATTAAAATTTAAAAGCGTGGTATTATATAAAAAGTCTTTTCTTTTTTTAATCTTATAATTATTCTTATCTTAATCCTCAATGTTTCCCACCTTTTATAACTTGAATTTACTATTAAAATTTTAACATACTCAAAACCTTCTCATCACATCGTTAAAATATACTAAACTTTTCCAAAATCTTTTTCTATTGAAAATTATACATGTATTTACTTTAAGTGTCCAATATTTCATAAGATGTCCTATATTTTAAAGTTTTAAAATACTTATCAAATTTACTTATTTTTCTGGTTTAGCCATATTATTTAACTTTTTATAACTACAGCTGTTGCCATCTTTAAAATATTTAAAATGATGAGGTCATTTTATAGTAAAATTATCCATTATAGCATATATTATATTTCACTCCTCCATAAAAATTGATTTTAAAATCGTCTTCTTCTTTTATACTTTTATTTTAATAGAATTTTAATAGAATTTAATTTATACATTAGTCATTTTAGCATTTTTATCCGAAGTAGCATTAGCAATAATATATATCACTAATCCATTAAAATTTATAAGACCGTACAATAAAATTAATTTGTGCTTAATATCAACTCTACGAAAATTTTTATCAATCGCTTCCAAATTTTGACCTAAGGTTCAAATCTCAATCCTGTGGGTTTTTACATCGGCTACAACGTTTTCGTCTTTATTCGTAAATAATAATTTGACTGTATTAAATAGTTTACTGCAATATAATTCAACGTATAACTTAGTCACAGCAACACGTGACCGGGTCTGCTAGTATTTCTAATGAATGATCTCATCCACTAATGTCTCAGAAAAAAACTCATATTAATTTTTTGTATAAGGCACCACATATAATTGTTTATTGATTAATCAAGTCATCCTTCTTAGTATTTGGTCATTGTAATAATGAAATATTATTAAAAATCATTCATCTATTTACTTAATTGCTTTGGATTAATCTTCATTTGTTATGTTATTTCTGATTTATTTGTTTGGATTTTGCCTTTGTTTGACATATTTTTCGATTCTTATATCATATATATATATATATATATATACACCCCGCAACAAAAAGATAGGTACAAAGGATTTTTTCTTTGATTTTTCATAAAAAAACATTATCTAAATTGTGCTTATCATTTATTATTATCATAAAATAACACTATTCACGGACTAATTTTTGGTTTAAGACTAAGTTAGAAAAATTTCAAGACTAAAATTTTTCTGATTTAAGACTACACACCGCGACAAAAGGATAGGAACAAAGGTTTTTTTTTTTTTTTTTTTTTTAATTTTTGAATATGATTATTTTGAATATGATTCAAATATTTAATATGTTTTTGATAGGATAATATTTTGTTATGATAATAAATGATCAGCACAATTTAGATAATGTTATTTTATGAAAAATTAAAAAAACTCTTTCTTCCTATCTTTTTGTCGCGGAGTGTAGTCTTAAATTAGAAAAATTTTAGTCTTAAAACTTTTCTAAATTAGTCTTAAATAAAAAAATTAGTCCGGGAATAGTGTTATTTTATGATAATAATAAATGATAAGCACAATTTAGATAATGTTATTTTATGAAAAATCAAAGAAAAACCCTGTCTTTTTGTCTTGTCGTCGGGTGTATATATATATATAATTAAAATTAATTACTCAGTAATGATTTATACAAATTTAAAAGTTGGAGCTTCTGATCTGTAGATTAATTATTTAGAAATATTTATTTCACTATCGATCCTAAAAATCTCTTAACGAGTACCACAATTCTAATTAGGTAAGAAGTAATTACCGTTTTAATCACTTTACGAACAGCCTGCGTAAAAATTTACATGAAATTGAGCATATAGTGAAGTGAGTGGTTTGATGCACTTGTCTGAACTTCTGTAAAATTCTAATGATGAACAAATAAATCGGATAGTTGAGTTTGCTTGTTACGGTAGTGGAAATAATTTTACGCTTAATAATTAGAGCGACGAAACTCTTTTATGCAACCATTTTCTACTCAATAAACTGTCACCGCCATGATTATGTCATTATTTATTATTTAGACAGAATAGGTTTTATTTTAAAGTATGTTTCTACATTCTTATTGATTTCATTTATGACATTCGAGCTTTTTTTTTTATTATTTCATTTAATATTGTATATATATGTGTAATTATGACGAAATTTTGTATATAGTATTTGAATTGTAATTTGCTTAATGTTTTTCCCTTTAAAATGTTTGGGAATAATGGGATTTATTTTTTGCTGTAAACATTAAATGTACTTTATAAATAATTGTAATCAATATATTAATCTTTTTTTTTTTTTTTTTTTTTTTTTTTTTTAACGATAATAGCAGTTTTTGTATGTTGTTTAAAATGAATGAAAGTTTATTCTTATAGATTGTAATCTACATATCACTTTTTGATAAAACTTGATGTGTATATATATATATATATATATATATATATATATATATATATAGCGCGGTTAAAGAATAAGTCAGTGTTTACTTTAGCAGCGCAAGAAATGCAGCAAACTCTATTTTAATGACATTTTTGACGCATAGCACACTTCTTCAATTATTTTAAAACATTTTAAACTGACTTAAAATATTACAATTTTAATCTGTTGAAAGCATTTTTATAACATGGATATTTCAAAATATTATATGCCGTAATATTCATTATTGTTTACAATACGTATGAGAAAAACAGAATTTTAACATTTACGGAATGTAAAATTTATGTAATAATAATTTTAATAACTTAAATATTATTACTTGTGAGATAGTGAAAGGTGTTTTAATTTGCTATCTGCTTTATTAGATAAAAAAATAAACTTATGTACCAAAACACTTTCTTCTCAAAAAATTAAAACATCAAACAATTTAATTTTAATAATCTGGTGTGTCACTCACACGACTTTCTCTTACCCTGAAATTTAATGCTATAAGTACAGGTTGGAGATTAAGAGGTAAGATAACGAGTACTGTTATGTAAACCTATGTTAAACAATTCAAATTAGGCTTCGGAAGAGTTTTTTATGATAACAAGCAGGCAACGGCCGCTTCGCTGGTCCCTATTTTTAAATGAATCACTATAATTACTGAATTCTCTAAAATTGCATTAATTTTTATCACGTGAAAAAAAAAAAAAAGAGAGAAACAAAATCTGATTAGGAAAAATGTCGCACCCGGATCTCACTGCCTTCGTAAAAAATTCCCAAAATGCTCTAACTCTTATTTCTATTATTTTCCCCCTTCGCCCCCCCCTATCCTAATAATTTTACAAATTCGAAAATATCCGCAATCTATTTGTAACTATCAAAAACCTCAATGCACCAGTTTTGAACGATCTATCTCTAATTTTATTATTTTTTTTTGCCCCTCCGCTCCTCCTCCTTCCCGCCCCTACCAATAATTTTAAAAATTCGAAAATATCCGCAATTGATTTGTAGATATGGAAAACCTCTATGTACCAATTTTGAATGATCTAACTCTATTTTTTTTTTGCCCCCCCCCCCTTCTCGGCCCTCCTAATAATTTTACACTTTCGAAAATATCCCCATTCGACTTGCAGGCCTCTAAAACCTATCTGTACCAATTTTGAACAGCCTAACGGTATTCCTATTTGTTTTTGCCCATAGCCCCCCTTACCGCCCCACCCCTCCTAATAATTTTAGAAATTCGAAAATATCCGCAATCGATTTGTAAGTATCGAAAACCTCTATATACCAATTTTGAACGATCTAACTCTATTTTTATTTTTTGCTCCCCCCCCTCTCTCTCCTCCCTTCTTCCCGTCCCTCCTAATAATTTTACAAATTCGAAAATATCCGCAATCGATTTGTAAGTATCGAAAACCTCTATATACCAATTTTGAACGATCTAACTCTATTTTTATTTTTTACCTCCACCTCTCCCCCCCCCCTTCTTCCCGACCCTCCTAATAACTTTACACTTTCGAAAATATCCCCATTCGACTTGCAGGCCTCTAAAACCTATCTGTACCAATTTTGAACGGTCTAACTGTATTTCCATTTATTTTTCCCATAGACCCCCCCCCCTTACCGCCCCACACCCCTTCCCACCCCTCCTAATAATTTTACAAATTCGAAAATATCCGCAATCGATTTGTAAGTATCGAAAACCTCTACATACCAATTTTGAACGATCTAACTGTATTTTTATTTTTTGCTCCCCCTCACCACTCCCCCCTTCTCGCCCCTCCTAATAAGTTTACACTTTCGAAAATATCCCCATTCGACTTGCAGGCCTTTAAAACCTATCTGTACCAATTTTGAACGGCCTAACTGTATTTCTATTTGTTTTTGCCCCATAGCCCCCCTCCCCTTGCTGCCCCACCTGGGAGCTGAATTTCTAAAATTCCAGAAATAGGTTTTTAGATATTTTCATTAGCTATATTTTAGAGTAAAAATTTCACATATATCTGTTTTTTTGTTAGAGATATATAGGATTATGTGAAATCACGTTTAACGCATGTGAAATCACATTTCGCCCCTTCCCCCGCCTTGGGGACCGAATTTCTAAAATTCCAGGAATCGATTTTTAGACATTTGTATTAGCTATATTTTAAAGCAAAAATTTTACGGATATCTGTTTTTTTGTTTGAGATATGAAGGATTTTGTGACATCACGTTTCGCCTCCACTCTCCCCCCGCTTGGGGGCGAATTTTGTAAAATCGCTTCTTAGTGGATGCCTACGTCATAGAAAGAACATTGTCACAAAATTTCATGCTTCTAGGTCCAGGGGTTTGGTCTGAGCGATGATGAATCACCCCCTGCCCCACTCAGTCAGCGAGAACGATTTTATATAAATAGATTAGTTCTGTTCAATCCCCCGTTTCATTAATGCACCTACATTTATACAGAATTTAATTCGGTTATTAAAAAAAAATTCTGTTTAAAAAACAAAAAAAAAGTTTTTAAAATTATTATTTAAAAAAAATTATATTTTATGATAATGCAGACGATTTCCATACTAGAGAAGTAGTATAACACTAAATGTATATATATATAAAAAAAAAAAAAAAGTTGAATTTATTTTCAATATTACATTCATTTTTTTATTGCTGTTGTTAAAAATGAAAAAAATCAATGACTTTATTTTAAATTATCGCAGATCGATTGTTCAACCATTCGTTTTAAAGGAATTGGCGAGCTCTTTTGAAAGATACCCATCATGAAAATTTGATCCCCTCGAAGAGGCCCCCCCCCCCAGGGGTGGAGGCGAGGCTCCTACATACACAAAAAAAATTTCCCAGTTGACTATCTCTATAACAAAAAATATATATTCGTTTCATTTGGTTTAGTGCAGTCTATAGATGTGAAACTCTACGTACCTGCAATTTGCCCCATAGACGTAATGTATTTGAATACTTTTGAGTGTCCCTGTACACAAACCATTTGCTTCATCTCTACGAAAATCTTACTGTAGTATCCCTACATGATACACATTTAGAATACCAAGTTTGGAATTTCTGCTTATATTTTTTCTTGAGATATGCTGATTACAGACACACAGACAGACAGACACACAGACCATTCGCTAAAAACATGATTTTCGTATTCAGGAGACCGCAGAACATGTAAATATAGCAAAAACTCATGTTCGAAAATTTGAGCCTAAAACAATACTTTCTCGACCCTATAGGTAAGAGAAAATAAAAATACTGACACTATCGAAAATAAAGATAAAAAGATATTTTTCAACCGATTGCAATATAAAGAAAGAATTTACTTTATCATTAGAAATAAATGATTTAAAAGATTATTTATGTGAAAAAGTAATTATACGAACCGAACGTATTCTTCTCAAATATACATAATGCAAATTAATTCTCCCCATCGCAATTATTATCGGGATTAATAAGCAAGATATTGCCGACTAGTATTATGCTAAATTTACTTGCATCTTTTGAAGATATATTTCCTATCTAAAGAGAAAATATACAAATGCTCTTAGATTCACTGATGCTTAAATTAACGTGGTTGAAAACATTTTATTCAATTTTTATCAACAAATGGCAGATAAGATAATAAATAATGTGGCAAAGATAGAATAATAAATTTTAATTAAATTTTAATCAGTCAATATGTCTAATTAATCACTTAAATTGCCAATTACATTTTAATATGATTTTTGAACAGATTTCTCTTTTTAAAAATATCTGTCGTAATTGTTTTTAAAATTCTTGTATAATATTTAATTCATGCTGAAAATTTATAAATTGTCAAATTCAGGCTATTTTATTAAGATAAAACAAATTGACCGTACTTCAATAAGGAAATGTTCATTTTTATGGACGTTTAGTAATTTTATATAATTCATATTAAGGTACCAGGTCAGATAAAATATATTAAACTTGCGCATGCATTACATATTTTTAAACTCTAATATATACAATCGCATTTACAAACTTAGTATAAGATAGTTCTAGTTATTATTAAATCACTTATTATTTCACTTATTACAACCAAAAATATCTCCCACCCTCTTTTTTTTTTTTTTTTTTTTTTTTTTATCTAAATACAGGCTTTATTATTATCGTCTGCAAAAAAAAAAAAAATATTTTGTTTTGACACTGACGCTATTTTTTCTTACCCTAAAATTTTTCAAGTACATCATAATCGACATTTGAAACGGTTTAGAAATAGTTTTATTTGGGAAAAATTTCTATGTGAGGATTCTATCCCTCGAAATCCCCTTTTGAATACTGCAGCTACAATCATAAAACATTTATGTGTTTTACGAAAATTTAAAATTAATTTAAAAATTTTCAGACAATTGATTATCTCTGGATCCATCTGGGGAACTAATTGATTAATTTTAAGAACCCTTGTACATTGCCTATAACTACAGGGTGACAAGAAATAACTTGAACACACATGATACATTATAACTTTAATGCTAATGAAAATATTACGACCAAACTTCAATAAGTATAAATATATTATTTTGTCTATTATATTTACAAATATTCAAAGTGGCTACCTTTAGCCTTCATACAGAGCTTTAAACGTGTCACAAAATTTTCGGCTATGGGCCCGCAACTCACTTACTGATATTTTATCCCATTCCTTGCATAAGAATTCCATTAGGGATGCCAAAGTTTTATGAGGTTTAGTACACACCCTTGTCTCGAAGATGGACCAGACAGAATAATCCATTGGGTTCAAATCTGGGGAATACGGTGGCCATTCTTGAGCTCCAGTGAAGTCAGGAAAATTTGTCTTGCACCAATCTTGAGTGCCATTATCTCTGTGTGCTGGTGCGGAATCCTGTTAGAAGGTCCATCTTTTACTTCCAAAGAACATTTGCGACCAAGGTAAGACAACATCTTCGAAAATGAGTTTGCGATAGCGGTAGTTATAGATATTTGGTTTGAAACTTCGTCCAAGTTATTTCTTGTCACCCTGTATATACGTAACAAACAATGTACTTAGAAGAGAATGATGGAAGAAGAGCTTATATTTATTAATATAAACAGCAGCTGAAATTTTAAACTTTATACCAATAGTAATTAAACTGGAGAAAAAAAGCACGAAAACGCATTAAAATAATGATGATGGACGGAAAGATAAATAATCAAACCCTTAAATAAATAAATAAATATATAAAAACTGACAACTTCTGATTCAAGTCGAAATAGTTAAAGAAGACTATTCGTTAGGAAAAAAAAAATGCATTACGTATGCAGCGTGAACTCGTGGTGCTGCTTTTATGCTTCACTCGTGTTGATATATATATATATATATATATATATATATATATATATATATATATATATGTATGTATATATATATATATATATATATATTCAAGCCTGCTGAAAGGTTTTGATAATATTTTGATTCGAAATAATTGTTGCGTATGCTTCAAATACGGGGTGTTTTCTTATAAAGATTTTATCTTTTATTAACATTCAGGCTTGAACCCAGGAAAAGGCTAAAAATTCCCAAACTTCGAAACTAAATTTCTCGGACAATTTTTGTCGTACAGAAGGGAAACGTTTTGTGTTATATTTTTTAGGATGAGTGCCAGCTTTTACTAAGTAGAACTATTGGGACTAAGGTTTGGGGTGGAGGGGCTATATAAAAAGTTAGTTTTTCTAATTTTCATAAAATAGATTTATTGATTTTTTTTTATTTAAAAATGTCATAACATAATACTTACATATTTAAAACTTTTCTCAATCGGAAGTATATGTCATACCTGGTAACATTTATAATTTATTCTGGCGTACTGTTAACCCCGCCCTTTTATCACACCAGTATATTTTAATAGTATTTTTCTTTTTACTTCGTCGTAATTACATATTCTAAAAAAATTCTCTAAAATCATACTGGTGCGAAAAAAGGGCGGGGCTAACAGTACCTCGGAATAAATTGTAAATATTACCAGATATGTATATGTCTGCGACCAATAGATGGAAAAGCCCACTAAGGACATTGTTTTGAAACCTTTATGCATACAATAAGCAATTGTGGCCTCTGCTCCTTCTTTATGTTTCTTTCTTTTATACTTCGTTCTTATTTATACTTTCTTAAAATGAAAGAATGAAAATAACTTAACTTGAGTAAATTTTCACTCATTTACCTAGAAGAAACACGGCCTCTCACCTTGAGTTAAAATCAGTAAATTGAATGAGTTAACATAATCCACTAAAACTTGCGTTATTTATTGTATTTGAGCTATTTATTTATTTCATTAATAATTTAAATATAAATGATTTTAGTGAACTGGATCACTTTACATTGGTGATGCCTGTTGCACTTTCGTGCTACTGAAGAAATTCGTTCCAGCGAGAGTGATGTTGCCACTTACAAGTGGTTGAACGAGCAAAAAAAAAAAAAAAAAAACTCAAGTATCGGTAAATATCGGTA
This sequence comes from Salticus scenicus, assembly GCA_963930645.1. Classification (NCBI taxonomy): domain Eukaryota; kingdom Metazoa; phylum Arthropoda; class Arachnida; order Araneae; family Salticidae; genus Salticus; species Salticus scenicus. The sequence goes on from OZ005655.1 coordinate 277,642,957, forward strand.
ACTCTCAAGTTCGCTTAAATAAAAAACTACTAATTAGCTCAAAGAATTGCATTTTTAACTCAAGTCGGTTTTAAAAAAAGAACTTCACTTGACATGGTGGATTAACTCATTTGCTTTAAGAGATTTATAAATGGTCTCATCTATCAATCAGGAACAACTGATATTAATTACACTGCTCTGAAAAGAAAAAAAAATCGAGTTATGATACTATTCTTGTTGATTCTTATGTAAAATGACCTCCTGAATCCGAGTAGGACTCCCATTTTGCCCAGTCACAAACCATTTTCTAGAAACACCACCCCCTCCCTCAATTTTTTCCCCAGTTCGATAATTTTATGACCATGAATTTGATTTGAAGAATGAAAAAGAACTAATTTCACACCTAAAAACAAAAAAATAAATACAAAATAAAAATAAAAATAAAAATAAAAATAAAATAAAATAAAGTTTAAAAAATAACATTAATAACAGATTAAAGAAATGTAAGATAGGCAATACATAATTTCAGTGCCAAATCCCCCCCCCCCCCAAAAAAAAAAAAAAAAAATCTCTTGTCGCAAATGTCCATGTTTTAGAATTTTCCAACTCTGTAACCTCTCAGAAGACATTTAACAGTTAAAATAATCCTCCCCTCTCCTACAAATCAAATTTATAGCTATAAAATGACCGAAAATTGATAAAAATCGGGGGCCGTTCCTAAAAAACGATGGGTGATAGGGCAAAATGGGCGTCCTATTCGGATTCAGGAGGTCATTTTACATAAGAATATGCTGAAATGGTGTCAGAGAAAATTTTCATGCCGAGCAGTGTTATTTGTAAAAAGCTTCACTTTCACGTGCAATTGTTTACTGATTAATTCAAGTCTTCCTTCTTGGTATTTGATCATTGTAATGATGAAATATTATTAAAAATCATACCTTTAATGATTTCAATAAACTGGATGACTTTACAATAGCGTTGCCCGTTGCACTTGCGTACTACTGAAGAAATCCGTTGCAGCGAGAGCGATTTTGCCTCTTACAAGTGGTTGAATGAGCAGAAAAAACTCAAGTATCGATAACTCAAGTTCGCTTAAATAATAACAATAATAATAAAAAAATTGCTTTGGATTTATTTTCAATTTTTATGTTATTTCTGTTTTATTTGTTTGAATTTCGTCTCTGTTTCACATACTTTTCAGTTCTTGTATCAAATATTTATATATGCAATTAAAATTAATTACTCAGTAATGATTTATACAAATTTAAAAATGTAGCTTCTGATCTGCAGATTATTTATTTAGAAGCATTTGTTTCACTTTCGATGCTGAAAATATCTTTATACGAGTACCACAATACTAATTAGGTAAGAAGTAATTACCGTTTTAATCACTTTACGAACGGCCTTTGTAAAAATTTACATGAAATTGAGCATGAAGTGAAGTGAGTGGTTTGATGCACTTGTCTGAACTTCTGTAAAATTCTAATGATGAACGAATAAATCGGATAGTTGAGCTAGCTCGTTAGGTAAGTGGGAATAGTTTTACGCTTAATAATTAGAGCGACAGAAAATTTTTATGCAATCATTTTCAGCTCAATAAACTGTCACCCCATGATTATATGATTATTTATTTCTCAGAAAGAATGGGCAGTATTTCAAAATATGTTTCTACATTTTTATTTTTATTTCATTAATGACATTCAAGCTGTTTCCTATTTTTTTCAACATTTCATTTAAAGATATTTGTATGTAACATTTGCATTGTAATTTAAGAAAAAATAGTCTCGTGTGTCACTCACACGACTTTCTCTTACCTAAAATTTAATACTATAAATCTACACTGCAAAAAATATAAACCCGTAAAAGTACAGGAAAAATCTGGCAGCTGGGATGCCAGTATTTCTCCGTCATATATACCGTTTAAAACCGTAAAATTGTATCGCTGACATATATTTTACGCAGGAATCTTGTAAATCAAACAGGTTTTTTGCTAAAAGTGCAGTTTTGTCCAGTATATTTGGTGGAAAAATACTGGCACCCCAGCTGCCAGATTATTCTTGTACTTTTAACGATTTTTTTTTCAGTGTATAAATAGAGGCTAGAGATTAAGGGGTAAGATAACGTGTTCTGTTATATAAACCTATGTTAAAACAACTCAAATTAAGCTTCGGAAGAGTTTTATATGATAATTAGTTCTGTGTGAGAGGGGGATGCTGCCCCCTCATACCCCCGTTTCATTATTGCAACTACATTTATATAGAATTGAAATCAGTTATTAAAATTAAAATTTCACTTAAAATTATACAGACAGTTTTCCCACGCAACATTCTTCGAAACTTAATGTTATTGTTTAAATATTTGCAGCCCTGTATATCTTTCGAAGATTATATACAGACCACATGATGCACATACATATAATCCTATAGTAATAATACACGTCCTAGCCTGAAATACACTTCCTTCAATTTTCAACTATCGTCGCACTTTTATATAGTTCTTTTTTGTAGCCCTGTAAACGAACAGTGAATGATTTCCCTACCCTATTCTGCATGAGACATGTTTTTACGCATATAAAAATAGATGTTTGTTCCATTCGTTTTAGTGCAGTCTACAGATGTTAAACTCTACTTGCCTGCAATTTCCCCCATAGACGTAATGTATTTCAATTCTCTTGTGTGTCCCTGTACACGAATCATTTGCTTCATCTCAACGAAAAGCTTAGTGTAGCATCCCTGTATCATACACATTTAGAATAGCAAGTTTGGACTTTCTGCTATAATTTGTTATTGAGATATGCTGATTACAGTCGCACACAGACACACTGACAGACACACACACAGACCAATCGCTAAAAACATGATTTTTGGATTCAGGGGACCTGAAAACGTGTAAATATAACAAAAATTCACTTTCGAAAATTTGACCGCAAAACAATGCTTTCTCTACGTTATGGGTAAGAGAAAGTAATTATATAATTACAACGAAATTTTGTATGTAATATTTGTATTGTAATTTCTTTATTAATTTCTTTATTTTTTGTTATTTGTTGTTTATTTATTTATTTATTTATTTATCAGCTTTAAAATGTTTAGAAATAATTGGATTTGTTTCTTACTTTAAAAATTAAATGTACCTTATAAATAATTGTAATCAATATTTTACATGATTATTCACATTCTGCAAATTCTATTACTAATTAATTAACTACTGATTAATTAACACATACCGCCAGAAACAATTCCAACGTGAACGAGGCAGTGAAATGATATCGAATATATATATATATATATATATATATTATGAATACCTTTAAAAACACTGCACAAGAAGAAATGATGTATCACACAGAGAACAGGAAAAATTAATATATATATATATATATATATATATATATATTGAGAATCCTTAAAATGTAGGCATACTGCATAAAATACGTCTTCAGGGTTTTGACTGAATATTGTATGCAAAATGTGTAAATTTCTGTTGTACTGTATGCATTTTCAAAGAAGTCATAGTGCACAAAGCCCAATTCATACCAAATGAGGCATAACAAAAAAAAGTCGTAAGAAAATATAGCTATTAGGAATGTATATTAACTTTTAAATTAAAGTGCAAATTATTTCAATTACAAGATTTTTTTTTTTTTTTTTTTTTTTTTTTTTAATGAAAAATAATTTATTTCTGACATAACAAAAATTTCATACCTGAAATAAAATTTAGAGAATTAAAAGTTATAAGAAAAAATTTAAAAAAAAAAGAGAAAACTTAAATAGCGAAATAACAAGAAAGCTATGAGGCGAAAACAGTTAGTCTTACAGTTAACTGTGGTAAACAAAAATTAAAATTATACTTGAAAAATAAAATTTTACTTGAAAAAATATATCTAAATAAAAACTAATAATTATCAATTTAATAACTAAACATCTAAATAATAATTAATATTAAGGAATATGAATAATAAATTGTTCATAAATAAATTTTAAAATTTCATAAAAGAGAAAAGTAATAAATTCGCCAGTAGTAATAAGGAGTGTATCAGCAATAACAGCGTAAAATTGAATAGTGTTGCCTTTTCCCAATGAGATTAATTAGAAATTATTCCAGATGAATTTAAATGAGCATAAAAAATCAATCTATTGAAGAAATATATAGAAAAAATGATAATGATTCCATTTTTTAAAATAATTTATATACAGGGCGTCCCTGCACTCATGGTCCAAACTTTGAAGTTAGGTAAAATACAAATAAAGAAGCATGTTTAGTATAGCAATATGGGGTCGGAAATGAAAATCTTCTGCGAACCCTGAATCCACCCGTCCTCCTCTCCAATTTTCTTTTTTTTTTTTTTTTTTTTTTTTTTACTACTGTTAGCATCTCCACCCCCCACACTTTTCATGCTATTTTATATGTATTTCTATGATGTCCCCCCCCCTTTTTTTTTCTCCACATTTTAAAGTGTGATGCATTCCTAGTTTTTCCGCCTACACCTTTTATTTCCGACCCGATATTACTATACAAAAAATCATTCTTTATATGTGTTTTACCTACTCTAAAAGTTTGGCCCATGAATTTAGGGATACTGTGTATATATATATATATATATAATATGTTTAAATTACATAGATCAATCGACATTTGAGCTTTTTGTTCTAATTAGCCAAAACATAGAAATAAAAAAGGATCCTACAGAACAAATTAGATCAAATGAAGTCTTGATTATTAGCCACTTAATCAGGATTGCTTGCTTTATTTTATTTTATTTTATTTTATTTTATTTTATATATTTTATTACGAGACAGATCGTACATATTTCCTAGATACGCCATTTTAAATGATAAAGTTTTAAGAATAATTATTAAAATTATGTTGTAATTAATTAAATGTTAACATTCCAGACTGAGCGAAATCATTTATTTCACGCGGAGGCGTAAGAAAAATTGCATTTGTCGCATAATTTGTGCAGGCACACTAACTAGAATGGTAAACTCTATTACCTGGCAGATGAATTATATTTTAAACTACGAAAAAATTAATTTCTGTATACTTAAAGTACATATTACGCTGTAAATAAATACTTAAATTAAATATCACGCTTTTAAAAATATTTTCATACCTTTTTCTTTATCAACTTTAAATTCGGGAACACTTGAATCAGAAGATGCTTTTCTTCGGTAAAATTCTACAATAGCGCTTTAAATTTACGATGAAAAGATAGTAAATTTCTGTAGAAATAATTTTTAATACAAATTGATTTTTTCTCCCGAATAAATGCTAATTTTTTTACTATTATTATTTAAAAAATTCTTTAAAGATTCAAGTGAAAGAAAATGAGGTATATAATCAAGATATTTGTTCTCGTTTTCTTTTAATTCTAAAACATTTGCTGATATTGAACTTCTAAAAGCTGTAACAATGTTTTTATCAGTGGCTTTAAGCCAGAACAGTTGAGTCATGAATGAATCGTTTTGTAGTTTTTTCTCTCAACACTCTTTGTAAGCGAATTTTCATGATCAGTTTTATAAAAGACTCGAATCCTTGAACACCTGAAATTATAAGAAAAAATTATTAAGCTTGAAAATTTTAAAGAAAGAACAAAATTAATTTGACGGATGAATGAACTCGGAAAATTATAGCTCATGCATCGTATTCAAAAAATAGTTTTGAACTGAATCTTATTTGATCAAAAAGTTCTGTAGATTCTCCTTTATTATATAGGGCAGTTTGATGTCAATTATCACATATTCTAAAAAAATACGTTTTCATTTATAAATAATAATAATAAATAAATAAATAAATAAATAAAATAATAAATAAAATAAAATATGTAACGAACACTTTTTTATAACCTCTAAATTGCAACTTAAATTCTCATACAGTATGTTCTTTAAATATTTACATCCTCCCTCTTCCCACATATGTATCTTTTGCTTATTGCAACTCTATCGAAATCTTTGATCATATATTATTCGTTCTTTAACGTTAATGCAGATCTACAATAGCTTGTTTTGACTTTTCCTAATTCGGTTTCTTTTCATCTTATAAATAAATGCAGTTTTGTCGCCATAAGTGGATTCCTTGTTTTATAACATGGTGTATTAATTTTGCTCAAAAGTTCCGGGTTCTCATGGCGTGTTTTGGCGTTTAGTGAGGACTGTTTGAATTATAATCATGTGGTAACCTTTTCAAAAATTGTATGTGTTTATACGTAACATAATTACAACCATTTTTCCTCTACTTTTTGAATTTGGTGTCGACTAGAGCTCTGGTGAAATTAATCGAAGCGTCATTTCATCATCATGACTTGAACTGATAAGTCGACGCTTTTGGGCTCCCACTCCAAATTATTTAATTACGCCAATTATACCTACCATTTTATAGTAAAATGCTTATCTGGTCACCTATAATTGTGTTAAACATGTCAACTATTCGTATGTAATAAAATTCATCATAAAATCTACAAAGAAATGCCTATTATTTGGATTAACGAGCACTGTGTCATTGTCTGGACGCTTCGCAAGAATTATAAAGTTGTTTTTCTAATTCAAGTTCAAAAATCGACGGCCATCTAAATAAACACTACAGACAGGTTTGATAATCTGATGTCTTTTATTGTCTTTCAAATTGAAGATGAAAATAAATTACATATTAAAATTACATATTACGCTGTAAACAGGAATTTATTTTCATCAACTCTATTCCTCTATATGGTGTTCAGAAACATCTGACTCTAAATATGCATTTCTTTTTTAAAATTCGTAATCATATTGAAAAACTAACTTCCAACTTTAAATAATCTGGTATGTTACCCACACGACTTTCTCTTACCCTGAAATTTAATACTATAAATACAGGTTGTAGATTAACAGGTAAGATAACGAGTACTGTTATCTAAATCTATGTTAAACAATTCAAATTAGGCTTCGGAAGAGTTTTATATAATAATTAGTTCTGTGTGAAGGGGAGGGGGGCTACCGCCCCTCAACCCCCCATTTCATTAATGTACCTACATTTATATAGAATTTAATTCTGTTACTAAAATTAAAAGTTTACTTAATATTATACAGCCAATTTTCACACTCAATATTCATTGAAACTTATCAATCTTGATCAAACTTTTCGATCAGCAAACTTATATTAACTTAAAAATAGAACATTTGGATCTCCTAAAATTATTCGTTTTTAAGTTACTTTAAGAGTAGTATAACACTAAATATCCAAAAAAAGTTGAATTTGTTCTCAATATTATTATTATTATTATTATTATTATTATTTTTCTTTTCTTTTGTTAAAAAAAAAAAAAAAAAAAAAAAATCGATAACTTTATTTTAAATTATCGCAGATCGATGGTTCAACCACTCATTTTAAAGGTATTGGCGAGCGCTTTTGAAAGATACCCATTATGAAAATTTACTCCCCTCAAGGGGGGACTTCCTTCCCCCAGGTGGGGAGGCGAGGCTCCTACATAAACAAATTTTTTTCCCAGTTGACTATCTCTATTACAAAAAATATATATTCGTTTCATTTGGTTTAGTGCAGTCTATAGATGTTAAACTCTACTTACCTGCAATTTCCCTCATAGACGTGATGTATTTGAATAATTGTGAGTGTCCCTGTACACGAACCATTGGCTTCATCACAACGAAAAGCTTACTGTAGCATCCCTATATGATACACATTTAGAATACCGAGTATGGAATTTCTGCTACTATTTGTTCTTGAGATATGCTGATAACCGACAGTCACACAGACCATTCGCTAAAAACATGATTTTCATATTCAGGGGACCTCAGAACATGTAAATATAACAAAAAACTCACATTGTAAAATTTGACCCTAAAACAATAGTTTCTCTACCGTAAGGATAAGAGTAAGCAAAAAAGTACACCGATTTTATTGTAAATGAAATGTCGTTCGCATATAGCGCCATTTCAGCAGACACCAACAGAAGAATGAACTTTGAGGAAAATTACAAATATAATGATAATTGTTTAAGTCAACCAAGGCCAATGTTTTACCTGAGCCATATGTTTCAGTGCAATTTTTTAAGCTTATCCTAAGTTATAAACACAAAAAAAAATGACAAAATATGGAAAATATTGCTTTAAACCAGAAGTATAATATTTTTAGAACTTTGTAAATAATAGTAGTTATTTTTATGTAATTTCATTCAAAGAGACTTACAGTGCAGCCACATATCTGAAAACTAGCACTGAGGACGCGTCCAAAATGTTGGAGGGATGCCAGCTTGTCCAACAGTTTGAAATTTGGAAATTATCCAGTAATTCCGCGCTATGTTATTGCTCATTTTCTATGAGTCAGATGACTGTCACCCCTATTTTAGCATTGGACTCGTTGAGTTAGCACTTGCGCAGATGCTTCCATGGTTTCATCAAATGTGGTCGAAGAATAATCAGGTTATAAAATGTTAAATTTGTGCTTTTTTAGTTTGTTTTGGCGCTGAAATAGCTCATTTTACTTTAAAAAACCGTGAAAAAGCTTCACTAAGGCAGGTAATTTGATGACTTTATTGCTTCATGGCGACTTTTTTTGGCGACCTTGACGAGAAAGTCCTTATTATTGATATTCCGAATATCTAAGTTCTAACTCGATTATTACAGAAGTTACTGGAAAATTTTCATATTGTACGAGGATATATAAGGGAATTGCATCGCGGACGGGGAGAATCAGTTTCCCGCAGAACGTCTTATTGTGAGGAATTCCCTGATTAGGTCTCTCGTTAATATTTGATTGCAGGCTATTGCGGTATGTCAATGCTATGATACAGTTTATGCTTTGATTTTTATGTTGTAAGCTGTGTTTTCCGGTGAAGTTCAAAATGATACTTGTTAACCATACATTTCTCTAAACCATACAAAATCGTAATCTTCTAGAATATTCAATAAATAAACTTTTAAGCCTCTGCAAGATTCGCCTTTCATTCAAAGACAATTCCTGAACCCCGAGTACGCAACAATATATTATACCAGTCAGTTTTATAATTGCTGACACATTTTCAGCACTCGATTCGATATCTAATTGCAGTTATTTTTAATGTTAATTTACAGAATCGAACATAAGGATAAATTTTTATTATTGCCGTGAGAAATGCTTTTGGATGACTACATTATCATCCTCGGTCCCGTAGGCACTGGGCATTAAGGGATGCATCTCCCGTTTGAAGCAAGGCATCAAAACAGTTGGATTCCGACTTGGCCTCATTGTCATTGCTACCTTTATTTTAATTTTTGCACATTTTTCCTCAAAAATGCTGAACACCACTCAGAGTGCTGAAAAAAGAATTAAATCAAACTATCCTAACAATGATTGGTTGGTTCGTTGGTCACCTAACTAAAAGGTTTAAGTGTTGCACTACTGTTATTTTTGCATATTACGGATCTATAGATCGCAACCTATGGCTTAAAGGGTTTGGTTGGTTGGTTGGGTTTTACCTCGCACTAGTGCTGTGCAGATAAGTAATTGACGACGGTCTGGGACTCACCCCCTAGAGGTAGTCCGGAGACATGCCATTGCAATTTTGATCCTTCACGGAAGGGATGGCTCTCCCGCTTCGGTGACCCCCAGAAGTATAATTTTTGAAGGGAATATGGAGGACATTGCGGCCCCGACAGATTTTACGTACACCAGCCACTATTAGTGCACACGACGGTCTTTGGCCGGCTCGAGTACCGAACCCGTAATCTTCCAATTACGAGGTCGGCGCTCTACCGACTGGGCTACCGCGGCCCCGGCTTAAAGGGGATTCTGAATCACTACGAAAATAAATATCTGAACCGGGATTCGAACCCGGCAGCTGAAGGTTAGATCGCTAATCATTCGGCTACCAGATGAGACACCCCTCAAAGAGGTACTTACTCCGTGATCTATACCTACTAATACTGTTGTCTCGATGTATTGTTCATATTTATTTAAGCTTCGCATTGTTACCATCCATTTCATATTATCATAATTGTTTTGTTCCTCGATGGAGGGATAGTCCACTCATTTTGACAGCCTTATGACCTGTGACTTGTGACCTTATGACCTGTGCGAAGAAAAAGAATACCTCATGAGAAAGATGCGACAGAAAATGATTTATTGTTGTGCTGGAAGCAACTGGGATAATGTCGTCAAAAACATATATCATATTTCATGCCAGAAAATGGTAAAAAAAAAAAAAAAAAAAAAAAGAGTCAAATAATATTTAATGCAACTCAAACCGTAAAAATCTATTGAAAACCAAAGTTCGAAAACATTTGTGAATCCAATACTTTCTCCTTATGCTTCTTATAAACTTAATGATGTATAGAAACAGAAACATAACATATAAATAAATAATAATTGTGTGTATTTCTTGCATAAAATATTAATTATAAGAATGATTTCATGTCATGTTTTTTTAATATTGTTTAATGTTTAATATGACACTGTGAAGCATTTGTCTTCACTCAGACGACTTTCAAGAAATATCATTTGTCAAACACAGTCTGTTCAAAAAATAAGAAGGAAGTCACATTCGAGAAATGCAACATATCATCATCCAATGCTAAAATTGAATTTCAACTCGGCAAACATACGATTTATTGCTTTTACCTATCGCAATCTTGATAGCCTTTCTTTTCACGATAAAAATATTGTTTAATATATATAAACTTGACAATCGAATGCAGTTCTATTTTTCAAAAAACAAGTTTTTTTTTTTTTTTTTTTTTTTTGATGCAAGAATTTTTTACGCAACTTACAGGAAGATAGAATTCAGGCTTAACGATAAACCGATGCAAAAACTGTCCAAGCAAAATATGGTGCAGTTGGACGAATATTCAAAGATATACAATTCTGTTACAAAGAAGAAAATTAACTGATACCAATTAATTTAGAAAAATGTCTAATTTTAAAATTTTTTAGAGAGTTATCATTATTTTATTATTAATGTCAACTTTACTTTTTGTCGACATTCATTCTTGAACTAAATACACATAAATTAAACGAATAAAACAAATAATCTAAAAATTAATACTAGAAAAAAAAATAAATAAATAATTAAAGCCCTACAATAAAGCTAACTGAAAATTTCCCGACGTCTGAGATATAGGATAAGTTGAGATAAGATGTCGTGTCACGTGGCTCTCTTACACGCATGTATCGTAAGAGGTCGCTGGCCATTCATGGAAGAAATACACCAATATTTGTTACATTTTTGCGAATATTTAAGGATTTCTTAGGTTGGTTTGGATTGATAATACAAAATCTTAATAATCTCTTAATCTAGTAAGTATTTAAAAAATTCGAATTATCCCTTATTTAGTTAGTTATGTAAATCGTACAAGAAAAAATAATTTTGATAATTTTTAAAAATAAATATATAATATTAATTTTTAATAATATTATAAATTTAAATAAATATTTTTATAAAAGTCTGGCTTTTTAGGGAGGCCGGTCCCCCCCCCCCCTCCTTTTCAAGCGAATAAGCGTGCTTACGTCTTGTTCAACGTTTTGGAGAAGGATGACGAACATTTTTGTGGGGTCAGATGCCAGTAGTTTTAAATTGAAAAAAGATGTCTGGTTGTATTTTTTATTGCTTTAACTTTATTGCTTTAACAATATTGCCACTTGTAGAAATGTACGCGTAGGAACTTTTAACAATTTTCTTTAGGATGCAGGGGCTTTTGAAGGTACCTTTTACCACCAGGACATCCTCAGGATATCCTGAAGATGAAAGCACATCTTGCGTACTTCCTCAGCACTATCTTACGCAAATTTAAAATTTTCCTATAACTAGTATGTACATAAAAGTTATTTTTATGTATGGAGATTTTTTTCAAAAATGAACGTCATTTGAAGAAAAATTTGGGCTTAAATCTGTTAAATATTTTAAAAATTTTTGAAAAAAATTTACTTTTTCAGTAGAAATTGAGATGCGGATTTTTTTGGAAAAAACCCCTGATTTGGGGAAATTTGAAAGCCTGTTTGGGGAAATTGACTGTCGTCCATCTGGCAACACTGACCATAGGGGTAACAAGGAGATATGCAATCCCAATTTTGTACCTCCGCAGAAGGAAGATAGCTAGCCTGCTTTGGTTAATCTACATATTTTACTTTTTCGGAACATAGAGGATATTTCAGTTTCGACGAAATTAACGTGCAGCAGCAACCAGTAATGTGCACAGCAATCTTTGGCTGGCTTGAGTATCGAACCCAGAATCTTAAGGTTACGAATTCAACGGTCTACCAACCGGGCTTCTGCGGTCATTTGCATAATTGGCAATAAATTAGTAAATAAATAAATAAATAAAATAAAATAAACATATTAAAGTGAATGACAGGGAATTTATGAATCAGGATAATTCAGCAAGGATATGAGATTTTAACCTAAATAAACATCATGCGTCAGCTGTAGAGCAATTTGCACAAGAAGTTGATAGGTACTAAATTATATCAAAGTGCAACTACATTTAAATTTATATGAAATTATGTGCAGTAGTTCCTAAATACAATTGTCACAGATTTTTTGTCTCTCTCTCTCTCTCTTTTTCTCACACACAAAGAGAGACAGGCAGACATTTAAAAAAAAAAAAAGGGGGTAAAATTGTGGTCTGGATGTCTGAAAACGTATGAATTCGTAGAAGCATAGATGTCGAATATTTTTACAAATCCAATACTTTCTTCTATTGAATGTAAAAGAAAGTAATAAGAGCTAGAAAAGCATCATTTCCAGATCAATTTTACAACATTAATTACTAGAAATCTTACTAAGGAAACGGAAAAAGGTAAACGTCAAAGGATACCTTCAATGCAAGTTGAAAATAGTAAGATGTTTAAAGAACTGTTAGTAAAAACAAAAAGTAGCTTAGCCCTTTATACCCTTCCTATAGAAAAGAACCCAACCATAGCAGTTCAGAATACAAAAATGAAAAATTAGATTCAAAGAAAAAAAGAAATTAAATACACCATAATTCATATAAATATAGAAAGATTGTAAAAACAAACTTACGAAACATGAACTAATCAATATCTCAAATAATAAAACTCTAGCAGGGAGACAAGCAACTACAAAACCTTAACTGTTACGGATGGCAATTCTTATAACGTAAGACGTATAACCACTTAACTTCGTTGCTTTAAACAAATTGCGGAATGCCTTTTCAAGTATCTCACCTGATGACCACCTCAATGTTTTTCGAGTTAATTATTACTTTCAGTCGACTTTCATTTTTAAATATTTTGCATGCATTCTTTTTTAATTTTTACATATCTTCTGTTTACAGATCTTTTATTTTGCTTTATTATCTTGCAAATAAGGTACGCATTTATATATACATATTGGGTATAGCTTGTTGTAAATATTTAGCATTATGCATACAGCAAGACAGAAATAACACCTATTTTACATGCAGTATTCATTCTATACCCTTCAAAAAGTAATGATGTTGTATGTTTCAATTTAAGGAAGCTTGATTTTCGTAATCTTTATTCGTGTTTTTTCTAGGCTCATGTGATGCATGGTTCCATCTAATTCAATGTTTGAAAAGGTTTTCAATATATATATATCTTATTCAGCAATTTTTTATTTTAACCTTTCATATTATATTCTTTTATATAATATATATATATATATATATATATAGACCTTTTTAAAATACATATACCATAGTTGCCAACTTTTTTTATTTTTAAATCAGATTCATTACCACTATTTTTACTTCCAGTACCCCACTGTCGTAAGTAATGGAAGTATTGTATTTGGTCCGAAATTTCGAGTTTTCACCTTATTTACACGTTTTAAGGTCCCCTGAGTCCAAAAAAGTGGTTTTTGGCAATTGGTCAGTGTGTGTGTATGTGTGGAATCTTCTGGCTTTCATATCTCTGAATCTATTAAAGATAGAACTACAAAACTTCAGAATTAAGATGTGTCTGGTATACAGATGAATTTTTCAAATTCTGATGAACCGGAAGTCCATATCTCGAAAACGGTTCTAACAATTTTCTTCAAAGTTGCTATATAAACACTCTATTAGATATCCTTTCGAATGAAATAGTTGGTTAGGTCAAGAAAAGTGATAGGCGTCCTCTATAAATAGCTCAATTTCAGGTTTCGCAAATGCATTTCTTTAAAAAAGGCTGTACGGATTTTTTTCAAACTCTCCATATTAACTCTCTTTTAAATATCCTTTTTTTTATGTAATTATTGTTGTCCAGTCAATAATTGTGTATGCCAAGTTTGGTAAAAGTTGGTATCTCAAAAACGGCTTCAACGATTTTCTTGAAAATTGTTACATAAACCCATTTTAGATATCCTTTCTCTTATATTACGTGGTTATTACAGGAAAATTAACAGTCATCCATATTGGGTACGTCAGTGTTAAATTTCGGAAATTGGTGTTTCAAAAAATAACTCTCTCTCTCTCTCTCTCTCTCTATATATATATATATATATATATATATATATATATTTACTCTCTCTTACCGGAAAATTTTTAGGTGTCTACTTTGTTAGGTCATTTTTGCCTTTTGATTACATTATCTCCAAAAAATGTGTATAATATGTGTAATAGTGGGTAATGGAAGTCGTGTGGTTGTTTCACACCAGATTTTTTTAAAAGGAATATGTCGCATATATTTTCGACGGTTAAATAAACCGAAAACAATTTTAACAATTTTCCAGTATTAAGTCTCCCTTGAAAAACTGGAGACATAGCATCTATAATATACACATTACATGTATGTACGTGTATGTATACATTTATATTAGAATGATCTACCAGAATAACTGGTATATTCCATAAGAACTCGCCAGTACCTTTAGAATGAAAAGTCGAACTGTAGATATGTATAATTTAAAATATGGTTACCTAATTTCATTAAAAAAATTTAAACATACATTTTCCAAGATATCGTCTCTAGACCACAAAATTGACTTTCTTTTGACAATGAGTATTGTACACATACTTTTCTGAGGTGAAAATCGTCTTCATTTATCGGGGAAAATAATTTTAACAGGTAATAATTTTAATAACTAATCTGTAAAATTGTATAAGAAAATGTAAAAGAGCGTTTTATAATGGCCACAATATACTGTTTTTTATAGTCAAAAAATTTGTTATACATTAGAAAGAAAAGATAGTAGTAAATATACCGTTAATCATAATTGAAACATTTTCTTTTCGTTGATCTAAATAGAAAGTGCAAAGAAAAATAAATAGGGCATTTAATGCCCATAAAATAATAACCGTCATTTGATGTAATCTAATATAATGCTTAACTTTTCACTCGTACTGCAATACAAAATTGAGTTAAGTAGAAATTTAGATAATGATTTAATTTAGAACCGTAGATCTCTGAGGAAAACGGAGTTTAAGTTTTTCTTACTTAAACATAATTTCTTTTTCTCATTGTGTTAAGATTTTAGCTGTAAATAAGAATTTTTTTTAACTGAGGCATAAGGTTTGTTTTGGATTTTATTTACTCATGTGTAAAAAAAAGTCTTTTTAACTATTAAAAGTAACTATATCCACATATTTATTTACATAATATTCATAATATTCCTCTTAACTATTTAATTTTCTGTGATTGTTCATTTTAGTCGCTTAGATATAGTCTCATCGTAAATGGAAAAACTCGTAGCATAAGAGCGTCATCTGTCGGACAATATGCATGAAAAGTTGATTTGAACGAATTTATGTCATAGAAAAAATAAAAATAAATTTTTATCAAAATTTATGCATTAGTTCATGAAGTTAAACTGGCAAAAATTTAGGTCTCACACACACAGATGGAAGTACGGATATTTTCTAAAAATGATCAAATCGTGTTCAGGATATACCGAAACGTGTAAATCGGTCGAAAACTAAAAGTTGAAAACATTTTACTAAGACATTATTTCCTTCTGTGAACATAGAAGAAAGTAAAAAATTATTACAGATAGAAAAGCGTATTAAAGGAACAAAAAAAAAAAAAAAAAAAAAAAACAGTATTCACTATAATTAGGTTAATTATAGTTAAAAATTAATATAATGTTGCGTACTTGGGGGTTCGTGAGTTGTCTGAGAATGAAAGGCCAAACGTAGAAAAATTCAGTAATTTATTCACAGAAAATTCCAGAAAAATGCAGGTCTATAAACCAAGTATCAGCTTCAATTCAAACAGTAAACACAGCTTAAACAACAGCTGTCAATAGCAAATCCACAGTACAAACTGTATACCAACAACACTTGAAGCAAGTCTCTCTCAAAGAGGCTTAAGAGCAATGCAAGCACTAGCGAAGCTGGCTGAGATCTGAACTGAACTGACTCTGACCGCCTTGGCGAGAGAGCGCTTCCTTATATACTGTTCCATGGAACACAGATTTTTCGAGAAAACTCTAGAAAGTGGTCAACCAATCAACTTACAGCTTCCATATTTGGTATATCCCATATAAGGATTTTCTCGCCAAGGTCGCCAAAAAAATCGCCAAGGTGGGAAAAAGTCGCCAAATTTGGCGCCAAATGCATTACCTGCATTACTGGGGCTTTTTAATGCGTTTTTAAGGGAAAATAAGGCTATTTCAACGCTATAACGACTAGAAATGCACAAAATTAGCATTTTATCAACTTACTAAGCCTCTTTGAAAGAATTTATACAAAAATAAACACAATTATTTACAATTTTGTAACACTGCCCCCCTCCCAAGGACTGCACGTCCCGGGCAGTGCAACCCTTGGTCAAGAGGCGAAACTAAACAAATTTACACAATCTAAAACACAAAAACTAAATTGCATATAACGATAAAATAGAAATACAAATCAAGGGAGAAATATTTACAAAATTCACAAATATGTACAAATATTTATATACAAATATTTACAGTGCGCATGCGCAAATTTTACCAGTATTTTCATTTTAAATTTTAATGTTACCGTTAATTGTGGTACTCGGCTAGCCGGTTATAGTGCACCACCTTCGGTTTTGATGAAGGTGTTTTAGTGATCCGCACTACTACATCATTCAGCCTTTTTAAGACTGTGTATGGTCCATCCCAGTTGCACTGTAACTTGGGAGAGATTCCTTTGCGTCGAGCATGATTCCACAACCAGACCTTCTCTCCTTCCTGGAACTCATGTTGTGTAGCCTTTAGATCGTACCTTGTCTTCATTTTCTCCGTCGCCATGTTAATCCGCTCCCGAGCAAAGTTGTGTACGTCCTCAAATCGTGCCTGGAGATCTTGGATGTACTCCTCAGGCGATGAAGGCGCATCGGGTGGACAACCAAACAGGAGATCACAAGGGAGACGAAATTCACGTCCAAAAAGCATCTGGGCTGGAGTATAGCCGGTGGTTTCATGGACAGCACTTCGATAAGCCAGCAGGAACAATGGCAACTTCAAGTCCCAATCTTGCTGGTTCCTTGATACTAGAAGAAAGAGGCTATTCAGGATGGTACGATTGAACCTCTCGACCATGCCGTCCGACTGGGGATGTAAGGGTGTGGTCCGGGTTTTGTCTATGCCGAGTAGTTGACACAGTCCTTTGAAAACATCAGAGGTAAAGTTCCTACCTTGGTCGGTATGAAGTTGTAGGGGAGTGCCGTACTTTGACACCCATTGCTGCACTAGGACCTCTGCGACCGTGCATGCCTCTTGACTGGGAATGGGATATGCCTCAGGCCACTTGGTGAAATAGTCCATCACGACGAGGATGTATTTATTTCCACTGGAGGTCCGTGGCAAAGGACCCAAGATGTCGAGTGCAATCCGTTCAAATGGTGCTCCCACGTTATACCGTTGCAGTCTTCCTCGACTTCGTTTCTGCGGGCCTTTAAGTGCCGCACAAGCATCACAGGATTTACACCATTTCTCCACATCCTCCTTTGCCTTGCACCAGTAGAAGCGTTCCCGAACTTTCTGCAGAGTCTTCATTACCCCAAAATGGCCTCCGGTAGAGCTACTATGCAGTTGTTCTAAAACAGCTGGAATTTTTTATCTTGGTAATAAAATCTGCCATCTGAAGCTTTTCCCATCATCAGATTCCCACTTTCTGTATAATACGCCGTTTCTGAAATGAAGATAGTCCCAAAGTGCCCAATAACTTTTCGTAATGGGACTAAATCTGGAAATGTCCTGCCAGATAGGTCTGTTGCTGCTCGTCTCCCTCAGCTGTAATATTGGCTTTATGTCAGGATCTTCCAACTGGGATTTTCTAAATTCTTCGTCACTCCATGGATCGGGATCTTGATCTGATGGTGTTGAGACAGTAACTTGGCTGGCAACCGGATTTATCGGCAGGTATTTCTGTTCGGCTCTAGAGCAATACTTGCAGCTTTCCGAGCAGGGCTTCCGTGACAAGGCATCTGCATTACCATGTAGAGTCCCTTTACGATGACGTATCTCGAAGTCATATTCCTGCAGGCGTTGTATCCACCTGGCAATCTGTCCTTCCGGGTTCTTGAACTGGAGCAACCACGTTAAAGATGCATGGTCAGTCCGGAGCAGGAATCTTCTGCCATAGAGGTAATGATGGAAATGTTCTATGGCTTTTACGATGGCGAGTAGCTCTTTCCTGGTGGTACAGTAATTTCGCTCCGGTTTAGACTGGCATTTACTCCAATAGGCAATGACATGTTCTTGACCATCAATTTCCTGCGACAGAACAGCACCGACACTCTCATGGCTTGCATCTGTATCAAGTATGAACTGTCTGTCGGGCTGTGGATATGTCAAGATAGGCGATGATGTTAAGGCCTCTTTAAGTCGCTTGAACGCTTTTTCACATTCATCTGTCCACAGGAACTTCTGTTTGGCTTCCGTCAGCTTGTGCAGTGGTCTGGCAATATTTGAGAAACCCTTGACAAACTTCCTGTAGTAAGTGCATAACCCCAGGAAACTTCGTAGTTGGTGTACATTTTCAGGGCGACTCCAGTTCTCGACTGCAGAGATCTTCTCAGGATCAGTTCTCACACCTTCAGCAGAGATGATATGGCCGAGGTAGCTCACTTCACGACGGAACAAGTTACACTTCCCTGGATTCAATTTGAGGTTAGCCATTCTGAGTTTCTCCAGCACCTTTCGGATGTTTCGCAGATGGTCTTCAAAGGTGCGCCCCACAATGATAATATCATCCAAATACACCAGACAGGCTTCATAGGAAAGTCCTTTTAGCACTGTCTCCATCAGGCGTTCAAAGGTGGCAGGAGCATTACATAATCCGAACGGCATAACTTTAAATTGCCACAGTCCTTGTCCCGTGGTGAATGCAGTCTACTCACGATCATCAGGATGTAATTCTACTTGCCAGTAACCGCTCTTCAGATCCAACGTCGAGAACCATTTATTGCCAGCAAGTGTGTCTAATGTGTCGTCAATTCTGGGAAGAGGGTAACTGTCTTTCTTCGTGATGTCATTCAAACGACGATAATCCACACAAAATTTTGTTGAACCATCCTTTTTCCGCACCAGTACTATGGGAGAGGCCCAAGGACTCGTTGATGGCTCGATGACGTCATTGTGCTGCATTTCATTTAGAAGTTCAGTGACCTCTTCCTGTTTAGCAAATGGAAGTCTTCTTGGATGTTGTTTGATTGGAGGATGATTTCCTGTATCAATTCTGTGCTGGGTGATATTCGTTCTCCCGACGTCTTCAGGTGTTCGAGAAAAAAGGTCTTTAAATTCTTGGAGTAGCTTCTCCACAGCCCCAGCACTTTATCTTCCGATCCTTTATTTCTATGTTATTTTCCAGGTTGCGCAATCTCTTTAAGATCTCTGCGAAACTTCTCTTCATTTCATTCTCATCAGCAGGCGTATCATTTAATGAGACTGCTCTTATGGTATGGCGGTCTTTCCGGGAGGCTTCTTGGGCTGCCTCTATCCTAAGTGCATAGCCTAAAGCTGATTCTACGTCTCTGATGTTGGAGAGTCTCAGCGCTTTTTGAATTTCTGGATCCCGAACAGCATCGATAAAGTACTGAAGAGCTAAGTCGTTTCGAGTGTCAGCTTGACAGTCTGAGAATGCTAGGTGTGACAATCTCTGAATGTCCGCTGCCAGCTCTTGCAAACTTTCGCCCGTTTTCTGGTAACGGGACTTTAGCTGGAGGCGACTATAGTCCTTAGAACACTTCTCTCCGAACCGTAGCTCCAGTGCTCTAGTCAAGGCCTCGAAGTCGTTCCTTTCTTCTTTAGTAACATTTCTCAGTATCTCGGCTGCATCTCCCCGTAATGCTGCTGCTAAGTGGACTGACTTGGCGGTAGAGTCCCAGCCGTTAGCTTCAGCTACGATGGAAAACTGCGTTTTATATACATGCCACGAGGAACTGCCGTCGTAGGTGGAAAGCTTAATAAATTCCTGATTCTGGATTCTTCTCTATTTCTTTTCAGTTTCCTGGGGCAGGGATTCTAACTTTTCTTCCACTCTTCTCTCCAGATCTTCTTCTATTCTCTTCAGTTTACCTTCTATCTCTGAAAACCTTCCTTTCAGCTCTTGATCAAAGTTTTCTTTAACTTTCTCCTTGAAACTCCGTTCTATTTTCGTAACACTCTCTTCAACCTTCATAACATTTTCTTCAAAACTTCCTTCTATTTTCAAAACTTTCTCTTCTATTCCATCTATTCTGCTTCCCATATCCGATAATTTACTTTCGATTGATTCTTTCACCGTTGAAAGCTCTCGCTTCATGTCATCTTGATTAGATTTAATTTCTTCCTGAACTTCACCCATAGTGTCTTTCATTTCCTTCATCTCTTGACTCAAGCTATCTCTCATCTCTCTCTCTGTCCTTCTTTCATTTCTCTTTGTCCTTCTTTCATTTCTTCGATCAATCCAGATCTTAACTCATTCATCTGAGCAGTGAGTCCTTCTAGAAATTTCTTCATTTCTTGTTCCATAGCTCTTGTTATCACCATTCACAGACAAATCCCACTTCTGACACCAGAAATGTTGCGTACTTAGATGTTTGTGAGTTGTCTGAGAATGAAAGGCCAAACGTAGAAAAATTCAGTAATTTATTCACAGAAAATTCCAGAAAAATGCAGGTCTATAAACCAAGTATCAGCTTCAATTCAAACAGTAAACACAGCTTAAACAACAGCTGTCAATAGCAAATCCACAGTACAAACTGTATACCAACAACACTTGAAGCAAGTCTCTCTCAAAGAGGCTTAAGAGCAATGCAAGCACTAGCGAAGCTGGCTGAGATCTGAACTGAACTGACTCTGACCGCCTTGGCGAGAGAGCGCTTCCTTATATACTGTTCCATGGAACCCAGATTTTTCGAGAAAACTCTAGAAAGTGGTCAACCAATCAACTTACAGCTTCCATATTTGGTATATCCCATATAAGGATTTTCTCGCCAAGGTCGCCAAAAAAATCGCCAAGGTGGGAAAAAGTCGCCAAATTTGGCGCCAAATGCATTACCTGCATTACTGGGGCTTTTTAATGCGTTTTTAAGGGAAAATAAGGCTATTTCAACGCTATAACGACTAGAAATGCACAAAATTAGCATTTTATAAACTTACTAAGCCTCTTTGAAAGAATTTATACAAAAATAAACACAATTATTTACAATTTTGTAACAATAATTATAATTAATAATCATTTCAACACTCGAAAGTTTTTTAGATTTATAATCGAATACAGAATTATAATACCTTTTATACAAAAAATATAGTTAATAATTTTTGTGCATTAATAAAATATTTGTTCCTTCATCCATTTAAGATATTTTAGGAATTAATAAAACATTTACTGTCAAAGAATAAAACAAAACCCTAATGAAATTCAGGATCCATTTCTCTTTTGTCTTCTAAGGGCCTTATTCACCAACTTCTTAACACTCGGATTAAACCATGGATCAGCAAATCCGAGAATTAAAGTAGCCGGTGAACAGCGGATTCGGTTGATCCGTAGAACAGAGGTTCACTTTCTGCTCGGCGAACTTCCGTAGCGAGAAACTGCCTATCCTTGTAAACATTACTTAACAATTCTATTATGACGCAGTATGGAGAGATTTGATTGGTTCATTTGTTTTTTATTGATTTGAGTGTATTTTACATTGCACTAGAGCTACATTATGGGTAATTAGGCTATATTGAATTGGTTCATTTGTTTTGAGTATATTTTACGTTGCACTAGAGCTACATTACAGGAAATTAGGCGAAATTTGATTGGTTCGTTTGTTTTGAGTGTAGTTTACGTTGCACTAGAGCTACATTATGGGAAATTAGACGATATTTGATTGGTTCATTTTTTTTTAATTGATTTGAGTGTGTTTTACATTGCACTAGAGCTACATTATGGGTAATTAGGCTATACTTAATTGGTTCATTCGTTTTGAGTATATTTTACGTTGCACTAGAGCTACATTATGGGAAATTAGGCGATATTTGATTGGTTCATTTGTTTCGAGAGCATTTTACGTTGCACTAGAGCTACATTATGGGAAATTTTGGTCTTAACATGCGCGATAGTGATTGCCGCGGAGCCGAGTTACGTGCGTTTTCAGATTCATGCACAGCGAGTTGGGGGGTCCAGTGATGTTTTTTTGGTTTTAACATGCGCGACAGTGATAGCTGCGGAGCCGAGTTAAGTGCGTTTTCAGATTCATAGCTTCATACAGCCATGTTTCTTTGTTGGTTCATATGCCTTAGAGGTATGTCCCAATTTATCCTCCGTCGTTACAGTGGCCGGATCCGTGAACTTTTAAAACAGAGAAGCTTTAAATTGCTACAATTAACTAATTATGCATGTATTTTTTTTTTCATTTTTAATTAATAAGCACTAAACATAAAATTTTAATATTAAATAGTTTACTTTCTATAATTTTTTTAAAAATTATAATAATGCGAATAAAGTAAACGTTGTCTGTAGAAAATGGGAATATTTGGTTGCCGTACTCATGCCCACAACGTAGCGCTAGTTCGACGTAAAACTCACTCACTCAATCACTTGTTGGTCAAGTTTATGAAAACTAGGGAATTTTCTCCTCCGCTTAAATGTAAGTGTTAATGAAAAATTCGAAACGATATGTGTCTGGAGAAATGAAAGCGTATCATTTGATAACTTGAAAATATGTTTTTTATTTTATTTGTATATTCTCATAATTTTTATACCGATGTGTTTCGATTCATTTGAATGCGGTTTTAGAATCCTCGAATGTTACGAATTAACTGAGCGCGAAGTGAAATATTTGATATGTGATTTATGTATTATGGAGTCAACAGAAATTTCAAAATGGAAAAAATAAATAAATAAATAAATAAATAAATACATAAATAAATTAAATTCATGTTGCATATATTGTAAGTTTTCATGCTTTTTTAATTACTTTTAAAGTTATATTTTTATTCTGAATTTTCATTTATTTAATTACATTTATTGTGTTGTTGAAATTAATTTGCTCTTAAAGCTTCGATGACAAAATGTGCATTTTGTTAAGTATTTGCTTATTTATTAAAATATTGTAGTTAAAAAGTTAATTAACCATCGCCATTTTATGAAATTTCTTCGATAATTTTATTTAATTACGTTATATAGTCGTCTGCATTAATATTTCTTTCATTTCGAACGTAAACAAACGTTTTGTAAGGTTGCCATAAGATAAATTCATTTCCTTGGTTCGTTGGCGCACGGATAATATCGCCAAAATGTAAACAAACACCAGAGAACCTCTGTTCTACAGATCTGCTGCGGATTTTTGTTGGAGAATACCGATTTTTGTATGATCGAGCGATTACCACTGATCCGAGGTTTAATCCGAGTGTTAAGAAGTTGGTGAATAAGGCCCTAAATGAAGCAACAATACAATAATTGGTAATACAATACGAAATCGGATTACAATAGTAGTTAGTAGACGGCATTAACATTAATTTTCACTTTTGCAAGGATTTCACTTTTTTTTTTTTTTTTTTTTTTTTTTTTTTAATTATCAGAATTTTATTTTTTAAAGATTAGGATTATAATAATAATAAAAATTGTCTTAAACAGAATATAATTTTGTGTCAGAGTGCTGTTTTTTAAATTCAGATTTATACGTATTTGTAAACTTTTACATTCAATAAAAAGATTATTTCATCTTACGTAAAATTCAGAGTATTCTAAAACATATGGTGATGATGCTTTTTTTTACCCTGTCTAAAGGAAACATGACCCTGATCCCTAAAATACAACATATTTATGTAAAGCGTTTTTTGTCTGGTTAAGGAAATACATACATTTGTTTATTTTTTACTGAGATGAACAATTTCTTTTCAGTAAAGTTAAAAAATGAAACAGAAAATGAAAATGTCGCATTATATGTAATTAAAAAAATATGTAAATTCTAATAATTAAAAATAGTATTGTCTTTCTTTCAGGTTTGATTTCTGTCTGATTATTTGCGCACTGTATCAACAAATGATTGGTATGTATTTGTCAATATTTTTTTCACTTAATTTTGTCCAACGAGATAAATAAATTAGAGTGCTGATTCAATGAATAAAGGGATTATCTTTCCGTGGTTCAGCATGAATCACGTGATATGAACCAATAAATTACTATGTTTGGCCCTTTATCGCTATTTTGGCATTTAAAATTTCAATTCGACAAATTGTCATTACTAGTATCGCCCAGTGGTCGAAACTCGACCATTTTTTTTTTTTTTTTTTTTTTTGCAAAGCGAAGCAAAGCAAAGTTATTGCCTTAAACGGAATGCAATTGCAACACAGCTGCGGCAATTCTTTGCCGATATTCACTTTAACTGAATCAGCAGAGTTTTACTTAATATAACTATTTCTCTCTTAGCCTTTCCTGAAATGAGAAAAAATCGCAACGTGAAAACGCCCCTTGTTGTGTGATACAGCCCAAAAGCTAATAGGTACCATGTCAAACCAAGGCCCAACCAAGTATCAAATTCTGTTAAATTAATTCGATTGGTTCATAAAGTACAGTGTTTGAAAAAAAAAAAAATATATATTTTTTTCAAAAATGGTCGAATTGAGTTCGGGAAATTTCAAAACGTGTAACTTTATCGAAAAGCGAAAATCTGAATATATTCTGAATCTTATATTTTCTACTTATATATGCAGAGGAAATAATAATAAATCCACTTTTTAAATAATAAAAATAGGTAGTCAATTTCACTTAATTAAAATGCAAGGAAATCTCAAAACGTGTAAATTCATCGAAAACCGGAAATCAG
Source organism: Salticus scenicus (assembly GCA_963930645.1). NCBI lineage: Eukaryota > Metazoa > Arthropoda > Arachnida > Araneae > Salticidae > Salticus > Salticus scenicus. Next base: position 277,668,070 of record OZ005655.1, read on the forward strand.
AAGTTTTTATGTATCTTCTACTTGCTTCTTCTACCCACAAAAGCTAGCAATAAAGACACTTTTTTAAAAAATAAGTAGCCAATTTCAGTTAATTGAAACGTAAAGAAAGCTCAAAACATGCAAATTCAGCAAAAAACGGAAATCGGAATTTTTTCCGTATCGTCTACTTATACATGCAGCAGTTAGTAACAAATCCATTTTCCTTTTATTTAGTATATTAGTTGAATATTTATTGTTTAAATATCACCCTTTGAAACGAAATGTTTATGTTTATTCGAAACTGGACGTTTGCCATTATTTTTTTTTTTTTATTTTTTTTTTTTTCCCCTGGAGTTTTGTGATTTTAAATTAAAATTTTATCAATTTTACAGAAAAAATAACTCTATCAAACAGATGTAGGCAGTAACTTATATATAACCATAGAATAATAATAGAGAAGAAGGAGCATGATAATACTTTAATGCTTACAAACTCCTTCTAGTGAGATGCCAGCGAAAGCACCTTTTGCACCTCTCGACCTTGAAGTAACGCACCCATCCTTGGCGCATTTATCGCTGTTTGGCTTTTCTCTCTATCCTTTATACCAGTGATGCCAGATTGGGGATTTTGTCCCCATTTTCGGGACTTTTGTGGGGAATTCTAAAATGTTTGGGGACAAACCTGGGGAGTTCAACTTTCTGTCAATGTTGGCAATGAAATGATTTATCCACGGATTAGGATACAGGATGACAAACTAGATAGGGCAGTCAGCGTGGGGAACGGAGCTTTATTTTCCGCATTAATTCAGCCGAACAGAGTAAGCGATCCGATCGCCGCCTGGTGTAGTGTCTTTGAAACTCATCGGAAGAAAGGGAAAGCCCGCCCCTTCGGCTTCAGTCATCCAACGAAGGAACAGCCAGAAATGTAAAAACGCGCTGATTGGTGTATTTTCGAGATTTGGTCGCCCTCTATCTGTAAGATGAAAATTACTACCTTTCCGTAACATTAGTAATACATCCTTCTCTTTTAATCCGTGGATTTATCAAATCTTGATATTTTTTTTTCGAAAAAAATCCCCAAATAACAATAAAGCTATTGAAAATCCCTGGTCGTAGGGATAAATCCTCACGTTAGTAGAAATAAAGTTGGGGATTTTTTCGAAAAAATACCCTGATTTGGGGAAATTTTAAGACCTGTTTGGGGAAATAATTTTCGACCATCTGGCATCACTGCTTTATACAATGTGTTTTATTTTGTTTATTTTATTATTTTTTCAGAACGGGGTGACGATAAATATAGTTAATCAATGCAGCAATACACTTTCAAGCAGTTATGTGATTAAAGAAGAGTGTATCCTGGATAAAGATGTTAATGTTCCGAAAAAAAAACGGAAATTTTGGTAAAAAAAGCAGTTTATATCCACCCGGAAAAATTGAAAATTCTAGTATAAAATAATGTGTTTAGAAATTTATAATATTTACATTCCAGGTGCTTTTTTCTTGAAATATTTTTTCATGGTCAGTATCTTGCATGAAAACACTGATTCTGATATTGTTCATAATTCAAAAATAAAGTTTTAACCCTGTAATCAAATGGTAATCTTGAAATATTTAAGTATTACAATGACCTCTCCCTGCCTTCACACTCATTTAAAATTACTTATTTTTTTCAGGTTCCTTTATACTTGAGCCTTTTTTATTGAATATATATTCTTAGACCTTGTCTAACTGTATTATTTTAATGTGTGTAGATATGTATTATGCACATATAAATACATGTAACTGTTAAAAAAAATAAATAAATAAACAACTACTTTCTGTCAAAGAAATTTATTTTACAATTTATAAAAATTATATGTGCAAAAACTTACTTGATTTATGTCTTTTGCATTTGAGTTAATAAGTTTTATATTATAACAGGATAGCTCCTAGTCAGGGAAAGTCAGAATTTAAGTGCACCTGGGAAAATCAGGGAATTTCGTGCAAAGTCAGGGAAATTTGACAAATTTTGTGTGGAAATACGCCATATTTGAAAACTTGTTGTTTTAAATTTCTGAAGTTCAATTAACTTTAAATAAATTTTTTATTTTATCTTTGTGATTAATTTCAGTTTAAGTGAAAATCTGAATTGTCCAGTATCAGGTCCGGTAAACCGATTTTACCCAAGACTGACCTGCAATCAGGTTTGGGTCTGTTTGACTAAATCTTTTCTCTTGTGTATTAGGTTCGGTTCAGGTTGACTGATTTATTTTTCGTATGGGTCAGGATGACTGAATTTTCTTCCTGGGGGCTGGGTTGTCTGATTTATTTTTCTTGTGGGTTGGATTCAGATTAAGTTGACTGAATTTTTTTCCTGCGGGTTAGGTTTAAGTGTAAATATATGTATACATAAATTATTGTATACATTTTGCAGAAAGGCAATAAACAAAGAAAAATCATATATATATATATATATATACAGTAAAGCACCGTTTCTACGTCTTTTAAGACTGACGTAAAAGACGTAGGAGAGAGTGGTAATGAATGGGCCATGGGGATGAAAGGGTCACTAACAAAAAACAAAAAAGTACTTGCATAAAATTATTTTAAATGCCACCAATAGATGGATCTATTTGTTCTACGAAACTCATCAAATTTTCCCTTGTTTGGGAGAAGCCATTTTCCACTAGAGTAGGATGGTCCAGAATCTGACTGAAAAGTAATTTTTTCTCTTTTAAGTAAAATAAATACTAGCTGAAAAGTATCTATTATTGCATTGCAGGTATGTGTATTAGCAAGTCTTTGCATATCTGTAAACTAATTTTAGAATGTATTTAGATGTTATTTGAATTTAATGTGCTAAATAAAACCTGAATATATTCCAGAAGTATAGGTGGGGCTGAGTGGGACACTATATCATGGTCATGAATGGGCCACCTTTGCTCTGATCATGAAAATATGGTATTTATTTCTTTATTTTCTGATTTTCTCTTTAATATGAAACGTAACTGGCTGTCATGGATTTAGATTAAATTTTTGTCTAGTTAGAATAGGTTTATTGAGATTTCTAAAAAATAATTTGCACATTTTCACTCTAAGAAATATTAGTTATTTATTAGAAACATACGTTAAATTGTATAAATGGTTGTAAGTTGAACTGTCCAGTTGTTGACCCCACCTACCAGTATTTTACCATTTGATATAAAACTAGAATAATTGTTTATATTCTGAATCTGATGGGTAAAATAAATAATACCAGAAATTTACACTCAATACTCAATTAATAGGCATTTCACCTGAATGAAATTTTACCACTTGAAATTTAATTTCACTTATTTTTCTTCCCTGACACATCAGATGTCAGTGTTGTGAACTTTGAAGACATTGTTAAGAAGTTACCACAGCCAGACATTACTGGTGGAACATCATGTGCTGTTACAACCATGCCATTTAATATAAATTTTGAAAAATATAAATTTTGTTAAATCATAACGTATATGCAACCATGCCATTTAATATTAATTTTGAAAAATATAAATTTTGTTAAATCATAATGTGTATTATCTATTATTTTTATGTTCTTTCTTTCTTATAATCTTATTATTTTGTCATTCTTCTACTACAATTATGAGATTTAATAATATCACTTTTGATTTTTATAAATTTTGATAAATAATGTTTATTATCTACTTACTATTTCAGTAGGCTTTTGTGTCATATCATGTCAAGTGCTATTCATTTTGTCATATTTGGTGAATAAAAGGTTAATTCCACATTTTTTCATTGAATTCCTTTAGTGGCCCATTTATTACCTTCAATGGCCCACTCAGCCTCATGGGTGGGTATGAATGGGCCAAATTTCTATATTTTTATTTTCTATTATCATTCATTATAGACATTTTCTAATCCAATTTTTATGACTTTTTTAAAAACCAAATAAGTACAGTAACTGAAGAGCTAATTCTGAGCCAAAAAGAATCATTAGAAAAAATTACAAACCAAAAATTGGCCCATTCATTACCACTCTCCCCTACAGGGTTGTTGATTTTTTTTATTTAAATCAAGATTTATTTGATTTTAATGATTTTTATTATGTATTCATACATTATTGTACAACATTTGTTTTTTATTATGTGTATGTGTGTGTATATATATGCACAATATCCACACTATCAATCATTTTACTTAAATTATAAAAATATAAATAATATTCTATTTCTATAGAAAAGTCCATATAGGCATTTATTACCAACATTTTTATTCAACATAGTATCTTCATAATAAGAAGTAATTTTATAACAATCATAAATGCGGTTGTATGAGCCACTCAACTTCAGACTTTGACTTTGTAGCTACAATAATGTATTGAAATAAAGCAAAATTTTACTCACGGTATTGAACACATAAAATAATTTTGGAAAAGGATAGTTTAATAGGAAATATGACCTATAACTGAAGCAATGTATTAAGAAAAAGAAAACTTTGCTCATAGTTTCTAATCAAAATTAAAATATATATATATATATATAAGGAATTAAGGAAGATAATAAAAATAAAAGATGATATCCTAAAAAATTTTTACTTAGGTTTAACAAACATCATTTGAATCAAGAAATTTTTTCACACTTTACCCATTAACAAAATTCATATTTTCATTACCATTTTAATACTTTCACTTATTTTTTTATCTTTTTTTTTTTTTTTTTTTTTTTTTTACATTTAGTGGGGTACAATTCATTGAAACAAGCAGTGACAGCAGCCTCGAATTGTAATTAACAGATTATATGTAGTTAAATTAAAATGTTATTATTTTTAAAAAACTTTTTGGAACCTTCAGAGCTTTTTAAACAGTACAATGTAAACTATGCTATTATTTTTTAAATATCATATGAGCCAATGCTAAATGACATAAACTGGTATGAGAGCTGAATAAACAAGGAAATATTTTCTTTTTGAAATATCAACTGCTAGGTGGGCAAAGGCGAACTAGAATATATATATAATATTAATCAATGAATTATACACTAATTAAATATTTACAATTCATACACCAGTCATAAGGCTGTACTTGTATAAATAATTAACCCATTAACGCCCAGCGTCCTCATTTGAGGACAGTTAATAAAATGGCATGTATATTTTTGGGGGTTTGTTGGAATGATTTCTGCTTTTTAGTGACAGTTTATAGCATCACTCCGAATGATCCCAGAGAGTTTTATGTGTCTACTATTAATTACTATTTCGTAATTCAGATAGTTATTTTATGATTTTTCATTTGTCGCACATATATTTGCTTTTTGCGCAGATATATTAACTTAAATCAAGTTGAATAATATATATTATAATACTTTACTTTCGAGGTCTTTGTCAGCATATAATAGAAAATTAATATGTTATCTCAAAGTTTTTTTTATCTGGAAGATTTTTCGCTAGAACACTAAATGTCCACAAATGAGGATAGGTTGTTAATTTAAAACTATTAGAAGAGTTTTTTAATTTAAAATATTTTATTCTCAGTTGTCCATATTAGTTTAAAATTGAAATATTCATCAAAATATATTTTTCAAAAATATTTCAGGCATTAACGGGTTAAAATATAATAAGTTATTAAAATATATAATAAAATTTATAAATAATTAAGAAAGTTAAGATGATATAACTTATTTTTGTGTTTATTAATGTTGCTTTGTGGGGAAGAATCTAAAGTCAAGAAATGAAGAAATATTAGCTCGTCTAATGAAATATTTTGTTATATTTTACGAATTGTATTTTTAAATTTACATAAGAAATAATTAAATAACTCATTTTTTAAAGTTAGATTATCAATTACATTCCATTAAAGCCAGTAACTTTGATATTTAAAATAAATGATTTAAATCAGTGATTTTTTTTTTTTTTTGAAAAAAATCAATTGATTTAAATCAGCAATTTAAATCAATTGATTTAAATCACTACAACCCTGCTCCCCTATAAATGAAAAGATGTATAATCGAAATTTTAATAATAACATTTTGATTACTACGAATTTAATGGCACTTAAGTAAAATTCGGGCATTATTTAAGTTGAGCTAATATACTGGTGGGGGTAGAAGAATAATAGGTATATTGCAGCCACGTTCATTAAAACTACCAAGCGACGACGCATCCAAAATGTTGAATGTGTGCCAGCTTGTGATCTGGAAAACATCCAATAATTCGCGCTCTGTTATAATTCTTTTTCTTTGAGCCAGATGACTGTCACCCCTATTTTAACAGTGAACTCATTGAATTAGCGCTTGTGCAGAGGCTTCGATAGGTTGAGGAAGAAACAAAATGCAACAAATTATACACACGCAACTAGCTGGAAAGCGACAAGTTGCGTCTTGTTCTTTAAAACGTAGTTTCACAAACAATTTTCAACTCTTTATGTCAAAATCAACGTCCTACTTATATTTTTAATTACTAACTAATATATATATTAGTAATAAACATGTTACTACTTTTTCATACAGTAGTAAAAATTTCAATCAAAAGACAAATGTAAAGTCATTAGTACCTAAGACGGTCATAAGAAGTTTTAATTTTTTTTGGAAGTGTTGCACCCATTTTATATTTATGCACTTTTTGGTAGTATTACTAGACATAGTAAGCTACATTATATATTTTTTCTGTGATTGTACCTCTGTGTGAACTAGGAATAAAATCATGAAAAAAAATATTTTCCTTTTTTATTAAAAGTAAATACGATAGAAAAAATCTACAAAAAATATATAATGTAGACTAATATTTTGTCTAACGAACAGTTTTTGTTTCATTAGTGTAGCTGTAATAGTTTTCATAAAAATCAATTTTAAAAATTACCCCCTCTAGCGTCTATTTCATCCATTATCTCCAGAACGCAGCAAGATAAGAGGCTGAATTTGTGTCAATGGTAGTTTTATATCTCGCAGATGTTACCACACGAGTCATTTTCAAAATATCTTTCTGGGGCCGCTGTGCCTATCTTATCCTGCTAGACCCTTTTAAATTTATAAATTAGTATACCAGTAACTCCATTTAAAATTTCTTTAAAACAATTTACTAACTCTGTGACAATGAAAATTTATTTTATAACTTTAAAAAGTTCTGCATGATTTTCAGATGAATGATTAAATTTTATTTAGTTTTTGGGTTTTTTCTCTTGGTTTAATTCTTATCTAAATTCATTGTATCAATGCTGCTGGGAGATGGCCATTCCATAGGAATGCACACCCTATGCAAAATTAATGTTTGAATGATGATTTAACTAGTTTTTGGTGTTTCGTACAAGGAAAGGTACTGGCAGTTATGAAACAGAATGGCTCATGTTTTAATAGTACAAATAATAGTATATGAAGCTTTTTGCGTGTTTCTACTAAGAAAAAATAATATGAATTGCATGTATTTTTAAATGTTTAACACTTTATATTTTCAAAGATATTATAACTATCAAGAAACCGTATTTTTATCTGTAAAAATTCAATTTTTCCCATTTTTCCAGAAAAAAAAAACTGGAAAAAGCTGGGTTTTTTTTCCCACTGCCTCAAAATTTCTGGAAATTTTACATCTGTACCCCAGGATCCAAATCAAATTATGATATATATATATAAATGGCTAAGAGATTTATTTCTTTTCACTCTGTCAGTCTGTATGTGGACTAGGGGGTACTGGGTCCTTGATTTGCTTAAAAATTTTAACATTTTCCTATCATTAAATTAGGCTGAAATTTTGCATACAGATATGACTTTGATTCCAATACATGCTCAAGCAGAAACAAACTTTGGAAATTGGGGTCTTGGAGCCCTGGATCAATTAAAAATTTCGTTTAAAATTTTAATAAATTTCCTATTATAAAATTTTGCCTAGATGTATAACCTTGATTACAATATATGCTCAGGTAGATACAAATTTAGAAGTGGCCCAAGGGGCTCTGGGCCCTTAATCCATGAATTAATTAGATTTAAAATTTACAGGGATGAGATTTTTCAGCTGATTTCAGCTTTTTCTTACATTTATTTTTTCAGCTTTTTTTATGTTTCTGATCATGGGCGTCGGCAGAATGGGGGCACTTGTCCCCCCCCCCCCCCCCTGGAAAATTCTACTAAGCATTTTTTCTTTAAATTTAAAACTATGCTATCAGAATTTTATTTTAAAAAAATATTTTTTTCATGTTGTGCCTCCCCCCCCCCCGGTAATTTTTTCTGGAGACGCCCCTGTTGCTGATGTGCATTTGTTATTTTTATAATTTATAAACATTATCCTGCAGTGTATTGTCATCCAGTGCAGTGTCTTCATCCTGCAGTATATTGATAAAGGCTGAAATTGATGATAATATGTGCTGAAACAAACATATTTAGGAGAAGGGGCCTTGGGCCCTTAATTCGGTTAAACATTTTATTTCTAATTTTAACAATTTCCTATTATTAAACTAGGCTGAAATTTTGCATACATATATAACTTTGATAAACAAACTTTGGAAAAAGGGCCTTAGGAGCCCTTAATCCATTAAAAATTTTATTTTTAATAAATCTTTTATTATTAAACTGGGCTAAAATTTTGTATAGATCAATAACATTTATACAAACTATAATGTACTATATAACTAATAATAGTACATGCTCAAGCATAAACAATCTTAGGGAAAGGGGCTTTAGGCCCTTAATCCATGAAAAATTGAATTATTCCCAGTTAAATGATAGACAATTTTAACAATTGCCTATCATTTAACTGGGTTAAAATGTTGCATAGATGTAGAACTTTGATTACAATATGTGCTAAAGCAGAATCGGATTTAGGAGAAGGAGCTTTGGGTGCCCTGTGTCCCAACTCCTGTTCGGAATTTGAAATTCGAATTTAACAATTTATTATCATCCAAATGAACTAAACTTTGGCATACATGTATAATTCTGATGACAATATCTCCTCAAGCAGTAATGGACTTCTGGAGGAGGATTAAAGGCCCTGGGCCACAATCCACTTAAAATTTGACTATGAATTTTAACAATTTCTTACCACACAACTAAGCTGAAAATTTGTATACTTTAATTACAATACATACACAAGCAGAAACCAGGGTTGGACACATAGAATAATAATAGGATATTATTATTATTCTATGGTTGGACCCAATGAGTTTTTTCTTAAAAAACCCACAATTTTGCCCACTTTTTTTTTTTCAAATTTTATAAGACTTTCTATGATAAAATAAGCAAAATGAAATTACTAAGCTATTGAAACTCATTTTCTAAATTTACTTTTTTAACAAAATAGTTTACATAAAGATTTTGTTTCATTTTGAGTTAAAATTTTTACAAATAGAAAACTATTATATTCAAATAATTAATAAAAGGTGCTACAACCAAAAATTAGCTGGCATAGGTAATATCTGCTCTATTATTCATCATATGTTTCTTCTCATAAATACTTACTATAGAACCTACCTACTATATTTAAGATTAGAGGAATGAGCTCTGCTAATGTCAGTTTCCAGTCAGAGAATGAAATGCCTCACCAACCAGACTTCCCATCACTTGCTTTGACACATTTACCTTATACTGATTTGCTATTTATCTTATAGATGTCAATTTTTGCCTTATTCAGGCTATGTTACGAAAATTTTAAATTTTCTATAAATTTACAAATTAGAACATTAAAATCAAGGTTTTGGCCAGAATCATAAGAAAGACTATTTTAAAACTGGTTTAAATTTTTAACCATCATTCATTCTTTAGATATAGTCAACATAAACTAACAATAAACTGACTAACTTAAATACGGACACACATTATTATTATTATTATTATTTTTTTTTTTGTGATTTTAGAATTTCTCATATCCTAAAATTTGTTAAACTGTTAAAAAAATTGAGATTGAAAATTTTCATGAATATCAAAGTTGCCAACACCTGCAGTACAATCGTACAATGCAAAATTAAAAATAATTTTGTAGTCAAGAGCTGATTCAAAATCTTTATATCAAGAGTCAAAAGTTGCTTTATTTTCATATAAATTATATTACATAATTTACTTGAAGATTTCTAGGTAGATCGATGGTTTCACATCCGTAAATCGTTATACATATAAAAAATGGAAACTGCTCATTGGATTTCAAGAACTTTTGTTTAATATGCTTTAATTTAAGGTCTTTTTTTTTCTTTCTGTCACCTTTTCGGCAATTGTTAAAATAGCTGTATAATTAGAAATATCTTTTGTAATTAACAAGTATTTTTTTAATTATGAACTTTTAGTATACGAGGGCTGTCCGTAAAGTATTTGGATTTAATTTATAACTAAAAAAATATAATTGATATACATACTTCAGTTTAATCCCCTTCAAAGTATCGTCCTTGAGAAGCAACACACTTAGCCCAACGTTGTTGCCACTCTTTGAAGCAGGATTGGAAGTCGTTCTTTGGAATAGCCAACAGCTGTTTGATCGCTTTTTGTTTGATGGTCGTCACATCCTCAAAACGTTGTCTTTTAAGCGATTTGAATGGTGCCATGTTTGGTGCAATTTGAACGGTGCCATGTTTGGTTAAAAAATTTCGCATTTCCAAAGCTAAAGAAAATGCTTAAAGGACGACGTTTTGAGGATGTGACGACCATCAAACAAAAAGCAATCCAACAGCTGTTGGCCATTCCAAAGAACGACTTCCAATCCTGCTTCCAAGAGTGGCAACAACGTTGGGCTAAGCGTGTTGCTTCTCAAGGACGATACTTTGAAGGGGATTAAACTGAAGTATGTATATCCATTATATTTTTTTAGTTATAAATTAAATCCAAATACTTTACGAACAGCCCTCACATGTAATTTATTAATTACAATCGAAAAATAAAAAGCATCTGTGTCGTTATGTAATTTCAGAATTTTTAATATAGGGTTCCAATTAGCCCTGAATAAAGGAATTGTAGAACATGAGCATGAGACAAATTTAAAGAACTATTTTTTTATTTCATTTTTTCATGCTTTTTCTTTAAAAAAAAAAATTGTAATTAGATAAGGAATACTTTTGTATTAACTGCATGTCATGAATTTTGGTTAACAAAGATCACCATAAGAATAACACAAATTGTGATAAATGGAACATTAAAGAAAAAAATAAATATTTTTTCCAATATTTCCTAAAATACATAAAAATACATACGCCAAGGTCAAGGGTGTTATTATTATTAGCTTATTAAAATCTTAAAATAATTTAATTTTCAACACTAATCAAAATATTATAAGCAATGAAATTCAAAAGATTATTTTTTCAGTTGCTGATACAAATTTCAAAGCCTGATATACTCTCCCTCTCAATAATAAATGAATAAATAATAATAAAATCATTAAAAATTCTGTCAAAGTCATAATTTAGTTTAGTGAGGAGGATTAGCTATTAATTTCAATCTGTAAAATTTTTAGTTATTTTTTATCTCATTTTTTGACCGTAAAATTGGGCCACATACTTTTTAAAATGAGTGAAATGAATGAAAATGAAGTGTCACCTAAATTTCATACTTCAGTTAATTTTAAAAAATCTAATTGTCATGTCGAAAAACTGTTTGCACCCCTGGATTCAGAAAAGTCGCCCCTTTCATTTGGTACCCAGTCTGTAACGATAGGACTGATTTTTTTTATTTATTTTGGTGTTACACAAAACTGGTCTGCAAAAATCCAGATTAAAACTAATAGTCCTCCGTCCTAAAAAAATGAATGAAAAGCTGTAAAGTCTATTCCGAAACAAACAGGCATGAGATTGCAGAAAATTAGAAAAAGAGGAAACACGCATGTTCATAAAATTAATTTCAAATGAAAATTAGCGTGTGCGGGGAAAACCATACAAATATGTTCATAAAATTTATTTCAAATGAAAAATAATGTGCACGTGGCTAAACTATACAAAATATTTTAAAAATGGACAAATTAAACTAAAAGAATAATGCACATCAACACAATAAAACATGTGTGTAAAAAAATACAAAAAAAAAAAAAAAAAAAAAAAGCTAACAATCAACATTTAATCATTGATTGGTGGTGGAAAATGGGAAAGGGAGGTGGGGGGGGAAGTATTAATATCGACACTTCAAAATAAAAGGCTTCCCACAGAATGTTTGATCGGCGATGGTTAGAGACGAAAAAAAAGGGGGGCGGGGAGGGGAGCAGGATAAAAAAAACTACATGAGTGAGAAATATTGAATAATTCTGTTCTTTTATATGTTATAGAATCTGATAAAGCACGTTTAAAATGAATATTGACATTTATATTTTGGATGGAGAAAGATTGAGAATCTCAAGTCTTTCGTGGTGCGTTTGAACACTGATCATTATTTGAGTCGAGTCTGATTTAAACCAAAAAAAAAAAAAAAAAAACATGAAATTAACGGAAATCACATAAAAGCAGAAAATCACGGATCTGCGGAAGAATCTCATACCTGAACAAAGCAACTTATTTAAAAAAAAAAAAAAAAAAATCTATATTGTTAAATACATTATTGATAAAAAATAGTGGTGTAAGAGTTCTGTCTTACGATGGGTACCTTTTTACAATTAACTTATTAATTTAACTAACAAGTGCTTTTTTTTTTTTTTTTTTTTTTTTTTAAATAAATCAATACAAAATTATTCAAAAAATAATTTATTATATTTTTTATTTAATAATACATATCATTAGTAACTGAATTAGTTACTAGCTAAATGAAACTAATAAACAAAAGTATTTTATTGTACAAAAGTCACAAAATTTGTAACGACAAAAAATCACAGAATTAAATACACTCAATAGCAGAATGCCAGACCAAGTGTAATATTGTAAGGAATAGTAGCAATTCATAAAATATGTAAAATTAGCATTTACAAAGAAAATAAATGAAGAATATATAACAAATACAGTAATGTAGAGGCATAATGTACATTATATTTGTGTGCCTGGCATTTCTTTTTAAGGTGTTACAGTAATCTGAAGGGCTGTAAACAATCTGCAGCATTCTTTGCCATGTTGCACTTTTTCAGCTACTGGAAAGTACATACGTAGACTACCTTTGAATGAGCAATTTGAAAAATTGCGCTCAAACTGTTGCATAATTGAAAATAAAATACACTGAAAAACTGATAATAAAAGATAATAAATATTCTTTTTAAAAAAAAAAAACAAATTCCATAAATTTCAAAAACATTCAACTATTATTTTCAGACAAAATAATTGCATAATCCATCAGAAAAAGGACTACAAATCAAAAATCTCATTTTACACAACATACTTATATATTACATTATATAATTACTATATACAAATTTATATTACACACATACCATTTTACACACACACATATATATGCATTGTACTATTTATGGTTTATGCACTTTTAATGCATACTGCTTTACTATTTTTTGTTATATTCAAAATAGTAATAAATAAAAAATTTCCCTCATAATTTTTCTTACTAACTCGGTAAAACTGCAATAAGTGCTTATTGGTGTTATTGATTTGATTGAAGTACTCTTGCATGTCAATCAACTACATTATACAATTACTAATGATGTTTAAATTTTTCACAAAGAAAATAATTTACATGTTACAAGTATTTATGCTATACTAAACATACAAATATATATATATATATACACAGTATAACACCTTTAATCTGGAATTGTCGGGACCTTGCCGATTCCAAGTTACGGAAATTTCTGAATTATAGATTTTTTTTTTCCTTCAGAACTTGGATCTTGGATGCATTTAGGTTACTAAAATATATGAATGTTTGTTTTAAAAAAAAAGCATTGATTATCATGTAATAAATTATCGATTGTTTTTTTAGTCAAATAATATTACCAATTTTATTTATTTGAAATATTAAAAGTAAAAAAAAAAAAATCACAAAAAATAGCTTCCTTTTGTGTAGTGGCACCATCTTGCTTCACTTTGGAAAAATAACTTTTCTAATGAATAAATTATATAATTTTGTGATTTTAAATTATTATAACTATATATATAATATAATAAAAGAATAAATAATATAAATCCCGAGAATCAAAGCTATATTATTAAAAGAATTTAAATTATTTGAACATTTTATGACAATTTATTATTAGTAGTAGTAGTATTATCACACAAATTAATGGCAGTGTAAAAGATTTTATGTTAAAAAAAAATTATAAATAAATAATGAAATATGTATTACCAAATATTCAAATCAAAATTTGTATAAAAAATAAGAAAATACAAAAAATTATTAAAATTAAATTAATTAAAAAAAATATTGAAATAATTTTCAAATGTAAATGAAGATCACTTTAGTGTGCCTAAAAAAGACGCCAGTTTCATTTTTGGTTAGTGAGAACAATCAAATTTTCTAAAACAGAATTATTTTTTTAGTGGCATCATCTGTAGTCATTCATCAAAACAAAACACAAAAACGGAGGATTTTTGTTTTTTATGTCCGGATTATGGATATTTCCGAATTATAGAAGTCCGAATTAAAGGTGTTGTACTATATATATATTTTTTTATTCGGAAAATTAAGCAAATAATAAATTTAGAAGGTAAATAAATAAGGTACTTTATTTTAATTCCAGTTAGATATTTAATAAATAAAAGAATACGAGTTGGTACATGTAGAAGTTTGATAGCTTGACTTCACTAGACTTGTGTAATTTTAGGATGGAATATATTACTATATTTTTTAAACTAAGATCATAGAGTTTTTAAAAGAAAGCATTCATAGATACAAAGATTCTACACTCAATTTTATCAATTGAATCACCAGTTTGTAGAAGGGAACAAGTCTAAATTTAGGGTTTTGGGAAAGAAGGAAAAACATAATTTAGTAAAATCAGTAGAGGAAAATATTGTCATGTTAGATACCAAATATATTACAAAGCGTTTAAAAAATACATTAGGTAGAAATTGTCTTATAAGTACTACATCAAATTTATAAATTTCTTTTTTCATTAACTAAAGTGTTTGAAAAAACCACCAGAAGATACTTTCTAACATGGAACACTCACAAACTGTGACATATCAATCGTAACTAAGTTTTACAGGTAATTAAATGTTATCAAGATACAAGATATACACTCCTCCACTGTCATCCGGTTTTTTCATAACTTTCTTTAACTAAATTTTCTAATTATAATAATACTTATATCTATCTACTTATATATAAACTTTTAATATTAAAATTATTTTAAAATAGATTCCTTTTCTCCCCCATTGAAAACATTACCATTAAGTAATCTCAACCAATTCATCAGAAATATATATATATTTTTTTTATTAGTTAAATTGTTTATCTAAAACTGTTTTTATTAATTTAATTTCATTTTTAATCATTCATAGAATTTTTCTTTTTAATTAAAAATATTTAAAAATTGTTTTTCCAATTAAAAGCTCAAATAGTTCTGTTAAACAAATTAAGTATTAAAAATTTTCACATTTGATAAATAAAGTAGTTTTTAATAAATTTTTTTAAATACTTAGAATATATATATATATATATATATATCACACGAAGTACTTTGAATACATATTAAAAGCATCCATACACATTTATCAGCGCATATAACGATCAATAATCATGTTTAAAATACAGGCAAAATTTAAACGATCTTATCAGCTTATCTATGACCAGAGAGGGGACATACCCAAATAAAAATGAGAAGGGTTGACTTTCAAAGTTCGAATATATCATTTTTCTTCCAGACGACTTCTAACAAAAACAGTTAATCCCTTCATAGATTAGGAGAGGGGAAAGAAGCGGAGGGTAAGCTAACAGGTGTTCCATTCGGAAAATACACGATAATCCCCTATTTCGGAAATCACACGGTCACAAGTAGCACAACACCATTTGCTTAAAATCAATTTTTTTTTCACAGCTGACTGACAAAATTCACACTATTTATCATAACTGATTCCAGAAATGTGCCTCAGATATTATATATGTAAATATTTAGCTACAAATCACAGAAATCCCTGATTTTTTGGCATTTGTTAACTGATGATACATAACAATCTTGCCACTTAAGAACAAATTACAGGGATCACTCTAGAACATAAATAAGGGCAGGGTGCACATTATAGAAAAAGGGCAACTTTCATAAAGGTTGTTTAAACACATATGGGTTATTTTTTACAAAAACCTTTATGCCGACAATCTGTTTTCTTCAAAACTCTATTTTTTGTTGAGCAAATGATTAAGCAAATTTTGAAATTTCATATTATTTATTTATTGCATTATTTTTTTATTTAGTTTTTAAAATCCGTGGATAATTGCTACACAGGGAAGCAAGTTTCTTCCAGAGTGGAAAAAACCGGTTGGAAGAAATAGGAGACATATTTATAATAGATAGCCTCAAACTTCATTTAATGCTCTCAGATAAATATTAAAAAAGCAACTTAAAATGCAAATTCTTTTTTTCGAAAAATTCCTCTCAAAATGAGTAGAAGGAGCCTTAGCTTAAACATTAGTACATACAAAATTAAAAAAAAACTTAAAATAATTTTCGAAGAATGTCTGGAAATGCAAAATACTCCAATGAATGTCTTTTTTTTTTTTTTTAATTTAGAAGTTTCTCATTATTGCAGGAAGTGGTAATTAAAATAAATAAATAAATAAATAAAAATAGCGCAATAACTACACTTTTGTCAAAAAATTAAAAATGTAATATTAACAAGTAATTAAAAGTAATTTCACCCCAAAATGATTTTTTATTCTACTTTTTTAATATTGTGGTATTTATTTATTTATTTTTTATTTTATTTTTTTTTTTTCGTAAAAGGGCAAGGAGCAGTATTTTGATTAAAAAAGAGGCAAGGAGGGTGGGATTTTACTAAAAATGGGGATGGGCCACCCTGCTGAAACACTATAGAGTGCTTCCTGCCAATTTATGCATCTTTGAAAAAACTTTAAGATTATGAGATAAACATATTTTAAAGGTTTAGATTTATGTTTGTTGATTTTGGTTAAATTTTGCAGTAAATTTGTGACAAAAAAAAAATAAATAAATAATAATAAGTTTTTGTACAATAGAGCTACATAAAAAACAATTACTGACAGGAAAATGAAATTCTGTATGATTAAGATCCAAGAAACTGGGATAGTCCCAGGAAACAAAAACAAACATGCCTAAGATTTAACTTGATTTAAACTTTTGCTGTTTGAAAATAAGCGTATATTGTAATACTTTTTGGCAATAGCACGAATTAACTGAATTGAATGGTTCTCAAGTAGAGATGTATCATGCATATGTACATCCAGTTCTGAAAATATATTGTCACCCTGAAAACTCCTTAAAAGTGAAATAGACAATGCTTGCAAGGAAAATTTTTTCCTATCCTTTTCATTAATAACAGCAATTCTGAAAATTTGTTCACACCTTTTGCATATTTTGAAAACATCTTCTGATGGATATTTTAAACCACCTTTATCTTCTTTAGCAATACGAGAAATTTGACAATTTGAAATATTACTTGTAAGGACTGTAATACAGTTAATGCAATTTATGCTATTAATTAGTTGCTTTGCAATATACCCAGCAATGTATTCAACAATTCTAGAAGAAAATTCATTTAGACTTCCAGGACATGGTAAATAATCATGATCTGTATTCTGAAGTTGGGGCAAAATGATAAAATCAACTTCCTCCTCCAGCAGTTTTTTTCATGCTGAGGATGCATTTATGATATCAATTGGTTCTGTACAATTAGGGATATTCAAAATTGTTATGTCTTCAAGAGCTATGCAGTTTGATGCTTTAGAGTGTTTTATTTCAGACTTAACCTACAGTTTCCTGTATGCGGATCTAAACTGCCTAGCTGTTGGATTGTTATTATATCCACAATGCGATCTGATTTGCGAGAAAAACATTTCCAAGAATTTTTACATTGGTAAAAATTGTAACAATGGAGCTTCATTTTTTACTAATGTTTTGTATAAATGTAACATACTTTTGATACAAATTAAGAAACCCAAGAAACCACATTTTCTTTGTGAATTCAGCAACAGAGGACCATCAATAGCAACTTTTAAATTTGATATATAAATGTATAGCTCATTCAAACGGTTAAGGATTTCACATTCATTCTTGCTATTTATAGGCTTTTTAAACTGAGAATGCCTCAGATTCCTAGAATTTAAAATGCCAAAAAGGTCATTAAAATTTCAAATAAATTCAAAAGTTGCTTCTGATCCTTTGAACTTTTCCAATTTCAAAGCCTCATTATAAAATTTAATGGTATCAGCAACAGATGAACTCAACAATTGAGATGCAAGTTTCACTTTCATTTTTTGTGTATAGAAATTAATATGGTATTTTGTCAACTTGTTTGCTAATTTTAGTCCTTCTTTGTCCTGAAATTCTTGCAACTTACTAATGTAATCCCAACGTATCAATTTATTGCATTGATTTGCAGCTGATTTATAATGCCCCAATGTATTTCGAACAAGCTTCAACATATGGCAAGAGTCTAAAATAAATGCAACATCATCTTCTGTCTCAGGATGTTTGAAAATGGTCGTCATGTTACTAATACTGAAATCACATACTAATTCCTTTGCTGCACTTATATTTGATGCCAAACCATCACAAGTCAAAAAAACTACTTTGATACCAGTCTCATGTAAAAGTGTGAGACATTGCTTTATTAAGTTGCATCGTTGTTCGGTGAGAAGTCTTCTATCAACAAAGAAATAACCAACAGGAATTTTAGATTTACAGTTAATACCTACGACCATGAATACAAAAGCATTTGTAGCAACATTTAAATTATCTCCTTGCAAACCAATTCCTACATCAACATAGCCATGGAATTTGTGGCCATCCCATTCAACATGTTCCCGTATAGCCATTTCATCAATGACTAATGAACAAATAATAGTGTGTGGAGTAATTTTAGAAGCATGGCGAAGCACTCAGATCGGGTTACAAAAATGTTAGAAATAGTTCATTCAGATCTTTGTGGCCCCATAAGGATACCCTCAATAGGGAAGTCTCTTTATTTTATTACATTTATTGATGACTATTCTCGTTATTGTGCAGTAAAATTCTTAAAAACTAAAGATGAAGCACTAAATGCTTTTAAGGAAATTAAAGTTCTTTGGGTAAATGAAAAATCTATAAAAATAAAAAAATTCATGAGTGATAATGGGGGCGAATTTATTGGGACTGAATTTGAAAATTTCTTGAAAGAAAATGGTATTAAGCATAGGTTAACAACCCCCCATTGTCCAGAGCAATCGGGCGTTGCTGAGAGAAAGAATAGAACTCTCATTGAAATGGTCCGTTGTCTATTATCACAATCAAAATTACCCTTAAATTTATGGGCAGAAGCTATTAACACTTCTAATTATATAAGAAACAGATGCCCAACAA
Source organism: Salticus scenicus (assembly GCA_963930645.1). Taxonomy (NCBI): domain Eukaryota; kingdom Metazoa; phylum Arthropoda; class Arachnida; order Araneae; family Salticidae; genus Salticus; species Salticus scenicus. Next base: position 277,687,371 of record OZ005655.1, read on the forward strand.
AAGCTTTAAATGGAAAAACCCCATATGAATTATGGAATAATCTGGTACCAAATGTTATTTAGTTTAAGACTTTTGGCTGCATTTCTTATTATCTATATATTAATAGGCAAGCATAAAATTTATAGTCCCTTTTTAACATATTAATTATGGGAGTAGAGGGTTGAAAATAGTATCATTCGAAAGGTATGGTTAGCCGGAAGGTGCGAATACAAATATTATTTTCTTACGATGTCAAGAAGGTATTCAAAAATACATTTATTTTTTATGCATTTTACCCCATTTTTCCCTTTTATACACGTATTCCTTTACATTAAAAAATACCTAAAAGTAGAAAGTTGTTAAATTTGGCAATTTCATAAAGCTCAAATAAAACCATAGACACTGTAATTTGTATAATGTAGCATCAGTATACTCAAGCGAAGTGATGACGTCGTTGTCTGTCCATGGAGCCATGAAAAAGATTTTCTATGTTAATCGTCCATTGGATTTTTTGTAAAGAATTATTAAAAAATAATGGAAATTATCTGCCGATTTTAATTCCGATATTTGGGTATAGTTATATATAAGTTACTGTCTACATGTGTTTGATTGAGATGTATTTTTCTGTAAAATTGATAAAATTTTAATTTAAAATCACAAAACTCCAGAAAAAAAAAAAAAAAAAATGGCAAACTTCCAGTTTCTAATGTAAACATAAACATTTCATTTCAAAGGGTGATATTTAAACAATAAATATTCAACTAATATACTAAATAAAAGGAAAATGGATTTGTTACTAACTGCTGCATGTATAAGTAGACGATACGGAAAAAATTCCAATTTCCATTTTTTGCTGAATTTACGTGTTTTGAGCTTTCTTTATGTTTCAATTAACTGAAATTGGCTACATATTTTTTAAAAAAGTGTCTTTATTGCTAGCTTTTGTGGGTAGAAGAAGCAAGTAGAAGATACATAAAAACTTTTGATTTCCGGTTTTCGATGAATTTACACGTTTTGAGATTTCCTTGCATTTTAATTAAGTGAAATTGACTACTTATTTTTATTTTTTAAAAAGTGGATTTTTTATTCTTTCCTCTGCATATATAAGTAGAAAATATAAGATTCTGAAAATTTTTAGAGATTTTCGGTTTTCGATAAAGTTACACGTTTTGAAATTTCCCGAACTCAATTCGACCTTTTTTGAAAAATATCTTTTTTTTTTTTTTTCAAACACTGTACTTTATGAACCAATCAAATTAATTTAACAGAATATGATACTTGGTTGGGCCTTGGTTTGACATGGCACCTATTAGCTTCTGGGCTGTATCACACAACAAGGGGCGTTTTCACGTTGCGATTTTCTCTCATTTCAGGAAAGGCTAACATCTACAGAGATAAATAGTTATATTAAGTAAAACTCTGCTGCTTCAGTTAGAGTGAATATCGGCAAACAATTGCCGCAGCTGTGTTGCAATTGCATTCCGTTTAAATCAAGATTTATTTGATTTTAATGATCTTTATTATGTAATCATACATTATTGTACAACATTTGTATTTTATTATGTGTATATGTATGTGTGTGTATATATATACATGCACAATATACACACTATCAATTATTTTACTTAAATTATAAAAATATAAATAGTATTATATTCCCATAGAAAAAATCCATGTAAGCATTTATTACCAATATTTTTATTCAACATGGTATCTTCGTAATAAGTGTAATTTTATGGCAATCATAAATGCGGTAGTATGAGACACTCAACTTGTAACTTTGACTTGTAGCTACAATAATGTATTGAAATAAAGTAAGATCATACCCGCAGTATTGAACACTTGAAATAACTTTGGAAAAGGATAATTCAATAGGAAAAATGACATAAAACTGAAGCAATGGATTAAGAAAAAGAAATTTTTACTCATAGTTTCTAATCAAAATAAAAAGAACAGGGAATTAAAGGGAGAGAAAAAGATTATATCCTAAAAAAATCTTACTTAAGTTTAACAAATATCATTTGAATCAAGAAAATTTTTTCACACTTAACCCATTAACAGAATTTGCATTTTCATTACCGTCTTAAAACTTTCACTTATTCTTTTATCTTTTTTTATGTTTCAGGAGTCTGTTCAGAGGCAAACCTGGATCCATTAAAGGACCTTTCACAAAATTTTGTATCTTAAAAAAGGACCCTTCACAAAATTATTTATCCCAAAAGAGGACCCTTCACAAAATTTTTATCTTAAAACAGGACCACTCACAAAAATTTTTAGCCTAAAAAAGGATCCCTTCTCAAAGTTTTTCGCCTTAGACCTTTGATAAATCTCTCATTTTCAAAATTAATCTTCAGTGGAACGAACATAAACTGCCTGAATAATCGGATGTTTTTGTTGTATTTCTCCCGAAAAGCTGATACTCAATTTCTAATTTATAAAGGACTTCTGTGCATATGTGCGAGTTTAGTTCTATAAAACTGAACTGTCATTGTCGAAAATTAAATCTTAATTATAACTTTATTTTGAAAAATTACATTTTTCACAATTTCACTAAAAGAAAACCCTAGCCAAATGTTTGTGAAGAACATTATTTTCACACTAAATTTAGATTTATGAAATTACGTGTAGAAATTTTCACAATTTCACAAAAACAGGACCCTGTGTGAAAAGTCTGGACAGACTCCTGTATTTAGAGGGTACAATTCATTAAACAAGCAGTGAGAGCAGCCTCGATTTATAGTTAACTGGTTGTATGTTGTTAAATTAAAAGGTTATGATGTTTTTAAAACTTTTTTGAGCCTTAAGGGCTTTTTAAACACTACAATATAAAATATGCTATTATTTTTTAAATATATGAGACATTGTTAAATGACATAAACTGGTATGAGAGGACTGGAGATAAACTGGTATAAACAAGGAAATAATTTCTTTTTGAAATAATATCAACCGCTAGGTGGGCAAAGGCGAACTGTAATACGTATAACATCAATTAATGAATTGTATACTAATTAAATATTTACAATTCATACACCAGTGCTTGTATAAATAATTAAAATATAATGAATTATTAAAATATATAATAATATGTATAAAAATAATTTAAAAACGTTAAGGCATAATTTATTTTTGTGTTTATTAATGTTGCTTAGTAGAGATGAATCTAAAGTTAAGAAATGAGAAATATTAGTTCGTCTAATGAAATAATTTGTTATATTTTACAAACTTTTTTTTTTTTTTTATTTACATAAGAAATAATTAAAAATCTCATTTTTTAAAGTTAGATAAACAATTTCATTCCATTAAAGACAATAACTTTGGTATTTAAAAAAAGTGATTTAAATCAGTGATTTTTTTCAAAAAAAATCAATTGATTTAAATCATTATTTTAATCACTACAACCTTGCTTACTGTAAGAAAATATAACACTGATTGCTATCAATAGTGTGATGCAATTTTCCTGTCATAGAAATAGAAAAAAAAAAAAAAAACATTTTTGCCAGTTAGGAACTAGAAGTTTTTTTTTTTTTTTTTTTTTTTTTAAACCCCTTGAACTGAAATGATGAGTCCAGCTCGTCATGATAATTCATGACGAACTGCACTCGTGATGTGTGAAACAATAAATGTCTGAAACAAATATTTTTAATAATAACAAATTATTTGAGCAACAAAACCGTAAGTTTCTATATCAATCCTTCCTCTTAAAACTAAGAAAATTAAATTGTCTGCATGAGCTGCTAACTGAAAATAAATTGCAGTTCAAGGGGTTAAGCACTTTTATGCTACTTTTTTTTAGGGCACTAAATCTAATGAAATTAGCACCACTTTTCAGATGTGCAAAAACATCTTCCAAAGGAAGATAGATAGATTTAATGTTTTGTTTATAGGATCACATAAAAGGATTCAGATAGATTATGGAGTATAAATAAAAATGGATGAAAGTAGATTTTTTATAATTCATTACTACATTGTTTGATGGATACTGCAGGAATTACAATAGAATATCAAAAAGTATATACAAAGCATTGCTTTTTCATCAATTATAAAAAGTATTTTTGATACTATAAAACATTATTTTTAAAACTTAGATGTACAAGAATTCTGAAATGTCGACAGTTCCACTGGAAGCTTTTTGTGCAACATGGTCCTGCACCTTGCTCTGAAAAGCATTTTGAAGAGTTCTTTTCCTGCATCTAAAACAGAAAAATTAATGTACAACATTAAGATGCTTAAAAATAATGTTTTTGCAGAAAATTCCATGCATGTAATTAATAATTACTATACAGGGCAACACAAAAGAATGTTATGCATTATGTGTGGTCATTATACTGCATTACCAGAATCAGTGCTCGAAATTAGCAGTCGTTAATTGTCAAATGCGACTAAATTATTGTATTTGATGACTATAAAATTCTTTCCGTTCATCAAATTTGAAGCCTAGCTTTTCTTTTAAAACTTATTTTTGTTTAACTTTGAAAGCTCCAAGTTTGTATTGTATTTTTTTCCCCTGCTGCACAGGGCCTATGTCGTCTGGACACCTGGGTATTTGGGGGCATATTTCATCCCCTCCCCCTTTACAGAGATAAAAAAGAAAAAGTTTACTTTAATCCCTTCCCTTTTAATCTTATCTTTTCTTAAAACTACAATTTGCAACCCCCTTGCTGCACATGCATGCAAATAACCTATGTAACAAACACATTACATATGTGTGCACATACTGATATGATGTGTAAGGAAAACACACACACACACAAATATATATACATTTGTGTTTCAGAAATTTTGACGCGTAGCTCAGAAAATATTGTTTTACTCAGAATCACTCAATTAGTCATGTTAAAAGTGAATTTCGGAAATTTCAACTAGAAATTTCAATTTGACGTCTAATATATTTACAGCAGGCGCCATATGACACCTTCCCTTTCCTTCTATTTCTATCACCAACAGAATGAAGTTAACATATATTTTATTAATGTTTAAATGACCAAAGATAATATTTTCCGTAGACCATAATGCAACCTAAATGTTTTATGTGACATAATATTTTTATCACAATTCAACAGTGGGGTTCACTGATAGCATGCTGGAATTGTTATAATGGAACATTTTAACAAATTACAAGTATTAACAGGATTTATTTAGATGAAGTATTTTTGTACTTACTAAAAGAAAACACATAACATCGTTTGTTATAAATAGGGTGATGTGATTTTCCTAGAGCTGTATCGAGTACTCGGTATATACTCGATACTCTGCCAAATTTAGTATTTGACCAATACCGAGTAAGTTGTAAGAATTTCATTATTTTTATGTATTACTAGCCGCCTTCGGCGACCAGCTGGTTTGCGATCCTTGAAAAATCCGACTTTACGAAACTCCTGCTCGGTGGCGCCTTTTTCTCGTTTCAGGTCTTACAACAGCTTAGTGACATATAATGGAAATAGCTTAATTGAAAATTTTAATCTCAATAAATTCCCGCTCGGTAGCGCCTGCGGCGCCCTCTTCCAGTTTCAATATCTGAAACAACCTGTTCGCTAACTATGTTATGATCTTCCAAATTTCTGAGTTCAGCAAAATCCCGCTCGGTGACGCCTTATCCTGGTATTAGAACTGTTCAATTCTAAATTAACAAACCTTTCAAATGATGTATTACTTGTGAATTTATTTTAATTAGTAGCTGAGATACCAAAGGAAACCTAATCAGAAAACCTCGAAACCTGTAAATCGGGTGAAATCTCGAATTCCACTTTTGATAATATAAAAGTACTTTAAAATATCTTTCGAATGATGTATTAAAAATAATTTAATCATAGTTAGAAATTGAAATTTGAAAATATTACAGTGCCATCTGGCGATAGAAATATCTGTAATCTACTGTTCAATTCCGTCAAAGATTTGAAATATATACTTACAATTCCAATTCAAATAACTTTTTAAATTACATATTACTCATGAAGTTATATTAATTAGAAGCTGAGATTAAAAACAAACCAAATCAGGACACCTTAAAACATGTAAATCAGGTGAAATCTCGAATCCCACTTTCGATAATATAAAAATACTTTAAAATATCTTCCGAATGATGCATTAAAAGTAATTTAATCATAATTAGAATTTGAAATATTGAAAATAAAGGTGTTCTGGGTATTCCGTTGTTTTCTCCGAAACTCCCGTTCTTTTTCTACATCTTTGCCCCTTCGTTCTCCCCCCCCCCTTTCCGTCGATAATAATTTTACACTCAAAAATATCTGCAATCGATTTACCTTGCCTTAAAATCTAAATATGCCAACCAATTTCAAACGCTGTAACTCTTCTTTTTTTTGCCCCTTTTCCCCCCTCCCTCAAGCCCTCTCTAATAATCATACTCTTTCAAAAATATTCATTCGGTTCAAAAGGTATTTTTTTAATTTCAAGATGTGCAAAATTCTTCATATGTATATCAATTACTCTTTCTTACAACTACTCGGTATTCGGTACTCGGCTACCCAATACTTGGCCAAAGTGATACTCAGAGCAGCACTAGAATTTCCTGTCACATAAACGGAAAAATAACTAAATAAAATCCCAAAAATATCTTTTCTTTACAAAATAGAGAGAGGCAGAAGGAAAGAAAAAAAAAATTATCTTTTATTATGAATATATTAATTTGATTCCTCGTCATCAAGTAGAATTATATTTGGAACAATTATTTGTATCTATTTCTGAAAGACATTTTATTGTTTAAAAATGTTTATGTATTTCATATCTTCATTTTCCATGTTTACAGCATTATTTTTAAATTAATGTCTATACTTGTTTAATAAAATGCTATTAACTTGGTATTAAACATTACACAGAGTAACCGCTAAAATAAAAAGTTTCTAGCGACATTTTTTTTTTTTTTTTTTTTTAATTGGACCCAAATATTAAAACCTGGATCAACTCCTGCTTTTACAGTGGATACCTGATCCAACTCAGAAATACATAGGTTATTAGATAAGCAATTTACCTATATATTTTAGATTACTAAATAATATTTACAAAACAAATAATAATTCTAAGTACTTTTCCTGAGGTATAATAATAACATGAACACGAAAAAAAAATATATTTTTTTTTCTTTTTAATATTAAAATTCTCTGCAGTTTGTAAAAAAAATTTACACAAGTATTATAAATGCATTATTGATGCTTTTGATCAGTTTGTGACACTCTGATACATTCGTGCACGCGCATGGTATGTATAAACTATTTTTTTCCCCTTCCTTTTTTTTTTTTTTTTTTTTTAATAACGTACACACTTTTGTTAATGAAGTTAAAATTTGAACAAATAATACAACAATCAACTCCTTTATGTATGCAATAACAAAATTAAGAGTTGTAACAATTGAATTTAATGAAAACATTTATTTATTTATTTTTATTTGAATTTGAAAGTTAATGGGAAAAAATAAAGAATAAATAATAAAAGTACTTAGTTAAAATTTCATACTTTTTTTTTTTTTAAATCAGATTCACTGCAGTAATAGTTTATATCTATTGCGTAATAGAAAAAATGTATTATGTTAACAAGTTTTTAAATCTTTGAAGTTTGGGTAATACGTAAGAAAACTAAATAAACTAATCATGTTTTCATTATGCTACTGTTATATATAGAGATACTTGATAACTGGAATCACGTATCTCTCAAAAGAAGGGATGAAATATATCTATTATAAGATTTGTACAAAACATATATTTTGAATTATAAACATTTAAATGTAGTTTACTAAATAAATTATTAAAGGCAGTCTATACTTAAAAATTACACTTAATTTTTTAAATTGTATATAACAAGCAATACAAACATTAAAACATTTTCTTTGAAAAAGAGTTTTACTTGCCACATTCAGACAATCATTTCTTGAACTAGAAACCTAAAACAAAATGCCTGAAAAAGATTAAGTGTTGCTAGTTTTGTGTACAGTTGTTCCCAGATTTCAAAGTTCTACTTATTGATTTTGGTATATTTTTTGCTGAGGGATTACATATTCCTAGTAACCTCTCTCTCTCTATATATATATATAGGTATACACATACATACATACATAACTCCTCCCCCCTCCCCCCCCCCCAAAAAAAAAAAGAAATTTTTATCTTAGGAAAGGTATCAGTGCATCGTATTGAAGAGAGAGTGGATGTTATACTTTGTAAATTGTGTTACAGCTATGAAAATTTGAATACATAGGTATCAAAAGGTATATTAATTTTTTTTTTTACCTTTTTAAATGTTTCTCGCTAACTATTTTTAAATTTCTCCTTCTCACTTTAAACAGTATCACATTTTAACAATAACTTTATGGATTCATTGATAAGTTAATTTTTAAAAATATGTTAAATGTTGAAATTTTAATGACAACTTTTAACATAATATATATATTTTTTAAATTAACTTATCAACAAATCCACTACACAAATTGATATGCAAATATTTTAGAATATTGTTAAACTATAATAATGTAAAATCGATGCATAAATTATAAAGCATTTTAAAAAGTGAATAAAAATTTCAATGTATTTTGTATCTGACATATTTCCATGAATACAAATGCAAATTTTCATACCTTTTTTCGACAGTAATTTACAAAAAGGATACATACATACTGTCCATTATCCCCTTAATTTAAAATAATTTAAAACTGTTATGTAATTGATATTGTGTGGTAATTGACCTCAATTCTGAATATCTCAAAACTTTTAAACATTCAACAATAAAATATGCTACTGATTATAACTCAAAATGTAAGGTATGATACAATATTCAGTAGCACGATAATTTCATTATTAGGATTAAATAGTTGTGGCACCTGTAATTATTATTATTATTTTTAGGGTGGGGGGGGGCATACCGAATGGGAGCACAGAAGACAGGATACCCGGGCCTCTGAAGAAACTTAGCTTTTAAGTATATGTATTGTGTTGTATGAAGTTCTCATTCCATTATTTTGACCTGAAACATTAGCTGCAATTTCAATTTAAGCTAGGTTAAGGTAGAAAAGTATGTAATTTACAAAATATTACCACAGAGTGACAACCCCAAAATCAAAAGAACTAATTTATGCAAGGCCTTCCATTAAGGCATGATAAGAATGGCTGAACCCTCATTTCAGTAGGGCTTCTGAATCAATTTTAAAATCAACTTCAATGCCTTTTTATAAGTTTATATAAAGAAGCTCAAGAAGGCCTTCCTGAGAGGTGGGGGGTGGGTGGAATGCACCTCTAATTAGGGTGTCACAATGAAACTTTCTCATTGGGACTCTAGAGTTGTAAATTTGCCACAAAGGGGGGGGGGGGGACACTCTAACTTTACCAAGTCATGGTCCACAATATGTGTGGTAGCCTCATACTCATGCATGACTTTTCTAGCTACTACTAATTTTAATTTTACAATTATGAAAGTAAGTGCATTCAATTCCTAAACTATAAAATCAACTGATGCACAAAAAATTGCCTTCTATAGTAATTTGGAACAATAACATTCAGAATTATGCCCTCCCCCCCCCCCCCCAAATCCTATAAAAGTGAATGCTGCTTGCACATAAACACCACCAACCACATCAATGCATTTTTTTTTTTTTTTTTTTTTTTTTTTATATGAATTATAGCCTATAATAGTAGTGAGGGATAGTGTAGCTTTTCATTAGTAGAAAAACAAATAATTGGTTCATTAGCTTCTGATCCTGAGATTACTTTGTCATTAATAATAAAAATATTATTCATGTTGTACAACAGTATTTTCAATAACTTAGATGTGCATGCAAGCTGCAGTAAAAAAAAAAAAAAAAAAAAAAAAAAAAAGTAACTCACTATGGGCATATTTGTCGACAGTTCCATTGGAAATTCCTTTGACGGAATGGCTCCTAGCTTTAAAGAGCATCTTAATAAGTTCCTTTAAGTTGGAGTCCAGTTCTTTCTGTCAACAGCTTCGACCCAGGCACGTATTAAAAAATCATCTGAGTTTGAAATCTATGAACAGTAGATAGGTTAATTTTATGTAAAGGTTGGCATTTTCTTTTTTTAACTAATTCAGTTGTTTCCATTTTAGGTGATAAAAAAACATATAAAACTTCTTGAAATTGAAAATAACCATATAAGCATTTAGAATTCCCCCCCCCCCCAATTAATTTTCTTCCACTACTTGTTTTCAAACAAAATATCAGCTTCAAAGCTTGAATTATTCAAAGCTTTAAAAATAATCAAATGAATCATTGTATAATTTTGTTTTGAAGGTTCATTTTTAACTTTTCGTTTAAATTATTTAAAAAAACTATAATTTTTGTTAGCATGTCTGATATTGTAAGCTAATGTACTGTCATGTGTGTCACAAAAAACACTATTTCTTAAATTTAAACAATGTTTTTCTTAAAATACTTAACGATACATTTTCTTTTTATATATTGCAAAGAATATTTTATATAAAATGAAAGTTTTGCTTGCGTAAAACTTTCAAATGTGTTCCAATTTAGAGTAACTGGCTGATAATAAAGAATTACTATTTAAAATCTGCCTGTTTTTCTTCATTTCTCATGATAAAATTTTACCTTATTATGAGTGCAAATTTTTTTTTTCCCAATATGCATATATAATATGGTAATATGGTTATAATATGGCATATGGTTATAATATGGTAATGGTTTTGTATAATTTCTAAACAATATAATATACACACACATCACACATCAGCACAACAAATTTCAGCAAAATAGTATAAATCAGCCATAACATAATCAGGGATAAAACTACCCAACATGCATAAAACCTGAAAACTGCCACTTTCATGCAGAATGAATGGCGACAGAACCCTTATTAATGATATATAAAATTGTTAATATCAAAAGTTCTTATTTCAAAAGTTCAAATTTTTTTTATAAGTGATATTTGTTGAGTTCTTAATACATTATATAGCAAATTAAACATTCAAAATAAGACATTTCTTTAAAAAGGTAATTTATTTACCATGAAATTCAGAAACAGCAAAATTAAAAAAAATTCTGAATTTAAGTGTAGCCCTTGAGATATTTCACCCCTTCACATAAATCTATTAATGTTATATATAAAGCTATTTATGCTTGGTATTTTTAACAGATTCATTGCAAATTAGGAGGGAATGCAGCACTTTTAATTTAAATGATTCATTCTCATACTAATTAAAAGAAAATACATCTAAGTACGCATACTGGTTGATCCAGGTTTTAATTTTGGGGACTTATAGACCCAGTAAGAATTTTTCTGTATATATCTGCAGCAAAACAAAATTTATCTGTGATCCAAAAACATTCGGATCAGGTCCAGTGTAACAAAAATTATTAACTCATAAAATATGTAAAACTTGCATCAAAAACATAATAAATTTATAGTATACAACAAATATAGTAACTTAAAACCATAATACAGGTTCTACTAGCACATTTTTAAGCCTGACATTACTTTTTAAGCTGCCAAATTAACCTGCACAACTGTAAACAATATGCAGCGCTTGCTGCACTGTTTCTGATACTGGGTAAGTAAAGTAGGTGCAGATAAGAGACAATCATTTGAAATAATAATAAAAACGACGTTTCTAGCATGAATTCAAGAACAATTGAAACACTGACTAATTTTCTAAATAAATAAGTAAATAAGGTGACCTATATTTTTAGCATACGATCAAAACAGTAATTTTAGTTTCACATTGACACAGTTGGTCATAAAAAAAAATGAAATACAGTGAAAAAATGCTGCATAGCATTAATATGCAGTCGGGACATCTGCTATAATTTAGCTTTCATGAATTTTTAGATCAAAGGGCCCATGCTACTCTGAACTCTCTTTCATACACCCCTGGTAATGAGAAGGGGGAAAAATACAAGAATAAAATTAATTTTCAGCATATTTTTAATTGAATATTCATTGTGTTCTTGACATTTTTTTAACAAAATTTGTCAGAAGCATAACTTTTCTATTTAACATTATAAAATAATAATAATAATAATAATAAAGAATTAAGTTTACACTTTTCAAATAAGAAACACGGAATTTAAGGGAAAAGAAAGGAAAGCGACTTTTTAACTGAAAAATGACCGCTGAGAACCTTCAGAAATTATGAAAAAGAATCACTTTTACAAAACGAAATTTTGGAAATGAGCTGTTTTTAAGAATGATTTTTAATTTTGTTGAGGGACCATTTTATAGATCTGAATTTTGTAAAATTTCCTTAATTCTTGACAGGATTGCTCTGATTTGTTATTAAAAGTTTTACTGGATGCGATTTCGTTTTATAAAAGATTATTTTAATGAGCTTTTTTTACTTCCGCTTATTATGTATAACATAACAAAACTATCTGCATTGATTTTGACTTTATATATATATATATATATATATATATATAGGTAATTATTAATCTAACCATGTGGCTAAAGGTTGAAACAGTAATAACTTCATTTAAATAAAAAAGAAAATAAATTTTGTTTAGTTGAAAATTTTTTTACATAATACCGATAGTATAATCAATATATTCTACATAAAATTGCTTTCCTATAGGTACTCATTAATTTGAGGAAAAAGTAATATAAAATAAACTCACTTACCTATGAAATGATATTCCATGATCTTTATTTCTTTTTTGGCTTACACGGGATACGAAGCTGAAGCTGCAGCTGCAGGTCATTCTCACAGAGCACGGATGGTACTGATCACATATATACATAGAGACGCCAACAAGTCGCCAACCAATCAGATTGTTACAACCCCAATACCCAGCATTCCTGGATTTTACGAACCGAAACCAAAGCATATACGCTCCTTCTTCTCTATTATTATTCTATGTATATAACTATCCGCGTTTGTAATGATCGATAGACGGCGCTTTGTGAACACTGCAGTTGTTAGTAAACATTGCCACGTGTGTTCCATTAGTGTTCTCTTTCTTATTCTACTTAATATTCGTACTATAATTTCTCCGCCATTACATTATGGAAATTTGATTGCTTTTGGAAAAAATACTTCAGTTTATTCAAAGTTCGATCGGAAGTAGATTTTTAACTGAAGTTGAGCAAATATTAGTTTCAAATCATCTGATTAATTCTTTACTTCCATTAGCCGAAGCAACTGAAATTTTAAATTTGTCATTTGGAAATAAATGGAAGCTCAATTCTGGATTTCTTGATCCTTTGGAGTTACACTGTGGCACACAAAAGTATGTGTTATCTTTTTTACCGTATTTATTCATTTTTATTCAATAAATATATGTGAAACTAAATATCGGCAAGCAATGGCGGCTGTATGGAATTCCAATTAAACCATGTTTATTGTAATTTCACCTTAGCCCACCAGAGGGCGAGCATTTCATTACAATCGCGGATACCCAAATATCGGAATTAAAATCGGCAGATAATTTCCGTTATTTTTAAATAATTTTTTACAAAAAATCCAATGGACGATTAACATAGAAAATCTTTTTCATGGCTCCATGGGCAGACAGTGACGTCATCACTTCGCTTGTGTATAGTGATGCTACATTATACAAATTACTGTGTCCATGGTTTTATTTGAGCTTTATGAAATTGCCAGATTTAACAACTTTCTACTTTTAGGTATTTTTTTAATTTAAAGGAATACGTGTATAAAAGAGAAAAATGGGGGAAAATGCATAAAAAATAAATGCATTTTTAAATACCTTCTTGACATCGTAAGAAAGTAATATTTGTATTCGCACCTTCCGGCTAACCATACCTTTCGAATGATTTTCAACCCTCTACTCCCATAATTAATATGTTAAAAACGGACTACAAATTTTATGCTTGCCTATTAATGTATAGATTATTAGGTAACAAGACAGTGCTATAACCAAAATAAATTTAAACAGGAAAAAAAAAAAAAAAAAAAAAAAAAAAAACATGTTCACATTATAATAAATAATAAAATACGTTTTTTTTTTTTTTTTTTTTTTTTTTTTTTTTTTTTTATCATTTTCCGACAAAATTTAAAAGTATTCTTAAAGAAGAGAAACTTTTAAAAGAGCTAAATCTAATAACAAATAATAATTATTCAATTATTTTTAAATAATTTGTCGGTTAAATTTTGATTACACGAAATAAAAAAAGTTATAAAATAAAAACTAAAATGATTTAGAACAAAACAATATTAAACTGCATTAGTAAACAAAAATATTGACGGTTATATATGATTTTCGCGAAGTACAATCTCAAAACCATTGCAATAGAAATCTATTGAAAATAAGCTGTTACCAAGAGAACCAATGCATAGATGGTTCATGTCACATGACTCATGTTGGACCATATCAGGGTTACCATTTATCACTCTACTTTATTTAACTCGTTGATTTTGTCCTGTTGTACACTTTTGGGTATTTAACCACAAGGACAATATAAGCAACGTTGGTTTGCTTATATTGCGCTTGTTTATATTGTCCTTATAAACATGTCACAAACGTATATTTATGAATGTTTTGCATAATAAGGACGAAACACCTATATTCTTCAAAGTTGAAAGATTTAACAGATAGTTGAATGATAATTTAAGTTAACTTGCATGTTTGGGGACATTATTTATTTATTTATTTACTTTTTCAAACATTTCACCTTTCTCATAAAAGTTTGAGATTTGGTACTTAGCATTATATTATTACAAAATTGTAAATAATTGTGTTTATTTTTGTATAAATTCTTTCAAAGGGGCTGAGTTGATACAGGTTGATAAAGTGCTAATTTTGTGCATTTCTAGTCGTTTTAGCGTTAAAATAGCCTTATATTCCCTTAAAAACGCATTAAAAAGCTCCAATAATTCAGGTAATGGATTTGGCGCCAAATCTGGCGACTTTCTCATTCCTTGGCGATTTCTTTTGGCGACCTTGGTGAGAAAATCCTTATTAGGGATATACCAAATGTGGGAGCTCTAATCTCATTGGTTGAGGAGACATGGAAATTTCCTGAATTCTCCACACTTTTCTACAAGAGTATAAAACGGACGTTTCATCGCCAAGGTAGCTCAGTTCTCAGCCAGCTTCCGCTAATGTTTGCATTGCTTTGAGCCTCTTTGAAAGAGACTTGCTTTATGTGTTATTGCTATACCGTTTGTACTGTGGATTTGCTATTGACAGCTGTTGTTTAAGTTGTGTTTACTGGTTGAATTGAAGCTGATACTTAGTTCATAGACCTGTATTTTTCCGGAAGTTTCTGTGAATAAATTACTGAATTTTTGTAAGTTTCGCCTTTCATTCTCGGACAACTCACGAACCCCCAAGTACGCAACAATATATATCTATCGGAGTTGGAACAATCTAAATTGCTAAGATTAGCTATATTGTTTTACGAAATCGATGCAGCTTTCACAACTTTATGAAGTACATGCCCCCTGACGAGATTTTACTTCTAATTTTAAACATTTTTATCCAATTATTTTTTCTGTGGTCCTTAAGTTACTTTCTCTGTCATTAAGTTTAATGGTCCTTTTTTTTATTATTATCATTCGTGCCGGCGTAAGTAATTTAAATTGTTTTTGTCTCTCACTGGTTCTAAATCTGTATCGCAACATTTTTGTGTCAGTCTTACCGATAAGTTAAAATCAGTTCTATTTTTGTTGTGTTGGTAATTTTTTGTATCTATTAATTGCTAAATTTTAAGGTTAAATTTTATTACGATGTCTATCATCTATATATATCTATATGTGTAGATAGATATATAGGTAGATAGATGAAAGACATAGCTATAGATATATAGATGTGTGTATATATACGTGTGTGTGTATAGTTGTATATATATATATATATATATATATGTAGATAGATAGATATGTAGATAGATAGACAGATATAGCTATAGATAAATAGATGTGTGTATATATATATGCGTGTGTGTGTGTATGTGTAATATATATATACATATATAAATATTTTCAACTAAAGCGTCTCTTAATTTGTATATTTATTTCTTTTATCGAATATAAAGTTAACCATTAACAATTACAGTTATTTAATAAAATTATAGTTATTTAACAAAATGAAACATAAACATTACAAAACGGCAGCACCAATTTGCGTGCTTAAACCTTTATTTATTTATTTTAAGAAAATAATTCTAATAATGTATTATTTATAAAAAATGTTATTATACTTACATAACTAAATTATACTATAGATATAAAAATAAGTAAAAATAAATTTCTGCTTCTATTCATTTTATCCTTTATTTTATAAACGAGCGTGACTAAGTTTAAATGTTTAACCATTAACCATTAACCATATTAGTTCTTACTGCATTCATTATGATTCATGTATTTTGCTTTTATGTAAATGCTGTGTTGTTTATTATTTCCTTTTTTTTTTTTTTTTTTACTTTAATCTGGGCAATAGGGTAAAGAAATATTAGCAATATGCACTTTTCTTACAGAAACCCATTATTTGCATGCACATTTCCAATAGTGCCCCTAATGTGTTTGGAAATTCTGTATGCCTAACATTCGTTGGATTTCACCTAATTTTGATCTTTTTCAATCTGCTCATTAATTACACTGATTTTGATCCCCTTATATGTATGTATTTTGTGAATTTCTATGAGTTTTCATATGTACCAGGTGTACCATAATTGTGTAGACATTTCAAAAATTCATAAAAACTCAAGGAATTGGTAGAATTGAACGCGGTTTGTGAAAAAGTTATTCTCGTGAAGGGGGATTGCTTTTGGATGCGCTACACGGATGCGAAACGATGAATATGCAAATCAGAGTACTGTAAATTGTACGTTTTTATGATTAACACAGCGTATTTTGTGTTTTCCCTCCTACTTGCGCATATAAATAGTTTTAATTGCGATGCAGACTTTGTGGATAAAGTGTTATTCGTGAGGATGTTTTACTCAGGTAAGAACCATCGACTGAAGTTGCAGTTGGCGATGGTTTGCAAACTGTAATTTGTGGTGATGGCTGACATACAGAATATAATTTATAAGCCTGGAAACATTTGCAGGCAAATGAATATTGCTTTTCATGAAAATGTTTGATTTGCTCAAGCTCATCGCCCTCCATCGACGAAAATTTTAACTATTATTTTCTTTATCCCTCCCCCCCCCCCCCCCCGAAAAAAAAAAAAAAAAAAAAAAAAAAATTATACAGATTCGACATTATTTCATTATTTAAAACATGAAAATCTGACATTGACAGATTTTAATTTAGTGCCAGAGGCCTACTGCTAAACTTGTTAATATCGACAAATTCTTCTTTAGTTAATTCGTGACGATCTAAATTCCATGATAAAGTTTTCATTAAATCAAACCAATGTGTTTCAGCTGCAGATACTGTAACAAATAACGTTGGAAGTCCAAACTGTCTTATAGCCGCAAAACAACGTTTTTTCTCTTTTTCCCAATGAAGGTGTGCCTTGGGGGGGGACTCATGTCAAAGGTGTGCCTTGGGGGGGACTCATGTCAAAGTTGTACCTTGTGGGGGACTCATGTCAAAGTTGGGCCTTGGGGGGACGGACGCATGTCAAAGTTGGGCCTAGGGGGGACTCATGTCAAAGTTGGGCCTTGGGGGGGACTCATGTCAAAGTTGTACCTTGGGGGGGACTCATGTCAAAGTTGGGCCTGGGGGGGGACTCATGTCAAAGTTGTGCCTTGGGGGGGGGGACTCATGTCAAAGTTGTGCCTTGGGGGGACTCATGTCAAAGTTGTACCTTGGGAGAATTTTTTATATTTTTTAAAAACTTGTAACCTTCGTTATGAGTAATCAAATTATCTACAAAATCTTCTTTCAATAAATCCCCATTCAATAAACCGACTGAAATAGGCCCTTAGCACTATTAAGAGTGACGTATAAAAATTCGACAACGCTGTACCGACCGAAATAGGCCTCTAGCACTAATAAATAAATAAATAAATAAAATATAATATAATAATAATAATAATAAATACTTCTTTACTAGAAGTGTAATTTCGCTAACCGCGTTCAATTCTACCAATTTCTTAAATTTTTATGATCTTTTTCAAAATGTCTGCATTATGGACACCCGGTATATATACATGTACACTGAATGTCCAAATTATTCGGTTTGCCCCGCACTGTCCAGCCTACCGTTCGTTTTCCATAGTCTCTACAAATTATGGTACGGCGCACAGAGTGCTCAGGGGTAATCTGATATGCTTCTTGGTTAATATCTGATTGAATATGCTGAACTGTTATTTTATGCTTCTTGTTACAATGTAGAATATACTACATTCCATATGATCATTCATAACTCACTGCACTTCCATACGTATCCATAGAATTCCTTGAAACTGATATTCGTTATCCAAGTACACTATGGGATATTCCCTATTGAAAATGGAATAAACAACACCAATGGTAGTATGCACCCGACAGTATCGCATTCTATATGAAGTATTTCTATTAGCATATGTAGTTACGCTCATCACTGACTGACTCTGTCACGCTTAAAAAGGTTAAGAGATTTCCTTGGAATCTGTCTGCGTGTGAACGCAAGTTGCCACCTAATTTTCATGCTTTAGTTAATTTTAAAAAATCTAATTGCCCGATCGATAAGTTGTTTAATCCGACGGATTCAGAAAAATCGCACCTTCATTTGTTACCTTATTTGTAACGAATTTTTGATTAGGTTTTTTAAAAATAATTAAAATAGAAAAATAGACATAGCTTTAAAATAGACATTTAAATGTTTAATTGTTGCCATTTTTTTTTTCAGCATAAAATAAAACATGCTTTCACGTGAAAAATAAATAAATAAATAAATAAAAATAAATAAATAAATAAATAAAATATTAAATTTCCTCATGCGTATGAAAAATGGCGTCTATAAAATAATAATAATAATTTAATTTAGAAACTTATACATCAACCTTGAAAGTTCATTTCAGAAAAGGGTTAATTTCGTGGTTTACGTGGTCTTTGCCAACGAATGTTATGTGAGAAATGCCTATCTGGTAATCAGCCAGGGAAGCTCAATGGTTTGAGCATCCGCACGTAAAGCGGAAAGCCCGGGTTCGATTCCCGGCTCTGGTATTTTTCACATAGTTGGTATAAAAAATCAGACTTCCGCTACAAAATTTTCTGAAATGAACTTTTAAAGGTGATGTATAAATTTCTAAATTAAATTAAAATTTCGTGGTCTATGGAATTTTGCCATGAATATTAATGTCTCTTGATATAGCTGTGTTTACAGACTCGGTGACATTGCCAACGAATGTTATGTGAGAAATGCCTAGCTGGTAATCAGCCAGGGTAGCTTAATGGTTTGAGCATCCGCACGTAAAGCGGAAGGTCCAGGTTCGATTCCCATCTCTGGTATTTTTCACATAGTTAGTATAAAAAATCAGCCTTCCACTCCAAAATTTTCTGAAATGTAATAGTAGTAATTTTAAATTTTAAATGTAACGAAGAGATAAATAAAGTCCAAAAATGTCGCACGGGCTTGCTAGAAAATGAATTATTCGAAGTGAGAAATAAATAAAATGAAGTGATCATTTTTCAACGGACGCAATTAGTCGCCCTGCAACTAAATAGTAAAACATATTTAAACATCTTTATTTCGCACAAATCATAATGAAACTGATATTTGTCGTTCACATGCACAAGAAAATGTGTTCTATAGAGTACGATTAGCATTAAGATTCAGAGATCCAAGAAAAAAATCTTATATATTAAGGGCTATAGATGGAAACGGCATTTCCATTTGTGTAAGTGTTTTTATTACTTTCCAACAATGTTTTAAAGTGATTATGAATTCGGATAAACTGTCTGTCTTTCTGTCATTTTGTTGGTCCGCTGTGTGATTACGTAGGCAAAATTCACTGAAGGTTAAACTATGAAATGAGTACCTACTGTTGGAGAGTGTTGATAATCTACGTGAACAACATGATTTTTATTATTTTTTCATACTACTCTAGCTCTCTAGCAGTAACACTGTGATGCAATAACTCCTTTGTATAAAAGCGTCGGGTGGTCGTAATAATTTGGCCTCCCAATGTATTTACATACATATATGTTGTAAAAATAAAATATTTATATTTTACCATGTTTTTATTAACTTCTATTCTTATTTGTCCGATACAAATCTTGAAATCGATTTTTAACTAACTTAACTACTAGCAAGACATTTGGAGCTTTCAGAATAGCTCAGAACCCAATGACAACACAATACTTCGAACCCCGATTCTCGAATTTTTGATTAGTTTTCTTTTAATTAATTAAAATATGAAAATAATAACCTCTTAATAGCTTTAAAAATAGCCATTAAAATATTAGCTATAATTTAATTGTGGTCAGAAAAAATTTGCGAATTCATTTTCTTTCGACATAAAAATAAATACATTTAATTAAACGTGAACGTTCAAAAACTGTAAAAAGTTAAATTATGCATCTCACAAAAATTGATGTCATTATCACTTTAAAAATTTTATACACATTTATAAAATGCTAATGTAGTTCTATAGCTATGATTCTACAGAAAATAAAAACATGGTATATAGTTTTTATCTATATTATTATTCATTTCTTTATTTTTCATGTCCCATGTACCCTCCTACTGTAATTTTTAGGCCCGTTTTCTTTTCTCTTTTTTTTTCTTTTTTGCGTTTATTTTTATTGAAAAAGGGTTTCATATATCAGATTTAAAAAATATATTTTCAATATTTTTTTATTACAAAATAATATTATTTTATTTTATTTTTTAGCTGTTCAAATTTCACGAGTAAAAAAATTTCAGAGGAGATTTCTTCTAAATATGATACTCAGTATTACACGTCACAAAAAAAATGCTGTTATATTTAGTACTATGTAATTTAATTTTCATTTATGAAAAAAAATAACCAACTACTATTAAAAAAGTAAATAATAAACACAGTGTAATGTGATGCTACAAATTCCCGGTCGTTAATGATGATCTCGCATAGTAAAATAAATTATCTATGGCAAAATTAAGTTTGAAAAATATCTAACTAGATAATTATTGCTTAATTAAGTTGGGAAAAAATACTGCACGTAAAAACAGGGAGGAAAAAATGTAATCAAGCGTTTTAGATTTCATGTTATCACTCTCTCGTTATTTTTTCGATATTTGTGCTATATATTCTTCAAATTTCCATTTCTTTTTAAAGTACGTTAATTAAAACTGAAACTTCAAAAATATTTTAACCCTAAGGCATTCTTGATTTTTAGAATATATAGATTTTGAAAATTATGAAACAACGCGTATATAAAAACAGATTTTTTTTTTTTTTTTTAGAAAATAAAATAAAATTTTTATTAAACATTTTTTTTTTTTTTGACATATTTTACTTTATTTTAATATTTTCATTGATTTCGATTTTTTTTTTTTTTTTTTTTTTTTTTTATCATACATAATTTATTTTTTATAAAGAAAGTATTAAGTATATCTAATATATTACCTGTGTATTTAAAAGTATATTTAATATATAATAGCGTGTGTTTACCTGTGTCTTTTTATTCACGAAAAAATATTCTGTTGACTTAATAAAAGCTTTCTCTTCGATAATTAAAATTATAAATAACATATTTGATACTTAAAAATCAAGCATAAGATTAAAATGAAAAGAAAAGCGTTTACTCCATTGAATTTTCAGTTCGTTTGCTTAAAAATAGAAACCAGCGTGAAAATAATTGTACATGTAAAGCTCTTCCGATGTTTAATTGAAAAATTATACATATAAATGAATTCTAAGCACCATTAAATATATTAAATAAATAAATAATAGAAACAATCTGGTGTGTCCCTCACACGACTTTCTCTTACCCTGAAATTTAATACTATAAGTATGGATTGGAGATTAAGGGTTGAGATAACGAGTACTGTTATGTAAACCTATGTTAAAACAATTCAACTTAGACTTCGGAACAGCTTTATTTAACAAACCATTCTATGTAAAGGGGGCTACCGCTCCCCTCAACACCCCGTTTCATTATTGTACCTACATTTATAGAGAATTCAAATCTGTTATTAAATTCAAAAGTTCATTTAAAATTATTCAGACAACTTTCACACGCATCATTCCTTGAGATTTATAAATCTTGAACAAACTTTTCTTATAACAAATGTATTCAATTCAAAATACATCATTTGGATAGCCTGAAATTATTTGTTTTTAACTTACTCTAACAGATACAGGCAAAGATCAAAGTATAGAACTTGACTTCGGTATTCAGGAAGCCTCAAAACGGTAAATATACAAGAAACCAAGCGATGAATATTCAGCTTAAAAGAATACGTTATTTACGATATGGCTTTGAGGAATTGATTTAAATTCCTGAGCAGCTTTCCTGGACAAGGTAAAATATTATATGGTATAGTATATTGTAATAAAGCACTTCTACTAACAAGCAAAAAAGAATGTTCTGTATATATTTTGACAGTTATGTACACATCATTTGGTGCAGCTAATTATAATCCTATATTAATAACACACGGCACAACTTGAAATACACTTCCATCAATTTTCAAGTCTTGTCGCATTATAATCTAGTTCTTTTGTGTAGCCCTGTAAACGGACAGTGAATGATTTCTATACGATATTCTATATGAAACATGTTTTTTACGCATATAAAAAATATATATTCGTTTCATTTGGTTTAGTGCAGTCTATAGATAATAGATGATAAACTCTACTTACCTGCCATTCCCCTATAGACGCAATCTATTTGAATTCTCTTGGGTGTCCCTATACACGAACCATTTACTTCGTTTCAACGAAAAGCTGGGTGTTGCATCCCTGTATGATACACATTTAGAATAAAGAGTTTGAACTTTGTGCTATAATTTGTTTTTGAGATATGCTGATAACAGACAGATACACGGACAGACCAATCGCTAAAAACATGATTTTTAGATTCAGGGAACCTCAAAACGTGTAAATATAACAAAAACTCAATTTCGAAAATTTGACCAAAAACAATACTTTCTCTACCTTATGGGTAGAGAGTAACAGTAAGAGGTAGAGAGTAGAGAGTAGAAAGTAATATACGTATCCACTTAAACGTGTATGTGATCTTCAAATGTTTTCCTTGCAATTCTTTCTGTAGCTGCTAGTTCCTTTTAACTATCGAGTCAAGTTTCATTTACACTGGTGTTTGAATTCTACATATTATTATTTCAAAATAAATTCAGGAAAATATATTCATTATTTTCTCCCAAAAATGCAACATAAATTTAACAAAAATCTTTTTCACGTATAATTACATATTGCCCTGAATTATCTGGTCCTTTTTACTTTCTCTTACCCATAAAGTAGGTAAAGTATTTTTTGGGGTCAAATGTTTGAAAGTGAGTTTTTGTTATATTTACACGTTTTAAGGTCCCCTAAATTCAAAAACCATGTCTTTAGCAGTTGGTCTGTCGTGTGTGTCTGTGTCTGTGTGTGTGTCTCCGTGTGAGTCTGTTATCAGCATATCTAAAAAAAAAAATGATAGCAGGAAGTTCAAACTTGGTATTATAAATGTATATGATATAGGGATGTTACACTATACTTTTCGTTGAGTTCAAGTAAATGGTTCGTATACAGTAACACCCAAGAGAATTCTATTACATGACGTCTATAGGGAATAGCAGGTATATCTATACATGTACAGACTGCACTGAACCATAAGAAACGAATATATATTTTTTATATGCGTAAAAAACATGGCTCATGTAGAATATGGCAGGAAAATCATTCACTGTTCGTTTACAGGGTTACTCAAAAGAACTAGATTATAATGCAAGAATAGTTGCAAATTGATGGAAGTGTATTTCAGGCTGGGCCGCCCGTGTATTATTACTATAGGATTATATTTAGGTGCACCACGTGGTCTGTACATAATCTTCAAAAGCTATACAGGGCTGCAAATATTTAAGCGATAACATATTTTTTTTTTTTTTTTTTTTTTTTTTTTTATAGTGGATGTGCTTTAGTATAATATTTTACCATTTCCAGGAAAACTGTTCAGGAATTGAAATGAATTCCTCAGAAATTTGGTAAATGGTGTATGTTTTTAAGCTGAACATTCATCGCTTGTTTTTTGTATATTTACACGTTTTGAGGCCTCCTGTTTACCGAAGTCAAGTGTTTTAACGCTTGATCTTTCTCTGTGTCTCTTAGAATAATTCAAAAACGAATAATTTTAGGAGATCCAAATGTTGTATTTCGAAGTTAATATAAGTTTGTTGCTGGTAAAGTTTGATCAAGATTGAGAAGTTTCAAGGAATGTTGCGTGTGAAAGTTGTCTGAATAATTTTAAGTGAACTTTTTATTTTAATAACAGATTTAAATTCTACATGAATGTAGGTACAGTAATGAAACGGGGGGTTGAGGTGGGATGTGTGAGGGGGCATAAGTTCTCAACCCCCATTCTGTGTGAGGAGGTTCTATTGCATACTTAACACCACTATTCATTCAGTGTTCTTTCCTAAAATTATCGAAATTTTTCATTTTTTCCAATGCTTACTTTTGAGAGAAAAATAAATCTTTATTAGCTTAAAAATTATTTTTATGCTAATGTTACATAAAATTCGGTTAATAATATGATAACGAACGGGCCATTCAAATTTTATGTTCATAATGTTTATTTATTTAAAAATTATGTACAAAAGAAGAGAACGAGAAAAGAGGTTCCTGCTTTAATTTTGTTCACCAGTGTATATAATAAGAGAAAGTGTTCGATTCGTAAAAATTTTTGAACTCTGGTTTTTACAATTTTGAGATATTCTCAACACAGTGGCATGGTGGTTGGGTTAAGAACAATTGTCTGCATTAGAGACCTGGACTTAAGGAGATGCCCTTCGTGGGAGGTCTTTTTAAGGGGACCTAGCCCATATTCACCGAAGTTTCGGAGAAAAACTCCGTACGGCTAGATCGACGAGCGCGACCTGGTATCGAATCTGGCACTTCCCTTCTGCTAGCTTTGAGCACAGGACCCCTCGGCCACTGTTGGGGTTTGTTCTGAACACGATTTGAATAGTTCTAGAAAAGGTCTATTTGTATATCTGCCTGTGTGTGCATATATACTCTTTAATTTTTTTCAAGAATATATTAAAGACATAAATGATATATATACCGTTGTTGAAAAGAAATCTTAATCAATTCATGCTTGTTTTTTTCGTGAATAAGGTTATTCTTTACAAAATATAAATTGTCCTTTACTGAATTTAATCTCAGACACTGAAAGAAAAATCGTTGTATAATTTTATAAAATAAAATGCCGGCAATTTGTGTACCAGCACGTTTTTCTGCAAATTTACAGTTCCATGAAATTTAATTTTCAGTTGGATGAACGCGCTATTTCGCAAGTTACAAAGTGTCAACGCAGGAATATAATTAGACATTATTTTTCTTTAAAATCTTTCTCTTTCTCAAAAAAAAAAAAAAAAAAAAAACTTATACTCTGACATGAGTGGGATTTTGAAAGATTGACAGTAGGAAATTTTAAAATATGATTGCAATTTGGCCTAATTTTAGAAATTTTTATAAAGCCTGTAATTTTCAACCAAATTTATAGATTTTGTACCTTGAGCTTGTAATTTATAGCCAATATAGGTATTAGATATATCTATATCTCTATATATATTTATAGAACTTACTTCTTATAGTCAATTTTTAACTTTCGTCAAAATCGGTTTAAAGAATTCGCGTTTATTTAAAGGAGCTTACTCCAACCCAAAAAGAGTCGCGTTATTTATAATGTAACATGGTTTAAATATTGTAAAAACGTCACCTCGTAGATTTTGTATAAAATGATTAGGAAATTGGAAGGTTGCCAACTCGAAAACTTTAAAATATGAATGCAAAAGGGCTTAAGAAATGCTTATTTTAATTAATTAAAAAACTGTCAAATAAATTTCATAAAACATAGCTAAGAATCCTTGAAATTAAATCAGAATTCTAATAAAAATTATAAGCATTGAAATAGGACTATTCTTTTGAAGGCTTCAATGGCACAGACAGACATACGCAGAGATAAAGCTTCAAACACCCCTCTTTTATGATCGGGGGGGGGGGGTTAAAAATAAAGTTATAAAATTTTAAAGAACTTTATTAAAATGTGTTACATTTATTTTATTATTATCAAAAATATTGAAAAGCAAATCAATATGACAAACGGAAATTTGAACGTACTTTGAAATGATTTTTACGCCAAAGCTACAGAGTTTTTAAATTAAATATTAGATTTAAAAAAAAATCTCTTGTTTCTCTTCTGAATTCTGAAACTGAATTATTATTATTATTTATTTCATTTTATTTAAGGAGTAAGACTTACTCCATAATTCACTTTTTGAAGATCAAAGGAATTATCCAAAAAAAATATAATGAAATAATACAAAAAAAAAAAAAAAAAAAAAAAAAATTCAAACTATATAACAAAATGCAACCAACATCGTTGCTTGGTATTCTATTTCTTAAAACAATTTTTATTGATGCCACACGCACCACATAAACTTTAAATTTTACATCTACTTTTTAAGATAGCACGCGATCATGTTTTATATAAAAATTAAATCCTTAAATTAATTTTTTTTTTTCATTTTGCACGCGCACTTTTTATTTCCTAATACAAAAATATAAAAAAAAAACTTTTTCGATAGTGTTTGTTTCGATACTGATTATTATTAATATTCTTTCCCCCCCCCCCCCCCCAAAAAAAAAAAAAAAAAAAAAAAAGAAAAGAAAAAAAAAAAAAAAGAAAGAAATGATTTCATCAATGAAATTCTGGCAAAAACAGAATTCAGTTTAGGACGGAGGACTATTCGTTTTTTTTTTTTTTTTTTTTTTTTAAATTATAACATCACTTTCAAATTATTCAATTATATTTACGATAAATTTTAGATATCGATAAATGTACAACTATCGAAATATGGCACCGCAAAAATCCCAGACTAATAGTCCTCAGTCATAATTTAAAAAAAAGAAAAAAAACTGTACGAGGTTCCGCTGTTATGGTTAATGAAACTTGCTGTTGTCAAATCAATTACTAGCATACTAGCAAACCTGTGCGAAACTTCCGCAATTTCTTTCTTTTCTTATTCACCTTTAAAATTTGAAACTCATAAATATTATACCAATTTTACCACCTAATTAAAATTTTAATTTACAAAAAGCCAAATTATTATTAGAACTAAATTAACACTGTGCAACAGTGAAACCAAAATCATTCAAACAAAGGTTTTAAAATAAAATTCATGGTCGACGACCCAGATTTCATTCTTCCAGTTTTAGTACAGGACCCCTATGACGCCTTTTAAATTTTTGTCGCCATGTTGGCGATCATTATTTATTTATTTATTGTGGCACAATTTTTTGTAAAAAAAAAAAAAAAAAAAAAAAACTAATTCTGCTTTTGATTATACTTTCTATGATTGTGTTTTTTATTCAATTTATGATAATAATTCATATTCTGTATACATCTTTTAAGTGTTGGTAGGTTTTAAATGGTGTTAGCAATTTGCAAAGATTTTGAAGAGGCAAATTTAAAAAATACATTTTTCCATAGAACAATCTCATCAGACAAATGTCGTCATTAAAGTGTTGGTAGGTTTTAAATGGCATTTGCAAAGATTCTTAAGATGCATATTTTAAAAATACATTTTCCATAAAACAACCTCATCAGACAAATGTCGTCATTTTTTCCTATTAGATAATTGAGCTGAGTCCATGTGCTTAAATATTGTCCATTTATAAATATTTTTTCTTTTTAATCCTCGCGTATATTATTAATTACATCACTATGGTATCATTTCGACAAAATATAATCGTGAGTGGTCTACGTTAGATTATATAGATTATTATAGCTAAATTTTTCATATATGTACATCCGTTTAGTTTTAAATAAATAATATAAAAATGTGACATTCGTATACATTGCAATGATTTTACGCCGCACTAAATAGTCGCATTCTTCGAACAATGATTTTTTTAAGCAGATCATATGAAATAAAAAGTTAAGATATTCATATTTATATTTTATCAGCTTCCTTAAAAAAAAAAAAAAAAAAAAAAAAAGTACTGTTGAAGACTCGAAAGTTTTATATCAGTGGTATTGAAATAGTTTATTATATTTATAAAATCATTTTTAACTTTGACATTTTGATGCTCTATTTGTCAAAAACACCCAAATTTAAACTATAAAATAAATTAAACTATAAAGTATTATTTAAACTATAAAGACTAAAATATAAATCATAATTCACACTATTCGACTGTCAAAAGATGGCGTAACTGCCCCAAATTACTGCACATTAGCGATAAATGCTGCAGTTTATTAGCGAAAAATGTTGTTTGATGAATAAAACAGATATTAATGGCCTCTTTTCTGTATTTACATCCTTTATTTTTACAGTCTATTAAAATTAGTCATAGATAAATTTCTACATCCCTGCAATGTATTTATGTATTTTAATAGCTATTAAATATTTAGTAGAGTTAATTACAAGAAGATTTTGATATCGCATGATAATTGATAAAAATTTTAGTTCTTTATTCCTAATTACTATTACAGTTTTTTTCCCCCTTTACAATCACGCAAATAATTTCGGAAATTCCAAATTAAATTTAAAATATGCACCTGAAACTTAACGTTTATCGATTATTGGCCTTTAATTAATATCCATTTATGAAATATTGTTTTGATATTTACAAAAATATCTATAATCACTGAATATACCAAACAAACTAATTACTTTCCAATCTTCCGTATTGAAAGGAAATGCTAACAATATTTAAAATGTGGATGATTACTACTAATTATCTTGTTGTTAACAATGATTCATCACATGCAGTCGGTAGCAAAATTATTGAAGCACCAGCAATAATCCCTATTTAAAAGATGCGCACCTAATATTGTTTTGTTAAGTAAATACACTGCCCGACATAAAAAAAAAAATGCAACACCATGGAAGAGTGCATAGAATATGATGAAAATGGATAAAGAAATAGAGAAGCATATATTGATAAGTGATTTTATTGACAAGGAGATCACTTTAATACAGCGATGAAATACAGGGTGATCAGTAGGAAGTAGGACCACCTCTCGCAGTGATGCAAGCAGCAACTGTACTAGGTACTGATTCAGTTAGTGTGCGGATAGCGTCCTGAATAATGGAAGCCCATATGCTCTCAACCATCGTCCATAGTTCGTCCTCCGAGTGAGGTTAGGGCAGAGCAGACAAATGACGGCCAATCATACTCCACACATTCTCGATGGGTGAGAGATCTGGTGACACTGCAAGCCAAGGAAGAAACTGGATATATTGCAATGCTTGTCTGTTAATGATTGATGTATGTGGTCTCGCGTTGTTCTGCTGTAAAATACCATTTTGCAGCCTCTGCACGTAAAGTAGCACCACCGGCTGCAGCGCCTCCTCAACATATCGTCGTGCTGTCAATGGGCCTCTGATGCGTACCAGGGGTGACCTGCTGTCGTAACTCATAGCGCCCCAAACCATTATGCCACGCTGAGGAGCAGTATGGCGTTCAACAATAGTCGTCGGGTTGGCTCTATTTCCCCAACGTTTCCAGACTCTTACACAGCGACGGTCATCAGACAAGCAGATCCGAGACTCGTCGCTGAACACTACACTGTACCATTCAGTCATCCAAGTGGCTCGGTCCCGACACAATCTCGATCTTTCACGTTGGTGAGTTGGCGTCAATGGCAGTGTTCTCGTAGGTCGACTTGTGCGCAAGCCGCTTTCAGTCAATAGTCGGGAAACTTTTCTCCCAGATATTGGAGTATCCAAATCTCCCAGAACATTCCGTAAAATGTAGAGAGTAGATGATTGAGGGGCCGTCACCGCCTCCCTTCGGACGCATCGATATTCTCCTAGACGTTCTCTTGTACGCCTACTTGCACCTAGTCTTTCGCGGGGATTCACATTTCCTCCTTCGATCCATCTGGTCTAAATTCTGTGCACAGTGGAAGCATCAACGTGCGTTTCACAGCGTTACAACGGCATACGTGCCAACCATCTCATTATGAACCGTACAATTTTTATTACCCGCCATTTTTTTTCACACCAGTCACTTTTTAAAGTAATTTTATTCTTATTTAATCGTAACAACATTTGGAGAGAATTATTCTAAAAATAAAGTGGTGTGAAAAAGGGGCGTTAACAATTGTATTGTTATTAATGAGATGGCTGGCAAGTATGCAACGGTAAGACCAACCAATCTGGCGCAAGCCTACAATTTGACTCCTCGTAAAATCGTCCGATTGCCGGAACTGCCTTCGCTGTCGTCTCCCCGGCATCTCTTAAACCACACGTACCTTCTGTAAAAACAAACTTCTCAAACTTCTAGATTCCAGAGGCGACAGAGAGAAGCGACTGTTGGTTCACCCACCGTTGCCTTCCCTTTTATCTCGGGCTATAATCACGAGATCAACTAGCACGTCAGATCATCTGCAAAACTTGTTCAGCTGCGCATTCTCTGAAATTTGCATATTTATACGATTGAATCTTCCTGGTGCTGCATTTTCTATGTCGGGCAGTGTATTGTCGAGTTATGGTCTTAATCTTATGCTGTTTATTAAAAAAAGTAAGTTGATGATAAAAATTAGCGATCAAACTAAAAAAATTGAAAAATGTGGATATGTGCTTGAATAATCTTGCTGCCGACTGTATGTCCAAAGAGTTGTTAAAGTAAAGGTATTTTTGAATGTATCAAAAACAATATTCTTCCTATTATAGAATGTATTTTGAATGATTGTTCTTAGAATGCATAGAAATTAATATGAAAACGAATAATTTGAGAAATTAAATGTTATTGACCTTGATATAGCACAAATAAAGAGCTTGGTTGTCTATAGGTATTATGAAGCATTGTAATATGTTTATTTTTCTGTCTGTCTTTCTTTAATTTTTTTCTTTGTATTCATTACTTTAATTATATTAATGTGGATTTGTCGTATATATACACCCCTGTTTAAAAGTTTAGACAGATTTGCAAACGATCAGTTTTTTTCAAATTAAAAACTTATCTCTCGATGAAATATTTTCAAACATTGGGTATTTAAAGAGTTTAAGATAACAATTAGGAGGCCGGTAACAAATTGAGCAAAGTTAATAATGTTTGTGATCACCCTGTATCGTTAAGTAAACGAAATAAGCTGTAACTTTAGGATATGTTAACACAGACCCAGTTCAATTTGTGGATGAATTTGTGTGATGTTAGCATGTTAAATAAGGGAGATAAAAGCATTTATTTTAAATCTCAAATTAAAAAAAAATAAATAAATAAAAAATCAACATTTTTAAAATTTATAATATACAGAGTTTTTAACTAAAATTACTCCCACTTCCAGATAAGTGGGAAAAACACTTTTAAAACAATATACTGCTATCGGAATACAAATATCTTAAATATATCATGAAATATGAACATTTTTATGAAAAATGTTTTAACTGCTCATGTGCGAAAGGTAAAACATTTTTTATTGCATAGGTTGAAAGCTAGGTGTATTGGGCGACTTTTATCAAAAGTGCATTTGAATTTAATAAAAATTAAGTGAATTGTATGAAAAAGACCAAACTAGATTTTAGATATTTTACAAAAGTT
Organism: Salticus scenicus; assembly: GCA_963930645.1. Taxonomy (NCBI): domain Eukaryota; kingdom Metazoa; phylum Arthropoda; class Arachnida; order Araneae; family Salticidae; genus Salticus; species Salticus scenicus. The sequence goes on from OZ005655.1 coordinate 277,718,906, forward strand.
GAAATTTCTTGAGGGGTTTCTGACATGCCGTGTCATTAATTTGTAGATCCAATTATTTCAACCACTTACCACCGGTTGTTTTTGAGAAAAACCCCTTATGATCTCACAAATCATTGTAAATAAACAAAAATATGTTAGAGTTACAAGCTTATAAGAGATTTTTCACAAAATATGTTCATTTGGAGTGTGGTATGTTTAAATATGCATGTTTAAATGGTATATACGACATTTTTCACTACAATACAATAGAACCTTCAGGTATAAAAGACTATAGCAACCAGCAAAATATATGTAGTACATAATAGTCCACGTTGCTGTTGAAAGTTAAACTCTACTTCCGAGAAGGCAAAACTGTATTCAGCGTTAGAAAATGAAGCTTGTTTCAGAGAATAGAATCCAAATGGGAAGAAAAAACTTGTAACTTGCGGAAGCATTCCTTTGTGGGAAGAAAAAAAAGAAACTTGGGATGAATTTGAAAGACGAAACTTGAATCCCAGGGGGATCTTGAAAACCAAAAACTGGAAAACACTGTGAAAGGATCACTTCGGAGATACCCAGGAGCTGAATTTGTCACGGCTTCCGTAGTATAGTTGGTGGGAAAACGTAGCTTACTTGAAAAACAGGAATTTGGTATCCAGTAGAATCTTGCAGAGAACCAAGGAGGATCGAAGACGAAAACTGGGAAGAACTCTGAATGCAGAACCACAGATAAGTCAGGACCTAAATTTCATAGAGCATTTATAGTAACGGTCTATAGAATCAAAACATATATATATACTTATAAAAGAAGAATATTAAATATTAGGTTTAAGTAGACAATACAAAATATTTGGTAGATAATATTCCTAGAAAAGGTTGTAAATTTTTTTATAATATATATTTTATACATTAATTTTCGTGTGATTATATTCACTAGTTAACCATAATGAAAAATTGACAATTGAAAAATCATAAAAATTCTACATAGAGGTGGTGAATAAAGACCAAAATTTAGTCAGCATATTTTTTTATAATTAAACATGATTGCAGATCAAGTTTGACGTAATTTTATGCCATATAAAATGAGACATAGCTAACTTTAAACATTCCAAAACGTTGTAAGCCGATATGCATTCACAATGAATCATAAGGTTTTTTTTTTTTTTTTTTTTTTTGTAATATCTACACTCATGTCAATGTCAAGATTGAAGAACTAATATATCATAGAAGCTTAAATATGGTCTTTCCTTTAGTGGAAAAATGTGCGTGAAAGACAATAAAATCTGATTACCACCAGTTTTTGTCAAGGTCTTTTTAAATATAAACTTTTGTGTAAGGTGTGGGGCATATCCATTTTGGCCCCGGGTACTCGGCACTCATCATTTCTCTCGAACTTCATTTTATTTTAAAACACAGCGCCATACAGTTTTGCTAGCTCACAGAAAGGGGTACAGAAATTTTTCAAAAATGGTAAAATCGTGTTGAACATATCTCATAACGTGTAAATTCATTAAAAATCGGAAAATTTCAGGGGTTTAATACTTTCCTTTTTCAATTCCTGCTATTAGTTCACACATTCCCTATATATATCTTGGACAAATCTTGCAATCGATTTTTAACTAACTTCCCGACTAGCTAGAAATTTGAAACTTACAGGATTGCTCAGGACACGGTGACAATACAATACTTCGAAGTCCGATTTTCGAATTTTTGATTAGTTTTCTTATAATTAATTAAAATATGAAAATAACAACATCCTAATAGCGTTAAAATAGCCATTAAAATATTAGCTATTTTAATTGTTGCCAATAAAAATTTACGAGTTAATTTTTGTTTTTCGACATACTACAAATAAATACATTTAATTAAACGTGAGCATTAAGAAATTATAAAAAGTTAAATTATGCATCTCACAAAAATGGACGTCATTATCACTTTAAAAATTTTATGCACATTGATAAAAGCTCTATTATTCATCAGAAAATTTAAAATATGGTATATAAAAGGTTTTTTTTTTTTTCTTATAATAATTTTTATTTCATTTTGCACCCGCGCTTCTTACTTCCTAATTCATAATTATTTAAAAAACAACTTTTTCGGTAGTGTTTGTACGTAGGAATTGACTTTAAAAAATTTTCTTTAATATTACTTGTTTGTATATAGAAGAAAGTAAAATGAAAAAAAAAAATCTACGTTTGTGTTAAATTCTTTTTATTATTATATGTTATTTGGCTAGGTATCCGAGTACGTAAAAGAAGAAAAACTGCCATATGTATTTGGAATTTATATATATCTCCCCCCACCCCCAACATTTATTTCCCCTATCGCTGATCAATTTTAGCTTGTATAGTTTAAAAAGTGCTTAATGAGACAAATGTTTTAACAAAGTGTTAAAATCTTCAGTGATATACACTATTTTAGTTAATTACTCTCATTTTAAACTGTTCTAACCCGTATCGCATTTCTGAGATAGCAATAAACCCATTTGCGATTGCAATTACACCATCTATACCTTACTCGACAACTATCTCTATTGGATAAATCTTCTTCTAATTAGTTCTTTTTTTTTTTTTTTTTTTTTTTTCACTGCTTTCTTTAGTTTTTACGTGAAATTTACGTAATTTTTTTAAATTGTAACATTTTTCATACTTTATTTATCTTATTCTGAAAACAGATTTTGAAATTTCATTGCATTCGACTTTTAAAAAAGTAAAAATTTACACTCTAAACCTAGTTTTTCATGTTTTACACTCTGTTATATTTTTAAAGGAATAAAGAGAATTAATAAAATGGAGAAGTTAGAATAAGCTTAGGTTTGATTTTTGTTAGCAAATTTCAGTTTTGTTTCGTTTATACGACCAGACTATTCCTTTCAATCAAACATTTCACTTAGTTATCATTTGTTGTGAACAAATTAAAAATCTATGATATTAAAACTATGATAAAACTTGCAAAAGAAATTTTAATAAATGAATATCGTAACCGTTGCTAATACGCAATATCATATTTTAAAATAAAAAAATCAGTTATTTATTTTATTTATTTACTTATTAGGCTTTTTTGTATATTTAGAGGAATTAAAAAACGTTTTTCATTTTTACTGTATCGCACCAAGTAAAATAAATAAATTAGTAAATAAATTAGTAATAAAAAAAATCGTGTGAGAGGAATTATGATAAATGAATTTACTGGTATGAATTTACTGGTATTATTATGGTACGAAGGTGCATAACTTTTCAAGGAGTCGGGCGAATTCCCATGCTCAGGGGATCAATTAACTCGAAATAAAACACGGCCATAAAAACGTGGCTCCTGGTTGGCTATTCCGAAGGTATCTCAGACATTTCCACAAACAGCATTTCAAGATGATAATGCACTTTGCCACTGGGCGTCCGTAATACATTTATTTGATTCAAATTGTTAAAATTATCTACCTGTTCCCATGAGCGCCTATAATTCTGTAAGTAATCATACCTTTTTTCACTTTAAGATAAATGCCACAAAGAATTTCTTCTTTATCAGACCTGCAAATAGCCCTAATCTCAATCCACTCAAAAATGTTTAGTCTATAAAAAGGCGGAGGAGAAGGGGGAGGATTCGAAATTTTCAGGCTACAACTTTGCAAGAACTAGAAAAAAATATTTATGATATTTGGCTCAGTGAAATTTCTGAGATTTATATTAAAACACTGTATAATACTATCCCATTGAGCATTAGAGCAGTAATTCCATATAAAGTCGGAATACATATGCATACCAATGCAGAATACATATTTTTATTACAAAATTGTTTAGATCTAACAAACAAGTAGTTTCATTTCATATATTAAAATATAACTTGTTTATTTGATATAATAAATCACAATAGAATACAAAGTTTATTATATCACGTTTAAAAAGAAAGTTTTATGTAGATTTTTATAAAGTACTTTATAGAATGTAATAAAGCGAATTACTAAGTCGAAAATGTACATGAGTATCATTTTGTCCCTTTGGTATTATGCAAATATTGTTATTGGTATTATTGCAGTTTTATTTGCTTCAACTATTAGTTTTGAAGTTATTACAAATGAAAGGTTATAAGTCAATTTTTCTGCAGTGCGGCTTTTTTGTCCCTTAGTATATATATATATATATATATATATATCAATATCTAGAGAGAATATTGTTGCTTTATAGTTATAAATATCTCTGTTTCCTGTTTTATAAAAGATTACTATTTTCCAGAAAATTTGACTCATTATTTCATCGTCGAGTGGTGGGATGCTACATTGCATATGAATTGCTCCCTACAACGTTATCTTCCAGGCTTCAGAAATAGGTGTCCTTTGTTTCTGCACTATCAAGAGATTTTGGCATAGATTTAATTTCCGAAAGCATATTTGTATAAAACAAAAACAAATCTTTGTAAACAAACTGTTCCTTGCAACAGCTGTTTGGGTTCTAAATAACAGCACTTTATTTTATGAAACGAAAGAATTAGTCGTGAGAGCAGCATAAAAGGCGGAACATACGTTGTGAGGTTGAGACGTTAGAACGTCACCACAGTTGTTTCAATTAAGCTGGATCCAGCAAAGTAGGAAGTGGGGACGGTTAAAATCACTCCGTCGCCAGTGGCTCGGTGACGGTTGAAGTCGAGATAGTTTTGTGTCGGCAGGGTGCTGCATTAAAAGACTTAGATTTTGAATATTAGTTAAATCAGAAGTGATTTTTAAAAGTACGGATTGAAATGTAGTGAAAGGAGGGTGTAGGAAGAAGTATAAAAATAGAGATGGTTTTAGTAGATAGTGAGGATGTTGGAGGATCGTATAGTGGTTGCTGGAGGATATTATAGCGAGTGTGCTGATTCCTATTTTGGTGAATATCGAAAGTGGAGTAGAGGAGATTTAGTTGTGTGAAGTTAAGTAGCGTTGAGTGTTGGTGAGCGCCTACTAGTTTTCGGAAGTTCAAGCTGGGATAGAAGGGAATTCTCTGTCCCATAGTGAAGCCGTAGTTGGAGTACGAGTGTGACCGTCTCTACACCTTTCGACTATCTGCTGGGGTGAGATATTTAAAGTTATCTACTTAATTTGTTGATTCATATATTTTGATTAAGTAAAACGCTGGCTGAGCTATATAAATTTACCAGGCCGCCCTCCCATTAATCTGCTCAAATAAACTTTAGTTATTGTTATTTAAAGTCTTGTGTTCTCTTAGTAATCTAATTAAGTAAGTTAAGATGGAGTTTGCAGGAACGCAAACTCCACAACGTTCCCACTCATGTCGAAGTAATATCACAACCCTTCATTAGGTCTAAAAAAAGAAGGAACGTACTTCAGAAAAGAATAAATACTTTTCTTTTTCGAACGTGTATATGCAAGGAAAGTATTATAATCATAAAAAAAAAAAAAAATTGACTTTGTCATTTTGGAGTTTCTGTACGTTTTAAGGTTCATTTTTGCTATTTTTATGGTGAGGCATGTATGTATGTGTGTATTTACGTGTTTGTGTATGTGAAAAAAACGTGATAACGTCTAAACGCTTTGATCGGTTGATCTGAAAGTTGGTACGCATGTTATAGTTCAGTGCCAAATTTCAAATTCTGCCAAGAGTCCAAGCTGTTTCATTGCTTTAGCACGATTATTCTTAATTTCATTCTAAATATTTTTTTAATGCGAGAGGAGAAAAGAGGAAAAGCATTTTTTAAAAATTGGTTTAACTATAAAAAATGTCTCCATGTAAAATATTATGCGTTTTCCGTTCTGTTTATTATCAAAAAGAAAATGACTACTGTAGCTTTTCTTATATTATTAACATTTCTATAAAATTAAATTAAATTAAATTATTCAGTAACGAGACGTTGCGGTGAGGAAGTCTCTGCCGAAGACAGCGAGGGCTTGAAGTGAAGTTTTTAAACAATTTCAATGTATTTCCTTCATAGTTTTAATTTGTAAAGCGGTGTAAAAAATACTGATTCTTTTTTTAATTCATTTAAATATAGTAAGCAGCGAAGCGGACAAAGCCTGCTAGTTACTAATAAATTAAAAACTATTAAATTTACATTTCTAAATATATTCATTTTCATTTTAATAAATTATGCCTTTAATTAACAAAAAGCATTCTCAATTGTTTGTTACTACAGCCACTAACAAATTCAAATCCATCGATTTTTCTTATTGAATTATATCTTCATCTTCAGAATCAAAGGGAATGGGTTAGAAAATAAAAAAAAACAATTATCATCAGTAAATATGCCAAACAAATCGAATTACTTCCTAATCTTTCACTCGAAACAAAATGCCTCCGAAAATTAAATTATGACTCTCTGTTAGAAATTGTTCTTACTGGATCACAGGTAGCAATGATTAATTACGTATGTTACAAGATCTGATAAATTAACGGTGTTTCTTTTGAGAAAAATAAATGAGATCACAGTATCATAAAGTAAAGTGTTTTCTACATAATTTAGAGTGTGTTTTAAGTCTTAGTCGTAATTAAGTTGGTAATTAAAAATTTAAAGTGAGTAATGAACGAAAAAAAAACTATTCAAACTACAACATGGACTCTTCCCATAGCGTCTTCTGCTCATTCACGTGATAGACGAAAACAAAGAATCGAATTCTGAGAATCAAGTTCAATTAAATATTGTTCTTAAGAACAAAAGTGTTAATATTTAATATAAAATAAAATAAAAGTACTATTGTACACTTGTAAACAGTAGAATAGTTATATTTGTAAATTTAATAATAAAAAAAAACACTTTATGTGTTTATATATTTTGAACTGTAAGAATCGATTTTTGTATGCTGCAGTGTAACTGTTACATTCATTGACTGATCTAGCAATAAATAATAGCTTCTTTTTGTGGAATGTTTATGGATTTTAATTTGCTTTAATTGCATAAAGGTATTGCAACAAGTTAATTAACTTAGTTACTGGTCTAAATGGATTTACGCAGTACGATATTGCACTGTCAATGATTTAAGTACCAAAAATCTGAGTATTTAACATGTTCTTCATGAACATCAATAACAAGTATAAACTAAATGGTGATTGTAAATTTATACAGCAAACAAAAGATGATGAATCTATACATATAAAACAGTACTTCCACTCACTCACTGACTCATCAACGCACAGAAAAATCTACTGGAGCCACTGACTCGAAACTGGGTCAGATTATAGAACATATAGTGTAAGCACCCCCTAAGAAGCGATTTTGCGAAATTCGCCCCCCAAGGGGGTGTATGGGACAAAATGTGATTTCACAAAAACCTTCATATCTCAAAGAAAAAAAACAGATATTCGTAAAATTTTTGCTTTAAAATATAGCTAATTTAATTATGTAAAAACCAATTTCTGGAATATTAGAAGTTCGGCCCCCAAGGGGAGAAAGGGGCAAAATGTGATTTCACATGCGCAAAACGTGGTTTCACATACTCCTATATATTTCAAACAGAAAAACAGATATCTGTGAAATTTTTGCTCTAATATATAGCTAATACAAATACCTAAAAACTAATTTCTGGAATTTTCGAAATTCAGCCCCCAAGAGGGGGGGGGGAGAGGGGGCAAAACGTGATTTGAAATAATCCTTTATATTGCAAACAGAAAAAAATATATGCGTAAGATATTTTTGCTCTAAAATATAGCTCCCATAAATACATAAAAACTAATTTCTTTAATTTTAGAAATTCGACCCAGGTGGGGCGGGAAAAGGGGGCTACGGGGTAAAATAATAGAAATATAGTTAGACCGTTCAAAATTGGTACAGATAGGTTTTAGAGATCTGCAAGTCAAATGAGGATATTTTTGAAAGTGTAAAGTTATTAGGAGGGTCAGAAAGGTGTGTGGTGGGGGGAGGGGGGCGGAGGAGCAAAAAATAAAATAAAAATAGAGTTAGACCGTTCAAGATTGGTACATAAGGGTTTTTGATACCTACAAATCGATTGCGGATATTTTCGAATTTGTAAAGTTATTAGGAGGGGCGGGAGAAGGGGACGGAGGGGCAAAAAATAAAAGTAGAGTTAGGTCGTTCAAAATTGGTACATAGAGGTTTTTGATACTTACAAATCTATTGCGGATATTTTTGAATTTATAAAGTTATTAAATTGGTACATGGAGGTTTTTTGATACCTACAAATCGATTGCGTATATTTTCGAATTTGTACAATTATTAGGATAGACGAGAAGGGAAGGTGAAAGGACAAAAGTATATTATTAAGAGTTAGAGTGCTGAAAATTAGTGTTGTTAGGTTTTGAAGCCCGATAAACAGATTGCGGATATTTTCGAAAGTACAGAATTATTACGAAGGCGGGAAGGGATCGGGCGCAGGGGTAAAAATAAAGAAATTCAGATAAAATTTTGGAAATTAGTATTATTAGGTTTTAAAGTCTGAGAGAACGACTCCGATTATTTTTTTAAAGCCTAAAATAATTAGGAGGGGCGGGAATGGTAGGTGAAGGAGCATGCGAACCTTGAGCGCCTGTATGCGCTGCCGCAGGCAGTGGTTGCCCGAACCGATTATTCCAGTGATGGGAGATTTTTTTTTTTTTTTTTTTTTTTAATTATTATTTATTTATTTATTTTTTCCCCTTACGATAATACAGTGATTCATTAAGAGTGTTGAACATAAATGCGCGTGCGCAGCGCACAATTGCCTGCGCTGCCAAGGGCAGTGGGGACACGTTGCGACATTTTTTTCCAATCACATTTTTTTTTTCTCTTTTTTTTTTTTTCGCATTATAAAAATTGATGTAATTTTGAGAATTCATTAACTATAGTGATTCATTTAAAAATAGTGACCAGCGAAGCGGGCGTAGCCTGCTAGTAATGATATAAAATGGATTAAAAATGATGATGTAAAAAAATAATAATAATAACACAGATTAAATACGATTGATCAAAAATAAGAATAGAAAATATGTTATTTCAGCAATCGCTATAGATATAGAAGACTTCGTCTGCTATTTGTGTTTTATCTATCATGTGACCTCTAACATGTTTTATCTATCATGTGACCTCTGATCTAACTCCCAACCTTCGGGTTCGTAGTTGTGTAATCTGACAACAGAGCCAACGGGTCTTGACTGAATATTTCCTGATTATTTAGACTAGTGTTTTCAGATTGTTTTTTTTTTTTTTTTTAAGGGCGTTAAAATTCAAATGTAAGTAGTCCTGTCGCACTAAATTAAATTCTGTCATCAAGAGAATTTCAGCCATAGTTATTTTATTTTATTTTATTATTATTAATATTAATATTATTTTCGCAATTTACTCGGTTTTTCTTTGATTTTCATTACCTGACAGACGTTTTGACAAATCGAAACTAACAAAAACCATAAGGAAATCATCATATATATTTATAGATAGTTTATTATTTTGTTTAATCCATATTTTTACTTCCGCCCTGTCTTTAATAAGCGACAATTGGCGTGTAGGTGGAGAATTTATCTACATGAAGCTCTCAACTCTGGTGAAAAGAAAAACAAATTCTACAAAATTATATGAAAAGCTCTTAGCTGCTTATAAAAGGAAATTTCTGCTGACAATCGATGATGCGTGGGCGTATTAAAGTAAATTAAAAAAAAAAAAAAATTATATTGCCTATTGGTAAAAATTGACCACACAATATCGTCATTGTACAGAAACATTCTGAAAAATAAACGTTGTAATTGCAGAATTTTGTACAACAATAATTAAAAAAGCGTTTCAGGTAAAGCTAAAATTAATATATTTTTCTATTAGAGTAATATTTTAGAAAAGGACATCGATAAAGTTGAGCTTTATATATCCAGCTACACGTATAAGTCAACTTCCGCTTTTGTAATATAGATTATAATTAGAAAAAGAATTTTTTAAAAATCCCATTTAAAAAATACTCATAAAAATTACATGACGATTACTTTGTGGGGACGTTATCTCTTTCGATTTCTCAAAAAATCCCTCAGTTAAACAGAATCCAAAAAACACTGAACAAATTTCAAATAATCTGATGTGTCACTCACACGACTTTCTCTTACCTGAAATTTAATACTATAAATACAGGTTGCAGATTAATAGGTAAGATAACGAGTACTGTTATGTAAACCTGTGTTAAACAATTCAAATTAGGCTTCAGAAGAGTTTTATGTAATAATTAGTTCTGTGTGAGGGGGCTATCACCCCCCACAACCCCCAGTTTCATTAATGCACCTACATTTATATAGAATTTAATTCAGCTATTAAAAAATAATTCTGTTTTTAATAAATAATTTATTAAAATTATTATTTAAAGAAATTATCTTTTATGATATTGCAGACGATTTCCATATTAGATAAGTAGTATAACACTAAATATCCAAAAAAAAGTCCATTTTATTCTCAATATATATTTAAAAAAAAAAAAAAAACGATTTTTTTTTTTTTTTTTTTTTTCGTTAAAAGTAAAAAAAATCGATAACTTTATTTTAAATTATCACAGGTAAGTAGAGTTTAACATCTATAGACTGCACCAAACAAAATGAAACGAATATATATTTTCTGTAATAGAGATAGTCAACTGGGAAAAAAAATGTGTATGTAGTAGCCTCGCCTTCCCCTATGGGGGGGGGGGAAGTAGATTTTCATGATGGGTATCCTTCAAAAGAGCTCGCCAGTACCTTTAAAACGAATGGTTGAACCATCGATCTGCATTTTTTCATTTTTAACAATTTTTTTTTTTTTGTAATATTGAGAATAAATTCAACTTTTTTTTTTATATTTAGTGTTATACTACTTCTCTAATATGGAAATCGTCTGCATTATCATAAAAGATATTTTTTTAAATAATAATTTTAATACATTATTTTTTAATAACCGAATTAAATTCTATATAAATGTAGGTGCATTAATGTAACGAGGGGTTGAGGGGGGCGGTAGCCCCCCTCACACAGAACTAATTATCATATAAAACTCTTGCGAAGCCTAATTTGAATTCTTTAACACAGGTTTATATAACAGTACTCGTTATCTTACCTCTTAATCTGCAACCTGAATTTATATTATTAAACTTCAGGGTAAGAGAAAGTCGTATGAGTGACACACCAGATTATTTTTTATATTCTATTACTTTATTTTTTTCTAACTGTTGAATTTTCTGGTTAAAAGAAATATTAATGTCTGAACTGTGAATGCATGTGAAAGAAAACAGTAAATTTATTATAAAACTTTATTTATTTACAATTAAATTTGATACTAGAAATAAATTCGCTTTTTATAGATAGTTTTGAGCCTAAATTAATTACTACATTTCGTATGCCATGACAGTAACAGGTATAATTCAAAAATACAGGTAATTGAAAGGCTCCGTAACCTTTTTCTAATTTTAAAATTTTTACAATGATTTTTGTTAATATACTGAAAATAATGGGAATTCAGATTTACAGAAAACAATCATTACTTGGGATACAATATTGTTTTTTAAATTATTCTTTCTTTTAGGTTGATTTCTTTAGAAATCGACCTATTGCAATCACTTCGTTTATCTCTCTCTCTCTCTCTCTCTCTATATATATATATATATATTTATATATATATATAATGGAAATTTTGTCATCACGATAACTCCCGAAATAATATTCGAAATCGAACCAAATTTGGACAGTGAATTGATCTTATAAATATCTTGGATGAGTTCGTTAACCAAGTTGCTCCGACTTTTTGTTTTCAAGTGGCAGCCACTTGAATATTTCTAACCCACATTGTAAAAAGCGTACTTAAAGCAAGATTTGCTTGAATTTTTATGTAAACCTAGACTACATAATGGTCTAAATGAACTTTATTAATGAAATTTATCTGCCATTTTTAATAAAGTGGAGGATATCTTAAGTTAAGTGGAGCCACTTGAAATCAGGCTACCACTTGAAAATTTAAAACCACGATAACTTCCGAAATAATACTCCAAATCGAACCAAATTTGGACAACATCTTAACTTGTGTTATGGATATCATGGATGAGTTTCTTAATCAAGTTGCTCCGCCATTTTGTTTTCAAGTGGAGACCACTTGATATTTTCAAATTCAAATTGTAAAAAGCGTATTCCGAATTTGTTTGAATTTTGATGTATACATAGACTATATAAGTGTTTCAATGAAGTTTATTAATGAACGTATCCACCATTTTAAATAAAGTGGCGGGTATCTTAAGTAAAGCGGGGCTATTTGAAATCAGGCTACCACTTGAAAATTTAAAAACACGATAACTTCCGAAATAATACTCCAAATCGAACCAAATTTGGGCAACGTCTTAACTTGTGTTATGGCTATCATGGATGAGTTTCTTAACCAAGTTGCTCCACCATTTTGTTTTCAAGTGGAGACCACTTGAAAATTTCAAATTCAAATTGTAAAAAGCGTATTCCGAATTTGTTTACATTTTGATGCATACGTAGACCATATAAGTGCTCAATGAAGTTTATTAATGAACTATGGATTTTCTCGCCAAAAGTCGCCAAGAAAGTCGCCAAGTGAAAAAGTCGCCAAATCCATTACCTGCAGTATTGGAGCTTTTTAATGCGTTTTAAAGGGAAAATTAGTCTATTTTAACGTTAAAATAAACTAGAAATGCAGAAAATTAACATTTAATCAACTTACTATGCCTCTTTGAAAGAATTGCTACAAAAAATAAATAAATAAATAAAATAAAATAAAACAAAATAAAATAAATATTTTTTTATTTTTATTTTTTTTTTTTTTTCAAATTTGCAACAATATCTTAGATTAATTAGTTCACTGAGCAACTTTCTCTGCCATTTTGATCCACGCGGCAGCCACTTAATTTTCCGTCACGATGACTTTTGAGAGTCTGAATTAATTCCAACTACATTTGTACAGTAGTTTTATCTCACAAATGCATTTGATATATTTGTCAACTTGGCCCACCATCTTGCTCCCAAGCGCCGGCCACTTGAAAATTTTAAATTCACATAAAAAGGTATTTATGAACCGATTTGCTTAAAACTCCATATGTAGATAGCCTACATCAGTATTTCTACTAATTCGTTATTAACTTGTAGCCGCCATTTTGAAACAAAATGACGGCTACTTGATAAGGAAAAAGAAATCAACCTACCCTTCCGAATAAGCCGGAAGGATATGTTTTTTTTTTTTTTTTTTTTTTTTTTTTTTTACAAATTTAGAATTTTATAACCATTATTAATAAATTTGACTAACCTCAAGGAAAGTAAAAAACATTCTTCTAATTATTTTTTAAACGTTAAATAAAAATATTTAATAGATGGCAGGAGTTACTGCGGGATTGTAATTAATGTATTTTGATTGTTACGTGTAAATGAAATAAGAAAAATGCTTCCAAGGTCCATTAATTATAGGAGATTTATCGTGTTTTAACAGAAAAGAAACTTAGGCTATAGTCTTAAATAATCAGTAACTTTGTTAAGTTATTTTTCATTATAGTGAAGTACCTTAAATGCTTTTCTATTTTTTATACGCCATTATCAGTTGTCCGTCGCTTTTTACTACACACAAAGTACTGATTTGTGCAGCAATATTAGAGTGTTTCATCGAATAAATATTTTATTAATATTTTTCGTTCTCTCCAATATTCATATAACCACATTTTACACTAATTTCATAAGACGTCTTTGTGTTCGACTAGATATAGTGCAAATTTTCTTGTGAATTGTAACTCAAAACTCTTTCCTTTATTATTCATGTTCACTATTTTCTCGTAATTTTTCAAAATACAAGATATTCAACTTTTCAATCCAATAATTAAAATTCGGTTTTCAAATATGCGAGATTTTTACGATTATACACAAAAATTGTCTGATTCCTTCAATTCAAAATAAAAATAATAATAAAAAATAAATAAATAAATAAATAAACTGCACGTCCATGTGTTCGACCTAAACAAGAAATATAGTTATTATTCACGTGCAAATAAATTTATTTGCTTTTACCTCGGAAAAAAATTAACGAGTATTTTATTTTATTTTATTTATTCATTCATATATTTATTTCATCAACTTGAATTTTCCTTTCTAAAGTTAAAATAGTGTTTCCTATTTAATAGTTTGTAAACCAGTGATCGAATAGAATTAAAAATACGACCCTAACTAGAATTTGTCCTGGTTAACAAGTGTGTAATAGTACTAAATTTCGTAGCGATCGGTTGTGCAATGTAGCTTTTCATAGCGAAAGACCTGACATGTGAAACACAGCAAAGGATGACAAAGTGAAATGCCTAACTGATAGTGATAGTTCTGCTGCAGTATAAAATAAATAAACAAACAAAACTGTGACTGTTACGAAAAAGCATGCATTAAAAATATTTTTTTTTTAATGTATTAAATAATTAAGCAGTTAAAAAAGAGTATTTTAAATGTAATTTTAGTGAAACATTGAAATGTTACATTACTTTCACAGATTTTCAAAAGAAATTTTTAAATTAAAAAAAAAAAAAAATGTTGTAACGATAAACTGTCTCTTTTACTGCACTATCTCAAGCAATAAAATGTATTCTGTTTACATTTAGATATTTTCAAATGCCTAATCTGATACAATCACAGATAATTGTCTAATAATATAATGAAGCAAGCTGGTTACTCACACGACATTCTCTTACTTTTCACTTCAACACTATAAAGATAGATTGCAGGGGCAAGATAACAAGCACTGAATATAAACCTATTTAAAGAAACAAAAATATGTTTCGGAACAATTTTATTTGACATATAATTCTGTGTGAAGTTGAGTTATAGTCCCCTCATCGTTCTGTCTGAATATAAAGTTTACATTTATTAAAAGAACATCCAACACTGTTATTAAATTTGAAAGTTTACCCAAAATTATTCAGAAAACTTTCACCTGCAATAATCCATGAAACATACCAATCTTGATCACACTATTCGAGTGGCAACCTATGAACTTCAAAACACCAATTTTGAAATTTTTGCAATTATTTGTTATGCTGGCAACAGGCAACCTGCTAAAAAATTTGCTGTCGTATTCGGGGAACACACAAAATGCGATATTGAAAAAAAAAAAAAAAAAAAAAAAAAGAACTTAGAATTGAACTTTAAAAAATACTTTAATTATCGTATATGTATAAGAAATATTTTTTTTTATTATTATTTCTGAGTAGTTTTCGTCTTCAAGGTACAGTCATTTTCAATAGTGTAAGACTAATAGCCGATTTTCAGTATTTTAACACATTGCATCATTTGCGCAGATTATTGCGTCATTTCATGCGCTGATTGCATCAGACGCATTCTACTGCTACAAATAAAGGTGCCCGGTACGCTTACCGTCAGTTGTCTACTGGATTTTGTCGTAGACAGTGCTGTCGTGTAATTATTGTCATGGGTAAAAAAACCTTCACTTACTGTTACAAAAAGGCCAGAAATATTGACCCTGCATAGGATTGGATTTTTGAACACAAATAAGTTCGAGGGTACATGTGAGCAAGACAGCTGTGCATCAAGCTATTAGTAAATTTAAAATTTCGAGAACATTTGTGGACCTTAAGAAATGCGGTCACCCTCATCTGATAAGAAGTGCGGTCGTACGAGATCCAAAAACTTCTGCAATGTGATTAGGCATTCTCTAGCTGCAAAAGGCGACAACGTCAGTTTGAGTACTATTTCAAGGTGTTTTGCCAAACATTTTGGTTTATTCTCCCATAAATCTGCAAGGAAACCTCGACTTACTCCAAGTATGAAAAAGAAACGACTCTCAAAGTCCACAAATTTTCCCGAAATTTTAAATTTACTAGTAGCTTGATGCACAGCTATCTTGCTCGCATTTAATCTCGAACTTATTTGACGTTCAGAAAATCCTGTTTTATGCAGAGTCAATATTTCTGACCTTTTTGTAACAGTAAGTGAAGTTTTTTTTTTTTTTTTTACCCATTACAATAATTACACAACAGCACTGTCTACGACAAAATCCAATAAACAACTGGCCATAAACGTGCCGGCCACCTTTATTTATAGCAGTAGAATGCGTCTGATGCAATCAGCACATGAGATGACGCAATAATCTGCGCAAATGATGCAATGTGTTAAAATACTGAAAATCAGCTACTCGTCTTAAACTTTTGCAAATGACGGTAAAACATATTAAAGCCCTTCCACCAATTACCATTTCAATTACATTAAAAAAATTTTTATTTTCAATTTTCGCTATCTCTGTATATTATCTATAATTTATATACACACAACATTGTGTTCTTTAATCTAGCTTCATAGAAAAAACACGTAAGAAAATTTGAAAGGCATTTTCTGTAATTTACAAATATAGCCCCAATATATCCAAATATTTTGTAGGATAAACAAAGGATAAATGATTTAACACCATATTCTACACAACACATACTTTTATGTTTATAAAAGACATATGCTTGTTTAATTTTGTTTAGCGAAACCTATAGATATTTATCTGTACTTACCATAAATTTCACCCATAGATTTAATGTATTTGAATCATCTTGGATTTGCCTCACACGAACCATTTGCTTGATCTGTACGTAAAATTTAATTTAGCATTCCTATATGATCCAGATTTAGAATACCGAGTTTGGATTTTCTACTACTATTTGTTCTTCAGATATGCTGATAACAGACACACGAACACACAGATCAACTTCTAAAAACATATGTTTCGGATTCAGGTTTTCTGAAAACGTGCAAATATAACAAAAACTCAATTTTGAAAATTTAGCCTAATAACAATACTTTCTCTACCTTACATGGGTAAGAGAAAAGTGAAAATATCAGCTGATAAAGTCAAGCAATAATTTAACTTTTCTTTTAAACTGAATTGCTTAAATTTTCTTTATACGCTTAACCCGTTAGTAGTCGCTAGTTGGTCGATTTTCGCCCATCCTTCAGTGTTAACAGATTTTTTTATTCAATACCCACCAAAAATTTTTAGAAGTGGCATTTGATATACATAAAACTCGAATAAAATCGAAGAAACGTCGATCACATCACTTCTTAAAATTATTGGTGACAGTTAAATAAAAAGTGCGCAATCTGTAATAGGTGGCACTGTGTCTAGCGACTACTAACTGGTTAATACCATATGATAAATTTTACTGAAAGGAATGTAAATAGATTAATAATATTAACATACATTTTTAACAATGTTCATATTATTATGATTTTAAATATTTTTTAAATTTGTAATTAAGCAATATTATTTTCTAAATATCTAATACATGCAAAAGAAAACCGTACAAACACTATCAACGCATTCGTCATGTTAACAATAACCTCGCTTTTTATATATGATAGCAAATTAATAACTAGACTTCTTCTATCATATTAATTACATGTAAAATTCAAAATATAATTACTAAATTGGAAGGCTTCATACGTTCTTTCTATTTTTAAAACTATTACAATAAGTTTTGCTAATACCTAGTTAATAATAGGTTCCACAAACACTAATAAAACAGCTATTATTTAGCAAAAAGAAAGTTTTAAAGTGTTATACTTTTTTAAAAATTCGAAATCTTATAATCGTTATTAATGAATTTGACTAACTTCAAGAGAAAAACAACATTCTTTTAGTCTGCTTTTAAACGTTAAATAAAAGTATTTAATAGATGGTAGGAGTTACTGCGGGTTTCTAATTAATGTCTTTTAATTGTTATGTATAATTGAAATGAGAAACATATTTCCAGAGTCCATTAATTGTAGAAGATTTTTCATGTTTTAACGAAAAAGAGACTTAGGACATAATCTTAAATAAATGAGTAATTTTGTTAAGCTGTTTTTTATTGTAATGAAATATCGTAAATGTATTTCTTATTTTATATGTCATTATCAGCGGTGCGTCATTTTTACTTTCTTCTATATTCAGTTGAAGAAAGTATTGGATTCTTAAAATTTTTCGACTTCCGGTTTTCGACGTATTTACACGTTTTGAAAGGTCTAGAACACGATTTGACCATTTTTAGAAAATGTCCGTCTGTCTGTCTCTCTGTGTGTGCGTGTGTGAGACAAAAACTTTGTGGCGACTGTATCTCTGGAACTACTGCTCAGAATTATATATAAATTTATACGTAGATGTACCTTGACTTAAATTAGAGCCTATCAACTTTTGGTGTCCACCGCTCAATAGGTGATGCTGCTACACAGCGATTTCCGCAGTTTAAGGAATGGCTATATCTCAGGAACTACAACCCATAATTGCATATAAATTTATATGTAGATGCACCTTGACATAAATTAATGCCTATCCAGTTTCTGTGTTAACTTCTCTGCAGGTAGCGCTGCTATGCAGTGATTTCCACAATTTAAAGGAAGGCTATATCTCAGGTTTATTGCGAATAATCAAACAAAAGTTGATATGTGAGACGGTCATTATGAGATATTATCTGGATTCAATTTGAATGCTTATCGGACAACAGGTGGCGCTGCTATACAGCGATTTCCGCAGTTTAAGGGAAGGCTATACCTCAGAAACTACTTAAGAGAATTGCGTATAAATTTATATATTGAAGCACCTTGGCATAAATTAATGCCTGTCAACGTTTGGTGTCCACAGCCCAACAGGAGGAGCTGCTATAAAATATGGAAGAATGTCATGTGGTGATCACAACATACTAGTTTACACTAGACATAACGGGCTGTTTGTACAACGTTATTAAAATATTTTATCTAGTAACTGTTTATTTGTATTTTACATTTTTCTTCGATATCCAAAAGAACGCATTTTATACACTAAAAATAGAAATTTAGAAAAAAAAAAAAAAAAAAAAAAAAAAAAAAAAAAGGCCACTGACGTGAAGAAAAAAAATTGTGACTCAAGTAGAAATAGTTCCATGTCATCGTTATAAATTTTAGTTTCCTTTGCTATTGAGTTCTCGAAATCGCTATTAAAATTCTAGAGTGATTTCCGATGTTTTCAGAATCAAAATCATTTAAAAATTCTGACAAATAAATTCGAACGCAAAAAGGCTATTTTTAGTAACTACAATTCTAGTTTATGAAATAATTCTAGAAATCAAGCAAGAATTTTTCGCAATACAAATGGTCGCAATACAATTTTAGTATGTTGTTTCATCATGTAGAAAAGTATAGATTAGAAATTCTTGACCATTTCGCTTATTCAGTATATTTGTTTATCTTAGACACATAACTCGTAAATCTATATTTCTAGTTTTCAGATTCAGAAAATGACTATGTGGCGACTTCTTTTTCGCACCTGGTTCTTTTCTTCCACTAAATTCATCTGGAGACACATTAAGACACTGATCACACTTTGTTTACTTTTAAAGATTTTACTTTTACTTACGGCACAAACATAAAATACATAACGAACACATAACTTAACATCAAATAAAGTATTTTAAAAACAACATATAGAATGGAACGTTAGTCCATCTTGATTCACATACGCACACACTGTTGCCACACTTTCGTACCAAACTTTTCAGTTCTTGTTTTGGGATACTCTCGAAATCAGAGGTGCGGCGTTCACAGACTATTTATTCTTTCTAAATAAAGGCAGTATATATATATATATATATATTTCCTCATTGAATAATTTTATACGGATGTCTATTTATTTGTCTGTGTATTGTGCAAATTTTGTAGGCGCTAAAACTCATAGTATTTTTTTTATGGCCTAGTTTACATTTTGCTCATAATATTTCTAAAAGTTAAAATATTCTATTACAGTAATATAGATATTATTAATGTGATGATTTCGTGTTTTTCCGTAATGAATTCTTTTTTAATTAATAGTTTTTAAAATTAATATATATATATATATGTATATATATATATATATAAGTTTAGATCTATTTTAAAATCTATATATATATATATATATATATATATATATATATTTTAATTTGTGAGATCTATCTTTAAGTAAATAGTAATTGTATTAAAAAATCCTCTAATATAATGCGTATTCTGAAGCAGAAAACTAAATGAAAGTACAATTTTGCAAAATCTGTGGGGGATTTTGCAGAGTTATACTTCAAATGTCTTTTTAATTATGAAAATCTACAACGCACAAAAAAAAAAAAAAAAAAAAAAAAAAAAAATTGGAAATAAACAGAATCTAAACTGAGAGAAAAAATATACCGCTTTCATCTAGAATGAATAAATGACCCTTCTCTAAATGCCTTAACTAGAAATATAGATCTCCGACTATGAGCATAAGGCACGCCAGTAAACTGAATAGACGAAATGATCGAGAATTTCTGTTCTACACATTTCTAGATGGTGAGACAATATTTTGAATATTCCGAATATTCTGAATCTTTTGTATGGCGAGACATTCTCGCTTGATTATCTAGAATTGGGTCATAAATCAAGATTATGGTTGCTGAAACCCACCTCTTGTGTTCGAACTTATTTGGAGATATTTTCAAATAGGTTTGACCACAATAATATAGACAATCTCTCTAGAATTCTAATAGTGGTTTCTAGAACTCGCTTTCAAAGGGGACTAGAATTTATAAGGATGACATGGAACTATTTTTTCCAGAGCCACAATTTAGATTCTAGATTTCAGTTACAGAATATTTTCTCTGTGTAAAAATATTTTTTTTATCCATAAGTGTTCCCTCTGGATAAACTAAAATAAAAGTCACTTTAGAGTTTTTTATTGTTTCAAGATTTTAGAAAGTTAAAGTTATAACATTGGTGTAATTTATTGTTAACTATTCTATCACAAAACACAGAAGATTTAGGGATTAGAAATCAACTTGTATCTCGGAACTAGTATGTTTCATGCGTTAACTAACACAGAAATTAAACTGATTTTTCTATTAAAGGCTTAAGACATTACAAGGAATTTTAAACGCTCAAAGTGTTTTCTACTTTTGTAAGAGAATAAACAAATTTTTTTATTTAAAAGTTTGAATCTATAAAAGAGCATTGTTTAAACAATATTTTATAGAATTTTTCTTAAAAAATAGGGAAGAATTCAACCAATAAGTCCAGGTTTTTTGGCGACTCTTTAAAAAAGATTAGGATACGATTTCTCGAAAAATCATACTCTGATCTTATTGACATTTTACACACATCGTAAAAATAGAAATAGCTAGTGTTTGAAAAATAATATTATAGTTTTAAAAAATTAAAGAACATGCTTTTATAGAAATGTGAACTAAAAAGCACAAAATATCTATCTTAGTATTAAAATGCAGGGTAAGAGAAAATCGTGTGAGTGACACACCCTAATATTTACATACATTTAAATATTTAATTAAAATAATTTAGAATTAAACAAAAACCATTTTTAAAAATCTCCCCTGACTGGGATTGAACGCTAAATCTTTAGGTTCACAGCGCGGAGCTATACCTCAACGCAACGCCGTTCACGTAGTTGATGTCTTTTTTTACAATATAAATTTTTTGTTTGCTCCCAGAGCGGTTACAAACATAAAAACATACATACAAACATACATACATGCAGGTGAAGCTAATAATAAAAGCGTGTTAAGAAGAATTTTTTTCTCGATTACAAGTAATTTTACAAGGCAATACGTGGGGTAAAATGTACTGAAACTTGTATTATTTTCAAGATGATCGATGCATTAGCTTTAATAAATAATGTACACCATATTTTTGAAGGATTTCCGGACATCAAGACACATTAACTGAATTTTTCAAAAATGTAAATGAAAATTTTATAAAATATTAAAAAAAAAAAAAAAAAAGTTCCACTTTTATATGTTTAAAATTTTAAATAAAAATTTTATTTATTATATAGGGTAGGTGCTCCAGCAATTGGCATTCTCCAATAATTGACATATATCCCGAAATAATTAATATATAAGAAAAATCATAAAATCATATATTTTACATATAAGAATTTTAACATTTTATGTCAAACACTGGAATATAGGGTGCTAATAACTGGGAAAATGAATAACTAGCAGTGTCAAACACTGGAATGTAGGGGGCCAATTACTGATAAAATTAAAAACTGGCAGTGGCAATTACTGGAACATTGAGTGGGTGTCAAATAAAAATTAATAAAAAATTAATAATAATAATTGTTATCAAATGTATACATTTTAACATATATGTGGTTCTGGCTGTCTTTCATACCATATCTTGTAACTTGAGATTTCTAAAAATATTTCCTGATGACTAGAACATTAAAAACAACAGAGATTGCTTTAAAAGTGTCAATCACTGGTGCACTTACTCTCTCTCTCTATATATATAATAAATAAAATAAAATAAAAAATCGAGAAAATATGCTCTTCATTAGTTTTCAAAACCCATGTAAATCTTAAGCAGGGAACAATTTAATGAATGAATTAATTTTATTTACAATCTTTCATTATTCTTGAACTGCTTTTTATTATTAAATGCATATATTTTGAGCGATATATTTCTTCCGGAAAGCGATATATTTTTCTTATTATTATATTTTACATCATATGCCCTAATAATATATGAAAAATTCGTAGTACCATTTCACTGATTGATAAACATATGGTATTTCTTAGAATACCGAAGTAAGGAAAAAGGTCAGATCACTAATTTATTTCTGAATTAATTTAAAATAATTTAATAATTATCGAGAAAGTTCGGCCGTAGGTGGTATACTTTACTTTATGGTAATTACCATATTAATTAAAAAAAGGAAAAAAAAAAAACACTATTTCTCTAATATGGTCATTTCTTTTTCTCTATTTTCTAAGATATTCATAAAATATCTGCCTCCAGGAAAATCCTGCATAATAGTGAAATAATTGACTTTTTCAAGTAGCAAAAACTTAGTCATTATTTTTTAATCATTCTAATAATTCGGAGGAAAAGCATGAAATTTAAATATCAAGAGGTATCCTGAGGCGGTGATTTAAATGACGAATAATTAAAAAAAGTATTTTAAGAACTTGCATTAGTGAATAATGTATATTTTATTCAGATTTGTAATTTACAAAAGAATTTCGATTTAAGAACATATTTAACCTTTATTTCTTCGCATGAAAAGGTTACTTACTGCGAAATGACGTATATTATGTATGACTTTTACTTTTGGATTAGTGAAAATTTCCAACTTTCGGCTTTCGATGGATTTGCAGTTTTCGAAATGCCCTGAACACAAACTGGCCATTTTTAGGAAATGCCTGTTTGCTTGAGTGTTTGTGTGACCAAAATTTTCAGAACGCTGTGTCTCACAAAATAATCGATACAATTCTATATTACTTACATTTAGTTGGAAACCGATATATCGTGATGTTGATTAGATTTTGGAATATTAAAATTAAGATTAAAAATACTTTTAAAACACGTTTTCTAAAAATTATGCTTTATTTAAAAACATTTTAAAATTGTCCAAAGCTTTTCGCTTTTAAAAATCAAAGCATCATCAGGGATTTCATACACGTTTCTAATGAGCAGTTTTTATATATTTTACATTTCACAGTTGACAGTTAAGTCCTTTAGTAAGTCGAGGAGTATTGAACAAAAGCAATAGTAACTTGTGAAGTCTGGTGAAGGTTCGATGAAGGAGCGCAGAAAAAGGAGTGGAACTTCCATGATTACCAAGGCATATTTTGAAATATCTTGTCCGGTAGGGCACGCTTCTAAGCTGTAGCTTAACCAATTTACATTAAGGTTATACTTTAGCTTCTATAGTGCATAAATGCATAGACTTTCATATACGAGATGTCGATAATAAAAAACTATGCTGACTCAATCTGGGTACAAAACAATATTACCCTCAGGGGATTTGAACCCACCATCTATAGCATGCGAGACCAACGCGCTACCGACTGAGCTACGGTGACGTTACCTTGAGCTTTCTTCTTTATGTTTTCACCTCTTACGAGATAGGGGTGGGAAGAGGTTTTCCCCCACATGGCTTTTAACTTCAAAGTATAGTTCAAGGAGATTGATAAATGACGTGATTTTCTCAAAATATTCATATGATATTGGTGATTTGTTCATTTTTGTGAACATTTTTTTAAACAACTAGAAAATATTGTTCGAGATATTTCTTTCTTGAAAAAATATTAAAACAATCCCATTTTCTTAAAATTTTATTTACATTATTAATAATACGATCAGATTTTATTTTTTAAACATGCAAAAAAAAAAAAAAAAAAAAGATTTTGCACATGTTCCTTATTTATTTTATGTTTTTATAAATTGCAAAACATATATATATATTATTTATTATTATTTATTTATTTATTTATTTTATTTTATTTATTTATTATTTTATTTTATTTATTTATTTTATTTTATTTATATTTATTTATTTATTATTTTTTTTCTGAGAAAAAAAATTGAATTCTTTTTCTGGAAAATTTATAAAAACAATTCAAAAAACTTGTGTTTTAGTTATTTCTTTTCTAAAAAAATTAAAACAATTTTATTTTCTTACACTTTACTTACAATAGTAAAAATACTATCATATTTAATTTTAAAACATGCAAAATTTTTTTTATCAGTTATTCATTTTCTATTTTTAAGTTTAATAATAATAATAATTAATAAATAAATAAATAAATAAAAATACTTTTTTTTTTATCTTTTGTTAATTTTGTATTTTCTTTTTTCTGAAATTTTTAAACTTTTTTTATTTTTATTAATGTAACTGTTTTTAGGTTTAATGAAATATTTAAAAAAAAATATTTCTCTTCTTTTTTCAGTTTGTTAATTCTATATTTTCTTTTTCTGAATTTTTTTAACTTGTTATTTTTAATTTTATTAATGCAACTGTTTTTAGATTTAATAAAATATTTTTTAAAAATATCTCTTCTTTTGTTTGAGATTGTGAATTTTATATTTTCTTTTTGTTAATTTTTTTAACTTGTTATTTTTTTTTCTTTTTATTCTTATTACTAAATTTTAAGTTAAAAAAAATTATCTTTCTTTTTTTATTTTATAAATTCTTCTATTTTCTTTTAGTGAAAAAATATAACAAAAATTACTTATTATTACTATTTAATGAAACTTAATTGTATTACTATAATTATTATTATCATTATTTAGCAATATAATGAGATTTTTTATGCAATGTTCTTTTTCAGTTTAAAAAAATTATATTTTATCTTGTGAAAAACTTTTTAGTCATTTATTTATTTCTTTAATGTAACTGTGTGACTAAACTGTGTGTTGAGTGACTAAAATTATAATTGTAGTCCATTCTGAAACAGAATTCCACTCGGCATGTGTTGAACTAAGGGATTTCCTTATTACTATTATTATTAAATAAATTGTTTTGGTATTACTATATACCCATTATGATACTTTTTTCATCACACCACAATATAATTCATCATATCCACAAAACTTTCCATTGTTTTCATATTACTTCTTAAATATATAAATCTACTAAAACAGACACCGAATCTTCAATAAGTTAATTAGTTTTAAAAATAGTTTATCTCTTTTTGAGAAAAAAAGTATGACATCTTGTATTATTTACACATAACTACATCAATATTCGAAAATAATAATTTGCGAAATTTTCTTGTACATAACAGTTTTTCATAATTCTGACAGAAATTTATAAAAATGAATTACCTTACAATGACCACCTATATCACTAAAGTCTTCAAAACACAAATCTTCATTCATACACATGAAATATTTTCATTATCTTATCACCTTGTTGACAATTCGAGTTCATGCTATCCTTTTTATTCAAAAGCATGTTAACAATTTAAGCCATGACACTTAGCTATGTTTGCATAAAGTTACAATTTAAATGTCCCATAGTTTTTACAATTATTTTTTAATAGCTAAAATAATAATAAAAGTGTTTGAAATTATTAGCTTTATAATTATACATTTTTAAAAATAACGAAGTTTTAGTACCATTTATAAACTGGAAATATATTGTGTTAACTTTCTTATACGATAAATAGTTTAAAAATAAATATTTACATAGTTTTTATATTTACGATAGTTTTATATACAATGATTCATTAAAAAAATATATAAGTTATAACTGATACCTTTTTATTAGAGCAAGAATCTAACTAAATAACATTTATCTAATTTTTAAGCGATCAATAATAAAAAAGTGGCAGTACATTTTTTAAACAAACATGACATATATGCATTCTTTAACTTATTAACTTAGACAACACATTCTGTTTATATCTGTACACATACATCATCTCATTTTGAATTTTAACTTAAATAAATAATGTTTATCACTGGGGTTCACAAAAGAAAAGAAATTCTACACATAAAAGTTCTAAATTATAAATATTTACTGATAAATAAATATATCTTATAATGAAAATCATCTTTCATAATGTTCATTAAAAAACTTAATAAAAATTCACAAAATTTTCTAAAAATAATTTTTTTCACATATACAAATAAAAAATATTTTACTATGTTATTATCTGTTTTGACAATTTTTTATGTCTGAGTGATATTATTTTAGCATAAAGGAATTTATATCAGATATGAGATTTGTTGGAACTTTCAACATTTTTTGATAATTTTTCAGATATTTTGTTGTAGTAAAATTTATTTTATTTCTCATGCAAGCTGTCAGTAAAGGCGATACAATTTTTATTTAATTTTTCTTATTACTTTTTCCTGTATCTGAGCATTCTACTTTCAAATATTTTCTAAGTTTATCTATTGAAAATATGGTACCTTGCATACGTTTCATTTCACTTTTGGGGAAAATCATCGAGTTTATTGAGAATATTAGAAAAATCGCACTATTTTTTAAATTTATGCACGGTTTGCGAAATTTTTACTCATTTCTTAATATCCGTCATATTCCATTTAGTATGTTTTATGGAAGATCATAATAGCACATTTGCAACAGAAAAAAATATATAGAGAGCACAAGAACTTTAATGACTTAAAAAAAAAACGCTTGCCACGAATCTTTTTTTCTTTTCACTTGAATTACATTTTAATTTTTAAAAAGTTTCTTTTAAAATAATTTTCTAATAATCTTAACATGAATTAAACACAATCGATTATTAATTTTTCCGGCAAATTAAATATTTTGAACAAAGTTGACTTTTATGAAAATTTTGGCGTAACACCAAATGAAATTTTCGAAATACTGTTTTTATAAAAAATACTCTAGATTACTAATAAAATCATCCAACCTATACAGAAAAACGCTATGAATTTTTTTAATTGTGAATAATATGAAAAATAATTTATTGTAAATTGTGTTTATATAACTTAGTTTGTAATGAAAATAAAACTTGAACTATGGCTTTATGCAATTTTATTATTATTATTATTAGTTATATTATTAAATATGGAAGATATTATTATTATTATTTTTTTTTTTCAGAAAAAAAAAATATTTCATAAATTATATGCTCGAATGATGACCAAAAGCATAATATTTTAATGTGTCTTATAATTAGCTCTTTAACGAACGATAAATGTATATTACCTTAGATTTTCAAATATGTTTTTTAAAAAGTACATTCAATCGCATTTATTTACTACGCATTATTATAAATGCAAAGTGAATATATCTATCATTTATAGACAGGATATTTTTTCTAAAGAATATTAACATAAACTAAAATATAATTTTTCACAAAGCCTTTTTGTCAAAAGATAAATTTACAAATAGTAATCTAATAAAGTAAATTTTTCCATTAAAATGTCGCATAAATAATAATTATTTACAAAGCAGTTTTTATAATTTTGCATTTTAAAAATCTATATATGATATCGTGCGTAAGTGTATGACTATCATCAATGAAATAACGAAAGTTATTTTTAAATGTTTAAACTTCCAATATATTTCTAATAAGTTTAAAGAGTCGCATCTCCATTCATCTATTAAAATTAATAATAATTCAAATAGAATTATAAATACTCATACCCCAATTTTTTTCTTTATCCTATGACTCTGCATTTTAATGATTGGAAATCCATTAAGTGAATGGATAATTTATCTTTCAATTGAATGAATGCTTTACACAAGTTACCATCACTATCAGTAAATAAAAAGTCTTTCATACAATACAGCTAAGATAACTAATAATTACAATTTCAAGTAAACAGAGGTAGTATTTTAGAAGTATAGCACTTAGTAAATTTTTTGTTTTAATTGTTTAAATGCATGCCTTTAAAAAAAAAAAAATTGTAAATTAGTACGTTTGAGTGATAAGGTTTTATTACATTCCTAATCAGTCACAATCACAATTAACTAACATTTTTATTTTGAGATAAAAACAATTCTTTTCATGGATAAATATTAACAAAGGATTTAAATATGTGAACAGAAAATAGTACTTTTCATAAGTACTTAAATACAAATGTAATTTTAAAATTCAAGATATATTTTTTAAAAATCAAGTAATATATTTTTCTAATTTTATTTAAAAAATAAAATATAATATTTACTTACTTTTCGCAAGAAATTAAATTTAAAAAAAAAAAAAAAAAAAAAAAAAAAAATGTTTTATTTATCCTAAAATTTTATTCGAAAAAGTAAAAAAATCCATTTCCTCTATCCTAAGCATTTAGTTTCATAAGAGAAAAAATTCTACAAAAAACGAATATATTTAAAGTCACATCCAAATATTTATTTATTTCATAACGTTTTATGAAAATTTTTATTTATTTATTTTATTATTTTTTATATATTCAACAGCAGTTTTCCAATACATTTTTACTGCTAACATAGCTTTTACTCAAAATTAAACTTACAAAGTGTTCTCTAAAATTTCTTTTAACAAGACGTTTTGTTAATTTGAGATTTTGAATTTAACCAATTTACCAATCGATCTTTCGATAGGGGTCTTTCACTTTTTACCGTTGAACGTTATGTTAAAATTTATTTAGCATAAAACAAATACTCTTACGATAATGAGGGTAATAGAAAAAAATATTTTTATCATTTTAAACTAAAAGTGAACTGCATTATATGAATGAAAACAACTTTATAAAATAAATCAACTTTGAGAGAATTATCAAATATTTTTATATAAACAAAACTAACAAAAGTTTTTGCATTATTTAAAAATTCCTTATCAAAAATATGATATCTTTTTCAAGATTAAAAAATATCTAACCCATGATTAGTTTAATTTTGCTTGAAACAACAGGAAAAACTTTCTTTTAGAATTCAAATGGTGTTGTAAATGATTACCTGTGAAGCAATTTTATAATTATTTTGTTTATATAAATGTCAATTACGTTGTATTTATCAGGAAGATTTCCATAAAAACATTGTAATTTGGTACGATTTTTTTTTAAATCGTTAGTTAGTATTTTAACATTATACGTATTCATTTTAAATATTTTGCACTCAGAAATTGTAAATCAATCTTACACATAGCTAAAAGAATTAAATACTATTATTCATAGATGTATATGAAACCAAAATTCAGTGTTATTTCTGATAAAATATTTCGACCAAATTAAAAATTAAGTGCCAGTAGACATAATTTTTTAGCTAGACATCTTTAAAACATTTTCAGAGAAGTAATACGTTACCTAAGAAAATATATATCTGTGTTTTTATGTCCCCTTTTTGCACACGGAAAGTGAAAATTTTTATTTGTATACTCTTTCTATGTTTTACGACATGTGTATAAATATCGTTTTTGAACTGAAGGTGAAACTTATGAAATTTGATCCAATTTAAACAGACAAAAAACAATGATTTTATTAATTTATTAATGAAATCATAATTTTTGTCCATGTGGTAAAAATTGTGGTAAATTTCATAAGTTTCGCTTTCAGTTCAAAAACGATATTTATACACATGTCGTAAAACATAAAAAGGGTTAACAAATAAAAATTTTCACTTTCCGTGTGCAAAAAAAAAGGGGGGGGGAATCAAACACAAACATATATTTTCTTAGATAACGTATTATTTCTCTGAAAATGTTTAAAAAATGTCTAGCTAAAATTTATGTCTACTGGCACTTAATTTTTAATTTGGTCGAAATATTTTATCAGAAATAACACTGAATTTTGGTTTCATATACATCTATGAATAATAGTATTTAATTCTTTTAGCTATGTGTAATATTGATTTACAATTTCTGAGTGCAAAATATTTAAAATGAATACATATAATCTTAAAATACTAACTAACGATTAAAAAAAAATCGTACCAAATTACAATGTTTTTATGGAAATCTTCCTGATGAATACAACGTAATTAACATTTATATAAACAAATTAATTATAAAATTGCTTCACAGGTAATCATTTACAACACCATTTGAATTCTAAAAGAAAGTTTTTCCTGTTGTTTCAAGCAAAATTAAACTAATCATTAGTTAGATATTTTTTAATCTTCAAAAAGATATCATATTTTTGATAAGGAATTTTTAAATAATGCAAAAACTTTTGTTAGTTTTGTTTATATAAAAATATTTGATAATTCTCTCAAAGTTGATTTATTTTATAAAGTTGTTTTCATTCATATAATGCAGTTCACTTTTAGTTTAAAATGATAAAAATACTTTTTTCTATTACCCTCATTATCGTAAGAGTATTTGTTTTATGCTAAATAAATTTTAACATAACGTTCAACGGTAAAAAGTGGAAGACACTTATCGAAAGATCGATTGGTAAATTGGTTAAATTCAAAATCTCAAATTAACAAAACGTCTTGTTAAAAGAAATTTTAGAGAACAAATTGTAAGTTTAATTTTGAGTAAAAGCTATGTTAGCAGTAAAAATATATTGGAAAACTGCTGTTGAATATATAAAAAATAATAAAATAAATAAATAAAAATTTTAATAAAACGTTATGAAATAAATAAATATTTGGATGTGACTTTAAATATATTCGTCTTTTGTAGAATTTTTTTCTCTTATGAAACTAAATGCTTAGGATAGAGGAAATGGATTTTTTTACTTTTTCGAATAAAGTTTTAGGATAAATAAAACATTTTTTTATTTTTTTTTTAATTTAATTTCTTGCGAAAAGTAAGTAAATATTTTATTTTATTTTTTAAATAAAATTAGAAAAATATATTATTTGATTTTAAAAAAATATATCTTGAATTTTAAAATTACATTTGTATTTAAGTACTTATGAAAAGTACTATTTTCTGTTCACATATTTAAATCCTTTGTTAATATTTATCCATGCAAAGAATTGTTTTTATCTCAAAATAAAAATGTTAGTTAATTGTGATCGTGACTGATTAGGAATGTAATAAAACCTTATCTCTTAAACGTACTAATTTATAATATTTTATTTTTTTTAAAGGCATGCATTTAAACAATTAAAACAAAAAATTTACTAAGTGCTATACTTCTAAAATACTACCTCTGTTTACTTGAAATTGTAATTATTAGTTATCTTAGCTGTATTGTATGAAAGACTTTTTATTTACTGATAGTGATGGTAACTTGTGTAAAGCATTCATTCAATTGAAAGATAAATTATCCATTCACTTAATGGATTTCCAATCATTAAAATGCAGAGTCATAGGATAAAGAAAAAAATTGGGGTATGAGTATTTATAATTCTATTTGAATTATTATTAATTTTAATAGATGAATGGAGATGCGACTCTTTAAACTTATTAGAAATATATTGGAAGTTTAAACATTTAAAAATAACTTTCGTTATTTCAATGATGATAGTCATACACTTACGCACGATATCATATATAGATTTTTAAAATGCAAAATTATAAAAACTGCTTTGTAAATAATTATTATTTATGCGACATTTTAATGGAAAAATTTACTTTATTAGATTACTATTTGTAAATTTATCTTTTGACAAAAAGGCTTTGTGAAAAATTATATTTTAGTTTATGTTAATATTCTTTAGAAAAAATATCCTGTCTATAAATGATAGATATATTCCCTTTGCATTTATAATAATGCGTAGTAAATAAATGCGATTGAATGTACTTTTTAAAAAACATATTTGAAAATCTAAGGTAATATACATTTATCGTTCGTTAAAGAGCTAATTATAAGACACATTAAAATATTATGCTTTTGGTCATCATTCGAGCATATAATTTATGAAATATTTTTTTTTTTTTTCTGAAAAAAAAAAATAATAATAATAATATCTTCCATATTTAATAATATAACTAATAATAATAATAATAAAATTGCATAAAGCCATAGTTCAAGTTTTATTTTCATTACAAACTAAGTTATATAAACACAATTTACAATAAATTATTTTTCATATTATTCACAATTAAAAAAATTCATAGCGTTTTTCTGTATAGGTTGGATGATTTTATTAGTAATGTAGAGTATTTTTTATAAAAACAGTATTTCGAAAATTTCATTTGGTGTTACGCCAAAACTTTCATAAAAGTCAACTTTGTTCAAAATATTTAATTTGCCGGAAAAATTAATAATCGATTGTGTTTAATTCATGTTAAGATTATTAGAAAATTATTTTAAAAGAAACTTTTTAAAAATTAAAATGTAATTCAAGTGAAAAGAAAAAAAGATTCGTGGCAAGCGTTTTTTTTTTAAGTCATTAAAGTTCTTGTGCTCTCTATATATTTTTTTCTGTTGTAAATGTGCTATTATGATCTTCCATAAAACATACTAAATGGAATATGACGGATATTAAGAAATGAGTAAAAATTTCGCAAACCGTGCATAAATTTAAAAAATAGTGCGATTTTTCTAATATTCTCAATAAACTCGATGATTTTCCCCAAAAGTGAAATGAAACGTATGCAAGGTACCATATTTTCAATAGATAAACTTAGAAAATATTTGAAAGTAGAATGCTCAGATACAGGAAAAAGTAATAAGAAAAATTAAATAAAAAATTGTATCGCCTTTTCTGACAGCTTGCATGAGAAATAAAATAAATTTTACTACAACAAAATATCTGAAAAATTATCAAAAAATGTTGAAAGTTCCAACAAATCTCATATCTGATATAAATTCCTTTATGCTAAAATAATATCACTCAGACATAAAAAATTGTCAAAACAGATAATAACATAGTAAAATATTTTTTATTTGTATATGTGAAAAAAATTATTTTTAGAAAATTTTGTGAATTTTTATTAAGTTTTTTAATGAACATTATGAAAGATGATTTTCATTATAAGATATATTTATTTATCAGTAAATATTTATAATTTAGAACTTTTATGTGTAGAATTTCTTTTCTTTTGTAAACCCCAGTGATAAACATTATTTATTTAAGTTAAAATTCAAAATGAGATGATGTATGTGTACAAATATAAACAGAATGTGTTGTCTAAGTTAATAAGTTAAAGAATGCATATATGTCATGTTTGTTTAAAAAATGTACTGCCACTTTTTTATTATTGATCGCTTAAAAATTAGATAAATGTTATTTAGTTAGATTCTTGCTCTAATAAAAAGGTATCAGTTATAACTTATATATTTTTTTAATGAATCATTGTATATAAAACTATCGTAAATATAAAAACTATGTAAATATTTATTTTTAAACTATTTATCGTATAAGAAAGTTAACACAATATATTTCCAGTTTATAAATGGTACTAAAACTTCGTTATTTTTAAAAATGTATAATTATAAAGCTAATAATTTCAAACACTTTTATTATTATTTTAGCTATTAAAAAATAATTGTAAAAACTATGGGACATTTAAATTGTAACTTTATGCAAACATAGCTAAGTGTCATGGCTTAAATTGTTAACATGCTTTTGAATAAAAAGGATAGCATGAACTCGAATTGTCAACAAGGTGATAAGATAATGAAAATATTTCATGTGTATGAATGAAGATTTGTGTTTTGAAGACTTTAGTGATATAGGTGGTCATTGTAAGGTAATTCATTTTTATAAATTTCTGTCAGAATTATGAAAAACTGTTATGTACAAGAAAATTTCGCAAATTATTATTTTCGAATATTGATGTAGTTATGTGTAAATAATACAAGATATCATACTTTTTTTCTCAAAAAGAGATAAACTATTTTAAAAACTAATTAACTTATTGAAGATTCGGTGTCTGTTTTAGTAGATTTATATATTTAAGAAGTAATATGAAAACAATGGAAAGTTTTGTGGATATGATGAATTATATTGTGGTGTGATGAAAAAAGTATCATAATGGGTATATAGTAATACCAAAACAATTTATTTAATAATAATAGTAATAAGGAAATCCCTTAGTTCAACACATGCCGAGTGGAATTCTGTTTCAGAATGGACTACAATTATAATTTTAGTCACTCAACACACAGTTTAGTCACACAGTTACATTAAAGAAATAAATAAATGACTAAAAAGTTTTTCACAAGATAAAATATAATTTTTTTAAACTGAAAAAGAACATTGCATAAAAAATCTCATTATATTGCTAAATAATGATAATAATAATTATAGTAATACAATTAAGTTTCATTAAATAGTAATAATAAGTAATTTTTGTTATATTTTTTCACTAAAAGAAAATAGAAGAATTTTTAAAATAAAAAAAGAAAGATAATTTTTTTTATTAAATATTTTTTTTAACTTAAAATTTAGTAATAAGAATAAAAAGAAAAAAAAAATAACAAGTTAAAAAAATTCACAAAAAGAAAATATAAAATTCACAATCTCAAACAAAAGAAGAGATATTTTTAAAAAAATATTTTATTAAATCTAAAAACAGTTGCATTAATAAAATTAAAAATAACAAGTTAAAAAAATTCAGAAAAAGAAAATATAGAATTAACAAACTGAAAAAAGAAGAGAAATATTTTTTTTTAAATATTTCATTAAACCTAAAAACAGTTACATTAATAAAAAAAAAAAAGTTTAAAAATTTCAGAAAAAAGAAAATACAAATTAACAAAAGATAAAAAAAAAAAAAGTATTTTTATTTATTTATTTATTTTTTAATTATTATTATTATTAAACTTAAAAATAGAAAATGAATAACTGATAAAAAAAATTTTGCATGTTTAAAATTAAATATGATAGTATTTTTACTATTGTAAGTAAAGTGTAAGAAAATAAAATTGTTTTAATTTTTTTAGAAAAGAAATAACTAAAACACAAGTTTTTTGAATTGTTTTTATAAATTTTCCAGAAAAAGAATTCAATTTTTTTTCTCAGAAAAAAAATAATAAATAAATAAATATAAATAAAATAAAATAAATAAATAAAATAAAATAATAAATAAATAAAATAAAATAAATAAATAAATAAATAACCCAAGTAGCACAAGAACGTTCTTTGAACGTTTAATAACGGTTACAGTAGTTCAAACACCGTGTTTCGTGTCAATAGAACGTTCTATTGTACGTTCAAAAATAGTATTATTTAAAACGTTCTGAAAATGTGTGCTTTGTACCATCTATAACACGTACAATTCTAGTTCTATATAGAACGTTCAACTATATGACCGTCATAACACGTTCTGTAACAGTGTAATTATAACGAACATGACAAAAGGATTTTTAAGTATACTATTGGTAGGCAAACTAGTTTAATCATGAAAATTTTAGACTTCGGTTTTTGAATTTTTTACACGTTTTGTGGTGTGAAGAATCCGAAAATCAAAGGTTGGTATGGTGCCTGTTAATGGGTATCGGTGCCTATTAGTGTGTTAGTCTGTTAGTCCAGGTAAACGAAATCTTAACAACAAATGATTGCAGAGAAATCGGACCAGTTTTAAAATATCACGTATGATATCAATCCTATTCAGAGATTTGCAACATTCTAATTTAAAATCTTCGTCAGTTATTCGAAATTTATAAATTTTTAACATGATAGCGGATAGGGCCTTTTTTATATTTTCAGTTTAACGTTTTGTTAGCACGTCAATGAAGAATGCTCAACTAGAAGTAGTAGCGGTGAAGTGAAAAAAATTACAAAATTTTAAATTGGTGAAAATAAAATTGTGGATATTTTATTTCAAAAATCAATGGACAGAATTTAACGAAATTTGTTATATAATTGGAACTTGCCCTCAATTGGTGTTTTTTTTAATTGCATATGGGATATTTCGCCTGATAGGTGGCGCTGCTACGTAGTGAATCCCACCAGTTATGTGATGGTTATATCTCAACTTCTATAGTGTACAAATTCATAAAACTTGATACACGGGGTGTATGTATAAGGAGGTGTATATACATTTTGAATGTATACATTGGCCAACAGGTGGCGTTACTAACCTGCAATTTAATTACGTTATCTGAAAGGCAATATTTCAGCTCATGTGATTTAAAACAAAACTTAAACTTCTAAATTTTGTAATATACTGAAGTTATATGTGAAATCGATTTTATGTAAAACGTCACTGATGCACATCGGCCAACATGTGGCGTAGCTATGTTGCAATTTAATCCCATAACGGGAACGAAATATCTCAACTTCTGTGATTTATAAATGTTGTAAAAGTTGTACGTAAAATTGCTAGTATATAAAACTCTACTGATTAACTTTGGGTGCTTATCGGACGACAGGTGGCGCTGCCACGTTCCAATTTATAGCAAGCCTATATTTTCTATTTACGGAAAGACTATATCTCAGCTTCCATAATATATATACTCATCAAACCTTGTGTGTGACATACATTTGATATATTGTTGATACAACTTGGTTGTATAACCAGTAATACTCAATGCTTTTTTTTTCTTTATTTTATTTTATTTTATTTTTATTTATTTATTTATTTATTTATTTTTTTTTGGGGGGGGGGGGTATTCATCGGACATCAATTTCTCTCCAAGGAATAAGTATCCATCATTCCCGAGGGAGGAGAAGGGGTGTATGGAAGATTTTTCAATATGTTTACCTTTAAAATGAATGGTTGAACCATCGATTTCTGATGATTTAAAAACAAATTTATCTACTTTTTTATCATTTTTCATAATAATAACAAAAATGAAAATCTTTAGAAAATTATGTTTTCTAAGATTATATTTTCTAGATCTAGCATAAAACTGATTGTATTCTGATTTATGAAAATCGTATGCATTCGCCAGAGGAAAGTATTTAGATAAATAATAAATTTAATAAATAACATGTTCTGTACTGCAAGAGTTTGAATGGGAAAATATGGACGAATGTTTTGTGATGGCCTCAATGTACAAGTTTTAAAAATGTTTAAGATTTGAGTCTAATGGAAATCGTGAACAAAAAAGAAAATCCCGGATGTTATTGAATGAGTAATATAGTGCATGGTCAGCAGAATTGCAGTCACAAAGATTTTCGCGCTTTAATTTGCAGCTGTTTCGGGAAGTCAAACCAAACGGTTTGGCAACTTTATCGCTAATTTGGCTATATTTTCTCCTATCCTTAATTATTTCTTTTCTTTTATGCATTTTCTTATCCTTAGATAAGATAGAGAAAGTATTGCTTTTTGGGTTAAATTTTGAAAACTGCGTTTTTTTAATACTTACGCGTTTTGAGGTCCCCTGACTCCAAATATCAAGTTTTTACGTTTGATCTCTGAGTGTGTATGTGTGTCTTTGTGTATGTCTATGCGTGTGTGCCTGTTATCAGCATAGCTAAAAAACAAATAATTCCAGAATATGAAAACTTAACATTCTAAATCAGTGTCATATAAGGATGCTGCACTTAGCTTTTCGTTGAGATCATGGAAATGGTTCGTGTACAGGGATATCCATAATAATTCAAATACATTAAGTATGTGGGTAAAATTTTTTGCTATTTACAGTTTAACATCTATAGCCTGTACTAAACAAAATGAAATGAACATATATTTTTTATATGCATAAAAGCATGTTTTGTGGAAAATATGGTATGAGAATCGTTCTCCTTTCCTTTACAGGTCTACCCAGGAATAAAAATTTCTTTATACCTATGCAGAGAACAAAATAAAAAAATTTTAAAGTGAAATTTTTAAGGCTTGTTTCGCGCATAATTACACGTTTTGAGGGTCCCTAAATACTAAAATGTAATTTTAAAATGTTAATCTTTGTGTATGTCTGTTATCAGCTAACTTTAGAACATATATTTGCAGACAATTTAAATTTTGTATTTTGAAGTTGATTATGAGGTTGCTACTTAAAATATTTGACTAAGATTAATAAGCTTCAAAAGTGGTGAGATCGAAGTTGATTGAATAATTTCAAATGAACTTTTAAATTTAATATCAACCAAGAATTATTTATAGTAAGTACTATATTTAACCCCCTCACTAAGAGAGTTATTCATCAAAATTTATTTGTTCCTAAAAGTAGTTTGAAATATTTGAAACGTAGATTTATATATAGTACTTGTTACCTTACACCTTAATCCGCAATTTGTGTTTATAGCATTCAAATGCTAGGTAAGAGTAAGAAAAAGTCGGATGAGTGCCACCAGATTATTATTAAAATTTAAATAAAAAACAGTCTTTTTTTTTTTAATATTGATAATATATAATTAA
Source organism: Salticus scenicus (assembly GCA_963930645.1). Classification (NCBI taxonomy): domain Eukaryota; kingdom Metazoa; phylum Arthropoda; class Arachnida; order Araneae; family Salticidae; genus Salticus; species Salticus scenicus. The sequence continues at coordinate 277,757,127 of OZ005655.1, forward strand.
CTAGTTAGTTGGCATAGGTGGACTCTGCTCAGTTCCCCATCTTATTTATGTTCTCATATATTTCTAGTGCGAGACATATTATAATCATGTTAAAAGAAATGAATTTCGCCAAAGCTTGATAGAGTGACAGAATGAAATCCCCGCCTAATAGGCTATCCTTCGTTCACTTCGATATATTTATCTTATTCTAATCTATTAATTTATTTTATCAGGGTCAATTCCGTTGTTTAGTTTTCATGCTACTATTTCCAATGCAATAATCCTCAAAATTCATATTTGTATGAAAAATTTACAATTTCGCTATGCTGGTAAAATCGTAAATTACGAATAATTTACGAAATTTTCCTATTAGAATATTTGTATTCAATCATGTTCAAAAAAAATATTATAAATGTAATTTTGAAGTTGTCTAATGTATTTATGATCCTCAAAATGGAAGTTTATGCTCAATTTTACCCCATTCTGTCATTTTAAGTAAATCGTAAATTCCAAATAACTTACAAATTTTTTAAATTGGAAAAATCATAGTCTATGATATTCATGCCAGTATCCTAAATAATATTTCGTAAGTGGTTTGACATCTTTACGATGAAAACATCCCTCAAGATTGACGTTTATGCGAAATTTTGCTCTATCCTGCCATGTTAAGAAATTTGTAAATTTCCAATAACTTACGAAATTTTTATATTGGAAAATTCATAGTCAATAATATTCATGCCAGTATCCTAAATAATATTTCAAAAGTAGTCTGACATCTTTACGATGAAAATATCTCTCAAAATTGACATTTATGTCAAATTTTGTCCTATTCTGCCATGTTAAGAAATTCGTAAATATCCAATGACTTGCGAAATTTTCAAAGTAGCTTATTTATAGTTACTGATGTTCATTCCGGCATCAAAACTATTTTAAAACTGGTCTGACATTTTTACAGTAAAAAGTTTCCATTTAATGCACGTTTAAGTGAATTTTTGTCCTATTCTCCCATGTTAAGAAAATCGTAAATTTCTAATAACTTACAAAGTTTTTAAATTCGAATGTTGTAAATGAATAGGGTTCTTGCCAGTGTCGAAAGTAATACTTTAAAACTGATTTGACCTCTCTGCGACAATTTGTTCTTGAGATATTGTGTACACAGACTAACACACTAACACACTAACCCACTAACAGACACCCTACAGACAGACACCATACAAATTTTGTCATTTTCGGATTCCTCACACCTGAAAACGTGTAAAAAAGTCAAAAAACCGAGGTCGAAAATTTTCACGATACCTAAGTTCCCCATACCTATAGTATGATGGGGAACTAAAAGTAATTTTTATTTCATTATCTATTTATTTATTTATTTGGGTTTGGAAAGGGTCTGATAAATGAAAAAAAAAAATATGTTTTATGATAAATCTATATTAATAAATCTGACTTTTGTCTGTACATTTTTCGTAATTAAAAAATTTTGCGATATCTTGAAGTTCCACACATCATGAGAGCCAAAAATGATTTCAGAAAACTTTCTCTTTCTATATGTGAGTGCATGTGTGTGTCATTGTGTGTATGTTTATAACGCTATTTTTGTCAGGATATTACATGAGAATGGCATCATTTTCCATTAATAAATTGCTTAGCCTCTGAATAAAAAAATTCTAATCTAATAAAGCCTCTGAAAATTAGATACAAAATAATAATACTAATACTTATTATAATAATAGCAATAATAATAAATAAATAAATAAATACAATAAAAATAAAATAAAAATAAAATAAAATAAAAATAAAAAAGCGTAGAAATGCATGCAATTTTTTCTTGTTGTTTTTATTCATTTTCCCCCTTTCTTCATCGAGCCTGACTTTATCGGTTTTCGTCCGGACTGGGCTCAGGCCTTAAACTTTCGGCTCGTGCAGACCTCTGGTATAACATTTTGTATAAAAATGCACAGATTTTTTTAAACTAAGGATTGTGAAATGAATTTTCTTTTGTTCATATAATATTGATAATCATTCAAGAAAACTTTTTATACAATCGGCAGCAAAATTACTGAACACATCCACATTTTTCATATACCATTTTTTTTTTTTTTTTTTAATAGTTTGACCGTTATTTTTTATCACAAACTTACTTTTCTATGAACAGCATAAGACTAAGACCATGACTCGATAAATATTTACTCAAGAAAACAATAATGTGCACGAAATTTTTATACGATATAAGAGCTATATAAAAAATAACCTATTTTAAACTTTTATTTTCCATATAAAGCTCTAAAGATAGATTTCAGGAGATTTCTTCTTCTTCATTTGAAATCAAGCATATTTTAAGGCATTAACTGTAGGGTTTATCACTAAATTAAACAATATAGTGAAGAAGAGATGGAAACTTTTTTATAAACAATGAGATTCGAATTATTTTTCTCTTTTGTTAATTACGAAATTTATTACTAAAAAATAAATAATTTCTGTATTATACTCGTATCAATAAAAATATAACTATTTTTTCTTTGAGTGACACAACTATAATACAAAATTAGTTACGCTGGGACCATCACAAAACTTTCTTTTATATCATTCTATATGAACAAAGTTAGCTACGATTAGCATTTACAGAATTTTAATCAACTTACCATCATATAAAAAACTTTTTATATATGTAATTTCGTGTAATTTTCAGCAATAGATGCTGAAATGTAGACTGTAGACATCTAGAAATCGTAAAAAGTAATAGCAGCACAACTTGTTTGCCAATTTGTATCCGAATTCAATCAGAATAAATTTTAATAATATATTTTTCACATACCAAGTTTGTGGTATTTAAATGACAAAAGTTGAAATAAAATTTTAACTAAACGGGTAAAACTTCAACGTAGTAGCGCCACCTAACATAGCCGATATGGAAAATTAATTTATTTAACTTTACAATAGCCATCTCACAAACGAAATGTGATGCTTTTAAATATCATAGAAACTGATATACTGCCTTCCCGTTAACAAGATTAAATTGCAGCATAGCAGAAGCACCTGTCGACCGATATGCACCCAAATTGAATCAGCAGAGATTTACATAATGCTGATCTCATATATAACTTTAGTGCATTTATGTATCATACAAGTTCTGATACAACCTTTCCTTATATGGGATCACATTATATCAGCGCCACAAAATGGACAATAATATCTTAAAAGCTAATAAGCACTAATTTACTTCCTGGTCCATTCAAATGTTATGTTACTTTGCGTCAATTGCTTCTAGAGAAACCGCGTCCACATTTATTTATTTCTATTTATTTCTTTATTTTTTAACGAACTCACAGTCATTTTCAAGTGAAAAAAAAAGCCAAATCATACTCAGAAGTCACAAAACGTGTATATTTATCGAAAACCGGAAGTTAAACATTTTCACAAATCTAGTGCTTTTTTCTTATGTAAGTAACAAACATAATAATAATAAACAGTGAAGTGATCATACGTTGTAAATAATCTATGATATTGTAAATTTAGAAGCTGAAACAATAAGAAAAAAATAATAAATAAAGTAGCTAAAAATTTTGTTTTCCTTATTTATTTATTACTTTCTTCTATAATAAAAAGAAGAAAGGTTTGATTCGTAAATATTTTTGGCTCCCGCGTTTCGATAGATTTTTCCCTTTTTAAGATGTTCTAATAAAAAATTGATATTTCTTAGAAAATGCCAGTTTGTCTGTGTGTTTGGACATGTGTGATAAGAATTTTGTGTCATCTCTAGGTCAAAAACTAATGAACAGAATTTCCTGAAAACTTATATTTTGCTCCCCCTTGATATCAGTTAGTGATTATTACCCCCCCCCCTTTTTTTTTTACACATATAACGCTCAACAGGTCGCACTGTCATTTATTTTTTTCAAAATTTTTAATATTACAATAAAGGAAAAAATTTCTTATAAATACACACAATAGGGATTTCTTTAGTTGAACATTGTCAAACTGATTTTTTAAAAAATATTAACGGTGAACAAGACTTTTAACAAGAAGAATAGCAATCCTTCCCCCCTCCTCGGGTGTGTAAATTTTTATAATATTTTTTCAAAATTACTCGTTGATATCTTTTAAAACGAACGGTTGAATCAATTATCTGTGATAATGTAAAACAAAGTTATCGATATTTAAAAAAAAAAAAAAGTTAATATTATTATTATATATATATATATATATTTTATTTTGTTTTTCAATTTTACTGTGTAAAATGTGTGATTTGATCTAAACTATGTGAATTGTATTAGAAAATAAAGAAAAAAATTGTGTGATAGTCACAAGACACTAGTTTAACATTTCCTGTAATTTATTGTAATTGATTCATATAAGCAGGCATGCGATTATTTTAGTTGCGATCAAATTTTTATATTTTACTTCATAATAAACGTCAATTATTTTGCAAAATATTATTAAATAGATACGCAATAACACGTAATATTAAAAAAAAAAAAAAAAAATCTGAATAAAAATCTTGAGTTTTGTATTTCTCACAAAAATAATAAATATAATTAAATTAAATTCCTTTTCAATTAATAATATAAAAGTGATATACATTTTGCTGAATCTTGAATCTTAAAAAAAAAAAAAAAAAAAAAAAAAAAAAAAAAAAACGAAAAAATTCGCCAAACTGTGAAATTTTTATTGGGTTTGCCAGTTATGACAACGGAAGCACTTGGACTCCAAGGTCCAAGATAGATAACGGTAACTTTTTCTGTCATTATTTTCATTGCGTGTGGTTTGAGAATTGAGATTTCTTCCTGACATTTGGATACACTATCTACAGATAAGTTTATTCTACACAATTTTCATATGTCTAGTCTAGGATTTCCATAGTTTTGCCCAAATCTGCATTCAAATTTAACAAAATTAAATAAATTAAAGTTTTCAAAAACCATAAAAAATAAACAAATAAATAAATAAATAAATAAATAAAGAGTAATAATAATAATTTGAAAACATTAATTTTTTAAATTTTTCATGCTAACTACCTTTTAATTATTTATTATTATTATTTTTTTCCCCATTCGATTTTGTATTATTACAGTTTAATGTTAGATATATTTAAGTATATTTGTTTAGATTTTATTGTTAGACTGTAGTATTGTAAAATCAAGGGAAAAATAGTTAGCAGCCGGCTCTCTAAAAATTTTAAAAATATTTTAAATTTTAAAATTTATTTATTTTATATTTAAAAGATTTTCAAGAATTTTTATCGTATTTTATATTGTTATATTTCAATGCATGTGTAAGTAAAATTCATAAACTCTAAATCAATACTTTAAAATTAAATCTTCACAAAATCGATAATAAATAGATTAATTAACTAATTTTAATTTTTTTTTTAATACTTCTCTTAAATATTTTTATTTTCTCCCATCATTTGTACATTATTACTCTTTATCAATAGAATATATAACATATCTAGGTATTAATTTGTGAATTCATTGATAAGTTAAAGTTTTAAAAATAGTTCTATGTTTGAATGCCAAAAGTTTGCAATAAGTTTCAGTATTTAAACATATACAGTCGGTAACAAAAGTGTCCGAACACTAGCAAAAATTCCTATGTAAAAAAAGTACACTTCATACGGTTTTGTTAAATAAATCTTTATCGAATCATGTTCTTACACTGACTAAGAATAGGATTCGACAAGGATTTATTTAATACAACCTTACGAAGTGTACTTAATTTACATAGGAATTTTCGTTAGTGTTCGGACACTTTTGTTACCGACTGTATATATCTCTCTATATATATATATATTTAACTTAACAAGAATTTCGCAAATTAATTACCCAAATATGGTTAGGTTCTATTGTTAAAATATATTAATGCAAAATCAAAGGGAAAAATAATAATTAGTCAGTAAGGAGCATCTTAAAACTTTTCAGTTTTCTTTAATTATAGTTTAAAAAAAAAAAAATGAAAATACTGTATGTTATTATATTTGAAGACATGTACGTAAAATTTTATAACACAAAGGCACACATACATACAAATGAATCACAAAATCCAAAGGGAAGAAAAATGAAAGAAAGAAAAGAAATAAAGAAAAAAAACAAACAAACATAGACAAACAATATGAAGGTGATTCTTAATATTTCTAAATGTTTTAAATTATTTTATTTTATTTATTATTATTATTTTATTATTTGTTTTGTTTGCAGAAACAACTTTTAATTAATTATTTATTTATTGTTCAAAAAGTTTTACCACATTTTATACTGTTATATTTCACTGCATGGTGTATGTAAAATTTATAAACTCAAAATCAATAATTTAAATAAATTTTGCATACGCATGATTTGAAATATGAAAATATTAAGGAAATTTCACGGAATCTATTTAAATATATATATATATATTTATTTATTTATTTAACGTATTTAAAATACACCGCTGTTCAAAATTAAAGGAACAAACCTGCTTTCCTATTTTCTTCTTTTGTACATAACTTTTAAACAAATAAACACATGGACATAAAATTTGGCTGGCATGTTCTTTATCATACCATTATTCGAATTTTACATAACTTTAGCATAAGCAATAATTTTAAAGTAATAATTATTAATTTTTCTCAAAAGTAAGCTTTGGAAAGAATGAAAAATTTCAACAATTTTAGTAAAGAAAACGTAATGAAAAATTGTGTTAATGATGCATTATAGACAAGTGAACACGCACATGCCCTCAAATGTTAAAAACAAAATCCTGATTTTTTCTTTCTGTGTTCATTTCTCTTTTACTTTAATAATGGAATTTTTGAAAAAAAAAAAAAATAATAATAATAATAATAATAATTACTAATTTGTATAAACTGTGACCATCACTAGAATAATAAAAACGTCGATAAATAATTTAATAATGAACGTTTTATCCGATTTTCATGTTTCTATGTAAAATTAAAAAAAAATATTCACACGCGAAAAAATAAAGAAAGAAAAAAGAAAAAAAAAAAAATTACTACAAGAAAAAATTTTCGGTTTTAATCTACAAATAAAATATAGATGCACGTACATCTTTAACCTATCTGTAATGCACCTTCATGACCATTTTTCATTAAGTTTTCTTTTCTAAAATTGCTGAAATTTTTCATTTTTCCAAAGTTTATTTTCGAGAAAAATTTACTGATTTTTAGTTTAAGAATTATTACTTATGCTAAAGTTATATAAAATTCGATTCATGGTATTTTAAAAAACATGCTATCCAAATTTTATACTTCTGTGTTTATTTGTTTAAGAATTATGTGGAAAAAAAGAAAACGAGGAAACAGTTCATTGTTTTAATTTTGTACACTTGGGTACTTCTTTTAACTAATTTTAATTTTTTGTTTTCCATTGACTCTGCATTATTATAGTTTAAAAATAGAATATGTAACATATCTGGGCATTAATCTGAGATTCCATTGATAATTTAAAATTTAATAAAAAATTTTTGTGTTTGAATGCTAAAATTTGCAGTAAGTTTCAAAATTTAGACATAAAAATATATTTAAGTTTTTTTGCTTAACTTATTAAAATCAATATCAAAATATGGTTATATTCTATTGTTAAATTATAATGATGCAAAATCAAGGGGGGAATAATAATTAGTTAGCAGGGGGCATATATCTTAAATTTTTTCAAAATATTCCAAATCTTGAATTTATTTATTCGTTTTTGAATTCAAATATTTATCCAGAATATTCAAAATACTTGATCGTTTCTTATACCATATTACAATGCACTACACAAAAAGGAAAAAAGGAAAGAAAAGATAAATAAGGAAAGGAAGGAAAAAAAGAAAAATAAAATAAGTAAATAAAATAACAAGTGCAGAACTTTGAATAGACACTATAAAATTCAAGAATTCGAAGAAAATGGAAGAACTCGCAACAATTGTTCCGGGTCGAGAAAAGACATAACCCTTCATCAACCGAACAAAGTAGGCACGAATGCTGCAAAAAAAACTGCAACGTAGCTCTTGTATTTTCAGCACTCGTGCCTACTATGTTCGTCTGACGAAGGGTCGTGTCTTCTTTCGACCCGGAACAATTGTTGCGAGTTCTTCCATTTTATGATACAAGACATTTTTAGCACGTACAAAGAACGTTCAAAAATTGTTTACATAACGTTGTGAGAACGTGTGTATAGAACGTTTTCAGAACGTTTCTACACTATTTTAGAACGTTTACAGTACGTTTTCTAGAACGTTCTGAAAATGTGTATAACGTTTTGAAAACGTTCTAAAAACGTTTAGAACGTTCTGAGACCGTGTACATAGAACGTTCTCAGAACGCTTCTATAACACCGATGGTGATAGTTACACGTTCATTGAACGTTCTCTGAACCGTACTATTGTACGTCTTCAAGATGGACAGATAGACGTCTATAACACGTTCAGAGTGAACGTTCTTAGAACGTGTTTGCAGAACAATTTTTGAACGTTCAGAGAACGTTTCGGTGCTGCTTGGGAATAATAAATAATATATATATATGTTTTGCAATTTATAAAAACATAAAATAAATAAGGAACATGTGCAAAATCTTTTTTTTTTTTTTTTTTTTTGCATGTTTAAAAAATAAAATCTGATCGTATTATTAATAATGTAAATAAAATTTTAAGAAAATGGGATTGTTTTAATATTTTTTCAAGAAAGAAATATCTCGAACAATATTTTCTAGTTGTTTAAAAAAATGTTCACAAAAATGAACAAATCACCAATATCATATGAATATTTTGAGAAAATCACGTCATTTATCAATCTCCTTGAACTATACTTTGAAGTTAAAAGCCAAGTGGGGGAAAACCTCTTCCCACCCCTATCTCGTAAGAGGTGAAAACATAAAGAAGAAAGCTCAAGGTAACGTCTCCGTAGCTCAGTCGGTAGTGCGTTGGTCTCGCATGCTATAGATGGTGGGTTCAAATCCCCTGAGGGTAATATTGTTTTGTAAGAAAGTAAATCGAGCAAATTAAATTACTCAATAAAATAATAAAATTCACTTATTAAAATTGATTAATGAACTACTCATTAAAATTCATCATTGGTAGATACATCCTTAAAAATATCGTCCTCTTTCCAGTTGATGACGTCATTCTCTTTCATGTTCTGACAGGATTCTGTGTTGTCCCTTTAAGAAAACTCTCCCCTCCCCGTCGTATGTTTTGACAAGAACTTCAGGTTGCCAACGGATAAAAAGAAACTCTACCCACGTCATCTTTCACGATCAAGCAACCAACCAACCATTCAACCGTTTTGACCCCTGAACGGCGGGGCTTACTACTATTATGCTTTATTTAAAAACATTTTAAAATTGTCCAAAGCTTTTCGCTTTTAAAAATCAAAGCATCATCAGGGATTTCATACACGTTTCTAATGAGCAGTTTTTATATATTTTACATTTCACAGTTGACAGTTAAGTCCTTTAGTAAGTCGAGGAATATTGAACAAAAGCAATAGTAACTTGTGAAGTCTGGTGAAGGTTCGATGAAGGAGCGCAGAAAAAGGAGTGGAACTTCCATGATTACCAAGGCATATTTTGAAATATCTTGTCCGGTAGGGCACGCTTCTAAGCTGTAGCTTAACCAATTTACATTAAGGTTATACTTTAGCTTCTATAGTGCATAAATGCATAGACTTTCATATACGAGATGTCGATAATAAAAAACTATGCTGACTCAATCTGGGTGTATATCAACCAACAGGAGACGCTGCTATTTTACATTTTTTTAAATAAATATATATATTAGCTTTTATAGCGTATAAGCTCACCAAACTTGATATGTAAGATGGACATTGTGAAAACTATGTTGATTCAACTTAATTGTAAATTGTCCTATAGGTGGCGCTGATTTAACTCACTCCCTGCGATTTTCGGGATGGCTATATCTTAGCATCTGTTGTATTAATATGCACCAAGCTGCATATATAAAACATGTATTCTAAGAAGTTTTGTTGATTAAATACTTTTACATGTTAACCGGCAGGAAGCGTTGTTTTATGGAATTATGTTGGAGAATAGAGATATTTTGTTACAGCCACGGTAGTGTAATTGAAATTCTCTTTGAATAACTTGCAACTCTCTGGAATATTCAAAAATATAAAATTTTGAAGCATTTTGTTCACTTCAATTTATTTTTTATAAATACCTTGCTAATACAAGTTTTAATATTTATTCCCATTCAAGAAAATGATAAATATGACGCATTTACAATGCTTCTTTCCGAAGGTTTGAATGAATCGTTTGATATGGAATCGCATTCCACTTTCCTCTAATAACAGAAAAATTAAATTAAATTAATTAATTCGAATCGGATCTATTATTTCCGATCATGCTGATTTGACCATTTATTGGATTTAAAAATCTAACCTTATGTTTTAATAAGGAAGTTGACCAATTACCTAGTGTCTGTGCTAACATCTTGAGAGTTCTTCCGCAAAATATTTGAAGGGAAACTGCACCGAGAAAAAATTCTGTAACTGACATCTAGAATCTAAATTGTGGCTATAGAAAAAATAGTTCCCCACAGTTAAAAATTTCAACAGAAAATTCTGTGTAATCTATTATTTTAAGTCTTACGTAAAATTACAGAGAAAAATAAATGAGGATGTTAAAAAACTTATTTTATACATTCATTTTAATAACTAATATTAATTTAATTAATTATTGGTGAGAATATATTTCGGACTTGGAATGCTTTTTCTAAAGTAGAAACAGTCATTTTTAATTTTCATTAAAAAATTAAATAATAAAATTAGGTAAAAATACAGAATAAAGATTGAGAATCTCGATTATTCACTTTTAACTAAGAATTGCTGTAAATTTACAGAGACTCTGGATAAATATTTACATTAAATTTACTGAAATTTTTAACAGTGCATGTCATCCTTATAAATTCTAGTCCCATTCGAGTTTGCCTATGTTCTCTAGGGCAAAGTTATTTAAAAATCTCTGCAAATAAATGAGACTACAAGAAGCGGGTTTCTGCAACTAGCTTTATTACAAAATTCTAGAAAATCAAGCGAGAATTTCTCGCAATATAAATGATTTAGAATATTTAGAGTATTCAGAATATTGTTTCACCATCTGCGCATAGATCAGAAATCTATATTTCTAGTCAAGAGATTTAGAAAATGGCCACTTATTCATTCTAGAGAAAGGCGGTACATTTTTTTTCTCAGTGTGACCAGTTACAAGGTCCGATATTTTTAATAGTTCTTTTCAAGCTATTTGTTGTTTATGAATGTGTATATTTATATTTTAAGATACAAATTAAATACAATTTTATTATCCAAGATATTATATTTCAATTTAAATGTTAATATAACGAAATGTACCAATAACTTATATGATACGTTTATTTCAAACTTACTAATGCTAGCAAAACAAGATATCAAAATATCGAAACGCCCTCATAGTTGACGTAGAAAATCTAGACATATTACATATACGCTATCGAAGTGATGACGTCAGTGGCCTGAAATTTTCGTTTGCTTGGTACAAACGGAACTAGTTATTATGGGAATTTAACATTAGCTACAGAGCTTGCTTGTACCGAGCAGATGAAATTTCAGGCGATTTACGTCACACTTCGATAGCGTATAGTGCAGTCACGTTTCCTAAAACTACCAGCGACGACGTGTCCAAAATGTTGGAGGGGCGCCAGCTTGACCGGCAGGTTGTGATTTCGAAAACATCCAATAATTCGCGCTCTGCTATCATTCATTTTCTCTGAGCCAGATGACTGTCGCACCTATTTTAATAGTGGACTCGTTGAATTAGCGCTTGCGCAGAGGCTTCCATGATTTCATGAAATGTGGTCGAAGAATAGTTGATCTAGCTTCTTACAAAAATAATTTCATTGCAAACAATTTACTTTTTGGTAGCCTTTAGTGTCCTCTGTAAGTTCCAGGTACTTCGAGAACCTTTTATCGTTGCCAGTACAGTCATCATAAATAAGCAAATATTTTTATTAAAATGTTAAAAAAAAAAAAAAAAAAAAAAACTTACTTTTTAACTTAAAATCTAAGAGCTTACAAAAATTTAGAAGTTCTAGTGAAAATATTTTTTTTTCTAAATAACAAAAAACGCTTAATTTGAAATGTTGTAATATTTATTTCATAAAAAATACTTTAAGAAATAAAAGCATGTAATTTTCTTTATTTTTAGAATCAACATAAAATCATAGATAAATGGGATTAAATTGCAGCCTAAGGGCAGTAAAAATTTTTCGAAAGAATTTTAATGTAATTACACTATTCAGAATTTTGCCAAATTTTTTGAAAATTATTTTTTAGGTTACAACATTTGCATTTTCTACTAAAGAAGGAAAATTTGCAGTTTTCTTTACATTTTATTTTATAAAGTATAATATATTCTTTAAATTTTGATCAAGATTGCTGAAATGTCAAGACGGTAATTAGACTGTAGAATAACTTTGACTGTAGAATACATGTAGAATAACATGGATATATTTTTTTAAATTTATTGAACTTTATATCCAATGTCTGGGATACCCATGTACTTAGGTAACAATAGAAGGTAAGGATTTTAATTTTGTTGAAATCAAAAACCTTTAGCAGCCAGTTTCTTTTTTTTTTTCTTTGCGTGTATATTTCTGAATTTATGAAATTTCAGGTAAAAATGACCAGAGGCATTTTGGTTCTGATAAAAGAGCAGACCAAATATTTTGTATAATTTTCTTCTAGTCCAGTGTGTTGGATAGTCAGACAGATAAATGTGGTAATGGTGTTTCAATCTTACTTAAAACTAGAACCTTTATTTGTCAGTGTGTGAATCAAACAAATTTATACACCTTAAAAAATATAAAGTCGAAGAAAAAAATACTTAAAAAATCACATTAAAAAAAATGATAAACTACTATGTTGTGGCCATCACAGAACTTTCTTTTATATCATTCTATATAATACACCAACTTACTGTTTATCTTGCCCAAAATTTTAGTCATATCTTTCCACAATAAAGATTTTACTTATGCAGTTTAGTTCAGTTTTAATCAAAAGATGCTGAGATGTAGCTATGTAAAAAATCACATAAGGTGAGCAATAACAGCGCCACCTGCCAACTTATATGCATTTAAATCAAATCAGCATTCGTTTTCTTAATGGTTATGTTGTATATCAAGTTTAATGCATTTATATGCCATAGAAATTGAGATTAAATTTTTTTTTCGATTTTAAATTGATCAGCAACTGTACCTTTTGACCTCTATGCATCCAAATTTCATCAGCGTAGTTTCATAGAGCCCCTCACATATACCAAGCTTTTCTGCAGTTATATGAAGTATAATTTAAGATGTACACATCCCGTTCACGCGCCACCTTTCAGCTGATATGCTCCCAAATTAAATCAGCATAATATTTTATAATGACTCTCTTTCATACCATGTTTTGATTCAATATACACTATGGCCGCACACTTAAATTTAAGAAATATCAAGTATAGCATCACCACCTGTTAAGCGATTTGCACTGAAAGTTGATAGGCCCTAATTTATGTTAGGGAGCTGCTATATAAAAATTTATATGAAATTATGTTCATTAGTTCCTGAGATATAGTTGCAACAAGACTTCTGTCACACACACAGGGAGACATTTTCCAAAAGTAGTCAAATCGTGTTCTGCACTTCTCAAAACAAAAAAATCTCTCGAAAAACGGATGTCGAAAATTTTTATTAATCCAATATTCTCTTTTATTGGATATAGAAGAAAAAGGAGAAATTATTAAAGTCTACATATTCATTTTTGTATTTTCATTTCTGCAAAACATAGTTTCAAAGTTTAAAAAAATATCATAGTCAATATTTGAAAACAATCAAATATATTTTTACTTTTTTCCATCTTCATTAGAAGAGAGTATTGATTTCGTAAAAATTTTAGACTTCCGGTTTTTTGATGGATTTACCCGTTTCGAGAGTTCCGGACCCCGATTTGTCCTTTTTTAGAAAATATTCATCTATTTGTCTATGTTTTCATGAGTATAACAAAAATTTTGTGGTGACTGTATATCAGGAATTAGTCATGAGATACACTCCTGCATAATCAAATTATAAATGTCATTCGGAATCAATAGCAAATCTTAAAAGAGGGGAACAACTATAGTATCTCCCCACACCTGAATTTGGCGATTTATTTTTGGCGATTACGGCTAAATTATAAATCTAAAAATCATAAATCATAAATGATAAAATCATAAGCTAAATTTTAAATCATAAATCCTAAAATCACAAATCCAAAATAAACAGCATGCAGGCTGCCATATTATATCGCAAACAGTCCAGAACGACATCGTTATCGTTCAAATCGGCGCCAAAGAAAAATCGCCAAATTCAGCTCAGCTCACCAGAACAACTCAGTGATTCATCTACCTTATCAAATACAAATGATGCTATACCAGCAATAATGAAGGAAGAAGTACCTATGGCAATAAAAGTAATGGAAAATGGTAAAGCTTTAGAAGAAAACAAAATCACTGTGGATATTTTAAAAGAAGCAGGGAATGAAGCCATTGAAGTTCTTACTGAACTATTCGACAAATGTATAACATTACGTGATGTTCCAAAGGACTGGAAAAATGCCATCATAATCTTACTCTTTAAAAAAGTGATAAAAGTTCTGACAAACCGCTTACAGACACGATTAGATGCAGCGAAACTTAAAGAACAAGCAGGATTTCGAAGTTGTTTCAGTACCATCGAGCATAATATAATTAGAGAAATTATTGAAAGAAGAAGTGAATACGAATACCCTTTGTGTGCGGCTTTTGTGGACTACGAAAAAAACTTTTGACTCTGTATCATCACTAGCAGTTATGGATGCATTAAGGAATGCTAATATTAATTCAGGATACATTCACCTTATTGAAAACATTTATAAAGAAGCAACAGCCAAATTAAAATTCCACAAAATGAGTAAGGCATTCAAAATTAGAAAGGGTGTAAGACAAGGGACACAATTTCACCCAAACTCTTCAATGTAGTACTTAAAGAAGTTTTTAAAAAAATTAAATTTGGAGCAGAAAGGCATAAAAATTTATGGATAGTTTCTAAATTATTTGAGATTTACGGATGATATTGTACTGCTCGCCTCCTCATTTGAGGATTTGCAAGAAATGCCTAAGGAATTAAATAAAGAATACAAAATTATTGGGTTGAAAACGAACCTCAGCAAGACAAAAGTTATGTCAAATTCCTTTGTTTCTCTCCTGAAGATCACTGTTGATATGGATGAATTAGAAACGGTATGCAGTTATACTTATCTGAGATGAACTGAAACATCATGGAAGAAATTAACAACCGAGTTAGACATGCATGGAGAGCATTCGAAGAAATAGCGCTATATTCAAAAGCGACCTCCTTGAAAAGAAAAGTATTTGATCAGTGCATTTTACCTGCTTTAACTTATGCTTCGGAAACTTGGACATTAACATGTAAAGCTATACAAAATCTTCAAACAACCCAGAGATGCATGTTAAGATTCACCCGATGAGACAGAAAGCGAAACACTTGGATTAGGAAACAAACCAAAGTTACTGATATTAGTTCTAGAGTGAAGAAGTTATAGTGGAGTTGGTCTGGGCACCTTGCGAGAAGGAAGGATGATAGATTGACCACTAAAATTTTATTTTGGATACCATGAGATAAGAAAATACCAAGGAAAAGACCTCTGTGTCATTGGAGATATGAAATTGTGAAGTTTGGACGAACAGAATGGAGATGAACTGCAGAAATCAGGACAGTTTGGAATCACCTAGGAGAGGCCTTTATCCTGCAGTGGATTAATAAAGACTGAAATTTATGATGTTGATGATGATGACATGGAACCTTCAGCGGTGCCAAATAAAAGGTGACAAGTTTCCTTCACGTGGTTTTTTGATTTTATAAGTTCAAAAAATAAAGTTTGCATGCAAAATTTTTCAATAAGAAAAAAAAATTATTTTTTAATATTAGGGACCAAGCGTGTAATATGGTATAGTTATGTAGGGAAACATTCAATACTCATTTCTTTAAGGAATAATATTGAATAATGTCAGAAAATCATTAAGTAATTGCAACATAAACATTTTACTTTGTAACATAATAACAATATAAACATTTTACTTTGCAATATAAACATTTCACTTTGAAAATAAACAATATTTAAAAAATTAAATAAATAAATAAGTTCAAGTTTTACAAAAATCGCAGATAATTTAGAATATTTAAGATTTTTAAGATTTCCGTCTTGGAGATTAAATTGACCTCGGCCACCTGTTTGTAAAAATAAATGGGAATTATACTACTAACTCAACTCCATACTGGAAGTTTTTCACTCATTTTACTGCTTTGTATGTAGATTAAAAAATTCGTAATACTTGCGTTCAAAAATGTTTGAATCGTGATAAACTAAAAAATTTGCATGGCACAAAAGCTGTTCTTCTCACTGGCACAAAGTGAATTACTTTTAATATTTGCAACCCAGTGAAGACTTCTGACGTACTTCTGATGGATTGCAACACCATATAAATGAGATATAACGGTATTCCATTTAACCCGATTATTTCACATTCCCCATATTTGATTATTTATAGGACGACAGATGGAGCTGCTGTTATTTATGAATTACGACTGTACAGATGGTGATATCTCAGAATCTGTTGTATATTTCTGCATGTATTAGCAAGACATAAGCACTCGGTTTTTCTAACCGTCAGTCTTTAGTAGAATTAGTTATAGTATAAAAATTATATATTAACTGTTATAAATATGTTTTTTGTTTAAAATTAAATATATTTAATCCTTTTTTACTGTATTACCACCTGTTTCCAATAATAATAATAATAATAGTAATAATAATAATAATAATAATAATAATAGAAAAAATAAGAGATCTTCTTCAGATGAATTAATTAAAAGTATAGAAAATAAATAGTGTTATAGCTGTTGCTAAAGAACGCAGGCGATTGAAATGAAAGAATAAATTTAAGAAATTGAAACATAAAAGTCAATGGGTAAAAGGAAAAATAATAATAATAATAATAGAAAAAATAAGAGATCTTCTTCAGATGAATTAATTAAAAGTATAGAAAATAAATAGTGTTATAGCTGTTGCTAAAGAACGCAGGCGATTGAAATGAAAGAATAGATTTAAGAAATTGAAACATAAAAGTCAATGGGTAAAAGGAAAAAAAAAAAAATAAGATAAGTAAAACAATTCATATTCAAAAACCTAAAGAAAATGTTGATGAGGTGTATCCGTGCACGGACAAAGCTACCCCTCTGCCAAGTTTTGTAGCTTAGCAATCCTTTGTCTGAGTTTTAGAGTGCAGACAGACACGCATATAGACATACATCTTTTTTATCTATATAATTAGTAATTATAATTACAAAAAAATTAAATGTTCACATATGTGGCTAGTAGTGTCCAGAGATTAATTTATGCTCTGCGTCTAAAAGAAGGGCAACCGACTAGGAGAGGGGAGTAAATGTATGCCAAGTTAGTAAGATCTATTTCCTGTTTTTCGGCATAAATGATATACCTGGTAATATTCTCCATGAGAAATTGTTGATTTAATATAAATAAAATGCTTAATCCATAATTCTTTAAGAGGTAAGCAAAAATAAAATAAAATAGCATAATAAAATTCAGACAAATTATGGTTTATTGTACAAATGTAGGAACTTGAGGAGAATATAATTTTCGCTTATCTCTATTTACTCAGTGAAATTTTCTTAAAGGTTGGGCAACTAATGCGTTCAGAAAGTCAAATGTAGTCAGTGAAGATTTATTATTATTATTATTATTATTTATTTTTTAGAATGACGCTGAAACCATCGATATTTGTGGTAGTTCAGAATCCACTTTAAACCTTAGGTCTGGTCTAATTAGCCTCAGTAAGGAAAAAAAAAAAGTAGCCGATAACCCAAACCAAACCTTCCACTAATGAAACCTGATTAATATATACATATGCGATTTCCGAGTCACGCGGTGCATAATTATTTTTTGTTTTAAGGAAAGTTCAATGTCCCTTATATGCCTTATGTGTCCTGTGTTAAATGTCCTATGTGTTCTGCACAATTTTTACTCATTTCTATTATGGTTATATTATAAAAAATCCATCGCAAAATCCCAAAAGAGCGTTAAATACTTCGAACGATAATGATATTTTAGAACCTTAAATGTTTTGTTCTTAAATATATTTATCATAAAATTTTATATTAAACAAGTCGCACCCCTGTGAGAAATGTGACATAAGTCAAAAAGTAACATGTTTGATTTCCTATCATTGAATAATGTTCATAAAGGGCCCCAGCTCACACGATAAAAGTGTCACATCTTTATCTGAAAAACTATCCACTTTTGTGCCAGTTTTGCCAGTTTAATGTCAATGATAGTCAATGCTTTATCGTTATCTTTAAATAGATTTTTTCTCAAATTTTGAATTTTTGAGCTGTGTCATTTCTCTTGCCGGGATGCGAAATTTTTATAAACGCATATATTTTACAACAATGTTTCTACAACAATTAAGAAGACCCACCTCACAAAAACAATATTAGTAACATTATAACCCTTGTTATGAATTTAGAAAATTTTTTAACAATACTAAAAACAAAAGACAACAATGAGCAAAACAAAAAGTACATATTGGCTGTTTCAACAATAATTTCTTTGCAGTCATTGAGCAAATTACGAGTAGCGTGTAATTTGAGACTGTCTCTTATTAAAAAGCAATTTTTGAAGAATTTTGTGATTTAATTGAGTTAATTTTGTTTTCAAAATGGAGGAATTACGTAAAAAGTATCGTCGAGGTGAAATAAGTAAAGAAATATACGAATTTAAACTTTCAGAACTGACTCTTATGAATCTGGAACGAATTAATTATATCTATGCGGGTAAAACAGACAATGGATTTGATAGCTTTGTTATCGAATTCAAAAGTAGTGAAACACAATTGAATGTGACAATGAACGTTTTATTAAATGGCCAAAATATGAAAAATAAAGTCAACTGGCCAAAAATCATCTCAGAAAAAATTAATCCACTCCTTACATGGGAAAATATAATTGGTCCTCAAATAAGAACTTACTGTAAAGATAAAAATATCACTGGAATGAAAAAATTTGTTAAAGGTAAAGGACTTAACAGATTTCCAAAAGAAAGTCATAAAGTTAGTAAATATGTATTTGAAGAAAGACAATTTATCAAAAATGGAACTAGTTCTATTGTGAAATCTTGTGACATGATCAAAGCAACAGTAAATGTCAATGACAATCCTCCTAAATTTGAAAATCCCGCTGAATATAAGAATATTCACAGTTTGATTGATTACATTATGCTTAAAAGACATGAGTTTTTAAAAGCAGAAAATGCGTCTGATTCTTATATGGCTGTAAAAAAAATGAGCAGAAATGAAAATGAAGAAGTTTGTGACGAAAATTACTTTCAAAGAAAATCCAGTA
The DNA here is from genome assembly GCA_963930645.1 of Salticus scenicus. Classification (NCBI taxonomy): domain Eukaryota; kingdom Metazoa; phylum Arthropoda; class Arachnida; order Araneae; family Salticidae; genus Salticus; species Salticus scenicus. The sequence continues at coordinate 277,776,564 of OZ005655.1, forward strand.
AAGAAAACTTCCAAAAAACACCAAAGTTTAAAATTTGTTTCAAGAGCAATTCTCTTAATCAAAATAACATCAAACTGTATGAAAATGGAAGCAAACTTGTTCCAGTAATACAGCTTCATGAGAAGAATGTTCCTCATAAGCAAAAGCTGACGTCAACTAAAACTATAGCTCAAAATAATGTTAAAACTATCAATTTAGACTCCAATATAATGGAAAGATACGAAGTTGAACTTATATCTTATTTTGACGTAAGACATTCTCATAAAAACTACAAAGTAGAAAAAGAAACAAAAAAATCACCCCAAAGTGTTGTCCCAAATAAAAAACCTGGACTAAGAATTTGGTGGGAGCAACAAAGAGTCAGTTTTAAAGATCTTTTCATTGCTTGTTTTCCATATTGCAAGAAAAAGGCTCGAAAGAGACAATTGCCTTAAATTACTGTCTTTACAGTTTCTGATCATATTTTAAAAATATTAAACAATATAATGATATCCTGATTGTTCTGTAAAGTTCTTCAATTCATAGCCCTGTTTTGCAATATCCTAGAAACTGAACCCTCCAAACCTCAACCCGCCCGAAGCAGTTCTGCCTGCATGTCATCGGCAGGAAAAGTTATCTAAATGAATTTTGTACTGTATATTTTTAAGTTAAAATAAACACTGCTTCGGGTAAATTACCTTGTGTATTATTGTTTTTAATTGCTTTTGTATTTTTAATTTCCAAACATGCACTACTATAGTTGCCAATTTAGCACCTATTGGCTACCAGGAAAAATTTAATATATATTTTTTCTTTTAAATTTTACTTTGTCAGTGAAAACCGTTGCAGTCCACTGATTAAATAAAAAAAAACATTTCTCTTAAATTTTTCCTGTGGCGAAAAAGTGCTAAGTTGGCAATTATGTGCACTACAACTCAGAGAAGTGTGTTCTTGGTTCAACAAAGTTTGGTTGCCATTTTTGTCAACAAAAATAATTTCTTCCATTACCAAACCAACTGTAATTAATACGGAATATTAGATCTAGTCAAAATTTTATATCTCGAGTTTTCACCACATTTGCTTGTTTTAAGGTCGCCTGAGACAGATTAATTATTATTATTATTTTAATTGTTCAGTGCATATGTGTGTGTGTAATATGTGTGGAATTTTTTAACTATGATATTACCCAATTGAAAAAAGATAAAACAAAAATAAGTTATAATTAAAGCAGGATCGGTGTACAGGTTTGTTTTATTAATGTTAAAATGTTAAAAAAAAAAAAAAAAAAAAAAAAAACTATTATACATTAAGGTAAAGACACCAGTGTTCGCCATCACTATAAAATATTTACCAGTGTTGGACACCAACACAAAAGTCATATTAAAATAAGCATTTAATAACATCTATAAATTTGAATCCACCCGCGCTAGATACCTTAGAACCGGAAAATCTAGTTCGAGCTAATTCAAATTTATACATGTGATTTAACGGTTATTGTAACATGTCCTTGTGAGGGTAGGAAATTTTAGGAGTGGCGAACGCTGGTGTCTTTACCGTACTCTTCTTACGATCATTTTAAAAATCAATGTGTGTGTTACTTGTAGTTATTTTAGAAGGAAGCCAATTTACACATGTTATGTCCAATCAGATTTATTTATCTGAAGTACATTAAATTATTTTAAATACGAATAAATCTGACACACGTTTTAGAATTTTATATAGCACGGTCGTTATTGAAAATTGTGTGCTTACTGCTTCTAATTTATTTTTTCAGAGACTGTCAAAAGAATTCGGATATATTATGGTCATTGTAATAACATGAGTTTGGGGAGAAATACTCATACACCCACAGGGTGGATACAGACCCACCTTTTTTCGCTGATTCTTACACCAATATATTTATATGATAATTTTTTACTTAATTAATCGTGCTAACTTACCACTGAAAATTTCGAAAGAAAAATCTAGTGGAAGAATCGGGAAAAACATATGGCCTGTATTATTATTTAAAATTTTATTTATTTATTGATTCATTGATTAAAATTTTTTAAAAGCCTTATAATTACTTAATGTACAGAAAGTCTAAAGGAACACTAGTTTTTATTATTTTAACAGAGATGTGGTATGTATGCATGTGTCTGAGTATATACGATAGTGTCTAAAATTTGCATTCAGTTGAGCTCGTAGAATGTTATGAGATACCATTACACGAATGATAAAGATTTGTCATCAATGCTTATTGTTCTTTCACGGGATTACAGAAATAATTGTTATGCGTAGCCATCTACAAACTTGAATTATAGGGTAAGTATACTTATCACAAAAACCATAAATTTTTAAATGATTAAAGCGTGGTAAGCTATCTTACTACTTTTACCATTTTTATTCCACTAAAATACGTAAAAAATATCTATAACAAAATAAACCAAAGTATCACACTCTGTGTTGATTCTTTTTTTTCTGAAATTCTCTTTCTAAGGTCGTGCTAAGTAATTGGTGCTTAAGCTAAAAACAAGTGGCGTGGACATATAGCTTACTACGCTTTTCTCATTTAAAATTAGCAAAATGAGTGGTAATTATACTTCTCATAACTTATGAAGGATTAAAAGTCAAATTAATTTTACCTAATAGGCTAACTGAATTTCTTTTCTTATATCAGAATCTCAATACCAAAAATATTTTAATATACCATTATTAGAAATAAATGGCTTGTTGAAGGATTAAAATGTATTTTAGTAATGTTAAATTGTTTAAAAACAAGTCACAACAAAACTCATATATGATATATTAGGTGGATAAGATTTGGTTTTCATGAGAAATTGTGTACGTAAACGCTTGTATATCGTCCTTTTACAGAAAAACATGAAACTATTCATTACGTATTCTTCTAAGAGTGCCCAAGATATAGTCCTATCTAATTAAGTACGTGTTCAAGTTAAGTCCAATTGCCTACACCAGGATCCTGGAAATAAAGGGGAATGCCCTCAGTATGCAGGGAAGGGGGTGTCCTTCGTAGGGCTCTTAGCAAATATTTTCGCGATTTTCTGAAAAAAAAAAACCCACAGAAATCTCCGAACGGCTAGGCCGAAGAGCACGATCTAGGATCGAACACGGCCCTTTCCGTCTACCATCTTTGAGCACAGAACAAGTCGGCCACTCCTAAACAGATAGAACCCTCTGATGGTTGTCTAATTATCTAACGAAAATTGGTACAGTCGGTCAAAAAAAAAACGAAACACCCCCACCTATCTCATCAGTAAATTGTTTCAGAAAGACACCGAAGGTGCCATTCGTCAGGGAATTTTGTTCTCTTTTAAGCTAATTGGAAAAAAATAGCTTAAGGGGTCGTCTCCATACTGAAATCGTGTCAAACTTTAATTTTTTTCAATGGTAACATATAATTTTGATTTCGGATATCGATTCTACAGTCAATTTCATCCCCGGATATAAATTTGGAAGTCATATGGTGTATAAGTTTAGGATTTATACACGTCTAAATTTTCGAGCTTCTAATGTTAAAGTCTGATTACACATTTATATTCATATCTCCTACATTTTTATTTTTTTTTACCTGGTTTTTTTTTATAATGTTAATAACAGATTTTCCAAACATATTTATGAGTTTCATTAAGATTTTAATGTTTTTTATCTATAGAATAAAAATTATTAAATTAATATTTTAAAAAATTATGTATTGTGACCTATAATTTTTCTAACAGATATCGATTTCTAGCACATTAAAATACGCGTATGCAAATTTGCAGCTCATTGGGCCAAATAGTTTTCGAGATATTCCAGAAAAACCATCGAAGATCAAGTTTGGGGGCCATATAACGATTATAAACTGTATCTACAAGTAGCATTCACAACAATCAATTTTGAATTTTATTGCAGACGATATTAAGAAAAAAAAGTTTTAATTCACTTTCATATATTTTTAATTATTTCAACAATGTTTTTTTTTTCTTCAGCTGAAATAAATTGGAATTTAATTCTGAAATAAATTGTATTGTAATATTAGACATGTGTGTAATTTGAAATACAAGAGCACATTGAAGAATTACATGCAATTTAAAAATGTAGTTTAACATTTATTTATTTTTTTAATTTATCTCTTTCCTTACTATATTATATAATGTTTTCGTAATTTTCTTTAGAAGAATTGTCATTTCTAATTTCTATAGTCGCTATTATTAATAGTGTTGGAAATATAAATTAACCAATTAAAATAATATAATATTATTACAGAATAAATTATTTCTTTGAGTTGGACAGAACTTCATAGCTGAGAGATCAGATTTTTACTTTCCGAGCATACGTATGTAAAGGAAGTATTGTAATCGTGACAAAAAATCCGACCTTTGAGATTATGGGATTTCTATACTTTTGAATTACACTGAATTCATTTTTACTAGTTTTCGATTATGAATAGATGTATGTGTGTGAGTGAATACGATAGCGCCTAAATCCTCTGTTCAAATAAGTTGAAATATAGTAAGTATATTGTATGGAACCATAGCACGATCACTGTTGGTTTTGGTGAATCTAGCACTTAAAAGTACTTTTACAAGCACAAAAAAGAAATATTCTTTATCGTTATAGCCTATAGGGCCAAGTTTTTCAAACTGCGATAGCGTCTATACACCATTTTCTTTTGAGCTAATACTCGTGTTATAAATGTCCGTCGCACAAAGTGTATAGATTTTGATGTATCTAGCATTCTAGCATTTATAGTTTTTCACAGGGACACAACAAAAAATTCTTTATCATTATTGTCTATGGATCCAAATAAAATAAAATGCGATAGCATTTAAACGCCTTATTCGTTTGAGTTAAAAAAAAAAAAAAAAAAAAAAAAAAAAGTCTTTTATATCACCCTCGCACAAAGTGTATAGATTTTGATAAATCTAGCATGTATTGTTTTTTTTTTTTTTTTTTTTTTTCTTTTTACAAGGACAGAAAGAAAAATTGTCATTATGGTCTATGGCCCCAAATGTTTTAAAATTCGATAGTATCTAAACACCTTATTCTATTAAACTGAAAATTTATGCACATGTTATACATTACCGTCGCACGAATTGTATCGATTTTAATAAAGATAGCCTTTATAGATTTTTACAGGAAAACGACAAAAAATTATATATCATTACGATTTACGTTTTAAAATTATATGAAATGCAATAGCGTAAAATTAAGCAAAGGGAGAAAATACTTGAACTCCCTGAAATATTTTACAATATTACCATGTTTTTTATTAACTTCGATTCTTGTTTGTTTGTTTGTATGTTTGTTTTTTGTTTGTTTGTTTGTTTGCTTGTTTGTTTGTCCAGTACAAATTTTGCGATCGATTTTTAACTAACTTTCCGACTAGCTAGATATTTGAAATTTTCAGGACAGCTCACAACACGGTGACAATACATTTTTCTAATAATATTAGTCAACTATTTCAGTTCCCACTGCCTTCGGCAGCGCTTATATGATTCGACAGAAACTTTATTTAACTAACTTCCCGACTAGCTAGACATTTGAAACTTTCAGAATAGTTCAGAACACGGTGAAAATGTATTTTTTTAATACCTTTAGGGTTCCTGCTGCCAGCAAGGGGAGAAAATACTTGAACTCCCTGAAATATTTTACAATATTACCATGTTTTTATTTACTTCGATTCTTGTTTGTTTTTTGTTTGTTTGTTTGTTTGTTTGTCCAGTACAAATTTTGCGATCGATTTTTAACTAACTTCCCGACTAGCTAGATATTTGAAATTTTCAGGACAGCTCACAACACGGTGACAATACATTTTTCTAATAATATTAGTCAACTATTTCAGTTCCCACTGCCTTCGGCAGCGCTTATATGATTCGACAGAAACTTTATTTAACTAACTTCCCGACTAGCTAGACATTTGAAACTTTCAGAATAGTTCAGAACACGGTGAAAATGCATTTTTTTAATACCTTTAGGGTTCCTGCTGCCTTCGGCAGCATCATCAGTACAAAGCTTCCAATCGATTTTTCACTAACTTTCCGACTAGCTAGACATTTGAAACTTTCAGGCTAGCTCAAAACATGGTGACAATACATTTTTGTAACACTTTTAGTCAACTGTTTCAGGTCATTATACCCGTTTATATGATTCAACAGAAAATTTATTTAACTAACTTCCCGACTAGCTAGACATTCTAAACTTTCAGAGTAGTTCAGAACACGGCGAAAATGCATTTTTAAAATATTTTTAATCAACTGCTTCGGGTTCCTGCTGCCTTCGACAGCGTTACCAGTTCGAAGCTTGCAATCAATTTTTCACTAACTTCCCGACTAGCTAGACATTTGAAACTTTCAGGATAGCTCAGAACACGGTGACAATACTTTTTTTAATACTTTTAGTCAACTGCTTCAGGTCTCTACAGCCTTAGGCAGCGTTTATATGATTCAACAGAAAATTTATTTAACTAACTTCCTAACTAGCTCGACATTTGAAACTTTCACAATAGTTCAGAACACTGTGAAAATACATTTTTTAAATACTTTTACCCATCTGTTTCGGGTTCCTGCTGCCTTCGGCAGCGTTACCAGTAAAAAGCTTGCAATCGATTTTTCGCTAACTTCCCGGTCAGTAAAGGGTTAACTGTGAACGCTAATTTGTAAGAAGAATAGATCCAGTCCTCTTTTCTCATCAAAAAGCCCTAACAGAAACCTTTCAGAAAAATCGTTTTCTCCATTTCCGTATAAAGACAATTTCTGACATGCGTTGCATTTGGCTTTTAAAGGATTAACAACGACAAGGAATATTTATGGCAATGAGGATAATTTCTTCGTCTAAGCATCCCCGAAAGCACTTAATGCAACCTTTCATCAAAATCCTTATATCAGTTTCCAAATAAACCCAATTTATTTCATTTGTTGCCATTGGCCGATAAAGGGGTTAACAGCCGACGCAAATTTTTCTGAAGATGGTGGTAAGTCTAATATTCCGAAAAAACTTAACCAAAAATTTTCATCAAAATCGCTATAATCATTTTCGAGTAAACCCAAATTCTGCTATGTGTTGCAGTTGGCCAGTGAAGGGTTAACTATAAACGTTAATTTATCTGAAGATGAAATCCAATTGTTTTTTCTCATGAAAAAGCACTGACTTAAAATTTTCATAAAAATCGTTTAGTCCATATCGTTTAGTCCGTGTAAAGCTGATTTCTGACATACGTTGCAATGGCCTTTAAAGGGTTAATCGACAGCAAATTTTTTTGACGATGGGGATAATTCCATTCGTTTAAGCCTCCTCAAAATCACTTAAGGCAAAACTTTCATGATATCCTTACATCAGTTTCCGAATAAACCCATCTTATTTCATTTGTTGCCATTGGCCGATAAGGGGTTAACAGCCAACGCAATTTTTTCTGAAGATGGTGGTAAGTCTAATATTCTGAAAACACTTATCCCCAAACTTTCATCAAAATCCCTAGAATCATTTTCGAGTAAACCCAACTTCTGCTATGTATTGCAATTGGCCGGTAAAGGGTTAACTGTAAACGCTAATTTATCTGAAGATGAAATCCAATTGTTTTTTTCTCATGAAAAAGCCCTAACATCGAATTTAATTAAAAATCGCTTAGTCCATTTCTGCGTAAAGCCAATTTCTGACATACGTCGCAATTGTCCTTTAAAGGGTTAACAGAGACAACGAATTTTTATGACGATGGGGATAATTCGATTCGTTTAAGCATCCTCGAAAGCACTTAATGCAAAACTTTCACCAAAATCCTTATATCAGTTTCCGAATAAACCCAATTTATTTCATTTGTTGCCATTGGCCGATAAGGGGTTAACAGCCAACGCAAATTTTTCTGAAGATGGTGGTAAGTCTAATATTCCGAAAACACTTATCCCCAAACTTTCATCAAAATCCCTAGAATCATTTTCGAGTAAACCCAACTTCTGCTATGTATTGCAATTGGCCGGTAAAGGGTTAACTGTAAACGCTAATTTATCTGAAGAAGAAATCCAGCTGTTTTTTCTCATGAAAACGCCCTAACATCGAACTTTCATAAAATTTGTTCGTCCATTTCCGTGTACAGCCGATTTCTGACAAACGTTGCAATTGTCCTTTAAAGGGTTAACATCGACAACGAATTTTTATGACGATGGGGATAATTCCATTCGTTTAAGAATATGCAAAAGCACTTAACGCAAAGTTTTCATCAAAATCCTTATATCGATTTCCGAATAGACCCAATTTATTTCATTTATTGCCTTTGGCCGATAAGGGGTTAACAGCCAACGCAAATAATTCTGAAAATGGGAGTAAGTCTAATATTCCAAAAACACTTAACCCCAAACTTTCATCAAAATCCCTAGAATTATTTTCGAGTAAACCCAACTTCTGCTATGTATTGCAATTGGCCGGTAAAGGGTTAATTATAAACGCTAATTTATCTGAAGATGAAATCCAATTGATTTTTCTCATGAAAAAGCCCTGGCTTAAAATTTTCATAAAAGTCTTTTAGTCCATATCCGTGTAAAGCCGATTTTTGACATACGTTGCAATGGCCTTTAAAGGGTTAACATAGACAGCAAATTATTTTGACGATGGGGATAATTCCATTCGTTTAAGCATCCTCAAAATTATTTAACGCAAAACTTCCATGATATATTTATATTAGTTTCCGAATAAACCCAATTTATTCCATTTGTTGCCATTGGCCGATAAGGGGTTAACAGCCAACGCAAATTTTTCTAAAGATGGTGGTAAGTCTAATATTTCGAAAACACTTATCCCGAAACTTTCATCAAAATCCCTAGAATCATTTTTGAATAAACCCAATTTTTGCTATGTATTTTAATTGGCCGGTAAAGGGTTAACTGTAAACGCTAATTTATCTGAAGATGAAATCCAATTGTTTTTTCTCATGAAAAATCCCTTTCTTCAAACTTTCATAAAAATCGCTTAGTCCATATCCATGTAAAGCCGATTTCTGACATACGTTGCAATTGTCCTTTAAAGGGTTACCAGCGACAACGAATTTTTATGACGATTGGGATAATTCCATTCGTTTAAGCATACTCAAAAGCACTTAACGCAAAACTTTCATCAAAATCCTTATATCAGTTTCCGAATAAACCCATCTTATTTCATTTGTTACCATTGGCCGATAAGGGGTTAACAGCCAACGCAATTTTTTCTGAAGATGTTGGTAAGTCTAATATTCCGAAAACACTTAACTCCAAACTTTCATCAAAATCCCTAGAATCATTCTCGAGTAAACCCAACTTCTGTACACACACACACTGTGCCCCTTCCCCCACCACCCTTCACACACACAGGTGTTAATCAGACCCTCCAGTGTTAACCTTTTTGGACAGAATATTTTTTATAGTTCGAAATTTCCACATTAATATGCTCAATGAAATTATATTCTTTTTGATGTATTTAGAGATTTGTAGATGAATGAAACGCATTGAATAACAGAAGAGAGCTCTCATAAATTCGTTGAATCTGACCTAAATGAAAAAAAAAAATAAACTTGGAGATAACCCCCTAAAGAAAAACCTCAAATATCTCAGGAACTAATGTTGGTATCTTCGTGCAAATTTATATCTAGGCTATTTTGATGCTCTAGATTCGTTTTCTGTCGTCAAATTAGTGGGTTAACATTCGAATTTTCAAAGTTGGACCCATTTTTAATATGTAGACGACCCCCAATGTCATTTTTTCCTACATACAATAAAAGTAGACATAAATTCCTGACGATTGGTGCCTACTGCATGTTTCTGCGATAAATAGGTAATGAGATAGGTGGGGGTGTTTCGTTTTTTTTTTGACCGACTGTACATATCTCACCACAGGTGTTTCTGTTATGCTGCGATTTAACCGATATAGCGAATCCTAATCTCAGCTCTTACAGTATACACTTAAATATATATATATATATAGATATATATGTATACCGTACCCATCTAGAATGAATAAGTAGTCAATTTCTGAATTCCTAAACTAAAAAATATAGATTTACGAGCTATGAGTATAAGGTAAACAAATAACCAGGATAGACGAAATGATCGAGAATTTCTAGTCTATATTTTTTAAGATGGTTAAACAATATTATAAAAATTATGAGTCCTTTGTATTATGAAAAAACCCCTTGATTTTTTAGAATTGGTTTGTAGACCAAGATTATAGTTACTAAAACCCGCCTCATTCAGATTTATTTGCAGAGATTTTTTAAGTAAGTTTGACCACAGTAATATAGGAAAACGATCTAGAATTATCATAAGTCTTTTTAGAACTCACTGGCAAAGCAAGTAACTAGAATTTATAAAGATAATATGGAACTAGTTTTACTACAGACACAATCTAGTTTCTAGATGTCAGTCAAAGCTTTTTTTTTTATCAGTGTACAATTGAATAAATCTAAATATATGAAAGTCCTATTATGAAAAAGTATTCCCTTTCTATTTGGGTACAACAGCTGGCACTGCTACGTTTCAATTTTCCGTGTGCATGGGAAAAAGTATTTTGAATTCTATAGTATATAAATGTACCAAACTTGTTATGCGAAATGATCATTTTAATAAAGAACACTGGATTGATTTCAGTGTACATCGGCTGAATGAGGGCGTTGGTATTACTCATATTCAGGCCGCGGTAGCCTTCTCGGTAAGAGCAGCGGTCTCGTAATTGGAAGATTGCAGAGCCAGCCGAAGACCATCGTGTACGCTAATGACGACGGTTGCAAGTTAAATCTGTTGTGGTTGCGAATTTTCGCAAGTTCTCTTATACCTCTGGGGGAAATAATCATGGGATTAATTAAGCCCTGATCTGGGTCAAAATTTGAGCTCTTGTTATTTGCTGGTGCTGCCATCTTTTGCCTGTTTCTCGAACTAAGTCGTTCTTCTACCACTTGTGGTGCTTCGGAAGGTGCTTCCTTGCTGCTTTCAATCTGGGTAGTTTTACTACCCAAGGCTCGGAGTTTCCGAGTGGCATAAGGGACAACAAAAACATTCTAAAATTTCCCATATGTCTATGGCGCATCATTTATTAATTTGAATTGCAGAAAACTTCATATGTGAAATCTTTATCAAGAGAAGTTATACTACGTAAACTTTTATGCCTTTTTACCAGTAAATAGCGCTATTATATAAAATGATACAGAAGGAAGTTTTGTGGTGGTAACTGTTTACTAGATTTTACTCGAAATAAGATATTCAACTTAAAAAGAAGAAGGAAAAACTTTGAATGATTAAAAAAAAAAGAAGACAATTTCTTGTTACTTAATAAAATAATAAGAATTTTCTTGTCTTCACTAACTATCAATATAAAAATTGTCTTCTGATGAGAAAATATTTTTTTTTTTTTTTTTTTTTTTTTTAAACTTTAAATCAATAAAAACGTGTATAAAATTATTCATCGAGAAATCTCAATATTTAAGAATTAATGGAAAATTATTGAAATGAAATCCCTACCTTTTATATTAAAATTAATTCATTTAGGAGGAACAAATCGGTCGTATCATGTCGATGAAAAATTTAAATTAAATATTATGTAAGCTATAATTGATTAAAGTACTATCTAAAGACAAGCTAAAGAAAAACAAGTATTTGACTAATGCACATTTTTAAATGAGAAGCATTCAAGAAATAATAATTTTAAAAAAATCTAATAATTTTTAAAGAAAGTAATAAAGATGTTAAAAGCTATAAAATATTAATTCGAAAAAGTTGCTTAATTTTAAACTTTTGTGAATGATGGGATGAAGAAAGAAATGTTTTTATAAAGGGCGGTCTAACAGTTTTTTAGATAAAATAAAATTGGATGTACGCACAATAGGGCCTCACCTATGGCTGAGGGGTTCTGTGCTCAAACCTGGTGGATGGGAAGTGCCTGTTTCTATCCAAGGTCGCGCTCATCCACCTACCCGTTCGGAGTTTTCCGTAGTTTTCTCTGAAACTCGCGTAAATACAAACTAGGACCCCAATGTAAAACTTTCATGGAGGGCATTCCAGCTATAGGCTTAGGATTCTAGTGTACTCAATTGACCTTAAGCCATATAAAAACAAGAGCAATCTACATTAGGACAAACATTAAATAAATACCGTATGTGGAATCTAATGTTGCATTCTACTCTACATGCCAGAAAACACTGACTTCGAAACACAACTAGCAAGCACATGTCTTTCATTTCCTGTCGTGAATTCTATCATTATCATATCATGTAAACACTAAACAGCGATTCTTCAAAATATCACTGTAAATATTGAGCATCTACTAAGTTCTATATAGAAGAAACGGCATAAAAATCAGTTGCAAAACTTATCAAGGTTCGGTAGTGATTCTGCATTCCTCTAATGATGTATTGGACGTATCGTGCCTGTGGCTTGGCTTTCACGCTTAACATATCTATACCCACGCACATACAGATATATGAATTCGTTAGTATGCTTGTGAGGACAACAAAAAATTTAAAGACGATAAATAAAGGAGAATTTTTAAAAATACAGAAATCATTATGAACATGACATCATGATTTTTTGGGAAGATGAGCCAGCTTTTCATGCATATGTCTAAAATGTGTTTATTATTATTATTATTTTAAATAAAATTACGTTATTATTCATACACTGATTAAATATGAAACTCATTTTCTTTTTAAATACAGTGAAACTGTATTTAAAAACTTGTATTCGAACAACTGTATTAAAAACTGTATTCGAACTTGTTTAGTTCGAAATTCTGGATAATTCGAATTTTTTACTCGGTCCCTTGAATTTTGAATCAAAATAATGTTAAAAAATCATGGATAATTCGAAATCTATTTTTGATAATTCGAATTTTTCATACGATTACCTTTAAAATATTACAGTAAACTTTGTTCCCGAGATATTTCTCAGCTAAAGTGCATTATTTTTTTTTAACAGTCTTTCAAAAGAAGGGTAAGGAAATACAAGAGTATTTCCTACCTAGTGCATATAAGAAGGTATGGTCCATATACATGAACTTCGAGGGTTTTTTTAATTGAAAGTCATGGGTACACTGTAAAAAAAAAAATATGTCCTATTTACTGCCAGAAATTCTCTGTAATTTGAGAAAATACGTGTAATTTACGAAAAAAATTACGTTGTCAGAACTTATTTTCTCAAATTACAGAGAATTTCTGGCAGCAAGTAGGACATATATTTTACAGTGTAATGTAGAAAATTCTATTTTTGTATCAATTGACAGGTTTCAGTCATATGCTATGACACAAAGATTGTACTTAAAGAAGCCATCAAAAATATCTGACTATTTTTTAAAAAGGGTTCAATAGTTAAGCTCGTAAATAAATATTGATTTAAGGAGGGGGGGGGGGGAGAGAATGTAGCAGCATTCTTAGATATAAAGTTTATTTGTTAAATCTTTGATCGTAGAGTTTTATTTTTTAGTTTATCTCTTCTTTTTGACAAAATAGTATATGTAATTCGAATTTTTGGATATTTCGAATTTTTCTCTGGTCCCTTCAGCTTCGAATTATCCAAGTTCTACTGTACCATCAAATTAATAAAACTGTGAGGCCTTATTACGAGACCTGTTTGTACCAACCATTGTAATTACATGCAAATGAAAAGAAATCATGCATAAAGTAATTATTTTTATTTAAACTTAAATAGAGGGGAATATTTAGACTTTCACACAGACTTTGAACATATTTAAATCTAAACATATTTTAAATTGCAAGAAACTATAATGTAATGAACTCACCAGACTTGGGACTTAACTTCGCACTTGAATAAGCCTAAAAATTGTTATCGCACGAAAATACCATTTGTAAATATTAACTACAAAGTTTCTGAATAACTTAGTAACATCTAGAGGCTTAAATATTAACGTCGTGAGATTACTTCATTCCCTAAACACAAACGTTCTTAATTCGAAAATCTCAACTTAAGGAAAATAAAATAGAGAAAGATTCATTTCATTTTCTCTGAATTATCCATCTTAAAAATACCTCTGTCCGACCGAACACGAAAAACTTCACAACTTCCATTAAACTCTTTTCACATCTCCACTGGAACCAAACGACAAGTTAAATTCGAATGACTGGCAATCTTCTTTTATACCACCCCATTACTTCTGAGCTCACCCTAACACTTTCGCTGTGACTATCGCCATCTAACGCTAGATCCAATTGCTGACTTTAATTCTTCCAGTCAAAAACTCCATGGACGACCAAATGCAATTTCAAGTATTTGAAATCTAAAAAGATTACGTAAGGCCACAACCTTACAAAATACTAAAATTTACAAAAAGATTTTCCAAAAAAAAAATTTTTTTTTAAATATATTAAATACAGCTATTAATTTTACTTTCTCATAGATACATAAAAATAAAATATTTATTCCTGAAAAATTTCGACCTCTGGTTTTTGACAGATTTATATGTTTTGAGATGTCTTGAACATTATTTGACCATTTTTAGAAAATGTCTGTCTGTGTGTATTACCAAAATTTTGTAGACACTATACTTCGCGAAATAATGACGGAGCTCTATAAAAAATTATATTTAATGGGACCTTAATAAAAATTGAAACCGATTAGGTTTTGGCATATATTACCTAACAAATAGCTGTAACTATGCTATATAAGTGCACAAAATTTTACATGTGAGTAGGATATTGTGATGAACCATACTTATTCAATTTAGGTGCATCAGACGACAGGTAGCGCTGATATGCTGCAGTTTTCCATATCTTATCTTATGTTTGAGATATCTTATCTTATCTTATGTTTGTCTTATCTTATGCTGCAGTTTTCCATATCTTATCTTTGAGAACTCCAAATCTGATATGTGAGATAGCCATCATGAAAATTTCGATGGCTTAATTTGGGAGCATATCGACGACAGAGGGTGTTACTAATCAACATTATTCTTTATTTACAGGAAGACTACATCTCAGTTTTTTTATGATATATAAATACACCAGACTTGATATGAAGGATGCATATTATGAAAACTTACAGTGGTGGACATAATTATAAGTCACCTATCTAATTTGACAAATAGTGAAAGAAAAGATTCAGAACTTAAAAATGTTTTATCAAATACGTCAAAAACATAAATTTATTCTGTTATCACACGTAATTGTTTTGCAAAAATGATATTTTTATAGAGTTTAATAAAAAAAAATTAAAATTACCATGGACAAAATTATAAGACACCCTAACATTTTAATTAAAACACCTACTTTTTTTTTTCGAAAATAATGTGCAATATGCAAATTTTCTGCACGCTGTTATGGCGTCAGCAGTTAACTGAAGCAGACGATAACCGACTTCACGCTTTTACAAACATGCTACGAAGTACAAAATTAAAAGAAAGTGAAATTCGCGAAATTTGGAGATTAAATGGAACTGGTGCTTTAATTAATAATATTTGAAAAGTTATTAAACTCTCTAGATGTGCAGTTAGAAATGTTTTGAAAAGAGGAATTATGGATCGGTGGATAAAAGATCTGGACGTTCTCCTTGCATGTTCTCGAGAGACAGACGCCATGTGCTTTCGCTCGCTACACAGAATAAGATGATCACTACAGGCATTAAAAATGCTTTGAAACTGAATTGTTCAAGGAGAACAATTCTCAGGGTTTTGCATAATGCTTCCTATGTGAAATATAAAATATTGAAAGAAAAACCACCGCTTCTAAGCCGGCACAAAATGGAGCGTCTAAACTTTGCTAAACAATCTATGGCCTGGACCTCTAAATGGTACTCTGTGTTATTTTCTGATGAAAAAAAGGTTTAACCTGGATGGTCCTGACGGGTTTCAATATTATTGGCATGATTTGTGGAAGTCTCCTCATGTACTAATGAGCCGCCAAATGGGTGCAGGCTATGTAATGGTTTGGGCTAGTTTTTCGGCTCAAGGGAAAACGGATATTGTTTATGTGCATTCAAGAATGAATTCCGAAAAGTATAAGAATTTTCTTAAAGATCAACTAGCCATATACGGTGAACTCCTTTGTGGCGAAAACTACACTTTCCAGCACGATAACGCGCCGATTCATGCATCACACGAAACAAAAAAGTGGCTTTCAGTGCAAAGTATCAATGTTCTCCCGTGGTCTTCTCGCTCCCCAGATTTAAATCCCATCTAAAACTTGTGGGGGATCTTAGCTCGTGCGGTTTACCGAAATGGGAGGCAGTTTATATGTGTCGAAGACCTAAAGAATGCTATAAAATGTGCTTAGGAAGAACTGTCATGCGATATTTTGTTAGAATTGATAGATTCGATGCCGAATCGCTTCTTTCATGTTATAAAAAACAATGGCGGCTCCACCAAATATTGAATAACCACGTCAGAGGATTTTCTTTTAGACCATTAGTGTCTGCTAATTATGTTGACCACTGTATTTGGAAAAAACTGTTGGTGTCTTACAATTTGGCCATTATGTTTTTAAGTTTTTTTTCATCAAATTGTATGAAAATACCATTATTATAAAATAATTATATATGATAACAGAATAAATTTATGTTTTTGGCGTATTTGATAAAACATTTTTAAATTCTGAATCTTTTCTTTCACTAATTGTCAAATTACATAGGTGTCTTATAATTATGTCCACCACTGTAGGTTGATTTAATTTGGATGTATATCGGCTTACAGGTGGAATGCTATTAATTATTTTCTGCGGTTTTCCAGATAGCTATATCTCATTACCAACTAGTTAAAATCGCACCAAACTGCACTTGTAAACCTTTTATTGTGAGAGACTATGTTGATAAAATTTTGTGCATGTTATCCGGTCGGTGACACTGTTATTCAAGAAATCATTGTGATAGCTGAATCATAATTGTTTAGCTAAAAAAAATAAATAAAATAAATAAAAAATCTACATACTATAAATAAATAAAAAGGAATTCTTCTTACTTAAGAAAGCTTTATTCTTATTTATCTGTAGTTATCAATATGCAAATATATCATTAAAAATGGTTATTTATATAGATTTTCTTTTTTATTAAAAATAAGTTAATGTAATAATTTTGAAAGAAGGGTAGAGACTTAAATATTTAGTTAAAACTTAATTTAACTGAAATCTCTGCATTTTTTATTAAAGTGAATTCATTCAGAAAGATTTATTTCGCAAAGTAAAGAAATAGTCATCGATAAAATGAATTTAAATTAAATATTATCTAAGCCATAGGGAAAGCATTTGTTTAAATAAAAGAATGTCTTTAAAAAAATAATCGTTTGATTAATGTTCATTTTTTAAAGGGAACGAAAAATATTACCCTTTAAATGAAGGAATTAAAGTTATAAAGATTTTTCATTATTAATTCACGAAATTATTTATTTATATCTGTTTGAATATGATGACATGTAGCATTTATTTATCCTGTTAGTATTATATCACCCCACAAATATCGAAGAGGTTTTGTGCTCTATGTTGGTAGACAGCAGTTTCCGTGTTCAATTTTGCTCATTGGTCTACCCATTCTGAGTTTTCCGTTGTTTTTTCTGAAACTCGCATGAATAGGGGCTAGAACTCCAAAGAAAGATCTTCAGGGAGGGTCATTTAAGGCGTTTCTCGCTATCTCATCCAGATCTCCGATCCTTGTGTAACCAATTCGCATTAATCCTCGCACTAACATTTGCTAGTGCATCTTATACGAGATGTTCGAAAAAAAAAATCTTGATACTAGCTTTATTTCCTTAGTTTCTGACCTGAAATAAAACATAAAATGAATTACAAAATTGCGAAATAAAAGACTAAAGAATTTTACAAATCCAATTAAAACTTTCATGAGATTTTTTAAGAATTAGAAAGTATAAATTTTATATGACTCTTATACAATATATATATATATATATATATATATATAACGTCTTACTTGAACATTCATTTGCTCTTAAGTCGTGTTGTATTTAAAACAGACTCACTAATTAATCAATTCAATTAACCAATCATATTCATTTTAATAATATTATGCTGGGATATCCACGTAGGCGAGGAGCCAGTACAATATTTCAAAAAATCACATCGTACAAGTATTTTTAGTAACAGCAAAACGAAAAAAGAGCCAACACATAATTCTTTTAGCAATAACAAGACGATAAAAAGCGAGTATTTAGGGGTGTACAGTGATGCCAGATGATCGAAAATTATTTCCCCAAACAGTTCTTCAAATTTCCCCCAAATCAGGGGGTTTTTTTTTTCGAAAAAATCCCCAACATGATTTCTACTAAAAAGGGAAAATAAAAATTTCTTCAAAAAAAAAAAAAAAATTATCAAGCATATTTTTCTATGATTTGAACTCAGATTTTTCCCCAAATGAAGGCAATTTTTGAAAAAAATCCCCAAATAACAATAAAGCTATTGAAAGTCTCTAGTCGTAGGGATAAATCATTACGTTGCCAACTTTGACAGAAAGTTGAAGAACTCCCCAGATTGGCCCCAAAAATTTTAGAATTCCCCAAAAAAGTCTCCACAAACATTTGGTCCCCAAAATTGTCCCCATAAGCCTCAAAAATTCCCAAAATGGGGACATAATCCCCAATCTGGCAACACTGGGGGTGTATGCACTTTTATATGAGGGAAAATGAGATTTTCTCCAAATCTCGTTTTCCCTCACTAAGGGATTTTCTCCCTACGTGACGATAGGTCACGTGATTAAAAGGGCATAGTTTAGTGCCCTATAATTATTCAATAGGTTATTTCCATTCAGACTGGGCTGTAATTAAGTCTAGAAGGAATATTTTTTGGCTAGAGGGAAAAAGACAATTTGAGAGAAATACGTTATTAAAAATTTAATTTTGCTAACGGCTACTTTTTAAGAAGGCGTAAATAGCAGTTTCGATTTAAAAAGAACAGATTTGAATCATTATTAAAGAGCATATTAATTAAATTACAAATTAATATAAAAAGACCTAATTAGGGATTTTTATATTACACACACAAATACATATATATATATACTTTGATCGAATTGTATCTCATATTTTAATTAAGCTATTTCAGCATTGTATTAAAAAAGCTCTCACAGATATAATAGGATCAAAGGCTGAATATAACCACTTTACAATGTCTCCACATATCCATCACATACTCATCAGATTATTTATTATTATTATTAATATCATCATCATTAATATTATTGTTTTTGCATGGAGACGATATAAGATTTAAAAAAACCTAAAGCAGTCTTTGGGGACTGCCGATAGAAATGAAAACTAAGTAACTTGTGAATTGTATCGTCCAGCTATAAGATTATTATTTTCGAATTATTTTGGTGTTTATGATCTGTATTATATGATTCGGCACAATATTTGTGGCTACCCAAATTAAATAAACTAAGCTTTATATTAGGTAAAAATATTGTAATATGACTCTAATAATTTTCTTTTTTTTTTATTAATTATTTGAAAATTTATATTGAAAGCAAAAAGAAGAATATAACAGTCAGTATAAAAACCCGTGCTTGTACATTCTGAACTATGTATATACTGTGGAAAAAGTACATACATACATGAGTATAGAACTAGAAAGAGATGACAGTAGCCTGTATACTACTCGTATTGGTATACATTTTATACATATATATATATATATATATACATATATATATACATGTATGTATATGAGGCATGCCGAGCCGTGCGCATCATATATGGATATATATGTAGAGAGATATACTCTTTGTATATATATAATGTATACTAATAACGCACGGAGGTATATCTATATACATATATATACACAGTATACATATAGCTCATGGAAAGCGTTCGGTGACGATGTCGCGAGTCCCATGATTTTTGTTTACCCAAAATGTGCTCAACGCGCCTAAAGAAGTTTTCACTTCAAAATTTTGTCCGAATTACAGCACGTCGATGTTTTACGACTCCATGATAGAAATCGAATTTCGTATATGCATATGGAAAATTACATACAAACTCATATAGTTTGCATGCGTGAAAGACCCGCCAAGCACTAATATTCTTGTGATTTCATCTCCCCTAAATTGGAAAACAAATTCTTCTTGCAGTTGTTCTTTACAAAAGACTACTATTAAATTGATAGTCTATAAGATGAACAAAGGAAACACTTATTTTCGTGACTGATCGTGTGTCAAGGTGGGATAGATGGTTTTTGAAACGAAAGCACAACACAATCAATGAGGAGGAAAAAGGAACTTCGAGTTTTATTCAAGGACTATTTTGTTTTGAGAATAATTAATGATATTTTGTTTTGGAAACAGTAAATTAAGAGACATGAAAAGTAGAGGAAACATTACTTTTCTCTGACGTTAATTTATTTTAAATTTGGAAACAAAAGAGTTTTTATTTCTCCCTTTAAATCCTGATAATTTTTTTCTTTACTACAAACACTTTTTTCAGAAAAACATTGTACAATGCTTCGAAGAATTTATTTGTTTTAGTTTAAGAAATCGATTTTTCCAAATCATTTATTATAAGGGGGGGACGGGGCAATGCTTAATCTAACCGACAGTCAAATCCCGTGTTATTTTATGGGAAAAATCGTTTTCTCTATTACTTATTGCATAATACATACACATACACACACACACACAAATATATATACAAATCCCTGAATTCATGAGCCAAACTTTAAGGTTAGGTAAAATACATATAAAAAAACATTTTTTGTATAGCAATATGGGGCCGGAAATGACAATCTTTGGTGAGCCCCGAGCTCACCCTTCCACCGCTTCAGTTTCTTTTTCTTGTTTCTTTATATTTTGAATGGTACTAGTAATTTTTTCTTATACTCGCGATTGTGTTTGTTTTTTTTCTTTTTCATGTTGTTTTCCATGAATTTCGCTCTTTTTTCGATTTTAATGTGCGGTGCGCTTCACGTTTTTTCCGCCTGCACTTTTCATTTCCGACCCCGTATTGCTATACAAAAAATGCTTCTTTATATGTGTTTTACCTGCCTTAAAAGTTTGGTCCATGAATTCCGGGATACCCAGTAAAAAAATATATATATCAATTTTGTTTTCACATTCAGAAAATTCATAATCGTTAAATTAGTAGTCATTTTCGGAAAATTTATTTTTCACTTTTTTATTTATTTTTTTATTATTATTATTTTAGTTAAAATTGTAAGAAAGGCATCTAGTTATTTTTTTAACTTAAAAAATAGATAAAAAATAAATAAATGAAAAAAAATGAAAAAAAAAAAATAAAAGAATAAAAAACAATGAATTTGTTGTGAATTTTATGAATGTGAAAATGGAATTATATACATATATATATATATTAGGTGTACCGGAAAGTTATGTCGTTTTGAATTAATAAAATGAAACCGGAAATTTTTGTTTAACAGTGTTTACATGGTACTTTACAAATAACCATCTTATAAGTTACCTAAGAATATCTTAAATTTTATCCAGGATAAATTTCCGATGTCAGTATTTTAATTCAAACCGACAGAACTTTCCGGTACACCTAATATATTAGGTAATGAATACTACTTGTGGAAATAAATTTTCACATAGAATAACTTAGACGTTGACTGTCGGCAAAATTAGGTAATTTGCAGTCTTAAATTATTTAAATTTATTTAAAGTTGCTACTGTCTATTTTCCAGAACCAAAATTCTTTTTATAGTAATCTTCTGTGATATATTTCTATGATCGATTAAAGGTAAATTAATAAAAATATAAATCAGGGAATAAAGGTGGTTTCTAGCAACTCTGTTTTAATACCGTGGAAAATTATAAAAATTATTCCCTTCCATCAAAATGTGTGCGATACATGTGTCCAGAAAACGGTTGATCAATTTTGAAAACAAAAAAATAAAAATCGATTTGAGATAAAGATGTGCCGCTGGCTGCATTGATATTAGAAAAGAAAGAAATTTTGAAAGATATATTTTCTTGAAAATAATTAAAGATTTTGTCGACATGTGTCGCTGCCAGCTGTAGTACGAAATAGGCATCGAGAATAGGTTTTTGGTGGTTCATCAATTATCATTTCTTGTGGTAAGGTGCCCAGCCCAGCTTCACTACTTCACTCTAGAAATAACATCAGTAACTTTGGTTTGCTCATTAATCCAAGTGCTTCGCTTTCTGTCTTTCGGGTAAATCCTAACATACATCTCTCCATGCTTCTCTGAGTACTTTGTTTATATACCCCTTTACTTAAGATATTAAATAAACAGAAGAACCTGGTCATTTAAAAAATATTTCACTAAACCTATTCTAAATAAACATAATCATAATTTTATCACTTCCCTTAAGTTGTTATATATAGTCATACTGTGTGAATATTTATCTAAGTCTACATCTAAGCAGTGTTGGGCATAATTGATTAAAAAGTAATTGAATTACAATTGAATTACATTATAATTATTTTACTGTCAATAAATTAACAAATAATTGATTACAAATAAATTGAATTACTTATTCAATTTATTTGTAATAATTCAATTTATTTGTGATCAATTACTTGTTAATCGATTGACAAAAAAAAAAAAAAATATAATTATAATTTAATTGTAGTTCAATTGTAATTCAATTACTTTTTAATCAATTATGCCCAACACTGCATCTAAGGCATTTTATCAGAAAAATTTATAAAAGTCTATAAAAATGTACTGAAATAATTAAAACAGTATCTTTTTCATGAAAATATTTCTTTTAATTACTCTAAATTCGTACGGCTTTTTATTGTACTTTTAGAAAATTTCTCACCGGTTTTATCTATAACTTAAGCCATACAAACGAAAAATTTTTCAAAGGTTTGAGAACGAAAATAAAATATAGAATTATGGTCGTGAAATAAGCCATTAAATGAAACGGAGAACAAAGACTGATGCAATAAATCAGATATACGTTTCAAATTGTATTGGTTTTATTACATGGAAAAAATTTCTTCAATTAAGTTCGTTTTATGATTTGGTACATGATTTTCAGCAGAACGATTCAAAAATCTAAAAATACTTCCGTATCACAGTACTGTAAATTTACTGTTCTTTCATCACGCAAGATTATCACCGTAAAAATAAATAGTTTTTGAGAGATACATTTTATGTTGCTGAAGGTATTTATTTCAGGTTTACTTTAAAGCATTTGTTATAAAGGGAAAAAGAAATGTTATTATACTATTAATGTAAATGAAAGATATTTCGATTCATCAGCTCTATTGACTGTACATCTGCGAATTATCATGATGAAAAATAAATTTGCAGACAGAATATAATTTAGTACAGCAGGACTATTTTATATATTACATTTTTTTTTTTTTTTTTTTAGTACAGAGGACTATTAGTCTCAATCTACGGATAAAACGTTGTCGCTAGTTTTACGATGGTTGGACATTTATCGAAATAAAAAATTTATCGAAAATATAATTGAATAATTTGAAAGCGATGTTATAATTTGAAAAAAAAAAAAAAAAAAAACTAATAGTCCTCCGTACTAAACTAAATTCTGCTTTTGCCAGAATTTCATCTAAATAGATTTTTTTTTTTTTTTAAGAAAAAGAAAAGAAAAGGAAATTAATAATAATCAGTATCGAAACGGACAATATCGAATAAGTTGAAGAAGCCCTTTCTTAGTCAAAAATACATAATTTATTTTATTTTTTAATTGTTGCCAAAAAAGTTTACAAGTTGATTTTATTTTAATTATTTATTTATTTGTGTCTGTGTGCTTGTGTATACTTCTATATAATGGCTTGTGATAACTGTATGCCCTCTTAAAAACCTCTGTTCGCATACCTTTACTGGAAAACATTATTTCTATTCTCGTACGACTTCTCGTCAAATTGTGTTTTGAATAATTTCGTAAATGAAGGTCCATAATTTTTAATCATTCGAGGAATTATTTTCCGCTTTAGAATTAAAATCTCTCACCAACAATTAAACCAATTAAATTACATTCAGATTTGTTTTATTATTATTTATTTTACTGTTGAAACGTTTGAAAAATAGTTTACACCATGAGTGTAAATCCGATTGTCTACAAAATGGCAAGAGAAGTAATGCACATGCGATGCTTGTAAGAAAAATGGTTTTCAAACACTTTTTTCTTCTTTTTTAGCTTGTTTTTCAACAATTTGAATTTTGTTTCTTAGAAATAGAAGAATATATATATATATATATATATAACTTAATTATTTTACTAAATCCAACAGTTAATCGATTTTTAAATATGTTAAAGTTTTTGTAATTATGTACAATAATTGTCTTGTCCTTCAATTTGTTTAGAGAAAAATTATCACACTTTTTTTTTCCGACATAAGAACTTCATTAATTATTCACATGTTAAAAAAGTTCTTTCTTTTTTTCCTCCCCCCCCCCCAAAAAAAAAAAAAAAAAAGTACGCGTAATTTTTTTGGCACGAACTTGTCTATACTTTTAAATAATTTTTTGAATCAATTATCCGATTGAGTAAAAAATTAAAAAAAAAAAAAAAAATGTGACGTCAGCTAGATTTTTGTCTTCATTAAAAAGTGTACCAATTTTCGTAGCGATCGATTGAACAGTGTGTAGCTTTGTATAGCGGATGACCTGAAGCATTCAAAATGAAACCCTGCAAATGATGATGAAGTGAAATGCCTGATTGAATTCTATAATCCTATCGTATTAGTAAATGCTAAACAAATGCTTCCGGCCGAAACATCAAGCGCAATCCTTAAACAGTAAATATTTTAGCTAATCAGTTTTCGATAAATTTACATGTTTTGAAGGATCTTGAACGCGATTTGACTATTTTTAGAAAATGTATGTCTGTGTGTATCAAAAATATTTTGAACACTGTATCTCACTAACCAATAAATGAAATTTAACAAAACACGGTGACTATTTAGTCGGACTTTGGCGTAAACTGGTGTTGACTATATTGGAGGATCAACCGCGCAACAGTTGTAGGACAAAATTTCGTATAAATGTACGTAATGAGAATTATTTTCAACGAATGTTTGTGAAATTAATAAGAATTATTAATAATAGTAATAGTAAACTATAAAACAAGTTGTGTGTATCTAGAAAAACTGCTCCTACAAATTGACTTTGATTGGAAATTTTGTATTATACTTCTCTAAGTTGAAAATTGTCTGCACTCGTTAAATAAAATAATTTAAATCAATAATTTGTACGGAGTGTATTTGCACTGGAAAAATTTCCACAAAAGCTAAGTTTCCTGTTTTTCCAGAGAGTCCTCATACCAGAAATTTTCTATAACAATTTTTTATTTATTCGGTTGTAGAAAATAAATGTGATAGATTTATTCTTGAAAATATAGTGGTAATAATCAGATTAAAAAATTTAAATTTTGGCAACTATGCAATAAAGTTCCTTTAAAATCTTAAAGGCGTAAAATAAGAGTACAACTATTGCAAATGTAAAAACAAATAAAGTAATATAATGTTGTTTATTAATGTTTCTTCAGTAACCTCTTAGAAACTTCACAAAGAGACTATTAAAGTAAAAAAGAAATGTGACCTTTTTATTTCATTTTGTTTTGTTTTGTTTTTTATGTGCTGTTTCTACGAATGAGGCTTTTCTCTAGGCATTTCTGAGTTCAAAAAAGAAAGTAATTGCGGATGGAGATAGGGTGAGGGGAGGAACGTAAAAGTAAACTTTTTTCTACAAGTGTGAACTTTTTCAAAATTTATTTGAAATCCTTCCAGCACCCGACTTTTATGTTTATCAGATCTTTAATTTGTTGTACTCAACTTTGTCTGCTGCAACTTTTATTCGTTTTGCAAAAGAATCTCTGTAGAGAAATAAGAAAAGTTATATTTAAACTTGAGTTCTTTGTTTCTGAAAGATTTAATGGTAAGTAAATTGTTTGCACAAAAACAATGGAAGTGAAGAATAAAATCAATAATTTTATTTACGATATTTTGTGTTAATATTTACAGATATTAAGTTTTATGATCTGTTTCCATTTGAAGTGTTGTTTTTTTATAAATTGTACTTCATCTAAAATTTATGGTGTAATACCTAAAATCTCAAATGTATTTAAAATGATACACGAAAAATCAAAATGAAATGCAATGTAAAAGACAGAAATGCATAATTAGAGTTAAATTGTTTTCTTTAAACAAGTATTCCTGTTGGAAAAATCTTGTTATTAATTATATATTTTTAATTAAAACTGAAGAAGGAGAAACACTCTTTGCTCTTATTTTTAATTTGTGGACAATCTTACATTTGTTCATCAACAAGATGTTAGAATACCATACCTGCCAACCTAACCCGGAAGATTGTTAGTCCCGCCTATCTTTTCACACCAGTCTTTTTTTTTTATTTTTAAGTACTTTTCTTTCTATTTAATCATAAATACATTTGAAGAGAATTACTCTAAAAATTAAGTGTTGTACGAAAAAGGACTAACAATCTTCCAGGTTAGATTGGCAAGTATGTATAGTGCAGCCAAGT
Organism: Salticus scenicus; assembly: GCA_963930645.1. Lineage (NCBI taxonomy): Eukaryota > Metazoa > Arthropoda > Arachnida > Araneae > Salticidae > Salticus > Salticus scenicus. The sequence continues at coordinate 277,802,917 of OZ005655.1, forward strand.
TTCCTAAAACTACCAGAGACGACGCGTCCGAAACGTTGGAGGGGTGTCAGCTTGACCGGCAGGTTGTCATTTGGAAAACATCGAATAATTCGCGTTCTGTTATCATTCATTTTCTCTGAGCCAGATGACTATCACGCCTATTTTAATAGTGGACTCGTTGAATTAACGCTTGCGCAGAGGCTTCCATGGTTTCATGAAATGTGGTCGAAGAATAATACGGCTATGGTAATGCACATTCTTGCCAATATACTAATTAATATTCCGTAGTATTGTTAGCCCCGCCTTCTTTTTCACACCAGAATATTTTTAGAGTACTTTTCATCTTATTTCATCGCAATTGCATTTGGAGAATATTACTCTAAAAATTTACTGGTGTAAAAAAAAAAAGGCGGAACTAACAATACTACGGAATATTAATTAGGATGTTGGCAACTATGAATACACGTCCAGTAAGTCTCTCCATCTGAAATTCTGTGGATTGTTTCAATAGAGTAAATTTTGTACCATTAAAAAAAAAAGTTTTAAATATTTAATTAATGTACGAGAATGGGCGCTGAAAGGAAATAATCATTTATGTATGTTATCATATATGTCAATAATTAGGTATGGTTTGTTTTATTCCATAAAGTAAAAGATAAATTTTACCTTTGTGATGTCTGAAATATATCTATTAGACTTAAAAACCAAAATAATAATAAATAAACAAGGATAAGCACATACATTATTGTATGTTCCATTAAGGATATATTGCAATGCGTTATTGTATGATTTAAATGTGCATACTATAAGTCATACGCAATACATCGGATGGCGATGTGTCACAATTTGGAGATTGGTATACAATATTTTTTCCGTATTCCCCCGTCCAAAGGTGTTATGTCTGTATATACAGGTTGCCGTGGTATTAGATCCTGTCGCTACTTTGGCGACGCTATTTAAAATAGCAATTTAAAACCGTGTCGCTACTTTGGCGACGTTATTTAAAATAGCAATTTCAGTACTTTAACAAGAAATAAGGTAAATGGCTTGCCTTCATCGGTCCAGAGAGTCATGGGGACTGCCGGCCACTTCATGATTCATATGATTCACATGATTCATATGTACGATAGGTAACGCAGTTAGTCGTTGACCTACCAAGATGTGTGCTGGCGTAATTGGTGATGGTTCACCAGAGTCAGAATATACAAATGCAATCGGTCTGGAATTATTCCATTATTATTCATAGATGACGAAGAATACACATGATTCATAAATATGAATCCAATACGGTCACAAACATTTATTATGACGATCACTAACAACGGTACAAAGCGAACTACACAGGAGGAGAAGAAACAAAAATTAATAACGGCGTACAGCGCCATCTACAGGTTTCAGATTGATCAATGATAATCTACACATTGGCCCCCGGATGAACATTAATTATAGGTTCATTTTATAATTGTATCTATATCAATAAGAAAAAATAAATTTTACACAAAATATCATTGTTCTAAATGTCATTGTTCTAAATTAGAGATAAGAAAGTTTGATCTAGTTCTTTTCGAACATTTCTATCGGATATAACAACTGGAAAGGTCGGCGTAAAGTTCCATTAGCTGTTTTGAACTCACATGAGCGTATTTTCCCATCCCTACCCAAATTTCCACAAATGTCTTGGTAGCTTTGAATAGTGAATTAGAACAACATCATTTACCGCAAAATCTCGGATACTGGAGTGTCGACTGGTCATGGCGGTTTTCAATTGAAGAAGATATTCATTCTTCCATCGTGACCAGAACTGGTCCAATATGCGTTCCTTTAAGTTGAATCTTTTTACATACGAGTGAGAAGTTCCAGGAAGCACATGGGGTTTCATATGTACGATAGGTAACGCAGTTAGTCGTTGACCTACCAAGATGTGTGCTGGCGTAATTGGTGATGGTTCACCAGAGTCAGAATATACAAATGCAATCGGTCTGGAATTTATCGAAGCTTCTATTTCTGTCAAAACGGTATGTAGTTGGGTATGTGTCAACGTTGTTTTGCCAAGGACCTTTTTTAATGCAGTTTTAACAGAGCGAACCAACCTTTCGTAGAAACCTCCCCACCATGGCGACATTTCCACGATATATTTCCACATTATTTTGTTACTACTGTAGTAATCTTTAAGGTCGGGATAGCTAATTATATTATATATATTTTTTAACTCGATATCAGCTCGATGAAATGTTCGTGCGCTGTCAGAATATATTGTGTGACAAAGACCTCTCCTTGCCACTATTCTTCTGAAGGCCAATAAAAATGTTTCAGTTGATAGGTTCTCTACTAATTCAAGGTGCACTGCTCTTGTTATCGCACATGTGCACAACAATATATAATATTTGCTGTCACTGTTTCTAACGTATAAGGGGCCTTCAAAATCAAGGCCAATCACTGAAAAAGGCTTTTGTTCATTGATGCGATCTACAGGTAACGGAGCTGTAATCTGGGCTCCAGATCGAGCGTTAAATCTTATACAAATTGTGCATTTTCTTAATACGCTTTTTACCGCCTGTCTGCCCTTGATTACCCAAAATTCCTCCCGTAATTGAACTAATGTATCATTAATGCCAAAACGAAAAACCTTTTCATGCGCATTTTTAATTAACAAATCAATTAATTTACCCCTTGAAAGCAACAGGATCGGGTGTTTTTCATTAAAGGAATATTTTGATTTCTGAAGCTTTCCTCCGATACGCATTATTCCCTCGGAATCTAAAAATGGCGAGAACTCAATTAAATTTGAATTTTTCGAAATAGGTTCCCCATTTATCAAACAGTTTAATTCATTCGGAAAACTAATTTTCTGTGTATATTTAACCCACATTGTTTGCGCACTACCAATTTCTTCCGCCGACAATGGACCCCTAAATTTCTCGTTTTTAGGATTCGCGTTATTGAGAAATCTCTTTATCCATGCCGTAATTCTGAGGATCCTTAAAATGTTACTATATTTTTCAAGATCTAGTATTGGTTCAACTGTTTCTATAGAGATATTAAACTGAACTATTTTTTCAGGTGTTTTCCTTTTTTCTTCGGTAATATATTGCGTGTCTACCTCTTCACCAATATCATTGCCTTTACCATTTAGCTCAGATAACCAATTTGGACCTCTAAACCAAAAATCATTATTAACTAACGCATTTGCGCTAATACCACGAGTAACTAAATCTGCGGGATTATCCTTTGTATTACAATATATGACCAATTTTCGGGTTCTGACAATTCCTGAATTTCGACTACTCTATTTTTAACAAAGGGTTTCCATTGTTTCACCGATCCCTTCACCCAGTGTAAAACAATAGTAGAATCTGTCCAATAAAATTTCTCGATGTCAATTTCTTTAAATATATCACAAATATATTTCGCTACTCTAGCTGCTATCACCGCTCCCATTAACTCAATCTTGGTAACGTTAGTTTCTTTAGCGGCGCAACTCTAGCCTTTGACATAATCATGCTTACATAACATTTTTTATCATTACTGATAACCTTAAAATATGCAACACAACCATATGCAAGTGTGAAGCATCTGAAAAAATGTGTAATTCTTCTGGCGAATTTTTCAAATCAACATAAGCGAAATAGCATCTATATATTCGAAGTTCTAATAAATCCTTAATTTCGTTACACCACTTTATCCAAATTCCCTTAAGATCATCCGGCAATTCGTGATCCCAATCCATACCTCTTTCCCACATTCTTTGAAGAAAACACTTTATTCTAATTAAAAAGGGAGATATAATCCCAATAGGATCAAAAAATTTCGCAGCAGTATGAAATACATATCTTTTCGTACATACCGATATATCCAAATTTTCAACTATAGATTTCAAAGCTAATCCCAATTTATCACTATCTTTATCCCACGCCAATCCAAGAATATTTATTACACTATCATCAATTACCCCCGAAAAACAATCATTTTTATCTCACATGGTATTTAATTTCTGTGAATTCGTACTAAACTTTCTCAATTTCATTCCAGACTTTGCTAAAATATTTACCGCAGTAGAAGTTAATTCATAGGCACCGTTTACGGTATCGGAGCCATAAAGCAAATCGTCCACAAACAGAGCTGAATTTAACATTTCATAACTATCCGGATAAATTTCCCTATATTCCTTAATGTGTTTCTTAATTATTGCCGTTAAAAAGAAAGGAGAAGTTGTACAACCAAACGTCGCTCTGGTCATTCGCATTATTTTATAATTCTGGGTGTCCTCATCAAACCATAAAAACTTAAGAAAATTTCTATCGGGTTCCGCGATTTCTATCATTAAAAACGCCTTTTCAATATCTGCGCAAAACGCAATCTTAAACATTCGAAATCTATTAATTACATCCAAAATTGGTGGTGTAAGACATGGCCCCTTTAAGAGACAATCATTTAAAGATTTACACCCCGAAACTCTACTGGAACAATTAAAAACAATTCGTACCTTTGTTGTCTGTTTTTCCTTTCTAATAATTTCACGATGCGGGGCGAAATACTCTCTTTCTGACCGACCGCATTCTTCTACGATGCCTAGTTGTTTTTGTTCAGTAATTATCTGCTTATATTGCTCAAAAATCCATTTATCCGCTTTTAATCTTTTCCTCAAATTATTGAATTGCCGTCTAGCATTCTCAAAATTGTTCGCAAAATTATCAATACTATGATCATTCCATAATAACCGAGTAATATAACGACATCCCGTATATTCTAACTGTTTATCAAATTTATTTATTATTTCCAGATCAGAAGTAGAAATCAATTGATCATCATTTATGCCTAAACAATCTAACGACCATAGATTTTGCAAATCATAAGCTATGCAATTAGGTGATTCATTTTTTTCCATGCATGAATGGTTTTCATGTAAATAAACAGAGTCAGAACATTCAATCTTTAGCACCGATGCGCCAGTAATTAAGCCGTCTCGATATGTTGCTGAATTATTATTTCCTGATAACGTCCATCCTAATGCTGTGTTAACCGCAAACAACGAACGATTCATTTTCTTTTTATTTTTTTTTGGAGTTTCCAATATAAACCTGCACCGATTAATATGTCTGGCTCCTTCGAATGCAATTGAGAAAAATTATTTCTTTTCCCCTCATTAGAAACCAAAACTTTTCGAATTAATGCGTCATCAACTATTTTTAGCTTTGTAAACGATATCTGATTCACGACTAATGCCTCTACATAACATTTTTGTTTGTGGTTTTTTAAATGAGACAATTCGAAATTTACAACTGAATATTCTTTTTGCTGGGGTTCATCACAAGAAAACGGGTATATGATTAGAGTTTCTTTTCTAATTACAGGCAATTTTAATTCACGAGCGAGTGATATATTAATGAAGTTTCGTTGAGACGCATTGTCAAACAATAATACACACTTTAAAGAGTTTAAATTAGAATTATTTGTTATTCTTGCGAAGCAAGTTTGTAAATATATTTCATTATTCTCAAGCGGATTTTGTACAGAACATTTGCATGACACTACAGAATTATCATTTTCGTAAGCACTATTCTCAGAAGAATTTGTTTGGGTATGTTCAATTTGATTTTTATTTCTCATTTGAGCCGTTGTTGGAGTTTCCGATTTTTGCTTATAGCAAATTAATGTATTATGTTTGCCTGAACATGTGTCACATTTGAGACCCGATAAACAAAATTTAGCTGTATGTTTACCTCTTTTGAAACATAAATAACAGATTCCCTGTTTGCGTAAAGACAATTTTTTGTCCTCTAAATTTAATTTGCACTACACAGGAGGAGAAGAAACAAAAATTAATAACGCGTACAGCGCCATCTACAGGTTTCAGATTGACCAATGATAATCTACAGATCCTGCTCATAATGAATAAATTTATTGTAATACACAAAAATAAGGAATGTAATATAAGTAATACACACACACACACACACACACACACACACACATATATATATATATATATATATATAATACAGGGTACCTGATAAACTGAAAGACTTATTTTAACTTTACCTTTTTTTTTTTTTTTTTTTAATTTAATGATGTCTCAACTCTTTCATTAAAAACTTATTATGAAACTTTTACCAATTAAACTCCAATCATATTGTTAATTTTACTACCAAAAGTCAATCAAATTAACTCACTTAATATAAAAGAAATATATTAGTACGATGGCATAGTGACATCAAAAAAACATTTATTTATTTATTTATTTATTTTAAGTCGGTATTTCAGATACTCTGACAGCAGAAACATAAAAATGATTGATATCCAATCTATTTGCAATCTGGCGTTGAACTGCATTAGGTGTATTTTTTCAAGATCAAAAGTACAGGCTGGTATTTTTCCTTATATATATCAAAAATAAGGAAATTACATTTTTACTTTTCTTTTCTTTACTACAACTTTAATTCTAAAAATACCAAAATACTTTTTATGGTTAACCAGTTTTCTTAGCATTAGAAAAATGTTTTCCAAACAAAATAAAAATACCTGACGAACATTTCTGTGCTAAAATTAGACTTCTGTATATAAGAAATTTATTATGTTTGACAGTTGGAAGAATTACTGGTTCTTTATGTCCAGTCGAAATGTAATTTCTATCGAGGGTTGGAGTTCATTATTTATTGATTAGAATTTTTTTCTTTTTTCTTTTTTAGTCAGATAAAAAAAAAAAAAAAAAAATAGATGATGAATTTATGTAGCAAAAAATTTTAAAGTAATTTGTTTTTGTACTTTATTTGGCAACTGAAGTAAACTTTCAAATTATGTTGCTGCCTCTTTAAAATAATTAATAAAGAAAAAAGAATAAATGTTAAACATTTATTAAATTTTAACTTATAATTAATTGTTTTATTTATAGGTTAAAGTTAATAATTTATAGATTAGAAATGAGATATTTGTTGCTTAAGATATCTATTATTCATAAAATAGAAAAAATCTGTAACTATTATGTCAGTCAACGACCAAATAAAAGTGCCAAAATTTGAAACTATTAAATAAAATATTTATAAAGAAGATGGATCACTTGCGAAAAATATATTTTATAATACATTATTTCATTTATGATATTAATTTTAGTTTATGTTTTCGGTTCGGCTAAACCAAAAAATGGTTTATTTCATTAAAAAAAAAAAGAAAAAAGAAAAAAAACTCATAAATATGTATGAAAAAAAAAAAAATAAGGTATGTAAGGTGCTAACTATGTAAATTTATCAATTTTACTAAATAAAATTATAAAGCCATAAACAAATAAAAATTATTTTGTTATTGAAATACTTGTTAAGTACTTTAGTTTTATATTTTATAAAAAATGCAAAACCTAAACTTTAAAGCCCTAACATTAAAAAGAAAAAAAAAAGTTACAACAACGAATTTTCATTATCACTGGCAGTATGTATACAGGTGTTGAACAAAATAATGTGAACAATTTTGCTATTTCATGTTTTGTCGAATATCTTGTAATGTGTTGTTCTTGAATTTTGGGAATAAGGAAAACATGTCTTTCCTCATATTTTTCAGCAAAGATTTTGTCACGAAGCCTCTTAGGGGAGGAACAACAAATCCAATAAAATGAAAAGTATTTGTGATAACCCTGTATATGAAAAAGCTTCGATTGTTCTGCAAATTTTAGATATCGTTATCAATATTATATTTTATACATGTGTAGAGTTTTGTGAGGATATCTTGAATATTTAAGGAATTATTAATATTTTATTAAAAATACAAAACTTTTTCGCAAGTTTTTTCTTTACAAATCTTCTAAAATCGCCTTAGATATTTGCAAAGCACCTATTGATAAAAATTCTAACTTTTTTTTTTTTTTCCTCTCAGTTTTCGCAGAGCACAGCACCGCATAATTAATTTCGTCTGTAGGTGGCGCTACGCTCTGCAAAATCGGGAAAAGAAAATGAGTTACAATTTTCGTCAACAAGTGGCTCTGCGTCTATATCTAAGGCGATTTCTGCATATTTTTTGTAAAAATCAAAATAAATTTTGTGCGTTTCGTCTAGATTGACCGAAATTGCTAGGATGAATCTGCAAAAATTAACATCTGTGTGGGAAAAAAATATATATATTTTATTTTTTAGAAAAAATTTGCAAAAAACGCTTTAGATACTGGCGTAGTGCCACCTATTGACGAAAACTGTAACCGTTTTTTTTTTTTTATCATTATTATTATTATTATTTTGTCAGAGCGCATCACTTGTACTACATGCTAGTGAAATTTTGTTTCGTTTGGAGCCATAGAACCGCCTTCTAAATTGGTGAACTTTAATTGTAACAACCTTGTATGTATATAATTTATATTTAATGAGTTCAATTTTTTTCAAAGAAAACCAAAATTTTATTAAAGAGTAAGTAGACTACACGACAGAACATCTAACGGTCCGCTCTACTGAGGCCTCGAACCCATTCCTAACTTTTGGTATTTGTTGAGTAGACCAGTCAGCTGTAATAAAGTATGCAAAGTAAAAATATACAATCTACATTCCAAAAAAAATTTGAAAAAGGAGTCAACATGTACAACTACAGCACACTTATTTATATATACACTAAAGTATGTTAAAGTAATAGATATATTTGTATTTTTGTTAATGAATTTTATTTTATTTTTTGTATTACTCCTTTTAGACAATTTAGAAAGCAAAAGATACTAATTGATTGTAAAAATACTTTAGTTAGGTATTATCTTTTGCAAAAGATAACTTTTTGTTTTTACTACATATTAAAAATCTAAAAGTAATAAAAACAAATATCTATGTTCGATCAATCTTAAACCACATGCATTTATTAAGTATAGAATCCTCTAAATATTAAAATTTTCACTCACCTAAATCATTAATGTTAAGGTCTTATTCCCGCAATTTCATTAATTAATGACATTTTTTCCCCTATCTTCTTTTCCTGAAATAATTTTTATTTCTTATTTTTCTATCATCAATATTTATTTTTGATTTGAAAAATACATTACTGAGCTATTACTGGCATTTGAATGTATCCCAACAGTATACGCATCTAAATTTAGATTTGCTTTAACGATCGCTTTATCACCTTAATATTCATAATCCCAAATCTCTCTTTAGTTTGAAACTTAATCATTAGTGACAAGGGAATAAGAAATGTTTAAATGCTTTGCAATTTTTAGTGTCTTACTAGCCGAAATTAAATGGTTTTAGACTAGAAATGAGAAATCGGCTTTGATATTTTAATATTGGAGAAAAATAATCATGTATTTCATTAATTATACATTCTCCAGTTAAGTTATATTCTTTAGCACATGTTTGTTGTATAATTTAATTCTATGTTTATATGTTTCATGTTTTTTTTTCCAATTATCAGTGTTAAGTGGTTGTTTTAGTTCCTACCTCGAAGATTTTTATTTTATCAAAAGGGCAACACCGGGTTACTTTCAGTGGTAGAGAAATTGACGGAGAGGTTGATCGCTGTTTTTAAAGGGTTGGTTGGTTGGATGGATGGGTTTTACGTCGCACTAGTGATGCGCAATGGGCAATTGGCGATAGTCTTGGATTCACCCCTATAGATGGTCCGGAGACATGCCATCACAATTTTTATCTTCCACGGAAGGGATGGCTCTTTCCGTTTCGGTGACCCCAGAGGTATAATTTTTGATGGGAACATGGAAGACATTGCGGCCACGACAGATTTTACGTGCACCAGTCACCATTAGTGTAAACGACGGTCTTTGGCCGGCTCGAATACCGAACTTGCAATCTTCCAATTACGAGTCTGGCGTTCTATCGACTGGGCTATCGCGGCTCATTGTTTTTAAAGGGGGAAAAAATGTTGTTCACTCAGTTTATTCGCCCTTTAGTAGGCGGTATTTATGGTAAAGATATTTTTTAATGCATTTTAGTATTGTATTTTAAATTATAGATAGTTAATTCGCCTAATGTAGTTGACACTTTAGAAATCTTTATTGGCATGAAGTTATATAAGGATAAAGTAAGGTAAAATTGCATCGATTTCACATAAAGTGTGAAGTATAATGTGCTGACATTGTTTTTATGTTACCGTCAAAATAAAAGAAAGATTGAAGTTTAGTTTCTCTATTTCACCAGTGGCACCTACAACGGCGCACTTTACGAATCATGTTGTCGATTTATGATAAACCGTTTGCAACTTAAATGTAGATAAGCGCGTTAATGAGTAAGCATGCATTGTCGCTCGAATTATATATGTATGTGAAATTTTCAGCTCAATAAGGTGATACAAAGTAGTTTAAAATTCAAAAATAAATTTTAAACTAGATTTGGGGTCCCGCAGAGCCTACAGATCCCCACCCTTAAATCCGTTACTACTTGAGAATGTACTGTCACCAGATTAATACATGTAAACAAAATTTCAGCTGAAAATTCAATAAACTACACTGAGAAAAAAAATATATACCGCCTTCATCTAGAATGAATGAGTAGTCATTTTCTAAATCCCTTAACTAGAAATATAGATTTCCGGGCTATGCGCATAAGGCAAGCCAATAAACTGAATAAACGAAATGATCGAGAATTTCTAGTGCACACATTTCTAGATGGTGAAACAATATTCGGAATCTTTTGTATGGCGAGAAATTCTCGCTTGATTTTCAAGAATTGGGTCATAAACCAAGATTATAGTTGCTGAAACCCGCCTCTTGTAGTCTCATTTATTTGCAGAGATATTTAGATAATTTTGCCCTCGAGAATACGCCTTAGCATTCTAATATGGGCTCTAGAATTCTAATAGGGGTTTCTAGAACTTGCTTTTAAAGGGGACTAGAATTTATAAGGATGACATGGAACTATTTTTTCTAGAACCACAATTTAGATTCTAGATGTCAGTTACAGAATTTTTTCTCAGTGTAGTTGGTATAAGTGAACTCTGCTCAATTCCATATCACATTTTCGCATTCATAAATTTTTACAAGTAGGCACATTGAATTCATGAAACACAGCAATGAATCCGATTAATGACCACACCCGATTGGAGACTGAAACGCTCTCACCTCTGACCGAACCAATCCGCCCTTCGATACATTTAACTTATCCTTATATTCTGCAAGTATTTAGCGGTGTCAGTTTCATAAATAAGTTTTCAAGCAGTTCTATGCTGTTTTCCATTCTGTAATCCTTATAATGCGATTTTAGGCGAAATATTGCCCTATTATGAAATTTTATGGAAAAATTTAAAGACTTTATTTTTAAATTTTTATTTTGATAATTTATGTAGTCAGATTGCAGGTTTCTTTTTCAATAATCCATATACAGAGAAACTTGAATAATTCGAACTTGTTTAATTCGAAATTTTGGATAATTCGAATATTTTACACGGTCCCTTGAATTTTGTATTAAAATAATGTTAAAAAATCGTGGATAATTCGAATTCTATTTTGGATAATTCGAGTTTTTCATACGATTACCTTTAAAATATTACAGTAAAATTTGTTCCCGAGATTTTACTCATCTGAAGTGCATTATCAATTCTTATAGTCTTTCAAAAAAAAGGATAAGGAAATACAATAGAAGCCCCTAGCTAGTGCACCAGAAGATATGGTGCATATGTATGAACTTCGAGGTTTTTGTGAATTGAAAGTCATGTGTAATATAGAAGATTCTATTTTTGTATCAGCTCATATGTTATGACACAAAGATTCTACTTAAAAAAGAAATAAAAAATATTTGACTATTTTTTAAAAAGTGTTGAATAGTTAAGCTCGTAAAAAATATTGATTTAATGAGGGGGGGTGAAAGGGGTAATGTAGCGGTATTCTTAGATATAAAGTTTATGTGTTAAATCTCTGATCGTAGAGTTTTAATTTTTTAATTTATCACTTTTTTTGATAAAATAGTATATGTAATTCGAATTTTTGGATATTTCGAATTTTTTTCTGGTCCCTTCAACTTCGAATTATCCAAGTTCTACTGTATATATATATATATATATATATATATAAAGGGGGGAGAGAAAATGACGTAAAAAAGTTGCATTAAAATTACAAAATTATTACAAAATAAATTACTAGAAAATATCTGCATTGTACATGCGTCCCTAAAGTACCAATTAAAATTTACATTTCATTTACTTGACTAACTTATACCTCTGTTACTCAAAACTCTGAAAACGTACTTAGATGAAAAAAACGATTTTTGATGATAGGAGATCTTCGTATAATACTTAATTACTTTCCAATTTTGGGTGGCTGACTGCGGCAAAAGCCGCAATTAAACGATTCTCGACAGCTGATATAGGAAATTGATGCAGTCATTTCGATATTTTTCCGAGTTAATTATTCATACAACTCTTGTGATAAAAGAAAGAAAATATTGAACATTTGCTTGCTTGATATATTTAATGATTGCTCAGTGTATTTAATGATTCATAATTTCAAAAAAAAAAAAAAAAAAAAAAATATTACTAATGTATATATATATATATAATTTGAATTGTTTAGTACCGTTGTAACACACAGCAGACAAAAGATAGATGAAAATACCAACATAGAATTAATTTTAATTGAGATTTAGTTCCATTAAAATAGTCACAGTATTAATTTAATTTGAGTACCAATGATCAGTCAAAACAAGTTAAAGTGCTATATATAAATATACAGTCGAACCTTGTTAACGTGAACACTGTTAACGGGAATTACTTTTAACATGAACTGTTTTTCCATAATCCCCATCAAAATGAAGACTAGTGTAATTATATGAAGATTAGTTGCTGATAGCATGAACTACTGGTTACATGAACACATTTTTTATAACGCTTGAGGATTCACGTTAACGAGGTTCGACTGTATATATACATGTTTTTTAAGTAATTGACTTTTTTTTTAAATATAATTATGATATCTGTTTTAACGACATATTAAATTATACACACATATAAAAATACATGTGTTCGTTTTTCTCTCAATAAAGTAAATATTAATATAATAACTAAAACAATCTTGAATAAGCACCCTAAAATACAAAAAAAAAAAAAAAAAATCAAAACTATTGTTTTGGGATCACAGTGAAGCACGACCTCCGTCAAAGGAACACAAGCACGAGTGCTGCAATCAAAGCGAAAGACACAAAACCGATTTGGGTGATATGACACAACGAATATTGGTTTGGGAAAAAAAAAAAAAAGAAGAAGAAGAAGAAAGAAAAAGAAGAAAGAAAAAGAAGGGAAAGAAACGAAGAAAGGGGGGAAAATATAATAAATCTAAAATTATAATTATATTAATAATACGATTAAAAATAAATATAAAAATAAAGCAAAAGTAACCGAAACAGAAAAATGTATCATTAATTTACAAGCATCAGACAAGAAATGCGTGGGATAAATATAATTAACAAGATTTTTTGCGCTTTTAAATTCGTAAAAAGCTTCGTGGAAATCCAAATGGGATGAGGCAAAGAAATTTTGTTAGCACTGAAACCAGTGAGGCGGGGAAAGAGAAGAAAAAAAAAAAGATTAGGTATGCGTTATTTTTAATATTAACCTGATAATTCAAAAGTTTCAAACGTTTTAAAATTTCAAGATTTTTGATTTGCTTTCGCTTTTAAATAAAGTTTGATAAAAGAAACCTACTTTATTAACCACCAGAATAACTTAATATCATGGACACATACTTATTTTAATAATGTTTTCATTATAACGCTAACGATTTATATAGAGATTAAAAATAAATAAATAAATAAATATTAAAACTGTTAATTTTTAAAAAGAGAAAGTCATTTTATTGCTTTCAGTAAAGTTTTATTACTAATTTAAAGTGTTATTACCAATACATTTAGAGATTTATTTATTTATTTATTTATTTGGTATTCTAATTTGTTTGAATATAGCTTTTTTTTTTTCTTAGTTTAATTTTAAAGTGACATATATTTCTGTTTTCCTTTAAGCATTTTTTATTTGTGATATAAAGAAATATTCTGGTGTGTCACTCACACGACTTTCTCTTACCCTGAAATTTAATACTATAAATATAGGTTGGAAATTAAAAGGTAGCATAACGAGTACTGTTATGTAAACCTATGTTAAAATAATTCAAATCAGGCTTCGGAATAGTTTTATAGGATAATTAGTTCTGTGTGAGGGGGCTACCGCTCCCTCAAACCCCCGTTTCATTACTGCACCTTAATTTACATAGAATTAAAATCTGTTATTAAAATTAAAAGTTCCCTTAAAATTATTCAGACAACTTTCACATGCAACATTCCTTGAAACTTATGAGCCTTGATACTTTTCCAGCAACAAATTTATATTAATTTGAAAATACAACTTTTGGATCTTCTGAAATTATTCGTTTTTAAGTTATTCTAAGAGACAAAGACAATAATCAAACTTTAAAAAACTTGACTTTGGTAATCAGAAAACCTCAAAACATGTTAATACACAAAAAACAAGCAACAAATATTGAGCATAAAAACATACATTATTTATCATATGTCTATGAAGGAATCATTTCCATTACTGAGCAGCTTTCCTGGACATGGTAAAATATTATAGTAAAGCACTTCCACTAACAATAAAAAAGAATGTTATCGCTTAAATATTTGCAACCCTGTTTATCGTTTGAAGAATATGTACAAACCACATAGCGCACCTAAATACAATCCTATAGTAATAATATACAGCACAACCTGAAATACACATCCATCAATTGTCAGCTATTGTCGCACTATAAACTAGTTCTTTTGTGTAGCCCTGTAAATGAACAGTGAATGATTTTTCTGCCATATTCTACATGCGGCATGTTTTTATGCATATAAAAAATATATATTCTTTCATTTGGTTTAGTGCAGTCTACAGTTGTTAAACTCTACTTACCTGCAATTTCCCCCATAGACGTAATGTATTTGAATAATCTTGAGTGTCCCTGTATATGAACCATTTGCTTCTTCTCAACGAAAACCTTAGTGCAGCATCCCTATATGGTACACATTTAGAATACTGAGTTTGGAATTTCTGCTATTATTTGTTCTTGAGATATGCTGATAACACACACGCAGAGACAGACACACCCACAGACACACACACCAACCGCTAAAAACATGATTTTCGGATTCAGGGAACCTCAAAACGTGTAAATATAACAAAAACTCGCGTTCGAAAATTGACCCTAAAACAAGGTTATGGTTAAGAGAAAGTAAAAATGATAATCTATGAGAGAGAAATATTTTAGCACTAAAATTGTTCTTTTACAATCGTAAAATGTATTTCATCTACAAAATTATGTTAACTTCTTATTCAATAATTTCTTAAAAAAGAAAAAAAAAAGTAATAATAGCTTACTCTTTAGGATATTACATGAAAAAAAAATCTTATCTGACATTTTGAAATATTTTAAAAAGAATTATTCCATTTTATGCCGGGTTTAAGAAAATAAAAACAAAACGTTTATTTATCTGATATCAATACTAAATTACAACAAAACATAACAAACAAAACATAATAAAACATACAAACAAAACTAAATACAACTTAAGCAGTTGTTTCTTGCTATTTATCTATGAAAATTTTTGAATTAACTATTCTTAGCATAACTACAAAAAGAGTGAACTTTCGTCGAATAATAAGCGTTTTTCATGCAAAAGAAATGTATTTATTCATACTATATTTATTTCTGCTGTATTTATTTCTCTGAAAGTTTCATGGGAATCTCAAAAGATATCAACTATTCCATCGAGCTAATTCAAATTCTAATCATTCGTTCTTTTTCATTTCACACAAACATATGTAAATGCTAAGCAAAGGATTTCAAATATCGGAAAGTTTTCATTTCGATATTTCTCACAGTTCATGTTTCCTTAATCCACCTCTGATCTGTTCTTTTCCTAACAAGACTTCACATCTGAGAAATTACAGCAACACTAATTAACATACATATAAAAGAGAGATTTCTAATAAGTAATTATCTTACACCAGGTAACTTTAATGATGTTTTTTTTTCCCTACTTGTAAAGAAGAAATTAAAGTGAATGTAAGTAGTGAATGTTACCCTTGAATTAAATAGTGTACAAAGTTTTCGCATAAACGAATTAAATGTAGCAATAAGTAATGAATTTAAAAGATGATTTAATTTTTTGGTTCAAAAAGACTGTTTTGTACTTCCTTATACAAAGTATAAGGAAGTATGGCAATTCCCATTTGCGAAATGGTTTACACTGAGAAAGAAAATATACCGCCTTCATCTAGAATTAATAAGTGTGGCCATTTTCTAAATCCTTTAACTAGAAATATAGATTTTTGAGATATGCGCATAAGGCATGCCAATAAACTGAATAGACGAAATGATCGAGAATTTCTACAAAGATTTTGCATAAACGGATTAAATGTAGCAATAGGTAATGAATTTAAAAGATGATTTAATTTTTTGGTTCAAAAAGACTGTTTTGTACTACTTTATACAAAGTATAAGGAAGTATAACAAGAAATCTCGATTTGCGAAATGGTTTTCATTGAGAAGCAAAATATACCACCTTCATCTAGAATGATTAAGTGGCCATTTTCTAAATCCCTTAACTAGAAATATAGATTTCCGAGCTATGCGCATAAGGCACGCCAATAAATTGAATAGACGAAATGATCGAGAATTTCTAGTCTACACATTTCTAGGTGATGAAACAATATTCTAAATATTCTGAATCTTTTGTATTGCGAGAAATTCTCGCTTGATTTTCTAGAATTGGGTCATAAACCAAGAATATAGTTGCTGAAACCCGCCTCTTGTATTCGCACTTATTTGCAGAGATTTTTAAATAACTTTGCCCTCGAGAATATAGGCAAACACTCTAGAATTCTGATAGGGGTTTCTAGAACTCGTTTTCAAAGGGGACTAGAATTTATAAAGATGACATGGAACTATTTTTTCTAGAGTCACAATTTAGATCCTAGATTTCAGTTACAGAATTTTTTCTCATTGTTTGTATTTTGCATAGCTCAAAAACGAATGATCGAGGAATGTTGGAAATTTATATGTGTGACTGTCATGATGTCTAGTTGTATAGCTGCAATTTTTGTCTTGACACGAGCTCCCGTTTAAGAGATAACAAATATTTTACACGATTTTTCGTGACGTCTGCATGTAAGTATGTGCGTGTGTGTATGTATATCTCACATAACTCGAAAACGGTTGGACATAGAATGTTGCAAAGTGGTATATAGGTTTGCCATAACATCTAGTTGTGCACCTTCCTTTTTGAGCTTGCTGTGATTTTCCGTTTTAGAAATATTTACGAAATTTTTGTTCATAATGACCAAAAATACGAGGTTTTGTCCATTATGTATGGCCTACCATCATAGAGATTTCGAAAGAAGCTAATAATAGACCCAATGATATTGTTATGAAAATTGTCGACATATTTGCATGTAGAAAGTCATTCTTAAAAACATAATCAGGTTCTAGTCTATGAATGCACTTTATTTAATGAATATTTATCCCATAGCTATAACGCATAATGTTACTGTTATAAAAGTTATCAACATTTTTACTTATAGAAGGTAATTCTTAAAGGCTTAATCAGGTTCCAGTTTACGAATGTACTTTAATGAATATTTATCCTGTAGATAGAGCTCGTAATGATGTTGTTATAAAAGTTGACGACATTTTTGCGAGTAGAAAGTAATTCTGAAAGATATAAGCAGGTTCTAGTCGAAGAATGCTCTTTAATTAATGAATATTCTGCCCTTGTCTGTTAATAGCAATAGATCAAACAATCCAAAATATCGCTAATAATTCGCGTAATAGTTCATTAAAATTGACAATAAGAGACAAACAAATTTAATACCTATTAAAATAATAAACAGACTTCCTAAGATTAAACGCAAAAAAAAAGTGAATAAATATACAATTATAGTCAGTAAACAGCAGTAATATTGATTGTTGGTTTTTAAAAGATTTGAAACACGAAGTGAAAATTGAGCCACATGATAATAAACCGACTAATCGATATTCTAACAAAAACAATATTTAATATATTTAGTTAACTATGATATGGTAAATAATAATTAAACAAACCTTATATTATATATATATATAAACATAGCTGCCAACATTTTAATTTATTCCGGAGTACATTTAGCCTCGCCATTATTTCGCATCACTTTATTTATAAAGTAATTCTTACCAATATATATCAACGATAAAATAAGGAAAAATTCTCTTAAAAAAAAAAAAAAATAAAAAAATAAAAAAAAAAAAAAGTGGTATAAAATAAAGGCGGGGTTAAAAATACTCCGAAAAAAAATTTTAATGGTGGCAACTATGGAAGAACACACACACACACACACATATATATAGGAAATATAAAAATCAAAAACAATATTTTTCGATGAAACCACTTTGAACATATAAATTAATTTACAAAATTACAATTTCTTTCATATATCTTTTTCTTCTACTCAAATGCATTTACGAATTCTCAACAAAGCGCATACGATTTTTATGTAATATCTTTACGAAGCAAATTGAGTTATTCTTTATCTTTAAATAATGTTAGGATAATCCTTTCAAATAAACATATATCTATATATACGTACATATTACCATATTAGATACAGTCGCTTATCTTTTATTTTTTCCAATTCTATATAAAATTTAAACATTTTCAGAATGTACAAGAAATATTTATATAATCTAAGAATATTTTTGCTTTCATAAATTCTTTATAGATAAAATTGAGTTATTTTCTTAATAAGTTATCTTACGTTAAAAAAAATATTATATATATATTGTAGTATACACTATGGAATATGACATTTAGTTATGGATTATTGCATAACACTTTTTTTTTTAATATCCTTTTCTTAAAAATTTAGAAAGCAAAGTAAAATTGACATTTTATAAAATGTGCTTTTATATTTTCTTGTGCAGTTTCTAGCTACTTCCTTATCGATGGAAAATCTGTTGAATTAAATAATGTCGGTGTAAAATTTATGTTTTTCTGGAGCATTTAATAGATTCATTTTCTTTTCAAACACCTTTATTTATTTTTATTAAGATATCGCTGCAGGTTTGTTAGCTTTAGTTGTTATGGATTATAAAGAAAAGAAAAGAAAGAAAAAAAAATGCATAAGAGAAAAGTTCCAAGCAGAAATTTTCATTTTGAATTTATAATGATTGTGATATTTTACGTGAAAAAATAATAATGAATACAGTAATTTAGTATTTTTTATTCGTGAATTCATATGTAAATATTCAAAATTATAGTCATAATATTTATTATTTAGATTTTTTTTTTTGGTTACAGAAAAATATTAATACCTGAATATTCTGAATTTTCTTTTGTTTGTTTTCTCTTGATATCATGACATATATGTATATATATATATATCGATAAGCATGGTGATAAAAAAAATATTGTATTTCGAATTTGAAAATAGTTATCGAATGTTCTAAATATTTTATTGTATTAAAAAAAATTACTTTAAGAAACAAACTTTTAATCGCATTTTCTAATTTTCTTATTCTTAATATAATTTAAAAGTAGATGATTACCGAAAGCAATACTTTTTTTACTAAAATGGACAGAGATAAAAATAATAACAATAATTAGAAAAGAAATAATAATTATAAAAAGAAAAAAAGAATGAAAAAGCAAAAAAAAAAAATAATTTAAACTCTTATATTTGATTAAGATATATTGCCACACATACTAACTTTTGCACGTTTTTAATACAACTATAATGATAATTCTCTGAAAGTCTACCTCTATTTAATCGCCACCTCCCTTTACGGTCAGTTTTTACTAGTCCATTTTTTTCCCTTATAGAACTTAATAAGAACTGACCTCTATTTAAAGCCCATATATCTGTACTGATAAGTATAAAGGATTTAAGTCCATATTCTTGATTTTTCAGGAGACGAAAAATAAAGTTAAACTAACTAAAAACTAATCAGAAGAATCGATTAGGAAAAAGGGATTATGTTGGTTTATACCCTTTATACCATTCAGTGATTGTCAATCTTTATTTAATAAAGGGAAAAAATTAAATTAAATATTTATACCAAAGATTAATGCTAAATTTCTAATTTGAATTTTTTTTTACCAATGGATTTTCTCAAAGACTAAATGACATGGATTTAAATGCTTTATACCAATCGATAGAGAATTTTTTTCTGTATTTGACTATGTACTTAACTCAAAATCGACATTTTTGGACTTAAATACTTTATACTTATCAGTACAGATATAATTGTGTGCCTCTCTTAGGAGGGTCACATTTTTCAAGAAAGGCAAATTTACCCTTTCTTTAACTAGAACTGACCATACAGCCTCCCCTCATATAACTGAAGTTAATCTCCATGTGTGTGAAAAATAATATATCTGTCGAAAATAAAAGTAAATGATAAGATTTTATACTTTTGAATATTCATATGTGAAATTGAAGTTCAATCTTTGAAAAAGGATATTTATAAATTATTATTACTTAATTTGTTAACTGAATGAAGATCTTTTGAAAAACCTCTATTTAAAGCCACCTCTCTAAAGAGTCAGCCCTTTTAGGGGGTTTCATTGTGTGTTTAAAACGGTTTCTTTGTCTTATTCAGATCAAGAATTTGAGTCTTTAATTAAACGAAGGATCTTTCTGCAAAAATAGTAAACTTTCACACGCGTAAAACTTAGAATCTGTGTTATTACGATTAATGTAAATTTGTTTCAAAGATTGGTAATATAATTTTCCTTGCGGTATAGTCCCTTGAACATATTTAATTCCAGATTTTTGCACCATATATTTTTAATTGTGTGTCAATTTTTTGAATATATAGAGTTGCGGGCAAAAATTTCGGGTCAAACATTTTTTCGTTAATAATTTTTGTATGAATAAAGGTTTAAAAAAAAAAATTTATAGTATTATCGTGTAAAGTAAATCAATTATATTATCGAACTGAAGGACTTATAATTATTTTTAACAAAAAAAATATAAAATTATAACAAAACAAATAAAATTTATGTGATCAAAAGTGTCGGGTCAAACTAACTTACGAAATACAAACTATGAGAATAACAAAAAATATTTTTTCTAACACACCAGGAAGGTCAAATAATATTAATATCTTCTCGGCATGCACTTTGGAGCTATCACAGCAGAACATCGATGAGGCATCGACTCTATTAAAATTCTAATCCTTGTACGTTCAATTTTTTTTGCATTTTCTCTTAAGCTTTTTCCAATAAATAGTTTTTTTTTTTTTTAGAATAAATAACTCCTCTACTATTACTTTTAGCTCTTCCGATAAATGTTAAATGGTATTTAAGTCAGGAGGTCGACTTAGAAAATACTAAATTATTGCCGCTAAAATGTCTTGAATGAGTTCAGATCGAAGTTTAGGATCATTATTTTGTTGCAAAATCCATCCTCGGGGCATATTTCAGAGTAGAGGTCTGCACGGGCCGAGCTTTTGGCCCGAGCCCGGCCCGGCCTTCGTGCCGGGTTCGGGCCGAAATTTTCAATTTGCTCTCGGGCCGGGCTCGGGCTTAAAAATTTTTTGTAGGCTCGGGCCGGGCCGGGTCTGGAAGAAATTTTAAGCCCGAGCCTGGCCCGGCCCGAATCTTTTTCTAGAGTCCTCGTTAATCAACGAAAAAGGAAAAAATATATAAAATACTTTTTCAGTCATTTATTTTACATAATTTTACAGTCTGGTATGTCACATAAAATTTTATTTTGTTAAAAGATGTCTGTAACTTCAATTTAATTGTCTATCAGCTTGTCAGTTCGTGATCTGATTTTCCGCAAATATTTTAAA
Source organism: Salticus scenicus (assembly GCA_963930645.1). NCBI lineage: Eukaryota > Metazoa > Arthropoda > Arachnida > Araneae > Salticidae > Salticus > Salticus scenicus. The sequence goes on from OZ005655.1 coordinate 277,824,659, forward strand.
CATGTCTCGAAATTAATATATTTTAATTAAAGTAATATTAGATGGTTTCCGTTTCAAAATAATATGCATGTTACTACCAGTTTGCGTACATGTAACAAACAAAAGAAATTAGATACGTTACTGTATATTAGGGTTTGTTTTCTATGGTCTGTAGTGTTTAGGTGGTATGAAGGCTATAAAAATCCTTCCGCTGTAACTTTTTCTCTAAGGCTTCTTTTTCATTTCTCCAGGGTATTGGATGAAAGTAACATCATTTATAGCATGTGCAAAAGCATCTTTTCTATTGAATATGGTTCGATTAGCATTAAAGTTTTTTTACCGGATCACATGAAAGATTTGGATACATTACGGTATATAACAGGAAGTTGTTGAAAGTGTATTTTTATTATTATTAACCATTTTAAATATCTTCCTATATTGTTTCAGAATGCTAATATTTTGGATTTGACTTTCTGTCTGTCTTTGTGCCTTCTGTACGTCTGTAATAATGAAATACTGTTTATATATAAATATCTTGTAAACATTCAGCAGTTTTGTTAAAGAACATTCTATTGCTTAGCTATATAAAACCTCTGCAAAACACATACTAAAAATCTTTTTCGTCGAAAGGCTTTTTTTTTTTTTTTTTTGTAATTTTACAAAATTTTGAATCGGGCCGGGCCGGGTCGGGCCTTATTTTATCGTTTTTTGTCCGGGCCGGGCCGTACACTAGTAAAAAAGAAACGGGCCGGTCCGGGCCCGGGCCTGAAAATTTCGGCCCGTGCAGACCTCTGTTTCAGAGTGTATAAGGAACCATTTATTCAGTTAAGATGTTTTTGTATATAATTTTGTCCATAGTGCCTTCTATTGTCATTAAAGGATCAATGCCTTTATACGAAAAAGCACCTCACACCATGATGTTTCCTCCTACATGTTTTACTGTCAACATTTGATATCTAGAATCATACCTGGCATTGTTTGGTCGTCGAATATATATCTTTCTGTCATTTAAAAAAAAATTAATCTTTGTTTCATCTGTAAATAACTTTTTTTTTCTGATCTTCGACTATCTCATATTCATGTGCTTCAGCAAATTCTAATCTCGCCTTCTTATTCTTTGTACTAATCAACGATTTCTTTTCTGCGACGCATCTGAAACATCCAACTTGGTTTGATCTACGCCAAACAGTACTACAGCTAACATCAACCAAGTTTTCCTCCAATGCATCACATGCTATAATTGTATCATTCTTCTTTGGATTACAGCTGCCTTTCTGTTAATAAATTTATCACTTGACTTAGTCATTTTCCTGGGTCTTTCAGGTACTGATCTGTCTGATAAAATGTTTGTTTCTTTCCATTTTTTAATAATATTATCAACAGTTGATTTTCCAATGGATAATGTTGAAGCATTATCACGACAAACTTTGTAATCCTGATGTAATTTAACAACAGTTTTAGAGATACATAAATGATTGTTCTTCTGCATCTTGATTTCACAGTACTGATACACATGTGTAAACAAATTTGAGCTCCTTCTTTATAGTCGTGTTTTGTCACTTCGGGGCAATAACGTCACTGTGAACTTTTAATTGCTTGGCCCTAAAATTTTGATGAATGAATTTATATGTATTTCACATCATATATTTAAATCCCTTCATTGTAAAAGGTTACTAGTTATATATTTCGAATGTATATTTGATAAAGATTACGGTATAATATTTAATTTCTCTTTTAATCTTCATTTATTCAAAAGATATTGGTGAAAATTAGTTTAGCCTGAAACTTTTGCCGCAACTGTGTAATAAAAATTTAATTTTTCTATTTCAAAAAACAAATAAATAATAATAAATGAAATGAAATGAAATGAAATAAAATAAAATAAATGAAATGAAATGAAATGTAATAAATTTCGTCGCAAATTTAACTATTAGAGATATTTTATCACAGATTATAGATATATTTTATAACAACGAAATTTAAATGGTACATTGATTTCGAAAATTTGAAAATTTTATCTTTGTATTTTATTTTGGTAAAGGTTTTTTATCTTTTCTTTCTTTTCCCTTTTTTTTTTTATCTCATATAACTTATTTCAAGCTTATTTTTCGATTCATTTTAATTCAAGAAAAACAAAAAAGAAAATTTTAAAGCTCTTAATTTATGTTTTCCAACAGAAGAAATAAAAACTATTTAATCTATATATTCGTTCTTTTAAATCTTTTGAAGTGAAAAGGGAAAAAAGTGCCATTAATTTTTAAACATAAATTTTTAATTTTGTTTTGTGGTACGCAGCGTTTCATTTAATAGCTTTATTGTCTTTTAATCTTTACTAATGACCTAAATTTATCATTATTGTTGATAGTCTATTAATTATTATTATTATTATTTTATTTTTATTTTATTTTTATTTTATTTATATTTTTTACTTATATTTTTATTTTATTTTACTTTTAAGTGTTCTATCATTTACGAATAAAATTTAAGTTTAAAAAAAAATGTGATAATTGTTCATGTAATTGGTTTAAAATAAATTAAGCATATTAAAATAAAATAAAATAAAATAAGTGGTATATTTTTAGAGATTTAATGTAAGAAATGTTAAGTTACATCTTATTAGGTTTAATGACATGAGAAACGATTGCAAGGATATTTAGTAATTGACAGAATTGCAACTTCATATGAACATGTACACTGAGAAAAAAATTCTATAACTGACATATAGAATCTAAATCATGGCTCTGGAAAAAATAGTTCCATGTCATCCTTATAAATTCTAGTCCCCTATGAAAGCGAGTTCTAGAAACCCCTATTAGAATTCTAGAGAGTTTGTTTATATTATCGACGTCACACCTATTTGAAATTATCTCCAAATAAATGCAAACACAAGAGGCGGGTTTCAGCAACTATAATCTTGGTTTATGACCCAATTATAGAAAATCAAGCGAGAATTTATCGCCATACAAAAGATTCAGAATATTCAGAATATTGTTTCACCATCTAGAAATGTGTAAATTAGAAATTCTCGATCATTTCGACTAGTCAGTTTATTGGTGTGCCTTATGCGCATTGCTTGGAAATCTGTATTTCTAGTTAAGGGATTTAGAAAATGGCCACTTATTCATTCTAGATGAAAGCGGTACATTTTTTTCTCAATGTAAAAATATAAGTATTTCCTACATTATAATTTTGAAGTACATAAAATATATTACAAAGCAATTTTTACAAAGAAAATGGAAAATTTGTACAATTGTTGTTGTTGTTGTTATTATTATTATTATTATTATTATTATTATTATTACTATTTTAAAAATTATTATATTTTGATTGCATTAATGATTTTCTTTTTTTTTTTTTTTTTTTTTTTTTTTTTTTTTTTGCGTGCGTCGCCTTTGTTAAATTATCTGTTATTTTTGCTGGCAAGAACTCATTAGAACATCAAGAAATAAAAAGAAAGGAAGAAAAACTTTTACATAAGACAGTGGACAATTGCTAAAGATAGGTGAGACTACCACCCATAGTAACCACAAAGTTAAAACAAACAAAATGTGGAAAATTAGAATTGAAATACTACGAAGAGTTGCAAATATGCACATATTTATGCTTTTTTCGTCACAGGATAGCACCACTAAAGATGCGTTCAAATACTAGCGACTGCAGGGCGACAAGGGCGGGCTCTTTTCGAATTCCTTTGATGTGTGATTTGAGTTGTCGCGAATCTGGAAGAGCTGTTTTCTCCTCTGACAAACCTCCTACTGCGATACCTGACAAACCTGCTACTGCGATAATTGGCATGGGGAACTTGGGTCTCTTTTGTAAAATCCCTAAACGAGCAATAAAAGTAGTGTGTTTCATTGTAAACATGTCCAAAAGTTCAAGGGTCACTTTCCGACAATGTATAATTTATGACATTCTCGCTCTGCTTCTGTTGTTAGTGTTTGTACGCAGCTTTAGGGATTTAAAATGTTTGCAAATAATTTAAAATAAATTCGGGGATGAGAATTCATACTACTATTAACCAAAAAGAAAAAAAAATCTTATTCAATCTAAGATTAATTAACAAGAAAGTTTTTTTTCTTAAATATTGGTATTAAATCTGCGCTAAATTCCCATCCCTGAATAAACTCCAAAATCCATTAAAATAGAGTTTTCGAGTAGACAAAATTTGCTACCATTTGAAAATAGTTTTTAAAAATATATACCATATACACAAATAAAGGTGATAGTTATATTATAATATTAGAAATTTTGGATATAACCTAATAAAAACCGATCTGTATCTATCTATTTTATACCCTTAAAATATGTACCCTTTTTTTTTTTTGTGTGTGTGTGTGTGTGTGTTTGAAAATCTATCTATTTAACATGACTTACTGCAAAGGACAACCCCACTGAAGTTGATTTCTACAAAATATTTTGATTCTATAATTTAAAGGACATTTTTTAATATGGATGACATGATAACAATGCATAGACAATTATTATTATTATAATTATTTTATAAGGAGTATAATTAAAGTGGAATTATCTGTTTTAATTTATTATTATTTTTATTATTGTTGTTATTATTACTAATAGTAGCAGTAGTAGTAACAGTAGACAAATAAAAAACACAAGCAAAAATACAACTTAAATTATACCACTCTGAAAAAAAAAAAAAACAGACACGACATTATTTCATTATTTAAAACATGAAAATCTGACATTGACAGATTTTAATTTAGTGCCAGAGGCCTACTGCTAAACTTGTTAATATAGACAAATTCTTATTTAGTCGTGACGATCTAAATTCCATGATAAAGTTTTCATTAAATCAAACCAATGTGTTTCAGCTGCAGATATTGTAACAAATAACGTTGGAAGTCCAAACTGTCTTATAGCCGCAAAACAACGTTTTTTCTCTTTTCCCAATGAGGGGGAGGTGTGCCTTGGGGGCGACTCATGTCAAAGGTGTGCCTTGGGGGGGGACTCATGTCAATGTTGGGCCTTGGGGGAACTCATGTCAAAGTTGGGCCTTGGGGGGACTCATGTCAAAGTTGGGCCTGGGGGGGACTCATGTCAAAGTTGTACCTTGGGGGGGACTCATGTCAAAGTTGGGCCTGGGGGGGACTCATGTCAAAGTTGTGCCTTGGGGGGACTTCATTCAATAAATCCCCATTCAATAAACCGACTGAAATAGGCCCTTAGCACTATTAAGAGTGTATTATAAAAATTCGACAACGCTGTACCGACTGAAATAGGGGTACCTTGGGGGGGACTCATGTTAAAGTTGGGCCTTGGGGGGACTTCATTCAATAAATCCCCATTCAATAAACCGACTGAAATAGGCCCTTAGCACTATTAAAAGTGTATTATAAAAATTCGACAACGCTGTACCGACTGAAATAGGGGTGCCTTGGGGGGGACTCATGTCAAAGTTGGGCCTGGGGGGGACTCATATCAAAGTTGGGCCTTGGGGGGACTTCATTCAATAAATCCCCATTCAATAAACCGACTGAAATAGGCCCTTAGCACTATTAAGAGTGTATTATAAAAATTCGACAACGCTGTACCGACTGAAATAGGGGTACCTTGGGGGGGGACTCATGTCAAAGTTGGGCCTGGGGGGGACTCATGCCAAAGTTGTGCCTTGGGGGGACTTCATTCAATAAATCCCCATTCAATAAACCGACTGAAATAGGCCCTTAGCACTATTCAGAGTGTATTATAAAAATTCGACAACGCTGTACCGACTGAAATAGGGGTACCTTGGGGGGGGACTCATGTCAAAGTTGTGCCTTGGGGGGACTTCATTCAATAAATCCCCATTCAATAAACCGACTGAAATAGGCCCTTAGCACTATTAAGAGTGTATTATAAAAATTCGACAACGCTGTACCGACTGAAATAGGGGTACCTTGGGGGGGACTCATGTCAAAGTTGTGCCTTGGGGGGACTTCATTCAATAAATCCCCATTCAATAAACCGACTGAAATAGGCCTCTAGCACTAATTAAGAGTGACCTATAAAAATTCGACAACTGTACCGACTGAAATAGGCCTCTAGCACTAATAATAATAATAATAATAAAATAGGCTACAAAAGTACATGCATTGTACTTTTGAAATTGAAATAGTTTGCCGCTTTTGGAAACAGTTCAGAAAATATTCCTTGCAAATAGAGATCAATGTTCATATTACGTTGAAATGTTGAATTTTTAATGAGATCTTAAATCCAGCTAATGTCTAATATACGCATGTTTCATATAAATACCAAAAAGTACTGGAGGAATAGAGTAAATAATGATTTAAAAAAAAATGATATACAAAATTTTAACAAAATAAAACTCTGACAAAAATCTAAAAATTATTAAAAATTCGCTCTTTAAACCGCACATTAAACTGTAAATGAAAAAGTTTTTTCAGTAGAAAAGTAATTATAATAAAACATAGTAATCACTTGTTCAAAAGTGATTGAGAAGTTATTGAAAAGTGAGCAGAGAAAAAAAAATATTTTATTCAAAATAATTGTATTGCTAGCTTGGTTTAAAATCTCTGATGAATTAAAATAAATTGCAAATCATTTTTGATTAAAAATAAATACCAGGTGTCCAAGAACTATGTAGATATTTTAAAAATTCGTAAAAATTGGAAGAATTTGTAAAATTAAGTGAGATTTGAGAAAAAAAGAAATAAAAATAATAGTTACTCTCGTATTTATTTTTTTTATTTTTTTTTTTCATGAATTGCAGAATTAAGCGCGATTCGCGGAGGGGGGGGGGGGGGTGATCTTCTAGGGAAGTACATAATATTGGGGGGGGGGGGGGGGAGATAATTAAAATTTGCAGACTTAAACGCGATTTTCTGGGAATGGAGAAATTCTTCTCGTGAAAGTTTTTTCCTTTTTTTTTTTCTTTGAAAAGGGGGAAAGGAGATATAGTTAAAATTTTCGTCTGTAGAGGGCATTGCACAGCCGCGTAACCAGAAATATACAAATCAGAGCCCGTAAATTGCATGATTTTACAACTAACTGCTCATTTCTTATTTTCCCTCCCACTTATGCATACATGAAGTTTTAATTACAATGCTGATTTGGTGTATTTATAAAGCGTTATTGGAGAAGATGTTTTACATCACCTAAAAATCGTCGACTGAAGTTGTAGTTAATTTGTGGTGATAACCGACTCGTAGAATAGGAGTTATACGTTTTTAAATATTTGCTTCCAATAAATATAATTTTTCATGGAAATGTGTGATTTGCTCGCGTACAACGCCTTTTATCGACGAAAATTTTAACTTTTTTTTATTTTTTTTTTATTTTTTTTATTTTTTTTTTTTTACTAAATAAATAATTAATTAAGTTAAATTAAATATTCCCCCCTTCACGAGAATAACTTTTCGCAAATGGCGGTCAATTCTATAATTTTTATAAATTTTTAAAATGAGTACAGACATATGAGACACCCCTGGTTCGTCATATTTGTCTATGATATCTTTTAAAACTGAAAACTATTTAACTTCACCATTTTAATTAACTTATCATATCGAAGGATTTGTTTGTAATCGTTACATCATCTTAGTCTTAAACGAAAGGAGTTTTCTAAGATAAGTGTGTGAGATAAAACGTTATAATTCGAAATTTGATTGTTCGATAAAACATTCATAAATTATTAATATTGATGTTTAAACTCTTTAACAGTAATAGTTGATCTCAATATGTCAAGAAGATCTATCGTTGTTCATTATTATGAATGCTCCATCAATTACACATTTCTCATTTATATTTTAAGCATTCTGTTAATCCTTGGGAAAAATCCAAAAGTTTTCTATGAAACAATAAAATGACACAGAGATAATTATCACGTTTAATTGTCCACCCTTATTACAAAAAAAGCAGGTTAATCTTTATTAATGACTGTATACTTATATATTGTTAGAGAAAGTTGTTCTTGCCCAACATAACTTTTCAAGAGGATGAAATAATCTTTAAAAAGGAATTTTTTTTTTTCTAAAGTTGTTAAGACAATGAAATATTAATGTTATGAATTATAAAATTGCATCTTATATAGAGACATCATAACCACACACGTCTTTGTAGAAAACCACAATCTTAATTAAAAAAATTCACTTTAAGACACGTATAAAACAATACATTTAATTAAAATCATTAAAATGACATCGTGTCAAGGCCTTTCGCCCTCAACATCAGGGCATCATCAGGACAGAGCCATTTTAACTAGAAGTACAGTAACATTTGATTTATATATATAAAAAAAATAAATTACAATATTTATATAAATTAATTATATATAATAATATTAATAATAATATTAATTAATAATAATATTAATTTTATATAAATTATAATATTTAAATTTAAAAAAAAAAAAAGTTATGAATTATTTATTTTTTAAAAGTAACAATAAAAGCCTTTTCATTATTCGTAAAAAAAAGAATAAATAAATAAATAACGTAAAATAAATAAAATAAAATTTTGTGAATTTTCTTGATGAAAAATCTTACAGGTAACCATTATTTTTTTTACTTCAGAAATATCAATAAACTATTCATTAATCTAATAAAAACAAAGTACGTACCAGAAATGCATTTTGTTTTCTTTGGAATGCAAAAACGAAAAGAAAAAATCAAAATGTTAATCTTGCATAAGTTTTAAGTTGCATGTATTGCTCTAACATAGCCTCCTAAACTAGATGCCTGTCGCTTGGCTCAGAGACTTGGCAACAATTCAAGTGGTAGACAGCGGCAGCTGGTACAGATTGCGCGACTTTTTTATTCAACAGCCACCAAAACTTTTTTAAAGTGGGATTTGATATACATAAAAGCCGAATAGAATCGAAGAAACGTCGATTATATATATATCACATATGTCTTCTTAAAATTATTGGTGCCAGTTGAATAAAAAAGTCACGTACTCTGTACCAGGTGTCGCTGTCTACCGCTTGAACTGTTACCAAGTTTCCGAGCCACGCGACAGGCATCTAGTTTAGGAGGCTATGGCTCTAGTAACGGACTCTTGAACACTGAATGCCATTAAAAGCATGTGTTTCAAGACTTTATTTAAAAAAAAAAAAAATCCGGTATTTATAAAGATAGGTAAGGATAAAATAGCTTACAAACAAATTTAAGGGTAATTAACCACATTGCAAAATAGACATGTAATATACCAGAAATGAAGAGCTTCATATAGACAGTCAGACAACTTAATCCAGCTCAAGTTAAGCTGAAGGCAGACTACTCTTTCTGCATCATGATTTAGTCTGATCTCATACCCACAAAGCAACTTATATCCATTATACATCTAAATTACATCCAATGATCCATAAAAAGTATACAAATTATCTTAAGAATATCCATCAAAAGTCCTGGATATCCTGGATTAATTATAGATATCTATTAGATGTTTAAATGTAGACGAAATTTAGACGTGACTTTTTCAATGTCTAATGGATGTAACATGTAAGATCAAAACAAGATTTAGATATTTTGAATATCTCTTAGATTTAATAAGTCCAATTACTGGATATTTGGATATTTATCGGATATGTAACAGACATCTAATGGAGGTAAAAAAGAGTGACATTTGTCGTGCTAATAGATATCTGCAGGATATTTATAGAAGTTTAATGGATCATTTTTTAACTTTTATAAATGTCTTATAGATGTAAGTTGCTGTGTAGGAGGCATGTGTATGTGTGAGGGTGGGGAAACTTCTAATCTAGAAGAGTGGCCTAAAAAAAGGCGGGGATTACGACCCCTGCCGTAGGCTCATAAATTACGAAATCTAATTTAACAAATAGAATATCATTTGACTGACCTTTACAGCGAAAGTACAGCAGACTTTAAATTATGGGAAATTTAAAAGAATTAGGTTTAAAATTATCGGAAAATTTTGCCGTTAAATTTCAAATAAATTTAAATTTTATCTTTAAAAAAAAAAAAAAAAATACTCGGAATAGTTTATTTTTAGAAAATTTGCAAGTTGTTAATTATTTAATTATGATATAATCATGGTATTTGCGATGCCATTAATACGTCTCAATACCTATTGTTTTAACTTCAAAAGAATATATGAATATAAGTATATACTTTTTACTTTCCGAACACTATAGTGAGGAAAGTATTGTAATCATGTCAAAAATCCGAATTTGAGTTTTTGATGTTTCTATACGTTTCGAGGTAAACCTGAGTCCGTTTTCACTATTTTTCCGATGATATATGTATGTGTGTGTGTATGCCTGTGAGTGAACACGCTAGCGTCTAAACGCTTTGTTCGAATAAGCTGAAAGTTGGTACGTATATTGTTACGTATATACATGTTATAGGTCACAGTTGCACGAACTGTATAGATTTTGGTGAATTTAACACTTACAGTTTTTTTATAGGGGCACAAAGAAAAATTCTTTATCATTATGGCCTATGGGGCCAAATTTTTAAAAGCGTGATAACGTCTAAACACCTTATTAATCTGAGAGCAAAAAAAATTGTACACATGTTATAGGTCACAGTTGCACCAACTGTATAGATTTTGGTGAATTTAGCACTTACAGTTTTTTTAAAGGGACACAACGAAAAATTCTTTATCATTATGGCCTATGGAACCAAATTTTTAAAGGTGCGACAGCATCTAAACGCCTTATTCAGTTGAGTTGAAAATTTATATGAATATTATAAATCACTGTTGCACTAACTATGAGCATTTTGGTGAATCTGGCATTTATAAGCTTTTACAGGGACACAGCGAAAAATTCTTTATCATTATGATCGATGGGCTCAAAGTTCAGTAGCGTTAAATAAAACATCGTGTAATATATGGAGAAAAATACTCAAACACTCTATTATGGTTTTCTCTCTTTTGTTTGTTTAACAACTCCTCTTCCTTTGCTTTATCTACAAAACTGTTAATTACATCATTGTTCGGAAAGTCGAGTGGAGTCACTCCAGATTTTTTTTATATTCCTTACAATTTTCTTCTAGCTGCTTATGCGCTATTACAAATGTGTATTACTTCATTTTATTACGTCACTTTATTACATATTTTTCTTAAACTCTTTATCATTCTGCAGTTATGTTCAGTGAACATATATTTTATGACAATATTTATCCATATTACTACTATAAATTTTATTATTCTCTATGAATTATACTAATTATTATAGAAAACAAACTAATATTGTAGATTATTTCATATTTCTTTAACATGTTCTTTGATATTCTATTGCTGTTCCTACCATAGTTGCCAACATTTTAATTTATTACATAGATTTTTTAGCCCTACCTTTATTTCATATTCCTTTATTTAAGTGTAATTTCTTTTTTTCCTATTTTATCGTAGCTATGTATTGGAGGAAGTTATTGTATGAGTAAAGTAGTGTGTAATAAAGGCGGAGAAAAAAAAATGCACCGGAATAAATTAAAATGTTGCAAATCTGTTGCATAGCTGCCAACATCCCGATTAATAATCCGTTGTATTGCTAGTGCCCGCTAATTCTTTTCTTTTTTTTTTCACGCTAGTCTTCCTTTCTACAGTCTTTTTATTCTTATTTAATTGTAATTACATTTATAGAAAATTACTCTAAAATTACAGTGAAGTGGAGAAAGATGCCAGTACTAACAATTTTACGAAATATTAATTAGGATATTGCTGTGCTTATGGCTTATATGTTCTATGGCATTTAATCATATGTTTCGCTTGTAATCTATAATCTTGCAACTTACAGCATTATATATATAACAATAAATATACGTACAAATAGATAAAATAAATGAAAGATAACAACAATACGTATAACCTTTTTTTTTTTTCAAAAGAAAGTAACAATGAACAAAGCGAACTAATCCAAGATCAGAGCAACTGAAACAAAGATAAAAATTACAAGATAAAAAGAACTTTTTATACACCATGTTTTTAAATTTTCTGTTGAATCATATAAACGCTACTGAAGGCAGAGGGAACAAGGAGCAATTGGATAAAAGTGTTAAAAAAATTCATTGCTATCGTGTTTTGAGCTATTATAAAAATTTCAAATAGCTATCGAGCCGGAAAGTTAGTTAAAAGTTGGTTGCAAGCTTTGTACTGGTAACGCTGCCGAAGGCAGCAAGGTTCTGAAGCAGTTGGTTAAAAATATTTTTATAATGCATTTTCACCGTATTTTGAACTATTCTGAAAGTTTCAAATGTCTAGCTACTCGGGAAGTTAGTTAAATCAATTTTTTGTTGAATCATATAAACGCTGCCGAAGGCAGTAGGGACATGAAATAGTTAACTAAAAGTATTTTAAAAAGTATTGTCACCGTATTCTGAGCTATCCTGAAAGTTTCAAATGACTAAGCTAGTCGGGAAGTTAGTGAAAATTCGATTGCAAGCTTTGTACTGGTAACGCTGTCGAAGGCAGCAGGAACCCGAAGCAGTTGGTTAAAAATATTTTAAAAATGCATTTTCACCGTGTTCTGAACTATTCTGAAACTTTCAAATGTCTAGCTAGTCGGGAAGTTAGTTAAATAAATTTTCTGTCGAATCATACAAACGCTGCCGAAAGCAGCGGGACCTGAAATAGTTGACTAAAATTATTAAAAAATGTATTGTCACCGTGTTCTGAGGTGTCCTGAAAGTTTCAAATGTCTAGCTAGTCGGGAAGTTAGTTAAAAATAGATTGCAAGATTTGTACTGGACAAACAAACAAACATACAAACAAACATACAAACAAACAAACAAGAATCGTAGTTAATAAAAACATGGTAAAATGAAAAGATTTCGTATAGTTTTTGGCAGATGAGGACGCAGCGAAATGGGACGAATAAACATTTTACAAAAATTTTAATACGTAGCAGTGAATAAAACAAATGATCAATGAATTGGTAGATATAACAGGAACTACGTATCGAAAAAGTGATTAAACAGCAAATATATTTGTTACTTATCAAGTTAAAAATAAATAAATAAAAAACCTGCTGTGAAACAACCACACGAATTCCATTACCCACTATTACACGTATTATATGCACTTTTTGCAGATAACGTGGTCAGAAGACATAGAATTGAGCTAATGAAATAGACAACTAAAACTTGTCAAGTAAGACAAAGTTAATACACGTTTGCGGTAAATGCATGAAAACGTAAAGACATAAAATAGAGTCTACATAGCAGGGGGGGAAGGTAGATTTTTTTTTCACCAATTTCCGAGATCTAAAACTGATCTATCTGATCAGGATGACTATTAATTTACCTGTAATAACCACACAAAGCATGAAAAAGGATATCTAAAAGGAGCTTATGTAACAGTTTTCAAGAGAATCATTAGAGCCGTTTTTGAGACACCTATTTTTACCAAAACTTGGCATATTCAGTTGTTGACCGGAAAACAACAATTATATACAAAAGTATATTTAAAAGAGGGTTAATACTGCAAGTTTGAAAAGAAATCCATACCGCCGTTTTGAAAGGAATCCACTCGCAGTATCTGAAATTCAGCTATTTATACGAGACGCCTATCAATTTTCCTGAACTAACCAACTGCATCATTTGAAAGGATATCTAATAGAGTGTTTATATAGAAACTTTGAAGAAAATCGTTTGAGCCGTTTTTGAAATACGGACTTATGGCCGTACCCCATTTCCGGTTTCGGATGTCCCACTTCCGGTTTCCTAGTTTTCACCAAAATTTGGAAAATTCACCTGTACACCAGTTCTGCCTTAATTCTGAAGTTTCGTAGCTGTACCTATCTTTATTAGTTTCGGAGATATGATAGTCAGAAGATTTCACACACACATACACGCACACCAATTGCCAAAATCCACTTTTTTGGACTCAGGAGATCTTAAAACATGTAAATCAGGTGAAATCTTGATATCGAATTTTTGAACCGAATAATATACTTCCATTAATTACGGTAATCGGGTAATGGAAGCAATAAAAATCTTTAAAAAGTAAATAAATAAATAAAAAAGATAAATAAAAAAACGTTTATTGGTTTAATAAAAAGCAAAGTAATACCAAACAACAGACCTAAATAAATAAACAAAAAAACCGAAAGTAACAATGAAATAGCACTGTGGAAAGAGTGCCATGTCAAAGCAACAATAAGACATTAAATATTTTTTAACAATGAGAGGGACGTAACAAGGAATAAAAACAACCAATCCATAATTAAATTAATAAAATTGAAAATAAAGTGCCGCCGCAGCAAAAAGAGAAAAAAAAAATTACAAGAAATTTGGAGTGTGATAACGAAGAAAAACATTAGAAAGGAACAATGTTTCAATTCTAATAATATCATTATTTTTAATTAGTGCAAATTCATAGCTTTCTAAACTTATATTTTTTAATATATAATCCTAAAAACGCACGCACACACAATATCTTTCACCTAATATTTGCATACATTATTCAGTTTCCGCCCCTGATGAAGTACTGTAATAATGTCTACTTTCATTCATGGGTTTTGAAAATATTTTTTCAACACTTTGCTGGCCCATAGCGCTCTAAACAGTGTTGCCAAATTTAGCGTCTCTTTTATTCAACTCTCACCAACAATTTTTAAAAGTAATATTTGATATACATAATGGACGAATGACTTTCGAAGTGATTAGGTAAAACATTACAGTTAAAGTTTAGTGGTGGATACTGGCAAGAAGTTTGCGCAACACTGACAAGAGGGGTGAAATAAAACAGGACCGGCAAAAGGTCTTTCTTAAAAGCAAAAGTCTTTCTTAAAGGTACCAGTTAATCTTTCATTTCTTCAGTGTTATTATTTTTTTTTTTCTGCCTTTGAAATGTTTCAAAAAGTTTTTCATCTCTCTCTCTCTCTCTCTCTCTCTTTCTATAAATATATATATATATATATATACTCTATAACAAAAAAACAACGCACCAAGAAGGAATAATGCAAACTGAACACAAATTGACATACATACAGGTTTCGATGGAAAATGAAAAATTTTAAAGTTTGGCTGCCATCGAATGAGCATGCGACGCTGAAGCACATCTTAACTGCGCAATTTTCAGAATATTAAAAATGAGAAATTTTGATTCCAGGTCATAAATTCTTCGAGAATTTTATTCCGTCTACTCAGACAGTAACTATGTTCGCATACAGGTGCACAAACAACATGCGCAGATGTCAGCATTTGAGTGTGGTGTGTAGTTGGGCTCAAAGAAGCCGGTTTGTCTAATCTGCGATTTTTTTTACAATTGGATAGGAGCGGTATCACTATTAGATGATATTGATAGGAATGGATGAACCATGGCCAAACACAGCGTCAAGGAGGAAGCAGTAGGCCTAAAGAGAGGACATAAAGTGAGAACCAGTCATTCGCAAAGCGGTACTCAAAGCTCCAATTTATCATTATAGTCAATCTTCCGTGTAACTGGTACTTCAGTGACTTCAAAGACCCTTAACAGGCGGCTCAGTGAAATGGGGTTGAGCTCAGTCCCCGGATCTCTCTTCCACTCAAGACGTTTGGAGCATCATAAAAAGGGTCCTACAACTAGCTCGGAATTTTACCAATCTAACGCACCAATTGGACAGAATTTGGCACGATACTTCACAGGAGCACATCTGCCAACTCTAACAATTAATACCAAGCCGAATAACTACGTACATAAGGGCTAGAAGTGGAAAAACGCGTTATTGACTTGTTTACTTTGTGAGGCCCTTTCTCTTGATTAAATTATTCAAATTTTCTGAACACCTGTAATCAATTGTTTTTCTCCACATGTACATCACATCTACCAATTTTTGTCCCGTTCGGATAACTCATTCTTGGTGCGTCTTTTTTTTTTTTTTTTTTTTTTTGTGTGTGTGTGTATATATATATATATATATAAAACATTATATAATTAAAACTTTTTTTTTTGTTGATTAAAACAGCGCTTTTCAATATAATCTTTACTTAAAAAGACTTTTTAAATTCCTAAATATAAGTTTAGGTTAATTTGCAGCTAATGAAGCGAATATAAGTTTTTTACACCAACTATTTCTTCCTTTAAAAGCAAAATTTATCTAACATTTTCAAAATTCAAGTCAAATCTTTAACTTAATTTGGTGGTAAAATTACAAAAACAAATATCTTTTGATATTGCTTCTTTATTTTAGAATAGCTTCATGCATTATTCAGAATATTTTGTATTTAGACCAAAATATAAAAAAACCCAGAAAATAATTATTGAAATTCGTTGATAGTTCAAAAGTATAGCTTAATCTAAATTAGAATGCAAATCTGAAGCATAAGCAAGATGAAAGAATCAAACGTAGAACTATATTGAAAAAAACGTGCCTTTAAGGTTTTAATTTTCTTCAAAGGTTACGGTTACGTCTTTAGTTTAATCAGTATGTTTGACTAAAAGTTATTTCGACGACAAAGTAGGTTTTCTAAAAATTTTAACTGCCCTGAAGCTTAAAGGAGTAGAGATTTAAAAGTTAAATAAAAAAATAAAATGAAAATGAAAATTATGCTATAGGTTGAAAATCAAAAATTTTCAACTCTTTAACGTTAACAAAGAAGCCTTTTAGTGTGACTTTAATAATGTAAAATTATTCAGGGATAACAACTTCCTAAAATTATGTATTTATTTTATCATATTGTCACCACTATTTTAGAAAAATAAAACCTTTTTTTAAATAATATTATAGCATTAAAACATTTAAGAATTTCTTTTTCTATAATGAGTTTTATTATATTTAATTGTGGAAAATTAATATGAAATATTTCTATTAAAAAATATTGTTGTGAAACTGGATTAAAATTTTTGAAATGTTGTCAAGTATTATTGTGCAGTTGGCAATGCTGCCTGATTTATTATGTCTAAGATACCATAATAAAAACTTAAATAGGCAATAAAACGAGAAAAATTTTACTTTAAACATTAAATAATGTTTTTTAAATATCTCAATATTTGACGGTATTGGAATACTGGTATTGAAGGATGATGACTGAAAACTAAATAAAAGGAATTAATTGTGATTTAATTATAAAGTTAAAGATAAACTTAAAATATTCATCATTCAACAACATTCATCATCATTTAGCATTATTTAGCATCACTCATCAGAATTTATTATTTACATCATTTACCTGACTGCTTCAACAATGGTGCACTCTTGAGACCTTTTTTTTTTTTTTTTACCTTTATGAAGATTCATTGTTATTTTTACTTTCTCTTACCCATAGGGTCGAGTATAGTTTTAGGGTCAAATTTTCGAACGTAAGATTTTTGTTTATTTACATGTTCTGAGGTCCCCTGAATACGAAAATCATGTTTTTAGCGAATGGTCTCTGTGTGTCTGTCTATCTGTGTATCTGTCTGTGTGTGTGTTATCAGCATATCTCAAGAACAAATAGTAGCAGAAATTCCAAACTCGGCATTCTAATTTGTATCATATAGGGATGCTACAGTAAGCTTTTCGTTGAGATGAAGCAAATGGTTTATGTATTCAAATGGTTTATGCATTCAAAAGTATTCAAATACATTACGTCTATGGCGGAAATTGCAGGTAAGTAGAGTTTAACATCTATAGACTGCACTAAACCAAATGAAACGAATATATATTTTTTTGTAATAGAGATAGTCAACTGGGAAAAAAATTTGTGTATGTAGGAACTTCACCTCCCACCCCCCCTGGGGGGGGAAGTCCCCCCCTCGAGGGGAGTAAATTTTCATGATGGGTATCTTTCAAAAAAGCTCGCCAATACCTTTAAAACGAATGATTGAACCATCGATCTGCGATAATTAAAAATAAAGTTATCGATTTTTTTCATTTTTAACAAAAAAGAAAAAAAAAAAATGTAATATTGAGAATAAATTCAACTTTTTTTTTTATATTTAGTGTTATACTATTTCTCTAATATGGATATCGTCTGTATTATCATAAAAATTATTTTTTTTTTAATAATAATTTTAATAAATTGTGTTTTAAAAACAGAATTATTTTTTAATAACCGAATTAAATTTTATATAAATGTAGGTGCATTAATGAAACAAGGGGTTGAGGGGCGGGCGGTAGCCCCCCTCACACAGAACTAATTTTCATATAAAACTCTTCCGAAGCCTAATTTGATTTGTTTAACATAAGTTTACACAACAGTACTCGTTATCTTACCTCTTAATCTCCAAACTGTATTTATAGTATTAAATTTCAGGGTAAGAGAAAGTCGTATGAGTGATACACCAGATTATTAAGTTAGAAACAATTTTTGTGTGTTTTTGCAAATTGTGATATTTGCTTACAAAGTATCACACGTTGTACACATTATTTATTATATAATAAATACAATATGAATATAAATAAACACTGTTTATTTATAACAGATAACTGCAAAGGCGTGTCAATTTGGAGTGTCAATTTTTTAGCTGAATTCGTGTTGTCGCTTTATAATCTGTTTTTTTTTTTTTTTTTTTACTTTCTCAGACCCATAGGGCCGAGAAAGTATTGTTTTAGGATCAAATTCTTGAATGTGAGTTTTTGTTATATTTACATGTTCTGAGGTACACTGAATACGAAAATCATGTTTTTAGCGAAGTATTTGTCTGTGTGTCTGTCTGCGTGAGTGTTATCAGCATATCTCAAGAACAAATAGTAGCAGAAATTTCAAACTCGGTATGCTAAATGTGTATCATATAGGGAAGCTAAACTAAGCTTTTCGTTGAGATGAAGCAAATGGTTCGTGTACAGGGACACTCAAAGTATTCAAATACATTACGTCTACGGGAGAAATTGCAGGTAAGTAGAGTTTAGCATCTATAGACTGCACTAAACAAAATGAAACGAATTCATATTTCTTGTAATAGAGATAGTCAACTGGGAAAAGAAATTTGTGTAAATTTTCATGATGGGTATCTTTCAAAAGAGCTCGCCAATACCTTTAATACGAACGGTTGAACCATCCATCTGCGATAATTCAAAATAAAGTTTTCGATTTTTTTTTCATTTTTAACATTTTTTTTTTTTAAATGTAATATTGAGAATAAATTCATCTTTTTTTAGATATTTAGTGTTATACTACTTCTCTAATATGGAAATCATCTGCATTATCATGGAAGATATTTTTTTTTTTAATATTAATTTTAATAAATTATTTTTACTTAGTTTATTTGTAGAGGAAAATATAGAAGAAACTCGTATGGTGGCCACAACACACTAGTTATTTGTTGTTAGTGGATACTAATAATATTTTACATTTTTCAGAAAAACTGTTCGGGAATTGAAATAAATTCCTCATAGAGATATGGTAAATAATGTGTATTTTAAGCTAAACATTCATCGCTTATTTTTTTGTATTTTTACACGTTTTGAGGCTTCCTGATTACCGTAGTCAAGTTTTTTAACGGTTGATCTTTGTCTCTAAGAGTAACTTAGAAACGAATAATTTTATGAGATCCAAATGTTGTATTTTGAAGTTAATATAAGTTTGTTACTGGAAAAGTTTGATCTAGATTGATAAGTTTCAATGAATGTTGCATGTGAAAATTGTCTGTATAATTTTAAGTAAACTTTTAATTTTAATAACAGAATTAAATTCTATATAAATGTAGGTGCATTAATGAAACGGGGGGTTGAGGGGGCGGCATCCCCCTCACACAGAACTAACTTTCATATAAAACTCTTCCGAAGCCTAATTTGAATTGTTTAACACAAGTTTACACAACAGTACTCGTTATCTTACCTATTAATCTGCAATCTATATATAGTATTAAATTTCAGGATAAGAGAAACTCGTGTGAGTGACACACCAGTTTATTATTATTATTTTTTTTTTTTTTTTTTACATTAAAGCTCGTTAGACTGGGACCTATCATCTGAAGTAGATTACAAAGTCCTGAAAACATCTAGTCGGAATTCGAACCCGGCATTTAAAAACTGCTCCGTCTCCAAATACCTTTGTCGATTGTGAAATTTATTTCTGCACACTGTGTAAAAAAAAGGGGGGCTTTATTAAGAAAAAAAAATTAAAAGTCAACTGAAAAACTATAAAACGCCCTTTTTTTTTTAATGAAAAATCTGTTTTAAAAATGAAATACAGAGTTTGCCTGACAAAAAAGGGGAAAGTTGGTAGCAACATTATTTTTTGCTAGTCATTTTATTTTAATTAATTTATTTATTTATTATTACGTGTTGGAGCACAGTTCATTTTATTTTATTTATTTATTTTTAATTAATTAATTTAATTATTTATTTTAATATTAATATCTTTGTTATTATTGCGTGTTGGTGCACAGTTCATTTTTATTTATTTATTTATTTTTAATTTATTTATTTTATTTTATTTTGTTTATTTATTTAATTAGTTTGTTTATTGTAAAAATAACAGACATCTTTTGAGTGTTAACTTTAATTACCTTTGAGCTCTTTATTTTAACCATATTTTTCATTTTCATTTTTTTTTTTTTTTTTTTTTTTTTTTAACCTTTTTTTAGCGTGTAGGGTTTTTTTTATTATTATTATTATTATTATTATTATTATTACTCTTAAGAAAACAGTTTAATAAAAGAAAACGAAAGGAAACTAGAAAAAAATCCATGTTTTCTGTAAAAGTTTTAATTTATTTTCCAATTTCACATCCATTACACATTTAAAACTTTAAAACTTTTACATATGCACTTCATAGTGTGAGAAAAAAAAAATAGTACATCAAAAGAAACTTTCTTAAAATAACGACAAATACATTTCGATGAATTTCCTCCAATAACCCACAACGTATCTAAATATTTTTGTGGAATTCTGTAAACCCGTCACCAATGTTTATCTTACTATATTCTACAGGGAACATCCTTTTCTAAACCTGAATAATAGATTAAGAATTAATTTTAGAATAAAAAGCATAAAAATGTTTGAATTAATAATAATAATAATAATAATAATAAAAGTTTAACGAATCATCTGTGAGACGTTTTCAGCATATCTCAAGTTTTATCAGCATATCTCAAGTTTTATCAGCATATCTCAAGAACAAATAGTAGCAGAAATTCCAAACTCGGTATTCTAAATGTGTATCATATAGGGATTCTACACTAAGCTTTTCGTTGAGATGAAGCAGATGGTTCATGTACAGGGACACTCAAAAGTATTCAAATACATTACGTCTATGGGGAAAATTGCAGGTAAGTAGAGTTTAACATCTATAGACTGCACTAAACCAAATGAAACGAATATATATTTTTTATATGCATAAAAACATGTCTCATGTAGAATAGGGTAGGGAAATCATTGACTGTTCGTTTACAGGGCTACACAAAAGAACTAGATAAAAGTGCGACAACCGTTGTAAATTGATGGAAGTGTATTTTAGGTTGGGCCATGTATGATTACTATAGGATTATATTTAGATGCACCATGTGATCTGTATATAATCTTCAAAAGGTATACAGGGCTGCAAATATTTAAGCGATAACATTCTGTTTTGTTGTTAGTGGATGTGCTTTACTGATAATATTTTACCATTTCCAGGAAAGCTATTCGGGAATTGAAATAAAATCCTCATTGAGATATGGTGAATAACGTATGCTCTTAGCTAAATATTCATCGATTGTTTTTTCTATATTTACATTATTGTCTGTGTCTCTTAGAGTGACTTAAAAACGAATAATTTTAGAAGATCCAAATGTTGTATTTTGAAGTTAATATACGTTTGTTGCTGGAAAAGTTTGATCAAGATTGATAAGTTTCAAGGAATGTTGCGTGTGAAAATTGTCAGTTTAATTTTAAGTAAACTTTTAATTTTAATAACAGAATTAAATTCTATATAAATGTAGGTGCATTAATGAAACACTAATTATCATATAAAACTCTTCCGAAGCCTAGTTTGAATTGTTTAATATAGGTTTACATAACAGTACTCGTTATCTTACCTCTTAATATCCAATCTGCATTTATAGTATTAAATTTCAGGGTAAGAGAAAGTCGTGTGAATGACACGCCAGATTATTTTTCTTTAGTTTCACACTAATTTTTATTATAACTTACTTTTTTTAAACAGCATAAGGCTAAGATCATGACTCGACAAATACACTACCTTTCAATAACACTTTCTATTTCAGACGTTTCTTTTTAAATATGTCAAACAGTACTAAACAGTTCATCTTGAAACTTTAGGAATGTGAAGGACACGTTATTCCGCATACATTTCAGCAAACGTTGTGTCCTGAAGACGAAAAGGGGACCAGTAAAAAATTAAACAAAAATCAAAATGTTTTGAATCACCCTGTAAAATGTAATCCTTTAAATGCTTTTTGGCTATAGTATAGGATTATGAGTATTTTTCTCATTATCTGTTTAAATGTTTATGTCTCTACCGTATATAATCAGGGAGCTATAAATGTTTCTTTAAAAAAATGCAAAAAAAACATTTTCACTTCTTTAGCTATAACACTCAAGGTATTAAACCCAGTTCAAAGCTATTTTCAGGAAACTCGACATACAATATTAGACAGCATACTGAAATCAGAATGAAATAATATTAAATATCTAATGAAATATGAGCATGTCTACTAAATAATTTCTAACTGCGCATGCGTAAGATTTAGCGAAATTTCATTTGCATAATTTAATAGCCAAATGTATTGATATATTTATATAAAAACCCCAAACAAGTATCGTGCAAATTCAAAAATTCTACGCCATAGAATGAACTTAATGTTCCCCAAAATAAGAAATTGATAAGGTGGTTTTCTCAATATTTACATACAATCACAGAAAACTGTATTACCATTCATTGAATCAGAATAAAAATGTGAGTAAAAACCCTTATAGTTTAACGTTTTTTCGGGAGAAACAGAATAGCAGTTCATTCTATGGCGTAGAACTTTTTGAGTTTACACTATACTTGTTTGGTATTTTTATTATATAAGTACAGTCGGTAACAAAAGTGTCCGAACTCTAGCAAAAATTCCTATGTAAAAAAAGTGCACTTCATACGGTTTCGTTAAATAAATCCTTATGAAATCATGTTCTTAGTCAGTGTAAGAACACGATTCGACAAGGATTTGTTTAACAAAACCGTATGAAGTGAACTTTTTTAACCTTTTACAGGCCGAATTTAGATCCAGGTATATTTTTCATTAGTTATTTGCATATTTTACTTTATAATACTTTAGTTAAGGGATGTTAATCATTTAAATGGAAAAAAATACATACATAAATATTAATTGCCATTAATAATAATTATTAATATTCTTAAATTATTAAGATTAATATTATAGATTATTAATATAATCTGATTAATATTATCAAGTTTGATGTACTTTTTGACAATAACAGTTGTTTAAAATAAACCAACTGATATTCAGGGACATGGGATACTTTCAAATTTTTATGCATTTTTTTTTTTTTATTTGTACTCTGTGGGAAAAAATATGAAAATGATCATTTCAGGGATTTTTTGTACAGTTACCAACTAATCATAGGAATGTTGCTTCTGTTTTAAAAAATCAAGTCATCTTTTAAGTATGTCCGCTAATTTTTTGAAGTCAATATTAGTGCAATTTAATTTTTTAAATAAGTTTTAATTTGATGTTCCCAATTGAGAACATTGGCCTGTAAAAGGTTAATATAGGAATTTTTCGGACACCTTTGTTACCGACTGTAGATCAATACATTTGGCTATTAAATTATGCAAATGAAATTTCGCTAAATCCTACGAATGCGCAGTTAGAACTATTTAGTAAAATAATCATATTTCATTAGATATTTATTTTTTATTTTTTATTTTTTTATTTTTTTTTTTTTTTTATTGCAGTATTCTGTGTCTAATGTTGTACAGTCGGTAACAAAAGTGTCCGAACACTAGCAAAAATTCGTACGTAAAAAAAGTATGCTTAATACAGTTTTGTTAAATAAATCTTTGCCGAATCCTGTTCTTAGACTGACTAAGAACAGGATTCGACAAGGACTTATTTAACAAAGTAGTATTAAGTGTACTGTTTTAATATAGAAATTTTTTCTAGTGTTCGGACACTTTTGTTACCGACTGTATGTCGGATTTCCCAAAAATATCTTTGCTTAATACCTTGCGTATTATAAAAAAAAATTTGCAAAAGAGTGAAATTTTTTGGCATTTCTTTTTAAGGAAACCTTTATATCCCCCTGATTATATGCGGTAGAGATTTAAAAATTTATACAGAAAATTACAAAGAGCCCCATAATCCCATGCTACAGCCAGATCGTATTTAAAGTATTACTTTTTACAGGGTGATGCCAAATACTTTCATTTTTCTTTTATTTTTTACTGATCTCCCTTTCACTTTTGGCGCAAAACTTTAACTGAAATATATGAAATATAACATGTTTTTTGCCCTCCAGAAGTTTCAAGATGATTTGTTCAGTGCTTTTCAAGATATTTTAAAAAACGTCTAAAATCGACAGTGTTCGGTCGTTTATGGAAAGATAGTGTACTCACTTAACAAAACAATAATAGATGCCTATATTTTAAATAGGAATTACTGCTAGTGCTTCAATAATTTTGTTGTCATCTGCATATGTACAATCTCATATATAGCACGAGAACAAAGGATGAAATATAAAAATAAAACTTTTTTTTTTCTTTGCTCTGCAAAAAAATAATAATAATAATAATAAAATAAATAAAATAAAATAAAATTTCGAGTTCTGATACCATTCTAACTGGTTCTTATATAAAATGACCTCCTGAATCCGAATAGGATTCCCATTTTGCCCAGTCATCCACCGTTTTCTAGAAACACCACCCCCTCCCTCAATTTTTCCCCCTCTTCGTTAATTTTATGACTATGAATTTGAATTGAAGAATGAAAAAAATTAATTTAACACTTAAAACAAAAAAATATATAAAGTTCAAAAAATATCATTAATAACAGATTAAAAAATATATAAGATATGTAATATATATTTTTTCAGAAACAAATCCCCCCCCCCCAAAAAAAAAAAAAAAAAAAAAAAAAATCCCTTCTCGCAATTGTCTATGTTTTAGAATTTTCCAACTCTGCAGCCCCTCAGAAGATGTTTAACGGTTAAAATAATCCTCTCCCCTACTAAAAATCAAATTTATAGCCATAAAATCCCTGAAAATGATAGAAATAGGGGGCCGTTCCTAAAAAATGGTGGATAATAGGGCAAAATGGGCGTTCTATTCGGATTCAGGAAGTCATTTTACATATGAATATGCTGAAATGGTGTCAGAGGCAATTTTCATGCCGAGCAGTAAAATAGTTGAAAAAATATATTGATATTTTATGTAAAATATGAAAATTAATTCTACAAAATAACTCACAATTTTTTTCCCTTTGCATATAAAGTTTGTTTACCAGTTTTTTTTTAGCTAGTAATTTTTTTCAGAATTTTTTTTAATCCGTTTTATGCATAAAACTTTAATTATTATTTCTTCCTTCTAATGAAGTTATGTAACATTAAAATTATGATTAAATTTTTTTTAGCATATTTCCCCAGTCAAACCTTTTCCCCATGCTGTGTTAGTAATGAAGTTATAATTATGCTCCTTTTTTTTTCTTGAATTATTTGTGTTATACTTTATAAAAACTAAAACAAGAAATTTTTGCATAGTTCATTTTTAGATTCTCAAACACTTCGCTGTATTTTTTAATTAAATAAACGAAAAGTAAAATCAAATTTACTTTTAATATTATATCTGTACAGTTAAATTTTTCACTACAATAAAATTGTGAGAGTAAGATGACAGAAAGTAAATAAAACAAAAAATAAAACATATATTAATTAAATTTCAGGCAATATTTTTTTCCGAAAGTTTGCTGGCATGTATCCTATATCGTACAGAAAAATTCAATATAATTCAAACCATCTTAAAAAAAAAAAAATCACATTTTGGAAATATGTATTAATTTACATTAATTTTCTTTTAATAGAGCATAAAGTTATATATATATATATATATATATATATATATATATATATATATATATATATATATAATGTTATTTTATTCTTCATTTTCTTCTTTTACAATTTTCTCTTAGATACATTTTAATTAAGAAACGTTAAAAAAAATTTTTAACAACTAGTTGATATACCGGGTTAAATTTTTGTAATGTTTGTACTATAAATCTGTAAATAATTTTAAAAGTTAAATATTTTGAAGGAATTCATGCAACTGGGCGTGATTTCTAAGAAAATAATCTGGTGTGTCACTCACACGACTTTTTCTTAGCCTGAAATTTAATACTATAAATACAGGTTGGAAATTAAGAGGTGAGATGAGTACTGTTATGTAAACCTGTGCTAAACAATTCAAATTAGGCTTCGGAAGAGTTTTATATGACAATTAGTTCTGTGTGAAGGGGGCTACCGCCCCCCTCAACCCCCCCCCCCCCCCGTTTCATTAATGCACCTACATTTATTTTAATTTCGTTATTAAAAAATAATTCTGTTTTTAAAAATAATTTATTAAAATTATTATTTAAAAAAAATTATCTTTAATGATATTACAGACGATTTCCATATTAGAGAAGTAGTATAACACTAAATATCAAAAAAAAGGTAAATTTATTCTCAATATTACATTTTTTTTTTTTTTTTTTTTTGTTAAAAATGAAAAAAAAATCGATATCTTTATTTTAAATTATCGCAGATTGATGGTTCAACCATTCGTTTTAAAGGTATTGGCGAGTTCTTTTGAAAGATACCCAACATGAAAATTTCCAGTTGACTATCTCTATTTCAAAAAATATATATTCGTTTCATTTGGTTTAGTGCAGCCTATAGATGTTAAACTCTACTTACCTGCTATTACCCCCATAGACGTAATGTATTTGCATACTTTTGAGTGTAGCATCCCTATATGATACACATTTAGCATACCGAGTTTGGAATCTCTGCTACTATTTGTTCTTGAGATATGCTGATAACACACTCACAGACCATCCGTTAAAAACATGATTTTCGTATTCAGGGGACCTCAGAACATGTAAACATAACAAAAACGCACGATCAAAATTTTGACCCTAAAACAACACTTTCTCGACCCTATGGGTAAGAGAAAGTAAAAAATCGGTTTGGAGAAGTTTTTTTTTTTTTTTTTTGAGAAAAAATTAAATAAAATTTTCGTCGATAGAACGCGTTACACAGACGCAGTAACAAGAAATTTGCGAATTAGCGTTCTATAAGTTGCAGGATTTTTTAATTAATGGCTGATTTTTCCTCCTACTTACTTGTAGTACATAAAATTTTACTTTTATCTTCTTTGGTACAATTAAATGATGTCACTCGTCACGAAATCTCCTGCGTCCAATCGGAAATGCCATAGGCTGGAATCAGCAGTGTTGTAACACGCTTTTAAACTGCAATTTATGGTGATGGCAGATACATAGTGTAAAAATAAACAGTAAACTTTTGTCTCCAGTAAAATAAATATAATTTTACATGGAAATATATTACTTACTCTGGTAGAGGGCCCTCTACCAACGAAACATTTTTACGGGGGAAAAAAAAAAAAATCGCCTTTTACGTGAATAAGTGTTTTTGCAAATCGTGTTCAAATTCCTTCAA
Organism: Salticus scenicus; assembly: GCA_963930645.1. Classification (NCBI taxonomy): domain Eukaryota; kingdom Metazoa; phylum Arthropoda; class Arachnida; order Araneae; family Salticidae; genus Salticus; species Salticus scenicus. The sequence goes on from OZ005655.1 coordinate 277,852,122, forward strand.
TTTTAATGATTCTTTAAACTATTTTCGCAGACTTATGGAGCACCCAGTATATAACTGAAATTTAAAAACTCTAACATTATAATCGTTATTCGCACGAAATTTAATTAAGAATCTCTTTACTGAAATAATAATAATACGTATGAGATAATAACTATGTCATAAAAATTCAAAATAATTTGAAAGCACAGTATTTAATAATAAACAGCGAAAAAGTTATTATGCACTGATGACTGTACGCTCAATGCTACCGAAACAATTATCATCGGGGAATAATTTTAATTTACCTAATTTGAAAAATAATATTAAAGGAATCTGAACAATATTTTATAAATATTTTCATTTAAAGTTTTTTTTTTTTTTTTTTTCATCACAAATAACCAAAGATTTGCGATATCTTCTCAAAAAAAAAAAAAATTAAAAAATCCTTTAAATATTTTGTTTTCTCTACCTACGTTAAAAAATTTACTTCATAGTGCACTTTTACAAGATTTTATTTGTTTTAATTTTTTAATACCAAATTATAACAGTTAATCGTTATCATTAAAAGCGGTCATCTTTGAAAATAAAACTAACTTCGTTATGTTAATTTGTAAAAAATCGTTTCAAATATTTCTGTGTAATTGTAATCGTGTCAAATGTTCCCGCATCTTGAATCCTAGTAGAATGTTCTGTTATGACAGTGACGATTTTGTTTATGTTTTGCGTTTTTTATGTTGTGTTGTGTGCCCATTTTCACTGCGTTTGTCAAAATTAAACAATTTTACGCTAATTAGAACCTTCTGTCATCCATTAGAAAAAAAAAAATCTGATACATTCATTTACACTCTGTTCAACAAGAACGTGACCGCTTGTATTCGGTAAAAATAAATCAGATAAATTTTTTTCTCATATTTTATTGAAGTACATGTTGTTGGCTATTGCGCAATTACCTAATAATTTGTCCAGTCGCCGTTATTATTTATTATCGCTTGACACCTTTTAGGCATGCTTTCAACACGATTTTCACCATGATCGCCATATCTTTTTAATTTGATAACACAGTTGCTTTTCCGTGTACACTGGCTTTCCTCTTACTTGCATCTTCATGTAGGACCACACATTTTCGTTAGGATTTGCATCTGGAGACATTGCCGGCCACTCCATCGTAGTGATGTTATTTTTCTGTTTCCACGCACTGCACAACAATTGTAACAATAGATAAATTATTAATATGAACAACGCTAAACACCGGTAAAAGTTATATTGCGCATTAGGGCATGAGTTAGAGATTACAACAAAAAAAATAGATGGCGCTGTGATGTCCCTTTTTTGAGTAAGAACGGCCACGTTCTTGTTGAACAGAGTGTATATAAAAACCACTACAGAAAAAAATATATACCGCCTTCATCTAAAATAAATAAGTGGTCATTTTCTAAATCCCTTAACTAGAAATATAGATTTCCGAGCTCTGCGCATAAGGCACGCTAATAAACTGAATAGACTAAATGATCTAGAATTTCTAGTCTACACATTTCTAGATGTCGAAACAATACTCTGAATGTTTTGTATTGCGAGAAATTCTCGCTTGATTTTCTAGAATTGGGTCATATACCAAGATTATAGTTGCTGAAACCCGCCTCTTGAATTCTCATTTATTTGCAGAGATTTTTAAATAACTTTGTCCTCGAGAATATAGGCAAACGCTCTATAATTCTAATAGGGGTATTCTAATAATTCTGATAGGGAACTCTCTTTCAAAGGGGACTAGAATTTATAAGGATGACATGGAACTATTTTTTCTAGAGCCACAATTTAGATTCTAGATGTCAGTTACAAAATTCTTTCTCAGTGTAGCATAAAAAATTAGTATGGTGAGGTCACCAGATAACGTTCTCGAATATTATTCTATATGAAAGCGCCACTTAAGAGTGTAGCATGCACAGAAGTTTAATATTACTTCTCAAAATAAAGGTTTTGCATGTGTCGTTCGGTGCAATTTTAATCAACAGATGTTGAGATATAGCCATGCAAAAAATATGCAAAAAATTACCGAAGGTGAATAATAACAGCGCTACCTATCAGCCCTCTTATATACCAAGTTTCGTGCAATTATATACAATAGAATCTGAGATATAGTCTTTCCGGTCACGAGAAAATTGCAATATAGCAGCGCCATCTATTACTCGATATGCACCCAAATTGAATCAGCATAATATTTCATAATTGTCTATTCACAAATCGAATTTTGTTCGATTATACAAAATAGAACCTAAGATATAACCTTCACATAAGTGGTAGAAATCGTCAAATAGCAGCACCACCTTCAGAGCGATTTGTACTAAAAGTTCATAAGCTCTAATTTATATCAAGGTGCAACTACATATAAATTTATATGATATTCTGTGCTGTAGTTCTTGAGACGAAGTTGCAACAAACTTTTGTCACACATACACACGCACAGACAGGCAGATATTTTCTAAAGATGATCAAATCGTGTTCTGGATCTCCAGAAACGTGTAAATCCATTGAAAGTCAGAGGTGGAAAATTGTTAGTAATTCAGTACGTTCTTCTATTGAATAACAGTACATAAATTTCATTAAAATTTATTTTTATTTATTTATTTATTTATTTTTTATTTTTTTTTTTTTTATAAAAGTTAGTATGTTGTGGCCATCATAGAACTTTCTTCTATATTTTCCTATACAAATTCACACAGTAAAATATTATTTATTAAAATTATTATTTATCGGAAAAAAAAAAAAAAAGATTTTTTTTTTTTTTTTTTTTTTTTTTTTCAGATTATCATATACGCATTGTTGAGCCATTTACAGCCTTATTCACCAAATTTTAACACTGATGTTAACCCGGGAATATGCTAGGTTATCTCAAAATCGGTATTCACCACGCAAAATAAGCAATTTAACACTCGAGTTAACCCTCTTTTTTTAATCCTCCTAAATTACTGGGTTAACTCTGGTGTTAAATGAGCATGTTACAGTTACAGCGAAAACACTCTTGTTTACTTTTTTAATGCATTGCGTTTTTATTGACCAATCAGCGAGACTCTTACAGATAACTCTGAGGTGAACTGATCCACGGATGGTGAATACGAAAACTTTCTAACCCAGGGTTAAGGGAGTGTTAACACTAACACAAGTGTTACGTGAACCATGGGTTAACACTGATTTGGAGAATAAGGCCGTTAAAGGTATACACGCGTTCGTTTACATATTAAAAATTTACACTCCCATGGGAGGATGCTATGCTCCTATATATAAAACACTTTTATCCTGGTGATTATTAGTATTATAATTCTTTTCATAATTATAGGTTAAAAATATACCTTTCTAGCAGGCTTTGTTCGCTTTGCTGGTCACTATAATTAAAGGTATTAAAAATAGAACCACTCTTTTTTATATCGCTTTATAAACAAAAAAGAAAACGAAAATCTATTGAAATTGTTTCAAAAGCTCCCTTCCGGCATCCACTGCGTTCGGTAGCGTCTTCCTCACTCGAGAACTCTCAATACGTGTCCCTATTGCGCCTTACTCGTAGTCTTCAATTTGGATACTTATCAGATCACAGTTTCGAAACAGACAATATTGAAAAAAAAATGAAGTGCTCCTTTTATATCCGAATCCCAATTACATATGGACAACACTATACGTGACTTTCACATTATTTCCTATATTTTATTTGATTTATTCGGTCGACCATAAATCGACAGCAATTTCACGCCAAATGTAAAATCACAATATGCTACGTCTACCATAAGAGACAGCTAATTTTTTTGTGGTTATATATATTTTCCATTTTGGATATTTTATGGTTAATTAATAGTGGTAGATATGTAGAAAAATAAATAACTAAATGTGTAAATCTGATTATGGTACAGCTGTGTTATAGCTCCTCTTGGTGACTTTTGAATTTTTCTTTTACTTTTTAAAATGTTCTATAAAATGATATAGTGAGACAAAAATAGATAATTTATACCATTATTGTTTCTGTTTATTATTATTATTATTTGTTTATTTATTTATTTATTTTATAGTATTCTATTTATATATTTTTCTATAAAACGATATGAGACAAAAATTGATAATTTATGCGATTATTCTTACTATTGTTTGTTTTTCTTACTTTCTTTCTTTCTTTCCTTCTTTTTTTTCCTTAATCAGTATTTTATAATTTATGTTTTTGATGCGCTACTTAAAATGGCCGTCGCGAAAGTAGAATCTTTGACGAAAAATGTCCGGTCTATTTCAGTGTCAAATTAAAAAAAAAAATTCCAGGATTATCTATAAATATGTATATTGTTATTTAATTTTTCATGTTATAATAACGTCACTCTGTCATATGCATAAGCAAATTTAATTTTTGATAATTCTTCTGTTATTCGCATCAAAATATAATTTCTTTTGATTTCGATAAAAAAAAAAAAAAAAAAAAAAAAAAAAGAACTCGTATACTTTTTTCATAATACTTAAATTTAAAGCTAATATTTAAATGGCTATTTTAAAGCTATCGCAATGTTATCATTTTCATATTTTAATCAATTAAATATATATATATCAAAAATTTGGCAATTAGGCTTCGAGGTGCATCGGGAGAGGTCAGTACGAACCTCCGTGCAAGTTTGTGTGGCTCTACGATCAGCCGTTTTCGTGGAAAACGCCAGATATATACACACACAGCATTTTATTATTCTGTACATTTATACGAATTTTTTTTTTTTTTTTTTTTTTTTTTTTTTCTAAGCGGTGACATTAAAATTATGATGAAAAAAAGTTTATGTTAGCGCATTTGTTGAGTGATAAATACGCAATGCTGACAGGCACCAATTAATGTTAAGGTGCAACTAAATATAACATTTTATTAAATTCTGCGCATTAGTGACGAATCTGTGACGAATTTTGAGTGTAATTTAAATATAGAATAATTGGTTTATAGTTTTTTTTTAATATTATGTTTTGTTCCGTAGAATTTGAAACTGTTAATTATTAATAATAAATACGAAGCTATTATTAAGATTATTTTACTAATTAAAATATTTAGTAAAAGAGTATTAAGCATTTAGGGGAAGATATTATATAATTAATGCATTCCAATTTTACTAATTTATTTGGAATTAGAAATCAATACAATATTTGAATATCTGTTTAAGAAATTTACTGAGCGCCCTCTTTTTTTTTTTTTTTTTTTTTTTTGAAAGGCTGCTAAAATACAAACATAAGTAGTCCTGTCGTACTAAATTAAATTCTGTCATAGACAGAGTTTCATCCCTGTGTTTTCTTTTTTTTTTTTTTTTTTTTTTTTTTGCACATTTCAAAAGAAAACACATATAATAACATTTTTTTCTTCAAAAATATTAAAAACGAAATTTTTTAATTCATTTATTTTATTTAATAATTTTATATTATTAAAATCAATTGATGTAGGAAGTCTGAAAGAACAGTGTTTGTAAAAGTTTGATATTACTTTCTAACTAATTCTACATTCCTCTTTTGAAAATTCCGCGCTGTGTCGGAGGCCATAAAAAATAAGTTCACCACTATTCTTCCCTATTGCATGACATTACTTCAAAAACAATCTTTATTTACTTGAATATTTTGCCATTATTATGAAGGAAAACCTCAATTAAAATAGCAGAAAAGTTCTTTTTATGAACAAAGTTTTTGGACTAGATTAAAGTACTTTTTAACGATGTTCGTAACAGAAATTTAGACAAAGGCTAGAATAGAAAGTTCAATATCAGTAAATTACTTAAAAGCATTAAGTATATTAATTCATGTTTATTCTTAAGTAGAGATAACTCACGCATCATTTGTCAAGAGAGATAAAAGCATTTATATTCAACAGATGGCGTTATAGCGTGACCTCGGAGTAAAATGTAATATAGCTGCTAAATAAAAATTTAATGCAGTGAATGTTAAACTTTTATTTTTTAATATTATGAATGTTTATTATTATTATTATCATTATTATACTATAAAAATAATTTCCACGTTCATTTCTTTAAAATTCGATCTATTCAAATCCCTTAGTTTATCTATATATATAACAGAAATTTGTGATTACGATAATTTTCGAAATATTGATTCAATTTTAACCAAAATTGATGATTTCTAAAATAGATGTAGTGTTCAATTTTAACCAAAATTGAACAGTAGAGGAGAGGAGGGTATTATGGAATAGTCGGGAAATATAGAATACCGAAGTTTCGGCTCTGATTGGTGCTGCTATCTCTTCAAAATACTGTAAATTACTCAAGAAGGATTCCCATGAAGCAATACAGTAAGAAGCAACGTTGTTGTTGTACCATTCTCTATAGAACAGAGTATGTTTTGGGATTTTTAAAAGTTTTTACAGGTAAGTTTTCAAACATTTAAACTTACTAGTACACATGAGGTTTAAACATTGATGTTAAGTATAATGTATGCTCAAAGAATTGTATTTTGTTATACGTTGGTCGTTTTTTAGCTGCAAATATTTTGTCCATAACTTTAAAAGTTTATTTTCAAAGATGGCGTGTCGGGTATTATAGAATAATAGGTATTTCGTAGTATCATCTGAAAGTGACTTCATGTATTCAACTAAAGAAACAGAAAATAAAGATGCCGAATGTATCTTCTGTCACAGAAAATTCTCCGAAGATGATTTTATGAAGTCAAATTAGTTTTTCTATTGTTTAAACAGTTTAAACCACCTATTCCAAATTACTCGACTATTTCATATTAACCACCATTTGTAACTTTTTTTTAAAGTAAACTTTTTATAACAACAATTTGTTTCTTTTTTTTTTTTTTTTTTTTCATTGACAATTCATTACAAATAATTACACTATGTACTCATCATGATTTTGGGGATTTTTATTAAAAACAAGTAAAGTTATTTTAAGAAATGTAAATGGTATTCCATAATACCCTCCTCTCATCTACATCTATCTTAGAAATATCTTGGATAGGTTTGTTAACCAGTTTGAACCTCCATTTTGTTTGAAAATGGCGTCTATTTAAAAGCGTAAAATTTATATTGAAAATATAATTTTCAGACATTTCTTTTAAATATTGTTACATATTATACATGGCTCAATCAAGTTCTCAAAAAAAAAAAATAATAATTTATTAATTAATCAACTCGATCCGCTATCTTGTATGAAAATAACGATCACTTAAAAATTTCACATTCAGACAAAAACATATTTATGAACCAATTTGTTTGAATCCCGAATTTATACAGCCGATATCAAAGATCAAACCAAATTTATTAATGAATTTGATCTGTCCTCTCGTTTGAAAATGGTAGTTCAAAAACAAATTAAGATAAAAACTTATTCATGGGACCAATTTGTTTGAATATCGGTGCACCCAAACAAATTTATTAATGAGGTTCATCCATATCGGTATGTACTACAAAGCCCATATCAAAGAACCAGCCAAATTTATTAATGAAGTTGATCTGTCCTCTCGTTTCAAAATAGCAGCCACTTGAAAAAACAAATTAAGGTACAAAACGGACCACTTATTATTCATGGACTACTTTGCTTGAATATTGTACATAGCCAAGTCCTAATTTATTCATGAACTTGGTTAACTCGTCTTAATCAAGTTTACTTATTGATAAACTTGGTTAACCCGTCTTAGCCGGTAAATACGGGCTAGGATTCCATAGAAAGACCTCCACGGAGGGCATTCCACCTATAAGCCTAGAACCCTAACGTAGTCGATCGACTTTACACTTTACAATCAACCTGTCTTAACCGGTCTTAAACACCGTCTTAACCAAGTTTATTTATTGATAAACTTGGTTAAGATCGTGCCTTTATTTATAACCATGGTTAAGTTGATCTACCATCTTGTTTCAAAATGGCGGTCTTACACAGAACAAAGAAATCCAATTGAACAGAAAATGACTTCTTATTTTCTTAAAAGTACTCTTCTACATGTCCCATTTTGACCAATATGGAAAGAGAGAAAAACATTGTTGAATCAACACATGATTCAGTAGGTAATACCTCTTCTAATTTTTTCTTAATTCTAAAGGAAATAATTATTTCACTACTTACCAAATGAGAAGAAAAGCTAATATACTGCGCTTTGTAAATTTGTACGTAAGTTTGCTTGTGGTCATCACTCTTGTGAGTTTTTGAAAACAACACTGTTTATTTAGAGAAAGTTACTTATTTATTACTTTAAGTATTATTTGAATTTAATTAGGTTAATTATACCTCTTTCAAACAAAAAGGTTTTCGGAAGTTAAAAGTTATAATTTCTTATTAATTAATTAATTCAGTTATTAAAAGTTATAATTTTAATCTTTTTTGAATATTTATAATCAGCGTGCATATTTATATTGTGTCAAATAACCATTTTTGAAATTAGTTAAGAAATGTCTAAAAGAAAACGTAGCGAACGTAAAAGGTTACAATAAAACATAAATATATTTACCTAAATATATATTGTGAGAGACTGCTGATACATATATATACAGAGTAGACATGCTAACTATGCTAGTTTATCCGCCCTTTTTTCACACCAGAATAGCTGTAGAGTAATATTTAGCAATATGTTCTCATGATTAAATAAGAACACTATTGCGCTACAACTATTCTGGTGTGAAAAAAAAGGCGGGGCTTAATACCATTACGGATAAACTAGCATAGTTAGCAGGTCTAACAGAGCTGCCACCGTAATCCAGCAAATTGTTAGTACCGCCCCTTTTCCTACACCACTAAATTTTTAGAGTAATTCTCTTCAAATATATTTACGTTGAATTAAGAAAACAAATACTCTAAAAATTAAGTGGTGTAGAAAAATGGGCGGTACAAACAATTTGCCGGATTAGGTTGGCAGCTCTGTATATATCAGCAATTTCGGCAATTTAAGCCTTTCTCGGTCCTATTTAATTTCAGTCCTCTGTTAGTGTTGTAAATTTAGGGACTTTTTATATAATATCCACTACTAAATTTTAACTATGACGATTCTCTTAATTGACTTCTAATGTTATTCGTTCGTTACATATATCAAATATTACTCCTCAAAATTATTGGCGGAGTTTAATAAAGAGTCCCTAAATTTGGCAACGCTCTTAAGAGCATTACGGCCGGCGACATAACCATACTTTCCAACATCCTAATTAACATTCTGTAATGTTCTTAGTCCCGCCCTTTTTTTCATACCATAAAATTTTTAGAGTAATATTCTCCAAATGCAATTACGATTAAATAAGAAGAAAAATACTCTAAAAAGATACTGGTCTGAAAAACAAGGCGGGGCTAACAATACTACAGAATATTAATTAGCATGTTGGCAAGTATGCATATTTGCCAACATTTTAATTTATTCCTGAGTATTTTTACCCCCGCCTTTATTTCGCATCACTTTATTTATAGAATGTTTTTATTACTTTGTTACACAAAGTATAAGGAAATCTCATAGCCTCCTGAACAAGATGCCTGTCACGTGGCTCGGGAACTTGGCAACAGTTGAAGCGATAGACAGTGCCACCTGGTACACATTTCGCGAGTTTTTTATTCAACTGCCACCAATAATTTTAAGAAGTGATATATGATATGATATATATATATAATTGACGTTTCTTTGATTCTATTCACCTTTTATGTATATCATATCCTACTTTTAAAAATTTTTGGTGGCTGTTGAATGAAAAAGTCGTGCAATCTGTACCATGTGGCGTGTCTACCTCTTCAACTGTTGTCAAGTTTCCGAGCCACGCGACAGGCATCTAGTATAGGAGGCTATGGAAGTATAGTAATCCTGATTTGTGAAATGGATTTTGTATTTTGCCTAGCTCAAAAACAAATGAACGTAGAATTTTGTAAATTTATATGTGTGACTGTCATGATGTCTAGTTGTACACAGGGAACTTTGGTTTTAATACGAGCTCCCGTTTCAGAGATATCAACGACTTTGCACAAATTTTCCTGACATCTGTATGTAATTATGTGTGTGTGTGTATGTGTGCATCTCGCATAAGTGAAAAACGGTTAGACGTAAAAAGTTGCAAATTGGTATATAGGTTTATTATAACATCTAGTTAAGCACCTCCCTTTTTTGGATTTTCTGTGATTTTCCGTTTTGGAGATATTTAGGAAAATCATGTTCATAATGACCAAAAATTCAAAGGTTTTGCCCATTATATAGGACCTATCATCATAGAGATTTCAATAGAAGCTAATGATAGAGCCAGTAATGATATTATTATGAAAGTTGAATACATTTTTGCGTGTAGAAATTCATGCTTAAAGACATAAACAGATTTTTGTCGACGAATGCATTTTACTTAATGAATATTCAGCCCGTAGACAGAACCCGTAATGACAGTATTATGTAAAGTGTCGACATTTTTACGTATAGAAAGTAATTTTTTAAAGACATAAACAGGTTCTAGTCGATGAAGGCACTTCTTTTAATGAGTATTCAGCCAGTAGATAGAGCCTGTAACGATATTGTTAAAAAACGTTAACGACATTTTAATGTGCAGAAAGTAGTTCTTAAGTTCTAGTCGACGAATTACTGTATTTAGTTAATATTCAGTAAACAGTTGAATAAATCACTTTTTTGTGCTACAAAAATTAATATTCTTGAAACAATCCAATGAAATGGCCATCTTTACTACATAAATCAAATAAACATTTTTAAATAAAATTCCGCTAAATCAGGAACAATCGAATATTTCGAAGTTTGAATGGAATTTGAATTCATCAAAAGTATTGTCAGTGATTTTTCAGGGTAGGTCTGCGCGAAAAATCATTGCATCATACAAAATTTCCAGAACTACACTCCTACTGAGTTTAGAGTCTCCAAATTTTGTGAATCCCTTACTACCATTTTTCGCCACATTTGAATGCCTAATTTGACGCTAAGTCAAAATCCACCTTCGTGAAAAGGAAAAATCTTTCATCTGTTTCCATTTTTACTGTAATATCGTATAGAATGCAACACATAAAGGTATAGGCAAGTTCTAGTATGCAGTCATCAACATTCGCGCTTCTTTTTTTTTATTTATATAGTCTTGGGTGTCATTTATAGAACTTTAGAAGAATTTAAATCTGTGCTATAAGCCAATGATTTTTTTCAGAATACTGCAGAACTCTGTTCTTATGAAGTTACAGCTTTTAAACTTTGGCAACCCTATACTACAAATTTGTGAAAAAATTTGGTCGCCAAGTCGCCAAATTCGATGCCAAGACCAAAAATCTACGCTGCCTACTATTTTGCGGCTTGACGATATTAGTGATAAAATGGTGCGGCAAATACTGTTTCAGAATAGCCAGAAACCCTTTCTCAATTTTAACTGGGTTAATTGTTTTGATAAAATTTATCGTTTCTCGCCACTAATTTTTTTTTTCCCAAAGAGAACAAAACTGGGCCCTCTATACTGCAATTACTTTCATTGTACTCTAATCTGTGCATTTGCCAATGATATATTTTGTAATAAGCCATGGAGTACTATTCCTGAAAAAACTTTATTATTTTTCTCGGCATTACATATAATCGTATTATCGTGACATTTTTGGTTGGAGTAGCAATTTTTTTTTTCTTGTTATGTGTTTGTTTTAAGAAATGTTCGTGGGGGGAACTAACCTATATATTTACGAATCGGTTATCTCACACAAAACTACCGATGTTTTCATAACAATAAGTATATTCTTATGGTTGTATAAGGAAGTATTGTGGTGTCCTCATCAGCTTTTTGAGTATATAACTGCGATAAAATAAGAAAAAAAAATACTCTTAATATAAAAGTGGTATGAAATAAAGGCGGGGCTAAAAATAATCGAGAATAAATTAAGATATTGGCCACTCTGCAGCAAAGGATTAAAGCATCAATCTATTCTTTGTTCTTAGTAAAAGAAAAATTGTTCGGGAAAAAAATAAAGAAAAAAAAAAACTTTCGCTACAACATGTAAGAAAAGCAGTGTTATAGAGACATAAAAACTTAAACTTTTTTATTTTTTCTAAAATATTTACATTTAGAATAAAATAGTTTTCCTTTTGTATCCTGTTTTTATTCAATTTTCGATTGAAAAAAGGAAAGGAAAGTTTACTATCTTGAGGTTAGATTGAACATCACAGTTTTCTCACATTTACATTAAAACTCACAGTCAGTCACATTCTTGACTTCGAAAAAGAAAGTTTTTGCATGTTAAAAAGAAATGTAATCAAACAAAGAATTATCTCGCGGAAAAATCTAACGTACACATTCATTGATTACTTTTTCAGGGATGAAAGACATCCACTTTGTTTTACCACTATTATTTTCCTACGAAAAATTCTAAACCATCAAAACAGGAGAATAACTAAAATTATATGATAAAAATTTCTGTTTACAAATACCGGTGGCAGAAAAAGCGGAACTCTTACATCCTTACTTTTTATACTAATAAGGAACAGCTAAAAAAAAATTTTTGTTAATTTTTTTTTATTAAATTTTCAATAAAATAATTCACATTATATATGTATATATATATATATATATATATATATATATATATATATTTATTGAAAACCTTTTCAAACATTGAAGAGATGAAAACAAGAAACATTGAAAAAAATAAAACAGAAAAATTCAATATATATATATATATATATATGTGTGTGTGTGTGTGTGCCAATTAAAACAAAATTTTTCTAATATAATTTTCGTCATAATCTTCATAACATAATTGGATTATTTTATCTCTCCATTTGAAATAGTTGTCGGTAAAGAAAAATTCATTTATATTTACGATCATTTTTTTTTTTCTAACAGTCGGGCAACCAACAATGTTTGATTGGTTGGTTGGTTGGGTTTTACGTCGCACTAGTGCTGCGCAGATGGGCAATTTTGTAGAATAATTCTAAACACAAAATACTGTCTGTTTTAATAAAAAAAAAAAAAAAAAAACTTTATCGAATAAATTTTTTGTTTTAATTTATATTAATGTTTTTGATATTTATGAGGGACTGCTCACTAAAAGATTATAGAAAACTGAGTGTCTTAATTAAATAATTCATTTAAAATACGTCGAATTCTTTTATTTTTAATATTATGTGATTTTTGGCGGGGACATAACCTAAGTGTTTTCTGCGATTATTTTGTTATTTGATAGTATATCACACTGAATTTTTACTTTCTTCTATATTCAATAGAAGAAAGTATTGGATTAGTAAAAATTTTCGACTGCCGGTTTCCGACGGATTCACACGTTTTGGAAGGTCTAGAGCCCGATTTCACCATTTTTAGAAAATATCTGTCTGTCCGTCTCTCTGTGTGTGTGGCAAAATTTTGTGGCGACTGTATCTCCGGAACTACTGCTCAGAATTGTATATAAATTTATATATCTAATTAATGTCTATCTACTTTTGGTGTCAACCGCTTAAAAGGTGGCGCTGTTATACAGCAATTTCCGTAATTTATGGGGAGGCTTTATCTCAGGTTCTATTGCGTATAATAAAACAAAACTTGATATTTGAGAAGTCTATTATGATAAACTATGCTGATTCAATTTAATTGTTTATTGGCTGACAGGTGGCGCTGCTATACAGCGATTTCCGCAATTTAGGGGAAGGTTATATCTCAGAAACTACCGCACAGAATTGAATATAAATTTATATGTAGATAAGCCTTAACATAAATTAGTGCTTATCAACTTTTGGTGTCAACCGCTCAACAGATGGCGTTGCTACAGAGCGATTTCCATAATTTAAGGGAAGGCTTTATATCAGGTTCTATTCTGCATTATCAAACAAAACTTGGTATATGAGAAGGCCATTATGAGACATTACGCTGATTCAATTCGAATGCTTATCGGCCAACAGGTGACGCTGCTATACAGCGATTCCTGCAATTTAGGGGAAAGCTATAGTTCAGTTTCTATTGCGTATAATCAAGCAAAACCTGATATGTGAGAAAACTATTATGAGAAATTATTCTGATTCAATTTGAATGCTTACTGGCTATTAGGTGACGCTGCTACACAGAGATTTCGATTTCCGCAATTTAAGGGCAGGCTATATCTCAGGAACTACTGCACAAAATTGCATATAAATTTATATTTAGCTGTACCTTGACATAAATTTGTGCTTATCAACTTATCATCATTTGTGCGTATGAACCGCTCAACAGGTGGCGCTGCTAGAGAACGATTTCCGCAATTTAAGGAATGGCTATATCTAAGGCTCTATTGTGCATTATCAAATAAAACTTGATATGTGGGAAGGTCATTATGAGACATTATGCTGATTCAATTTGGATGCTTATCGGTCAATAGGTGGCGCTGCTATACTGCAAATTTCCTTGATAACGGGAAAGCTATATCTCAACTTCTATGGCATATAACTGTACGAAACTTGATATGTCAGGTATGTAACCATTGATATGTAAACCATTATAGAAACGCACTTTTTATGATGTTATTTTTAGGCGTCTTTCTTTGGATGTTTAGTGTTAGTTTTCTCTAAGATGAAAACCGTTTGCATTCATCATGTTAGATAATTTTAGTAAATAGTAGTTTTAATAAATTATTTGCACTTAGTGAATTTGTATAGAAAAACATAGAAAAAAATATCGTGGTGGTCACAACGTACTAGTTTTTATTGTATTTTATGTAACTATAATAAATAATGTAAATGAAGAATATACTGCATAAAAAATTACCAACCATGCTGTACAACGACAGTGCAAAATCTTTTTACATTACATAAAAGGTGTCTAGACAATTATGTATGTGTCTGAAAAGAGAAAAATTCTTAACGTAAAGCTAACGTTCATTAGCTATGTTTTTCCTGGCGATAAAACTTGAAAATTTTACAAACCTATATTTTTCTATGTTATATCATATAGGCTTATTTTCCTATTTATTCGGACATGTAGGGTAGATTGAGGGAAGACACCATAGTTTTTGTTTAATATTACTGTAACATCCCTTTCGGTTATATTTATTATTTATTGATCTGTTAAGAAAATTTATAATTTTCAAAACAAGTTGAAAAATATATTTAGCTTCAAAAATATTACAAAAATTTCGTAAAAGTTTTTTTCAACGCTTTTGTTCAGCTACCTTATCCTATCTTGTTCATGGAGTATTTGGTTGGAAGAGTTAAAGTCAACAATTGGATCTAGCGTTAGCTGGTGATGATCTCGGTGAAATTGTCAAGTTGAGCCTAAGAGTATTGGGTTGTTGTAAAAAAATAGTTTCCCAGTTATTCGAAATCAACTTGCTTTTTAGTTCCATTGGAGATATCAAAAGAATTTAAGCAAAGAATTTGCGAAATTTTTCATGTTCAGTTGAATATAGATATTTTTAGCATGGATATTTCGGAGAAAATGAAGTGAATCGTTCTATGTCTTATTTCTTTAAAATGAGACGTCCGAATTAGGAAACTTTGTGTTTTGGGGATGAAGCATTTTGCCAAATGTTACTAAAGTGATTCGGAATAGCTTTGTTTGGTTGGGTTTTACGTCACACTAGCGCTGCGCAATGGACAATTGGCGACAGTGTGGGACTCACCCCTAGAGGTGGTCCGGAGACATGCCATCACAATTTTGATTCTTTACGGAAGGGATGGCTCTCCCGTTTCCGTGACCCCCAGAGGTATAAATTTGATGGGAACATGGAGTACATAGCGGCCACGAAAGATTTTACGTTCACCAGCCGCCATTAGTGTACACGACGGTCTTTGGCCGGCTCGAATACCGAACCCGCAATCTTTCAATTAGCCCGGTGCTCTAGCGACTGGGCTACCGCGGCCCCGGAATAACTTTGGAGTTTATCATTTACAGTGATTTTGTAGGAGCTCAATTCTTAAGCTAAAAGAGGCATACTACTATTGTAACAATCGCAAGTATCGTAGATCACAAGTCGGATCGTACACTCTGCAGCAAAAGTATCCGAGCATTAGCAATAATCCCTGTCTAAAAAAAGTACACTTAATACTGCTTTGTTAAATAAATCCTTGTCGAATCATATTCTTAGACAGACTAAGAACATGAATCAACAAGGATTTATTTAACAAAGTAGTATTAAGTGTACTTTTTTAAGACAGGGATTATTGCTAATGCTCGGATATTTTTTCTGCGGAGTGTACGATCCGACTTGTGATCTAGGATAGCTGCGATTGTTACAATAGTATGCCTCCTTTATTCAAGTACGAGAGTTAATTCAAGTCTTGTGAGCTCGTTACTTTATACTTTCTTAAGATTTAGGATCTGCTGCAGTTATTTAGATTCAATGCTCATGTTAAAGCCTCAACATTCCCCTACGTTAAAGTTTAAATTAAGGAAAAATTGTTTTTACTTGACTTGTATTTAGGCTGACCAGATCAAAGTACTTTTATAATAGAGAAGCATTAAAAATTGACACAATTATCCAATTATGGGTGTATTTTTCCATTCCTAATAAATAAGGACTAAAAATAAAGTGTTATTGATTAATTATTTAGTTTCTACAGTTTTTTAAAACTTAGAAAAATGCCTTCAAAAAAAAAAAATAATAATAATAATAAGGGTGTCCCCATTTGTCCCCAGAAAATGGGGACGTTTGGTCAGTATACTTGTATTCCTTTGCATTTAGTAGAGATTTAAATAATTAAGACAGCTGATACAAACGGGGCTGATAACTGGTACTGACAAATTTATTTTTGAAAAATTATAACCATGCAAAGTTAATATAAATCTGATGTTAAAATATTTATTTTCTTTATAATAATCATAAAAATTTCTGTTTTGCGATTTATTATTTATTTATTTATCGTATACATTTTTTTTTTTTTTTTCATTTTTACATCACTTTTAAAAATACATTTCAAGTACTTATTTTATCAGGAATTACGTAAAAGATTGATGACAGAAGAAAGCGAAAAAACTCGTTAATTTATAATCATTAATGCCAAAATTAAATTCAAACCATTATATAATTATTCATTAGTGTATTAACAAGTAAAAACATTATGATTTTTTAAGCATTAAAAGCAAAATTATCGCATGTAATTTTAAAAGAAAAGGCAGTAAAAAATAATAAATGAAAAAGAGCTAGGACAGAAAAATCTTTTCTTAAGCAGTTTTCAAACATAGCTTAGAAAACAAATGAAAAAAGTAGTAGAACTGTAATTTATCTTTCTAAAGTTAATTTGTCATTTTCAAGAGTGAGATATCAGTAACTAAGCTAAGGAAGAAAATTGAATATTCATTAGAGAATATAGATATGTCTCAAGGAATTAATTTTCTTTAAAAAAATAAGAAAATTATCCCCCCCCCCCCCCCCAGAAAAAAAAAAAAAAAAAAAATCACAAAAGAAAATAAAAACTATGATTTCTTTTTAACAAGAAGTTTATATTATATTATATGTCGCATTTTATTACATTTTATAGTTCATAAATTTACAAAAAATATAACAGTAAAAATTATAGATATTTTTTATTTTGAAATTTTAGAGATTGGTAATTTGTCAAAATAAATATTTTTCTTAAATTCCAAAATATCATTTTCTATTATAAAATATTTTTTAATTAGTAATTTTTGTAATCAAAATTTAAATTTAAAGAATTATTTTGTTAGATTTTAATATGTCTAACACTCATATTCATAAAAAAAAAATAATTTTTTTTTTCGTTCGGTCTACAGCATTGCCAATCACAGTTTTACTGCAAAATATAGGCTTTATACGGTAATAGTGAAACACAAGGAGAAAATTAAAAATTGAGGGGAAAAAACCAGGAGAAAAAAAAACTAACTTGAATATTTTTGATCATGTTATTGTTATGTTTTTAAAATTATAAATTTCTATAAAATTCATAATATTTTTTAAAACAAAATAGAATTAAACTATTAATCTTAATTGTGGTCTGAAAATTCTGATTGTTAACCAAATTTGTTTAATAATCAATGATTGCAGAGTTATTCCAAAGGTGCAAATTCGATTTCTGGCCTGAATATTTTTTTGCTCAGCTTTTCACAGCAAAATGTATCGCGCAAATACGCGTTAAATCAATTTTGTAAAAACCCCATGGAGGGAACTGTACAGAAGCCTAGGTTCTTCCTGTAGAAATTAGAGTTAATTCCCACATAAATACGCATACACACGCACACAAACACGCACAAACGTACCCACGTACATACTCTAAAATTTGTAATTTACACTTGACCAAAATTAATTTAAATTTAAAAACTTCGTTATTTGCTAGGTTTTAATATGTGTAACACTTACATTCATAAAAAAAAAATTAATTTGTTTTCTACGTGTAAAAGTTAAAGTTAATTCCTACACAAACACATAACACATGCACACAAATGCGCCCTAATTATATATATATATATATATATATATATATATATATATATATATATAAACACCGAGAAAAAAATATACCTGCTTCCTCTAGAATAAATAAGTGGCCTTTTTCTAAATCTCTTAACTACACTGTTAAAAATTTCTGTAAATTTAATGTAAATATTTATCCAGAGTCTCTGTAAGTTTACAGTAATTCTTAGTTAACAGCGAATAATCGAGATTCTCAATCTTTATTCTGTATTTTTACGTAATTTTATTATTTAATTTTTTAATTAAAATTAAAAATGACTGTTTCTACTTTAGAAAAAGCATTCTAAGTCCGAAATATATTCTCAGCAATAATTAAATTAATATTAGTTATTAAAATGAATGTATAAAATAAGTTTTTGTTAACATCACCGTTAATTTTTCTCTGTAATTTTACGTAAGACTTAAAGATAATCGATTACACAGAGTTTTCTGTTGAAATTTTTAACAGTGTAGAAATATAGATTTCTGAGCTTATAAGGCATACCAATAAACTGAATAGACGATATGATCGAGAATTTCTAGTTTACACATTTCTAGATGGTAAAACAATATTCTGAATATTCTGAATCTTTTGTATTGCGAGAAATTCTTGCTTCATTTTCTAGAATTGGGTCATAAACCAAGATTATAGTTGCTGAAACCTGCCTCTTGTAGTCTCATTTATTTGCAGAGATTTTTAAATAACTTTGCCCTCGATAATGTGGGCAAACGCTCTAGATTTCTAATAGGGACTTATAGATCTCGCTTTCCAAGGAGACTAGAATTTATGACATGGAACTATTTTTTCTAGAGCCACAATTTAGATTGTAGATGTCAGTTACAGAATTTTTTTCTCAATGAACAAAAGAAAAAACCGAATATTCAAATTCGATCTTAAAATTTCATTCATATTGATAATGCTGTTGTTAATCAAAATATTCGACTTTCAATCGTTTAAATTTCAGTTGATTAAAAAGAGTTCAGAGAAACTTAAGTAAAATAAATACAAAATTTTCTTTACTTTGTGGGAAAAAAAAAAAAAAAAAAAACACAAATATTCACTGTATGCTTAAAATCAGAAAAATAAGCAATGTGAAAGAATTACAAAAAAGGAACGAAGACAGCCGTAAGGTTTTAATTATCTTCAAAGAGAATTTTATATATGAAACGGAAAGGCACGTATGATCAACGAACAGAGATTTGCTTATAAAGTCGAACAAAAGTGAAAAGAACATAAAAAAAAAAAAAAAATAGAATCAAACAATATTGAAATATTTTCTTTTTGACTGCGCTTAAAATCACAAACGATGGAAATCGCAGTATCAGCAATCCAAACTTTAAAATTATGTTAAATTAATAAAAGAAAGAAATTGCTTTGAGAGAAAACTAAGCAGAGAAAATTAATACAAAAATTTTGTTAAAAAGTATTTTAACTAGCACAGTACGAGAGTTTAAAATAATGAAGCTTTTGATAATTGTGGTTAATTTACGTAGAACGTTTTTTAAGAACTTTTATTTCACAACCTAAGCATTTCTAACTGATTAATATTATTGAATGTTATCCTTTTAAAATACGCAAAATTTTTCTGCGAGTGGTTGAATAAATGTCACTAAGCATTGTGAAAACTAGTAGATTAAAAAAAATATTACACGAACTGCAACAGAGTTTTCGTTTTCAGTAAAAGTTATCCCATGTTAAACAAGAAAGAAAAATCAAGCGGCTACCATAAATTATAGGAAATTTTCAAAGAGTAAAATACCCGTGAAAACGTTTAATCTCGAATCGATTTTATATCGAAAATGGCATCTTAAAATAAATTTTGTTTTTAATTACGGGGAACAGGGGTTATTGTGACTCAAAGATTAAAAACCCTGAAATTTACAGCCTCAAATTAAAAAAAAAACAAAACAAATACCACTTAATACTCAAACTGTTTAGGCCAGAAGCCCTCAATCATTTACATTTCATTCACATATCACCTGGATAACAAATGAACAACCAATGAAATCAAAAAATAACTTTATAGGAAATATGAAAATACAGATGGGTTGAGTAAAACCCCAGAAATCAGGGGTAAACCCGGAACACAAACACCCCTGGGGAAAAGAACTATAATAAAAGCTATACAGCTTTATACGTTTACATTTTGCAAATAAAAAATATAGGACGATACAAAATTTCTTTTCAATGAGCATTTTTAATTTTTTGCTGAAAGGTGTTTAGGAGAAATAATCCTGAAATAATCCTCTTATGGGAAAAACTTGTATAACACAACCTAACTGTTTAAATAAATCTTTGGCCCTTTGCTAGTGTGTTTTACACTATATTTTGCATTATAAACATACCTTAATAATATTTTTAACTTAAACTGAATAATGAAAAAAATAAATTCTTAAAAAAGGGTCCAAAGGATCATTTTACCCTCACCAAAGGGCAAAATAATCCTTCATTTAAAAATAATTGTAAATTGCTTTTTATCTACAAAATAAAGGCTATAAAAGTAATTATGAAATGATATTATAACGATGAAATAAAGTAAGTTTTACAATCAAATAGCATCATAATTTATTTTATGAAAAAAAAAAAAAAAAGAAAAAGAAAGAAAATGGAATATTAGAAAATTATTATTCAAAAATAATAGATGTAATAGTAGACCACAATAAAGGCAGAAATAAATTAAATAATGGTCATTTCTGCCACATCCGATCCAAATTATGGATTCGTAACGATCCGCAAGGTGAATCCAAAACTATTCACATAATGTATCATTTTACCCGACAGCATGGCCATCCATTTTAGGTCATATTACTAGATGAAACCGAAAAACATAACAAAATTAGCAAGCGTAATATACATCTAAAAACATATTTTATTAAGTAAACTAAGTCGTATTTCTGTACATGAAAGAGTGTGTATCTAAATAAATAGGAAATTTAGTGTTTAACTTGTAACAGATTTTATAAAACCCAGTTTCTCAAAAAATTCTATTTATAGACGCGTAACACTGAAATTGACATTCTGTAACACATTGCTTCTTCTTGATTTGGTAAAACTAGTTTATATATTATCCGGTCATAGCTTCCTAAACTAGATGCCTGTCGCGTAACTCGGAAACTTGACAACAGTTGAAGCGGTAGACAGCGCCACCTGGTAAAGACTGTGCGACTTTTCATTCAAGTGTCACCAATAATTGTAAGAAGTGATATATGATATACATAATCGACGTTTCTTCGATTCTATTCGTTTTTTATATATATCATATCCCACTTTTAAAAAGTTTTGGTAGCTGTTGATTAAAAAGGTAGCGCAATCAGTACCAGGTGGCGCTGTCTACCGCTTCAACTGTTGCCAAGTTTCTGAGCCACGCGACTGGCATCTAGTTTATGAGGCTATGATCCGGTTAATAGCACTACCTGTTTCGAAGAAAACATATGTAGATCGTTTTGCCCGCTAGGATCATTTCAGCCTAGTACATTTAAATGTTCTTTTATGTCATTTATCAATGACTGCATCTTTCTCTGCCAGTATCACATAGAGGAGTTAAGTCATTAGTCATTTACCAACGATTTATATGTCATTATTCCTATAAATAAACATCATTTGCATTCACAAAACTTAATTCCGTTCTTAAACTCTTTGGAAATCGAAAATATTCTATTAATTTAGTACATTACGAAGGGATCGTTTATAACAAAGTATTTAACGATTTTTTATTCTGTTCTGTTTGGTTTGATTTATTGTCTTCTTTTTCGAAAAAGCTATGTATTATTTTGACTAATAATCAATATACCTATATCTCCGAACAAGCTTTATTTCATAATAAAGTGTTAATAATAATTACTATTATTAGGACTAGGGCCTATTAGTCTCAATCTGGGATTTTTGCGTTGTCGATTTCGATAGTTGACATTTGTCGAAATCTAAAATTTATCGAAAATATAATTGAATAATTTGAAAGCGATGTTATAATTTGAAAAAAGAAAAAAAAAAAAAAACTAATAGTCCTCCGTCCTAAACTAAATTCTGCTTTTGCCAGAATTTCATCAAAATCTTTTTTTATTATTATTATTATTATTGAAAGAAAAAAGAAAAGAAAATTAATAATAATGAGTATCGTTACAAGCGATATCGAAAAACTCTTTTTTTAATAATTTTGAATTAGGAAATAAAAAGTGCACGTGAAATAATATGAAATAAAAATAAGTAAAAAAAATGAATTTAATGATTTAATGTTTTTGTTTTTCGGGGGCTGCTCATGCATATAAAAAATGCGTATTAAAACGAGTCGAAGAAGGAAGCGAAATAAGTATTGAGTTATATTACGATAAATACGATATATAATATGATACGATATATTAGACCTATCGTCCAGGGTTAGTAGACATTTTCGTTGAAAGAAATAGTTTGTTCGTTCGGTGCAACTTGCACATTAGCCCCGTGAGGTACAACTTTCACATTAGTCCCTTGAGATGCAACTTTCACTTTAGTCCCGTCAGGTACAACTTGCACATTAGTCCCCTTTAAATATAGTGCTTTTTTTTTTTTTTTTTTTTTTGGGGGGGGGGGGGGCTATAATTAACCGTTGTCACATATTAAAGAACGGTATTCTATAAAATTTCTGGTGCGAAAAGAACGCGGGGCTAAAATTGCTCCGGAATAAATTATAAAAGTTGGCAACTCTTTAAAAATACAATATAATACTTTCAATCTAATAGACAAACACTATAACCATTCTGAAAATAAAACAAGTAATATTACGAGAGTTCGATTGGTCAAGACTAAGTCGAATTTTGTTAGTCCAGTGGTTCATACTCTCATCTACAAAAAGATTTCCTAGTAGTTTTAAATTTCCTTTGTTAAAAAAAGAAAATTGGAAAGACTACGTAACTATAAAAAATATAAATCCGAATAGATTAAAAAGTGCACTTAAAAGGTTTAATCCATTGTAGCAAGGGCTTAGCCAGAGATACTGTCTGCAGTGGGCTAAGCAGGAGTGTAGCAATTCAAAAAACATGGGAGAGGCTCAAAAAATTTTATTTTAAAAATGAGTATTAAGAAATTAAATTAATAACTAGATGTTAATTAATATTCAATACATATTAGTATTAATTATAAAATATCACCAATTATGAACATTTATAAGACATTAATTTTGGTTTTAAATCGGTAATTCTTTCATTTGGCATTAAAAGGAAATTTCGTAATAATGAATGAGGGAGGGGGGGGGGGAGGGTGACTTGAGCCCTCTGAGCCCTTCCCTTTCCTACGCCTCTGGGGCTAAGATAGTTTGCGTAGGGTTAAGACCCATTTAATACTTTGTTTTAAAGGTCAAAATGAAAATTTATTTTATTTCAAAGTACCTAGGGGGACCTGAATCCCCACAGCCCTACTTAGCTACACTTTTGCATTGAAATGTGCATGAATATTACTATTTTCTTAAATAGAATGCGCTATACAACAAATTTCTGGCTTTATAAATCGTAAATATAAACTATAGAAATCTTTTCATAATATTGCGGCAAATCAGCAGAGAATAAAAATATTCTAAGAATGCTTATCAGTGAATCCCTATTATGACATTAAAAATTTTTATAATTTTTATTTATTTATTTTGTGTGTGTGTGTGTGTGTGTTTTCAATATTTAGGATTACACTATAAAAAGCTTCGATGCAAATTTTTGAGATCGAAGATATTTATGTGCCTATTTATATAATAATAAGCGTAATAATGATAATAATAAGCGAGACTTATTATACCATCGTCGATCGCTTTAGGGCCCCAACCCTAGTCCTTACCCGCTCTTCGATGACTTTTTCTAGTTAGTTTTATCCTTTTGTTTCTTCCGATGTTAACCGTTTTCTTTTTTTTTTTTTGTTTTACGCACTTGACATTATGAGGTTTTTTTTTTTTTTTCCCTTCTCATCCCATGCTTTCCTTTACGGAATTTTCGTCTTTTTTCTTCAATTTTTACATTTTAAAGTGCAGTAGCTCCACCCAACCCCGTCACCGCCGAATCACATATTAAGCCAGGCATATTAAACCCTCGACGACAACTTCAGGGCCCCAACCCGAGTTCCTTACCACTCTTCGATGACTTTTTCTAGTCAATTTTGGCCTTTTGTTTCTTCCGATGTAGGACTTTTTTTTTATTTTTTTTTTTACACACTTAATATTGTGAGATTTGTTTCGTTTTCATCCTATGCTTTTTCTGTGGATTTTTAGATTTTCTTCCTCATTTTTAACATTCTAAAATGCGGTGGCTCCCACCCTCACCCTCACCCACCCCCCACCGCTGCCAGCGACACGTATTAAATCCTCGACGATAGCTTCAAGGCCCCTCCTGGGTCTCTTCCCGCTCATCGATGACTTTTTCTAATCAGTTTTCATCTTTTATTCCTTCCGGTGTTAGCGGCTGTTTTTTTTTTTTTTTTTTTTTTTTTTTTTTACACACACTTAATAGTGCAAGTTTTTTTCCTTCTCGTCCAGTGCTTTTTTTTATGGAATTTTTGCCTTTTTTCTTCAATTTTTACATCCTAAAGTGCGGTGGTTCCCGCCCACCCACCCTTGTCACCGCCACTCGTTTATTATTATCTCTCTCTCTCTTTCTCTCTATATATATGTATATAATATATTGTTGCGTATATGGGGGTTCGTGAGTTGTCCCTGAATGAAAGGCGAAACTCAACAGTTTACTTACAGAAAATTCTAGAAGAATACAGGTCTATAAACCAAGTATCAACTTCATTTTCACCAGGAAATACAGTTTAAATAACAGCTGTCAACAGCAAATTCACAGTACAAACTGTATCAAAGAATTAACATACAGCAATCGACTGCAATCCAAACAGACACAGAACTCTTTCAGCAGCAGTGAGAGCGTTTGGCAAAACTCAACTGAGACTGACTGATTTGGCGTAAAGCACTTCTTAAATACCCCCGTAGAAAAATGTGAAAAATTCCAGAAACTCGTCAGCCAATCAAATTACAGCTTCCATATTTGGTATATCGATGATATAGATTTTTTCGGCAAGGTCTCCAAAAAATCACCAAGGAGCAAAAAAGTTGCCAAATTCGGTGTCAAATCCATTACCGGCCTTAATGAGGCTTTTTAACTGGTTTTTAAGCTATTTTAATGGGAAAACGAACTAGAAATGCAGAAAAATAACGTTTTATCACCTGACAAAGCCTCTTTGAATGAATTTACATAAAAATAACTACGAATTATTTACAAATTCGTAACAATATACACTATTTTCAACGAGTGGTGAATGTACCAAGTGAATTGTAAAAACTAATAAAACGAGAAAATAACATGTTTTGTCCATCACAAAACTTTCTTCTATATTTTTCAATATAAATCAACGTAGTAAAAATTATTTTCCATGATGAATGCAGGCAACTTTCATCATAAAACTAAATATCAGGAGAAGGTCAATTTAGTGCCGACATTTGAGGAAGTCCTTTTTTATTTACTTATTTTTATTTCTCTTTCGTTTAAGATGTAAATATTAATAACTTTGTTTTAAATTATCACAGATTATGGTTCAAACATTCGTTTCCAAGTTGTTCGCAAGAGTTTTTGAAAAATACTCAAGTTGCAAATTTATACATATACTGAAAAACTTTCTTCCCACCCAGCTGGTGCTGGATGGGCAGTGATACTCATACATTAGTAAAAAATGTTTTTCTATGTGACTATTGATATTATAAATAATTCTTTTTAATTAGTTAAACGTTAATAAGTTAATTAGTAATGATTAGTTAAAAATTATTCTCATTGCGCACATTTGTACAAAATTTTGTCCAATACTGCCATATTAAAAATTGGGAAAAACAGAATGGCAACGACACCTGTGGGAAGATTTTTACCAAAAGTTGATAGTCTCTAATCCGTCAAAATGTAAATACATATAAATTTATATGAAATTCTGGCATTAGTTCGTGAACCAGGGTTGACAACAAATTTTTTTTCATACACACACCAGAGACAGATATATTTTCTTAAATTGGTGAAATCGGTTTCTAGTTCACTCAAAACGCATAAATAAACCAAAAACAAAAGTCAAACATTTTTACGAATTTAAAACTTTCTTCAGTTGAATATAGGAGAAAGTAAAAATATTGCACAAATTAAATCAAAGTTTTTTTTCCCATTTTACAGGGGAGAAAAAAAGAGGGCGGGGGCGGGACAGATTATAAAACGATTTCCAATTGTACGTTACTTAACCATTAACTAGCAGGCTTCGAACGCTTCGCTGGGCACTAAATTTAAAGGATTTTTTTTTTTTCATAGAATAACTGAAATGTTTAAATAAATGTATTTCGAATCAAATAAACCAATCAAATCTCTCGTAATTCCTCAAAACGTAGCTCTAGATCAACGTAAAATACACTCAAATCAATGAAAATCAAATAAACCAATCAAATCTCTCGTAGTTCCTCAAAACGTAGCTCTAGATCAACGTAAAATACACTCAAATCAATGAAAATCAAATGAACCAATCAAATATCTTGTAATTCCTCATAACGTAGCTATAGTTCAATGTAAAATCCACTCAAATCAATGAAAATCAAATAAACCAATCAAATCTCCCCTAAGATTCTCCATCCGCGTCATTATAGAAAAGGGAAGTTTTATTTTCATAGTTTTATTAATTAGAAGAAAACTAATCAAAAATTCGAAAATCTGACTTCGATGTGCACAATGACCCTTCGCGGAGGGCAACTTTGTGTTAAATCACGTGACTGTCCGAGCTACCGTTTTCGAGAACAGTGAAATATACATATATATATACAAATATTGCTCAGTTAATAGTATAAGATATATTTCACCTTCGAGACAGCACCTTAAAATGCATTTAGTTTTTAATTGTGGTATGGAGATTAGAGATGAGATGGGCTCAGCCCGAGCCCGTAAGCCCGAGCCCGAGCCCGATCGGGCTCAAATCTTACGCAAGTCTTCGGGCTCCGGGCGGGCTCGTATTCAAGCTAAAAGTTCCGTTTATTTTATTCTTCACTAACTGTAAAATATAAAAAAAGGGGGGAAAAAAAAGAAAGAAATTTTATTCATTTTGAGAGCACCTTTAGTAATGCCATATAATAGTCATGATAGGTTATAAATCAGAAAATAATCTTGCAAACCTTAGTAGCTTTGACTTTCCTTTTTCTAAATAGAACTTTTTTTTCAACGGGATGCATATTATGCCATAGTGTTATACAGTAATCCTTCCTCCTTCGTTATATTGGGCCTCATTATATCACTCATTCGGATAAATTTTTTGTCCCCCGACAGGCGCGTTATAAACAATGGGCTGCACTATAAATATATACATGTATACAGAGACACAGACATTATAAATTGTTATAATAACATTTATAGTTATTTAAATTGAGGATTGATAATAAAAAAATTAATTTGGAAGTGAAAACGGTATTTAATTTTACTATTGTGTATGCGTTGCATAGCGCACCACTTTCAATATCGGGCTCGGGTTCTGATCACACAAAATTTTTCGGGCTCGGGCGAGCTCAGTTCAAAAATGTTTGGGGCCCGGGTGGGCTCGGATTGCCAAAATAGAGCCCGAACTCACCTCTAATGGAGATACAAATTTCATAAGAACTGTTTTTATAGTCTTGTGCTTTAATATTTTGTTAATTGAAAATATAAGGCGACTTAGAAATCTCTCAATATGCATTATTTTTGCCAAAATGTACTTAAATTATGAGAGGTTTTATTTTACTCGTTGATTGGCATCACTCAAACTTAAAATTTATTCTTTTTTTGTTTTAACAGATGCAGATGCATGAATTTTTATTATTAATAAGCAACATTTGAAATCAACCAGAAAATGAGTGTAATTAATGAAAAAATTATTTTAAAAAAAAAAAAAAATCCATGTAAGAATTTTTTCAAAATACACAGGGAAGAGTCGGGTGGGATGGGACAGTGTTGACAAAAATATTTTTTAAAAATTTAATTTTTACTGGTACAACACTGTAAGTTTCAGAGAAACAAATTGAAACATTTTAACATCTTTTTCTTCAGCGAGCTCAGTTCAAAAATGTTTGGGGCCCGGGTGGGCTCGGATTGCCAAAATAGAGCCCGAACTCACCTCTAATGGAGATACAAATTTCATAAGAACTGTTTTTATAGTCTTGTGCTTTAATATTTTGTTAATTGAAAATATAAGGCGACTTAGAAATCTCTCAATATGCATTATTTTTGCCAAAATGTACTTAAATTATGAGAGGTTTTATTTTACTCGTTGATTGGCATCACTCAAACTTAAAATTTATTCTTTTTTTGTTTTAACAGATGCAGATGCATGAATTTTTATTATTAATAAGCAACATTTGAAATCAACCAGAAAATGAGTGTAATTAATGAAAAAATTATTTAAAAAAAAAAAAAAATCCATGTAAGAATTTTTTCAAAATACACAGGGAAGAGTCGGGTGGGATGGGACAGTGTTGACAAAAATATTTTTTAAAAATTTAATTTTTACTGGTACAACACTGTAAGTTTCAGAGAAACAAATTGAAACATTTTAACATCTTTTAAAAATATAAATTTGATGGTAATTTTTAAAATATTAATTTCATAAGCCAATTAACATAGTCATAAAAATGTCTCATCCCTCCCTTATATGAGGTAGGGATGGGACATGTTTATAAAGTTAAAATAAATGCATAATATACAGACATACTATGAAAAATGACAAAAATAGTGGGACACGATGTATGTAAGGTTAATTAATTACTAATAGCATCAATTTTATCCAACATTAGAGTATCATGTAGCACTTAAATAAAAATTTTCAAATACTCGATCAGCTCATCTTTTTTTTTTTTTTTTTTTTTCTTACTTCTAGCAGAGAAAGTACTGTTTTTTAGTTCAAATATTCAAAATTAAGTTTTTGTTATATGCATGTGTTTTGTGGTTCCCTGAATATTAATAAAGTTTTTAGTGGCTAGTCTGGGTGTGATTCAGTATATCTCAAGAACAAATATTACCAAGAAATCCTAATTGTAATTGGTGAGTGTAATTTCTTTTGTATATTTTACCATGTCCAGGAAAATTGCTCAGGAATGAAAATTCATTCCTCATACATGTATGGTAAATAAAGTATTTTTAAAAGTTAAAAGGGTAAACAAAAGTCGTGTGAGTGCCACACTAATTATTTTCCATGATTTTGGATTTGTTTCGTGCATTTTTTTCTTCCATCTATTCATTCATTTGCCTCTTGATATTTTCTGTTTAAGGAGTATCAGAATCTTCATTCTTCTTCATTTTCTTATATGTCCCATACCTCCCTTTTCGTTATTTTTCAAAAAATAATTTATTATTAGACACATGCTACTTTTATACTTAATTTAGCTGCTAATTCATAAAAATTATATTATTAGGTATATAAAATATGAAAAGTGATTATGCTGACATCAGTAAGTGAAGTTGAAAACGTGCCTTGAAAAACAAGCAATTGTTTACTTTTAGTGTTATAAAATAGTTTTTTTTTTTTTTTTTTTTTTTTTTTTACATAAACTTACAGAGTTCTCCAACTAAAATGATACATAGCAACAAATATGGGACTGTATTTACTTCACCTGGTGGAAGTGTCAAAAACTAAAAACAATGTTTATTTTAAAAATAATTTTAGGCGTCCCATCCCACCCAATGTCCCATACCTCCCGACTCTCCCCTAATATGTATTTCTATATCATCCAAAAAAAAAGGATACATTTTTCTTGCATAAATTTAGCAATACTATGTGCAAAAATATAAATATTATTCGTTGCTCTTACCTTGTTTCTATCCGAATATATTTTTTCCTGTAAGTTTTTATTTACTTTTTATATAAATAATCGTAATTCGTAACACACTCCGAGATGAAATTGTACTCCAAAATTGCCGCAAACAAATGAAAATTTTCACAGATAAACAAATAAGCTGTCAAAGATCCCAGTTCCGTTCGGAAACGATGAAATTATTTTGATAAAATTTTAATTAAAATATATATATACACATATATGTGTGTGACGTATTCTTTTTACTCCGTGTCACATAATATCTCTAAGGAAGAGAGGCTTTCACTCATTAACGAGTCCAAGGATTATAGACAGTCGTTTATTGGCCCATCTTGAGCATCTTACAGGTTATAGTCAAGGATCTAGGTCTGAGCATGTGGAACCGAGTTTGTTGCCCGAGGAGAACGGCGACAGCCGTGATTACATCGCGTTACCTCCCGGGGCCGTTATTTTGACATGAATTTACTAGGCAAGAGCACACATGAAGAGAGACCTCAATCCACGAGCGTTTTCTCTTAAATATCGGCATTTTTGGAGCGAAACTTCACCAATCCGTCGTCTAATCATTGGCTATTAACTTAATGATTGACAGCTTAACTGAGGTTCAGATCGCCGAGATTAATTAATATGCATCATCTAACCACAAGAAACTGCAAATTGCGTTTGTTCATCACTTTATTATCCTAAAATTCGTTCACTTTTATGACTTTCGCGATATGATCGTGCATTGTAATAAAACTTATTTAGGGGAAGCTTTAGAATTAATTTCAAGCTAAGAATTTTTAATGGGATTTTCTTTAAGTTATTACTCACTGTTAATTTAAAATAATAAAATAATAATTTAAAATCTTACCTCTTCTTATCCTTTCATATATATATATACATATATGCAAAGGTTGCTACATAAAGAGATATGAAGTTTTAAATATACGATGCAGACCTAATTCGCTATATATTTAAGGGTTGAATGAATTTAAAAATTGCTTTTAATGTCATTTATTATGAAAGATTGCTTCATGTAGCAGCATTTTTATTTTGTAAAATAAAAATATACAATAATTCATAATTTCTTTTCCTGAGAATTGTATATTTTTGACAAAAAGTATCTAAGTTAAGGAAGACTTTTTTTTTTTTTTTCTTTAATATTTTGAAAAAGGCTCTTTTATGTCGTTTATCAGCGACTGTGTTATTGAATGGTAGTATAATAAATAGATTTGTATCATCATTCATTTAGTAGCCCCCTTTATCTGTCATTATTCTTATAAATATTCATCATTTGTGTTCACAAAATTCCATTTCTTTTTTTAATACTCTTTGGAGAAAACGAAAAAATTTCGTTAATTTAGCGTTTTTTATAGCGACTATTTAATATAAAAAATTTAGTGATTTTTACATTCTTCTATAAATAGGGAGAGAATGTATACAATTTGTGAAATTTTTCGAACTCCAGTTTCCGATGGATTTACACGTTTCAGGATATCCTGAACCCGATTTGACGGTTTTTAGAAAATATCTGTGTGAGTGTCTGTATGTGTGTATCACAAATTTTGTGGACGTTGTATCTGTCATTTTCCCTATAAATATTCATCATTTGTGCTCCCAAAATTCCATTTCTTTTTTAAACTCTGTGGAGAAAACGAAAAAATTTCGTTAATTTAGCATTTTTTATAGCGATTATTTAAGATAAAAATTTTTAGCGATTTTTTTCGAAAATAGAGAGAAAAAGTATAGAATTCATGTAAATTTTCGAACTCCAGTTTTTGATGGATTTACACGTTTTAGGATATCATGAACACGATTTGACTGCTTAATTTAGAAATTTATTCATCAAGCCTGAAAGTTCATTTCAGAAAATTATGGAGTCGAAGGCTGATTTTTTATACCAACTATGTGAAAAATACCAGAGCCGGGTTCGATTCCCAGCTCTATTATTTTTCACATAGTTGGTATAAAAAATCAGCCTTCTACTCCATAATTTTATGAAACGATTTGACTGTTTTTAGAAAATGTCTGTGTGTGCGTATCACAAGTTTTGTGGACGTTGTATCTCACGAACCAATGAATAAAATTTAACTAAACTTAGTATTTAGTTGGACCCTGGCATAAACAGGTGCTGATTAGATTTTGGGAGCCATCGCTCAACAGGTGACGCTGTGATCTTTTTTTTTTTTTTTTTTTTTTTTTTTCAAATTTTTTAACATGGCAATATAGGACAAAATTTCGTATACATGTACATAATGAGAGTTATTTTTAACGTGTGATCTTAAAATTAGTATGAACTATTTCTAATAGTAGTAGTAAACTAGAGAAAAAAAAATTGTGCATGTGGGATCCCTTCCCCCTCCCCCTGAAGTGTAAATTTTCAATATGGGTATCTTTCGAAAGATCTTGTCAATGCCTTTAAAACGGATGGTTAAACCATAGATCTGGATAATTCAAAAAAAAAGTTATGGAATTTTTTTTTCATTTTTTGAACGAAAAAAAAAACTGAAAAAAAGTTGTTTCTTCAGATATTGGCAAAAAAATTGGTTTTCTTTCGGCATTTAGTGATATAATTCTGTCAGATAAAAAATGTTTGTATTTATCATGGAAAATAATTTAATAATTTAAAAAATATTTTGTATTGCACGAATTTTGTGTAAATTTGTATAGAATTAAGTCTTGTGGTAGCCACATCATACTAGTTTATTCGGTTCTATTGGGCTAGATTCATTATTAAAATCACTGTGTCTTCATTATTAAAATCAATGTGTATTGTTCTGATCAATAATCAAGATAAACTTTCAGTTTTTAACTTATTCATAAATCAAAACAATAGCGGCAGCATCGTTCCTTGTTACTAAAATAAAAACAGGCGAATGTTAAGTTATTTATTATTAATTTATGTGTCAGTATTCCTATAAATAAACTTTATTTTCCTTTTTAAATTTCTGTGCACTTTTTAAACAATCGAATGTACGAATTTTGTTTTGAATAATTAGTTTTGTATTATAATGAACTTCGATTATTTAAGATATATGCAAAATCTCGTGAAGCGAAAAAAAGTCTATTTAATTCTCTCATTAATTCTAGTTTAACCCTGCTACAGTATTCGGGATCATTTCGACCCCAAATCGACAAATGTATATTCAGGATTTATGTAGAATACTTACCATAAAAAACAATAGGAATTGTTTCACAAGTTTAATTCAAAAATAGAAAATGAAAATACAGTTATATATCGAGATTAAAAAAAAAAAAAAAAAAAAAAAAAAAAAAAACTTATTATGCAACAATAAAACGCAAAAGCAAAGATTTATAATAATTTATTTTTTAAACTTTAAAAATATTCTGCAATTTTTTCGTATTTAAGTTAATTTAACTTAACAAAATTGTTTTAGCATTTTTTTGTGAATAGAAAATAGATATCGCAAGAAAACTGTAAAACTAATAAAAGTAGAAAAAATATTACAGGAAATATAACAAAAATTATTTTACTTATTTATTTATTTATATATTTACTAGCAG
This sequence comes from Salticus scenicus, assembly GCA_963930645.1. Classification (NCBI taxonomy): domain Eukaryota; kingdom Metazoa; phylum Arthropoda; class Arachnida; order Araneae; family Salticidae; genus Salticus; species Salticus scenicus. Next base: position 277,885,717 of record OZ005655.1, read on the forward strand.
GCTTTGCCCGCTTCGCTGGTCATTATATTGAAATGAATCCCCAAAACAGCATATCATTAATAATAATAAAATATCTTTAAAAAAAAAATCATTAAAATCCGTCAAAATCTAATTTTAAGTTCCTGCTACTTTTTGTCGCGGTATTCCCGCTCGTCACAGTCGAGTCTGGAGCCACAATGCCTTCGGCAGTCCCTTACCTGCTTTTTACTCCCCCTCCCTCGCGGTTACAGTTGAAAGTTTTACAAACTCTCATCAAAGTGCATATTTCGCACACTTAATTAACACCCACACACCAAATTTCGCCATTCTTAGGTAATTTGGACGGATTTAAGCTTCAAAATGTGGTTTTTGCCCCGCCCGCCCCAAGAGGAAGGGGGGGGGGTAAATTTTCAAAATTACTTTATATTGCATGTTGCATACACATACCTAACCGACACATAAAAAAATTGAGATCCTGAAATTATTTAAAGCTGAGCTATGCTTTAAAACTTTTTTTTTTTTTTTAAGCTCTCCCCCCGTTCTTAAAGTAGGGAAGGAGGAGGGAATTTCGCAAAATCTCTTCATACTATGAGTTAGATACATATAATCGTCCCTTACATAAAAAATTTCCAACCTTAGGTAATTTAGTGCAGCGTTACGTATGAATACATGTTTTTGCCCCCCATTCTTCGAAGGGCGGTAGGGTGGAATTTCATAAAATCCCTTTGTAGTGTGTGTTCAGTTCGATTTCCTCGTGTGTTGAGTACCCTTCTTCTAAAACCTTTTCCCTTCCCTCCCCCCTTAAAAATCCAAAATTCCAAAATCGCAGAAAATAATTTTTTTGTACTCAAGTCTGGTCTTTCCATCTGCAATTTCTTCACCGTTAAGTAATTTGGAGCCGAGTTAAGCCTTCTGCCCCCCAAGGGGGACAGGGGGGGGGGGTATTTTGCAAAGTTCCGTCTTAGTTGGGGGTCAGGCTCCGAAAACCAACCTGGTCACTAAAATTTGTGACCCTCTTTCCCACAGAATCGTCATGGCAGTGTTGAGTCAGTGAATCTGTGAGTTTACTCTTTTATATGTACAGATTTGTTTATATTTTTATGGACTACTTGGCTTAAGGTTGCTGTCACAAAAATAGAGTCCTTGGCGTAAAATGTCCTATCTACTTCAGAATTAAAATTAAAAATATACTCAGGATTATCAACTAATAAAGCTCTTTAATACAGATCTGAATTAGCTTTTATTTTCTTACTAGAATATAACCCCGTCAAAAATGACGGAATGTGAGCGATAAATCTTGAAAGCAATGTTTAGATCATGATGGGGAACAATTATAGTATTTCCCCACAGCTGAATTTGGCGATTTATTTTTGGCGATTATGGCTAAACCATAAATCTAAAAATTATAAATCATATAGCATAAATGATAAAATCATAAGCTAAATCATAAATCATAAATCCAAAATAAATAGCATGCAGGCTGCCATATTATATCGCAAACAGTTCAGAACGACATCGTTATCGTTCAAATCGGCGCCAAAGAAAAATCGCCAAATTCTGCTGTGGGGAAATATAATAGTTGTACCAATTTTCGTTCTGAAATTAAAAAAAAAAAAAAAAAAAAAAAAAAAAACTTTTCCACTCCGGGAGTGCAGACAGTAGTGAAAACGTGAACAATTACGTGTGTATTTCTTGAATCGTCAGGAAATATTTTATTGTGCAGGAAATACTTTTAAATGCAGTGTTTTTTTGTTTATTAATATAAACTACTACTACAAAAATTATATTATAATTTCATTTAATGCGCTAACGGCAATAGAGACAGTGTCCGGAGATGAGAAAAGTCGTGTAGAGCCGCACCAGATTGTAAAAACGTGAGAAAAATGGCGGCTTTGACCTTTCTCACTGTTTTGTGAGGTCTAACTCCAACGTTTCTGGCTGCAATCTTTAAGAGACAGTGTCCGGAGATGAGAGAAGTCGTGTAGAGCCTCACAAGATTGAAAAAACGTGAGAAAAATGGCGGCTTTGGCCTTTCTCATGGTTTTGTGAGGTCTAACTGCAACGTTTCCGGCTGCAATCTTTAAGAGACAGTGTCCGGAGATGAGAGAAGTCGTGTAGAGCCTCACCAGATTGAAAAAACGTGAGAAAAATGGCGGCTTTGGCCTTTCTCACGGTTTTGTGAGGTCTAACTGCAATAGAACAGTGTCCGGAGATGAGAGAAGTCGTGTAGAGCCGCACCAGATTGTAAAAACGTGAGAAAAATGGCAGCTTTGGGCTTTCTCACGGTTTTGTGAGGTCTAACTGTAATAGAGACAGTGTCCGGAGATGAGAGAAGTCGTGTAGAGCCGCACCAGATTTTAAAACAATATACAGTATACAATTATTAACGCGTCACATTAGCAAGTTAATTGTGTGATACATTATTTGTATCATACAAGGATGGAAAGCGTCAGGTGACGGTGACGTGAGTTCAATGATTTTTGTTCACCCAAAAGTTTTCACTTCAAATGGAAAGCGTCAGGTGACGATGACGGGAATTCAATGATTTTTGTTCACCCAAAAGTGCTCAATGCGCCTAAAGAAGTTTTCATTTCAAAAATTCTACCCGATCAATAAATATGAATGACAATAAAAAAACTGCTGGTTGACAAAAAATATAGGCCCGACAACACAACAGCTACAACACATCCCAGAGTGTTCTATTAAGTGCTCTATACGCAAGCGAAGTGTGACGTCACTGACCATCCGTAGATGTAAGAAAATTATTTCCTATGTTAATCGCCCATTGGATTTTTTTTTTTTTAATTATAAAAAATCGAGGATAATTATTTCCCGATTTTAATCCCCATATTTGGGTATATATATGTATTAGTTATCATGTGCATGTGTTACATTGAGTTATTTTGCTGTCAAATTGACAAAATTTTAATTTTAAATTTCAAAACTCTGTTGTCCTTGACGTTTTTGTATTTGACGATCAAAAACGTACTACAAAAATATACATGCCAGATGTATATTTTCGTAATATGTATTGTACGAAATATTGTTTCATATTATTCATTACTCCCTTAATATAAGTTTTTAAAATAACTATGATTTTTTAAAGGAATTAAATTATATTCGCCAGATAATTTGGCGATATATATATATATTTTTTTTTTTTTCTGCCAAGGGTGACCGATATCAAATCTATTCCGCTGCAACATATTAGTATCTTATATCAGATACTTTATTTAGACATTTGAAAACAAATTTCACTTCAAATTATGATAGAATATTTATCATTTTCCTTTTAATTAGTATATTAGTTGGATATTTATTGTGTAAATGTCATCCTTTGAAATGAAATATTTATGTTTTCAATGGAATATGGAAGATTTTTTTTTTTTTTTTATCTAGAGTTTTGAAATTTAAAATTCAAATTTTATCAATTTTAGAGCAAAAACAACTTAATCTAACGCATGCACATGATAACTAATACATATCTAAACCTAAATATGGGGATTAAAATCGGGAAATAATTTCCCTCGATTTTTAATAATTTTTTACGAAAAATCCATTGGGCGTTTAACATAGGAAATATTTTTCTTGTATCCACGAACGGCAAGTGACGTCATCACTTCGCTTGCGTATTTAAAGTCCTCATAATAAGAAAAAACGATTCACTTCATTTTACCAAAATACTCTTTTTTAAGACTATGGTAGATCCTGTTTTCAAATTTTCTAACTAACTATCCTGTAACTACAGACACTCCATGCTAACCCAAATTCACCTCTACTCGATACCTCCAACCAGCTATCTCACCCACAACATCGCCAAAATATCCAGGATCCAGCTAGGGACTTTCTCATTCTCAACCGAACATTTTACCTTGACTCGACATTATCACCTTTGACTACTCTACTTTAAATACTCATTTCAACTGGTGACTTTTACTTGCCCAACCAAACATTCTATTCCAACTATCATTTTACACTAATTTCAAAACTAAAATCAACTGGCGGCATTTACGTACTAAACTCGACGCCAATCATACCTTACAATGTAAACAAACAATGAAGTTTGATAAAAATATTTAATGGCTTTAATGCGTTTTTACAAATATTTTAAGATCTTTAAGGCTTTAATATGTTTTAGAAATATTTTAAGCGTTTTTTTAATGAAACAGTCAAAGAGTCGTTCATTCGGAATTAAAAAGTTGTCCATTTGGAATTTGTGATTTTTCAATGGCAACAATTTTGGTTTGTTTTTATTTGGTATTGCATTGTTTATAATCATGAAGTTACATAATTCTATTTATAGGTTCATGTTTATAATAGCCAGTGATCCGTTATTTTAATTTAGACATTTAAACATTACAGTTGAATAGTTTTTCAAGGTTTTATAGCAAATAAATAAGAATATGTGCGATACAAAACATGTATGAAAATGATATGTATGTTTCCTAAGTTGAATTAAACAAACGGAAAAAAAATGGCTGCCAAAAGTTTCTGTTTTGAAGCGGTACTAACCGGATTCGTTCATGACAGATGAGGATCATTATATATATTAATTATTTAATTTTGATAATAACGTTATGTTGCCATGTGCCTAAGCAAATTTAATATTTATTATTTTTTTTTATTATTATTCGCGTGAAATATTCCTCGGCAACAATTAAAAATTAAAATAAATTATTTTAAAGTTTTATTATAGAAGAAATATATATATTATATATTAATTAAAAATGTACATTTTTTTCGGTATAAATAGTAGCCTATGTCTTATTCCAGACTATTATCTATCTCTGTACAAAATTTCATCCAGATCCGTTTAGCCGTTGTGGCGTGATTGAGTAACAAACATCCATCCAAACTTTCGCATTTATAATATTAGTATAGATTAGTTATCATGTGCATGTGTTAGATTGAATTATTTTGCTGTCAAATTGACAAAATTTTAATTTTGAATTTCAAAACTCTGTCGTTCTTGGCGCTTATTGTATTTGGTGATTAAAAACGTAATGCAAAAATATGCATGCCAGATGTATATTTTCGTAATATGCATTGTACGAAATATTGTTTCATATTATTCATTACTCTCTTAATATAATTGTTAAAACAACCATGATTTTTGAAAGGAATTAAATTATGTTCGCCAAATAATTTGGCGATATTTTTTTTTTTTTTTTCTGCTAAGGATGACCGATATCAAATCTATTCCGCTGCAACATATTAGTATCTTATATCAGATACTTTATTTAGACATTTAAAAACAAATTTGACTTCAAATTATGATAGAATATTTATCAGTTTCCTTTTAATTAGTATATTAGTTGGATATTTATTGTGTAAATATCACCTTTTGAAATGAAATGCTTGTGTTTTCAATCGAATATGAAAATTTGCCATTTTTTTCCCCCTAGATTTTTGAAATTAAAAATTCAAATTTTGTCAATTTTACAACAAAAATAACTTAATCTAACGCATGGACATGATAATTAATACATACCTATACCTAAATATGGGGATTAAAATCGGGAAATAATTTTCCGCGATTTTTAATAATTTTTTACAAAAAATCCAATGGACGTTTAACATAGGAAATATTTTTCTTGCATCCACGAACGGCCAGTGACTTCATCACTTCGCTTGCGTATTAGCACTTTATCAATGTGTAAAAGAAATTTTTAATTAAAAATGACGTCAATTTTTGTGAGATGCATATTTTTTTTTTTTTTTTTTTTTTTTTTTATAATTTTTTATCGTTCACGTTTAAATAAATGTATTTATTTTCCTGTTGAAAAAAATAAATAAATTCCTTTTTTTTTTTTTTTTTTTTTTTTTTTGGCAACAATTAAATTCTGGATAAATATAAATGGCTAATTTTTTGCTATTATTAGCTTACAAAATTACTATTTTATGCATAAAAATCGCAAAAACAAATTTTTTTTTCGGAATAAAAGGTAGCCAACTTTTTAAGTTAGGGTATAAGCTATCTCCATTACAAATTTCATCGAAATCCGTCGAGCAGTTTTGGAGTGAAACTCAGTCAAATAAATTCACGGACATTCACTTTTATATATATATAAGATAAGATTACAGCAAAAAATGAATAAATGAAATAAAATAAAATAATGTTTATATTAAGAAGAAAGAAAAAGTGCAGTTCGTATAAAACACATAACTATATTGTAAAAATAAAACCCCTAATGAACTCATAAATTAAATTAAATAAATATGTTAAAGTTACAAGCCCATAAAGGCTTTTTAACAAAACAGAAATTTCAATATGGTTTCAAAGTGGCTGAAATAAGTGGATCTCCAAATTAAATTCGTGGCATGGAAAAAACCCCTTATGAAATTTCAACTCTGGAAAATATCTCAAATCCAGCTCGTTATCGACAATTTTCTTAATTTTTACTCTGTACAAATGAACTTTTGACATAAGTTGCCCAATATATCTAGCTTTCAATCCACGTAATAAAAAGTTTCTATTTTTCGCGCATGTACGGTAAAAAAAATATTTGCTACAAATGCTCATACCTTAGCGAATATTACCTATGTGAATTTTAAATTTCACAATAGTGTTTCCCTAATGTTTTGCCAAATTTTCTGCGAGTTTTATAAAAAATTTTTGAAATCCATTTGTGTTATAAGCAAAATATTTGCCAAAAACATTAATAATTAAAAAAAAAAAAAAAAAAAAAAAAAAAAAAAAATGTTATATCTGCCTAAATAATTGTGCTATTCTCACACAAAACATACAAATGTTGTACATTGTAAGTGCAACAATGTATCAAAGTTACAAATCATTTTTAGATTTTTAGGATACAGGGTGATCCAAGTATTTGTGGTTATCTTCAATTTCTAGTTATCTTCAATTTCTAGTTAGCTCCTTAACTGCACTTGTGACTAAATCGATAGTGAAAAATGTAAATTTATAAACGTTCTCCGCATGTCTGAAGTTTAAGGTCATTTAGACCAATAAGTTTTTCACACACACACACAAAAAAAAAAAAAAAAAAAAAAAATCTGGAGTGACTCCACTCGACTTTCCGAACATTCAGTAAGTAACAGTTTTGTAGATAAAGTAAAGAAATAGCAGTTGTTAAACAAACAAAAGGTAGAAAACCATAATAGAGTGTTTGAGTATTTTTCTCCATATATTACACAACGTTTTATTTAACGCTACTGAACTTTGAGCCCATAGATCATAATGACAAAGAAATTTTCGTTGTGTCCCTGTAAAAACCTATAAATGTTAGATTCACCAAAATGCTTATAGTTAGTGCAACAGTGATTTATAATACTTACATAAATTTTCAGCTGAATTCAATAAGGCGTTTAGATGCTATCGCACTTTTAAAAATTTGGTCCCGTAAGCCATAATGATAAAGAATTTATCTTTGTGTCCCTGTAAAAAAACTGTAAGTGCTAGATTCACCAAAATCTATACAGTTGGTGCAACTGTGACCTATAACATGTGTACAATTTTTTTGCTCAGATTAATAAGGCTTTTAGACGCTATCACACTTTTAAAAAATTGGCCCCATAGGCCATAATGATGAAGAATTTTTCTTTGTATCCGAAAATATGCTTTTCAAGTAAAATAAAAATTACTTGTAGCTAATAATTAAAATTTTGTAGCTGAAAATGTTACTTTTCAAAGCGCTCATAATCGCATTGTCTCTTCTGTAGCAGATGAATAAATATGCTTTGGGTCTGAGTTAACCAATTAGAAAACACCTTACGTCACTATCGTATCGTTTCAACAAATTTTAATCGTAACTGGTCCACGTAAGAGAAATATTATATAGATATTGCGTTCATATAAGCACGATGACGATGTCATGACTGCACTTTGTAAATGAAAATATAGAACGATCCCCCCCCCCCTCTGAGCGCTTTTACTTTCCGAACATATACTATATAAGGAGAATGTTCTAGCCATGAAAAAGCTCGACTATGAGAGTTTGGTGTACATATTTCGTACATTTGGTGTCTAATGTTTTCTGAATTCAGTTTGCTGTTTTTACAATGATGTATGTATGTATATGTGTGTTCGTGTGAGATAATGTTTAAACGCTTTGTTCGATTGAATTGGAAGTTAGTAGATATGTTATTGGTTACCATCACATGCACTATATAGATTTTGATTAGTGTAAGGCTTATAGTTCTTTTACATGGACACAAATAAATGTTCTTTGTTATTACGACCTATGGACTTACATTATTTAAAGTGAATTAGCGTCTAAACGCTTTATTCAATCGAGCTATTAGTTGGTAGGTATGATATATAGGTCAACGTTGCACGATTTGTATGGATTTTCATGAGTTCATGACTTACAGTTATTTTACAGAGAGACAAAGAAAATTTCTTTATAATTACTGATTGTGTACTCGAATTATTTGATATGTGCCCTAGAGTCTAAACTTTACATTCGGTTAAAGTATAAATAATTAGGTATGTTATAGATTGTCATCGTTAAAAACATTCAGATTTGCATGAGTGTAGGTATTATACCTTTTTTAACTGGGATGTAAAGAATAATTTTTAAGCATTGCGGTCTATGGGATCAAACTATTTAAATTTTGCTTTTATACAATAAAAATCCCAAATTGTTTTAAAATGTTTAAAAAAAAAAAAAAAATTGTTTTGAAAGTCGATTGCAGTCACTTCAAATTTTTTATTTTGACAGAAAGCTGTCTAAGCAAAGAAATGTTTTATTAATTTTTATTAAATTTATTTTTTACTCCATTAGTTCTCATAGTTCAAATTTATTAGTTTTTAAAAAGTAGTTTGAAAATGCTGTTTTATATCGTTTATCAATGATAGCCTCTTTCTGCGCCTGTATCATAAAAATGAGCTTTATCATTAATCACTTACCAACGATTTATCTGCCATTATTCCTATAAATAAACATCATCTGCATTCACAAAACTCAACTGCGTTTTTAAATCGTATGAAGAATGAAAATATTCCATTAATTTAGAGAATTTTGAAGCTATTATTTAAAACGAAATAGTTAACGATTTTTATTCTGTTCTTTTTTCAGCTTTATTTATTTTCTTTAACGAAATCACTGGGTGTTATAATGATTAATGATCAATATACCTAAAGCATTGATGTCAAATCTCCCGTTTTTTAAAGTAGATTTTACACCAGAAATATTTTATAATTGTTTTCAGCTTATTTAATCGTCAAAAATATATGTGACAGACTCCTTTTTAAAAATACCGGTGACAAATCTTATTTAAAAATAATTATAAGATTAAAGAAAAAAAATATATATATATACCATGTTTTAAATTTCCTGATGAGTCACAGACCACAACTTTTTGTAAATTTTTAACGTTCACGTTTAATTAAATGTATTTATTTTTATGTCGAAAGAAAATGAACTCGTATTTTTTTTTTTTTTTTTCAACAATTAAATTATAGCTAATATTTTAATGGCTATTTTAACGCTATTAGGATGTTATTATTTTCATATTTTAATTAATTATAAGAAAACTAATGAAAAATTCGAAAATCGGGCTTCGAAGTATTGTGTTGTCACCGGGTTCTGAGCTACTGTGAAAGTTTCAAATGTCTTGCTAGTAGGGAAGTTAGTTAAATAATTATAAGATAAAAAATTTTTTATAAACCATGTTTTTTAATTATCTGTTGAATCATATAAACGCTACTGAAGGCAGCCGGAACCCCAGCAATTGGATAAAAGTATTAAAAAAATTCCTTGCTATCGTCTTTTGAGCTATTATAAAAGTTTCAAATGGCTATCTAGCCGGGAAGTTAGTTAAAAGTTGATTGCAAGCTTTGTACTGGAAACGCTGCCGAAGGCAGCAGGGTCCCGAAGCAATTGGATAAAAATATTTTTAAAAAGCATTTTCACCGTATTCTGAACTGTTCCGAAAGTTTCAAATGTCTAGCTACTCGGGAAGTTAGTTAAATGAATTTTCTGTTGAATCATATGAACGCTGCCGAAGGCAGTAGCGACCTGAAACAGTTGACTAAAAGTATTAAAAAAAATATATTGCCACCGTGTTCTGAGCTATCCTGAAAGTTTCAAATATCTAGCTAGTCGGGAAGTTAGTGAAAAATCGATTGCAAGCTTTGTACTAGTAACGCTGCCGAAGGCAGCAGGAACCCGAAACAGTTGGCTAAAGGTATTTTAAAAAAAGCATTTTCACCGTGTTCTGAACTAATCTGAAAATTTTAAATGTCTAGCTAGTCGGGAAGTTAGTTAAATAAATGTTCTGTCGAATTATATAAGCGCTGCCGAAGGCAGCGGGACCTGAAATAGTTGACTAAAATTATTAGAAAAATGTATTGTCATCGTGTTGTGAGCTGTCCTAAAAGTTTCAAATGTCTAGCTAGTCGGAAAGTTAGTGAAAGATCGATTGCAAACTTTATACTGATAACGCTGCCGAAGGCAGCAGGAACCCGAAACAGTTGGCTATAGGTATTTAAAAAATGCATTTTCACCGTGTTCTGAACTATTCTGAAAATTTTAAATGTCTAGCTAGTCGGGAAGTTAGTTAAATAAATGTTCTGTCGAATTATATAAGCGCTGCCGAAAGCAGCGGGACCTGAAATAGTTGACTAAAATTATTAGAAAAATGTATTGTCACCGTGTTGTGAGCTGTCCTAAAAGTTTCAAATGTCTAGCTAGTCGGAAAGTTAGTGAAAAATCGATTGCAAGCTTTGTACTGATAACGCTGCCGAAGGCAGCAGGAACCCGAAACAGTTGGCTAAAGGTTTTAAGAAAATGCATTTTCACCGTGTTCTGAACTATTCTGAAAGTTTCAAATGTCTAGCTAGTCGGGAAGTTGGTTAAATAAATTTTCTGTCGAATCATATAAGCGCTGCCGAAGGCAGCGGGACTTGAAATAGTTAACTAAAATTATTAGAAAAATGCATTGTCACCGTGTTGTGAGCTGTCCTGAAAATTTCAAATGTCTAGCTAGTCGGAAAGTTAGTGAAAAATCGATTGCAAGCTGTGTACTGATAACGCTGCCGAAGGCAGCGGGAACCCGAAACAGTTGGCAAAAGGTTTTAAGAAAACGCATTTTCACCCTGTTCTGAACTATTCTGAAAGTTTCAAATGTCTAGCTAGTCGGGAAGTTAGTTAAATAAATTTTCTGTCGAATCATATAAGCGCTGCCGAAGGCAGCGGGACTTGAAATAGTTGACTAAAATTATTAGAAAAATGTATTGTCACCGTGTTGTGAGCTGTCCTGAAAATTTCAAATATCTAGCTAGTCGGGAAGTTAGTTAAAAATCGATTGCAAGATTTGTCCCTGACAAACACACAAACCCACAAACACACAAGAATCGAAGTTCATAAAAACATGGTAAAATAGATTGCAAGGTTTGTACCGGACAAACAAACATACAAACAAACAAACAAGAATAGAAGTTAATAAAAACATGGTAATAATTAGAAAGGTGGACAAGTATGTTATAGTTTCTATTAAGATTTACTTTATAATATAATTCTGATAGTTCAGTTTTCAAATATAGCTTAAATATTTAGTATTGCACTAAAATAGGAAAATGTGGGTCACCTTGGGACATTTTTAGATGGTGATTTTTGGAAAATTTATTTTTTATTCAATTTTCTCAAACTCAGTTTGACATAAACTTTAACCTTTTGGATCCCTTGGTACTCAGTTGGGTACTTTCGTAAAATGCCTGGTAAAATGAACAGATTATGTTTACCAGCATTCAAATGCATGATATTCAATTGGAAAAAAAACTATTCTAGTAGTTTTTCAAGAGATTGCAGTACCAAATTGTGAAGTGATCAACTTTATCGTAGCTTTAAATGGTGTAAAAGCAAAAGACATCGATTTGCCGACAAAGAGAAAAATAAAGAAAAATATATCTTTATGTTTTTTAATATAATAAATGAAATTTGAATGTTTTAGATTTTAATTTATGTTAACAAATGTATAATTATTTTGTTATTGGTAATTTTAAGAATTTTAGATTGTGTTTTGTTGAAATTATTTTGTTTGCAATTATGCTAATTGTAAACAAAATTACTTAATTTAAGCTAATTAGAATTTTTGAAAAGTATTTTTTCTCTCTTTTCTTTTTTTAATATTGAAATTTAATCAAAATAATACTAGATTTGTTTAAAAACAATGTTTAGTTTTTTCACGGATCTCAAGAGGCTAAGCATTGCTGTTTCGGTTAAAATGTATTCCAATTCAGTATTCCATCAAATCTAACTTCAGTAAAAATTTTTAAAAATCTCTATAATGTCTGAACCTGCCCCACTAGGTAGGGTAGCTTGGGACACAGACAAAAAAATTTTATTGCGTAAAAAAATATTAAGCCTAATTGTTTAATAAATCTTTATTTACAGACTTAGAGCCTTATAAAGGACAATGTATGGAATACTAGTGTAATAAATTAACAGATATTGTACGAAGTGTGGGTATTAAATAACCAGACTATTGCTGCTACAGATGAACTACATATGCGCCAAATCCGAACGACCGACAGCTGTGCAGCGTAAAGCCTTTACTCTTTCTATTAGAGCGCCTCCCGTGTTTGTAGAGAAATCAGTCTGGCCATAACCTTCGTTTGTGTAAGAGGTGTTTGTTTCGTTTTGCCGAAAACGTGATAAGTGTAAAAGTAGAGCAACGAATTGTTGTGAAATTTATCGTGAAACTTGGCAAAACCGCTAGTGAAACGTATCTTTTATTAACCTTTTACAGGCCGAATTTAGATCCAGGTATATTTTTCATTAGTTATTTGCATATTTTACTTTATAATACTTTAGTTAAGGGATTTTAATTATTTAAATGGAAAAGAAATACGTACATAAGTATTAATTGCCATTAATAATAATTATTAATATTCTTAAATTATTAAGATTAATATTATAGATTATTAATATAATCTGATTAATATTATCAAGTTTGATGTCCTTTTTGATAATAAGAGCTGTTTAAAATAAACCAGCTGATATTCAGAGTCATCGGATACTTTCAAATTTTTATGCATTTTCTTATTTGTACTCTTTGGGAAGAAATATGAAAATGATCGTTTTGGGTATTTTTTGTACAGTTACCAACTAATGATAGGAATGTTGCTTCTGCTTTAAAAAATCAAGTCATCTTTTAAGTATGTCCGCTAATTTTTTCAAGTCAATATTAGTGCAATTTAATTTTTTAAATAAGTTTTAATTTGATGTTCCCAATTGGGAACATTGGCCTGTAAAAGGTTAAAACAAGTATATGGCAATGAATGTTTATCACGTGTGCGAGTTTATGAGTAGTTCATCCGTTTCCAAGATGGCTGAGAAGACTTTGGAGATGATGACCGAAATTCAAAGCGATGATGATCCTTTTTTTTTTCGACATTCGTGGTATTGTGCACCTTCACTGGGTTCCTGAATGCCAAACTATTAATCAACATTACTATCTTGAGGTGCTTTGTCAACTCCGTGAAGGGGTAAGGAAAAAACGAACCGAATTGTGGAAGAAAAAGTCATGGGTTCTCCATAAAGACAACGCGCCGGCTCACACGTCATTGTCTGTCAAGACGTTTCTAGCCAAATACAACATCCCAGTTTTAGACCATCCGCCTTATTCGCCTGACCTGGCCCCATGTGACTTTTATCCGTTCCCCAAAGTTAAATCTGCATTCAAAGGAATAAGATTTGAGTCAGTTAAAGCTGTAAAAGAAAAAGCGGCACGCCTCATGCAGGAACTCACAGGACAAGACTTCCAGCACTGTTTCTAACAATGGAAAATTCACATGGAGCGTTGTAGGAATAGAGGAGGGGTGTATGTTGAAGGTGATAATAACTAAATATGTATAAATTTAAAATAAAATATTTTACAATAATAGTCTCGTTATTAATATCCACACCTCGTATTTTACATTTGAAAATTGCTCTCGTCTAAATTCTGAAAAAAAAAAACGATTTTATTAATAATGTTAACCATTTTTTCAATTTTAGCACATTTAAAGTCTCAATATATTTATATAAAACAAGCAAATATTGCTTCCGTTGCATTGCATAGTGGTGGGACGGGTTAAGAGAGTGTCCCAAACTGCCCCACCCACCACTATGTATCCCAACCTGCCTCACTTGGGTCATTATCATAATGTAACTCTTAAAAAATTAGGCTTAACAATACAATGCATAACATTAAAATTATTATGGAAGTCCATATTTTTAATTCTCAGATTTAAATTATTTTATATTTTGTACAATAAATTTGTTTTTCAAATCGCATATTAATGTAACTCTGAACCTTTCAAAACAAAGAAAATTCGTTTAATCTTTACCTGCTAATGTGAAAAATTCTAAACTACACTGAAGTGTAGATTGAGCTGCCCACTATGATGTCCTAAAAAACTAATTCCTATTTACAAAATCACAGTTCAAATTATATGTGTCCCAATGTAGGCCATGTCCCAAGGTGCCCTCACTCTCCCCTAAGCTCCGATTATTTAAATTATAGCCAAACATAGAAAAAAAATCTCTTAAAATTTCTCTTTAGGGGGAATATAATCCAAAGAGTTATTTGAGCAATTGAATTTTTAATGATTTCTTTTTAATTCAAGAATTTTTTTCGTAATTGAGATAGTTTCACTTGACAAGAAATATTTAAAAAAAATTTCAGTGAGCCGTCAATAGATGTAACAAGAAAATTGTAAAACTAATAAAATGAAGAAAATATACTACAGAAAATACATCAAAGTTTATTTTATTTTATTTTTCAGCAATATATATTTATGTTTCAAATAAATAAAAGTGTGGCTCAGAAAAACAATTTTTTACTGTACTTACGGGAAACTAAAAAGGTTTGACCAACAATGTCGTTTTTATATTTAAACATTTATTTAGCATATTAGCAGCTACAGCATCTAAAGATATATATATATATATATATACACATATATATATGCATTAAGCGACAAAGAAAAAAAAAAAAAAAAGCCGCACTGTAGAAAAAATGACTTATACATTTTTTATTTGTAATAACTTTAAAATTAAGGGTTGAAACAAAAAAAACTGTCTTGTTTACATAATACCAAAGGGATGAAATGATACCTATATACATTTTGGTTATAACAATTCGCTTTATTACACTCTACGAAATACTTTATAAAAATCTGCATAAAACGTTCGTTTTAAACATAATGAAATAACCATGCACTTTGTATTCTATTATGATTTATTATATGAAATAAACAAGTTATATTTTAATATATAAATTAAATAAAACTATTAAAAATATTACATTACTTATTAAATAAATAATTACAATTACTTATTAATTATATTACTTATTAAATAAAACTATTAATTTTTCAGATATAAGAAATTTTTTATTAAAAATATGTATTCTGCATTGGGTTAATTCCACCTCTATATGGAATTACTGCTTTAATGCACAATGGCATAGCATTATACAGTGTTTTAATATAAACCTCAGAAATTTCAATGTGCCAAATATCACAAATATTTTTTCTAGTTCTGGCAGAGTTTAAGGCTGCAAATTTCGAATCCTCTCCACTCTACCCGCCTTTTTTATAGACGAAACATTTTCGAGCGGATCGCGATTAGGACTATTACCATGTCTGGTAAAGAAGAAATTCTACTATATCTTTTGTGGAATTTAACTTAAAGTGAAAAAAGATATGATTACTTACAAAATTATAGGTTCTCATGGGAATGGATAGGAAATTTTGACAATTTGAAGTAAATAAACTTACCACAGATGCCGCGTAGTAAGATGCATTATCATCTTGAAATGCTGTTTGCGGAAATGTCCAAGATACTTCCAAAATAGTCGGTCATGCACCACTTTTATAAAGACAGTGTTTAATTTCGAGTTAATTGATCCCTTGAGCATAAAAATTTGCCCGAATGTTTGAAAAGTTATGCACCTCAGTACCATAATGTACGGAGAATATGCCACTGTTTTAAAAGTGCGATTTTCATTAAGTCCGTTATATTTTCGTTGTCAGATCTGCTTGTTTTCTTTAGCTCAAAATAAGTTAAACGTGATTCATCAGAGAGAACCAGTTCAGCCGAATAATTTACTAATAATTTTTAAATTTTTTTAACCGTCTGAGGTCTTGCTTTCCTAATTCTCTTCACAAAGAATGGAATTTTTTCAAATTTTCTGTCATTTGAACCTGCTTTGTTTAATAGTTGCTGCACTGTAGTTAAAAAAATTATGCTGCTAAACACTTTTCCTGAATCTCTTTTATGTTCTAAATATAATACAAACCGATTTTATACGCAGTGGCTTTTTAACTTACGGTCATCTCGCTTGGATGAGCAACATGGACGCAAGTGTATACGGAGGACAACATAATAAAATCTGTTTGAAAACTTGCTTTTTAAACAATAAAATTGGCGGTTGTAGAAGATGAAAAAAAAAAATATCCAAGTGCGGCCTTTTTTTTTTTTTTTTTTTTTTTTTTGTCGCTTAGTGTATATATATTAATAGTTTTAAAATATATTTCAAAACCCTTATAAAAAACGAAAATAATTAAAATGACGTTTGAAATAAATCGAAATTTTTTTTTAAATAACAATTATAAAACAGTAATACAGATCGTTCATTTTTGTGCAAATAATCATAATAATAATAAATTGATATTAAAACTGGTTTAATAAGAAAAAGATCAGGAATTTGACAATGTTACATTCTATTAAAGATGTCAGTCAATTTCATTTGTTTCAATCTTTTTTGTTTTTCAGTTTGTCGTTGACTGATTAACATATGCACGTTCATTAGTTGGTTATCGCTGATAAAATAATATTTTTCAATTCCTAAAATCTGTTGACCGAGATTTCGTGTGGTCGTGTTTATTTTGACTTTCTGTACCAGAAAAAGAAACGATCTCTTTTATTAACACTTTCGCGAGCTCTGACGTAGGTTCAAGTCATTTGAAAATCTATAACTCCACCAGTGGGCGTGTGTTTTGCAATTTGTATGTTACTTATTTCTTAAGAATACACCCAAGATTCAAGCTAGTACAGTCAGCCAAAAAAAAACGCCACCCCCCCCCCCCCCACCTAATTTCGCCGTAAATTATCGTAGAAACATGCGACTGGTACCGATCAGTTTGTAATAACGTCTAGTTTATAATGTTATAGTTAGATTTTATTTAGGGGGTCGTCTACATATTAAAACTGACATCAACTTCATTTTTTTCAATATTAACCCCCCTTTTTTATAATTTATTTGAATTCTTTGGGTCAAATCATCACGTAAAATGGTATAGTTTATATATTTCGCCCAATTTTTCATAGAGTTATAAGCTGTCAAAGTTTGGGGATTCTAATGTTAAATGAATGTGACAAACATTAAATCATATCTTCCGAAATAATTATGATATTTAAATTCTGGTTTTTTTTATTCGTTAGAATGAAGTGACCCAAACATATTCCATGCAAATTTTTGCTAAAAAAACATTTTTTGAATTATGAAAATTATTAATAAATTCATATTTGAAAAAATTATGAATCATGACCTATGTTAATTTTTGCACGAATAGAACAGGCATCATCAAAAACATGGGTTTCCAAATTTACAGCACGTTCCTAACATTATTTTTTGAGTTACAGTGATATTTCATTTTTTACTGCTGTTAGGGGGGCGTCACTTGTTATAATTTGTATCCTCTGTGAGTCAATATTTCTATACATTTTGACGAAAAACTATTTTAATTTACCTTTATGTTATTATAATTGTTTTCTAAGGAACATTTCGATGTTTATTATACAAATTGGCTTATTTTTTATAAAATTATTGCAATGCAGGCAAGAGTATGGGAAAGAATTCCAAAAGAAATGTAGCTCCGCCTCTATATTGCGGAAACACTATTAAAAAAACTAGCTTGCATACTCGTATATGACTCTATATGTGACGCTGGTATGCATAAATGTCAATGGCATTTACTACATTGAATGCTGAAGACAAAATTTAAATGATTTAATTGGAAGTATGTAAAATAATTTTGTTTTATAATGTAAAGTTTTAGAAAAATTCTGAAAAGGCGTGGTTTTCGTTGCCAAAAGGAGTTTACTCGATTCTGAAATGTTAAGTCTTTGTTCTTAAATATTACATAACTTTTTCTAGTTTATCACTGCTAAAATTCTATTTTATCCCTTTTGTTTTTTGTTTTTAACTTGAATATTCTAGGATTCGTGCATCTCAAGTTATATATCATGATTTAGAAAATGCGGTAGGACGAGGATCATTATTTGAAAGAGCAATATGCAGTGAAAAATACTTTTGTTTTTGCTTTCTTTTAAATTACTATAATTAATTTTTATCAGATTTTTTAAAACATATTTTATGTTTTAATCTTGTTGTGACATTTTCGCATTCGTTTACTCTACCGTTTATGCTATTTATATTTTATCGCTATTTATATTTTAAAATCTATTATTGAAACAAAGCGCAATATTATTTATTTTCGATTATTCTAATCACGGCGTAAAACTGACAACACATTTATCACGGAAAAAGAATTTAAAACTAAGTAATATGTTTATAACTTTTAAAGATATAGATATTACGTATTTAAAATTAAGAATTCAAGTACAGTAGACGACTGCAGAACGGGGAATATTCGTTCTAGGCAATAGGAAACCCTTTTTTCTATATCCATATTTATTTTCATATGAATATACACAATAATTATACTCTTCCTAGTGAAAGTATCTGTTTCATACTATTTTGTTTATATAAATAAGAATAAAAGGAATATTCTTAAGAAATATCGTAACACACAAATTGTGAAAGAAACGACCACTGGAGGAGTTACAGATTTCCAAATGACGTGAAACTACATCAGCAGTCGTGAAAATATTAAATATCCTTTCTCAGATTTTAGTTTAAATCTTGTTATCTATATTTTTGTATACTATCTATTGTTGGTTTGTACGCCTAAAATTAAATGTAAAACTTTATAGTAACACTTTCATGCGGGGCTTACTGTATAAAATAAAAATATACCCAACAAGAAGTAGATAATTCTTTTTCTTAAATATTAAACACTTTTTTTTTTCTTTTAACCGCTATTTATATTATTATCATTATTATTCTTTTACCTTGGTACCTAGATTTTTGAAATTCAACATTGTATTGTAGGGTTCATATGATTCAAGTTATTTAATTTTCTTCGTATGACGTGATGTATTTTACTATTCAATGTTTAATAAATACAAACTACAAACCAATAAAAATCTTTTAATTCACAGACTAACACTGAAAGTTCCGCGAATTAGAATCGTTTTTTGTTTTATAATACACATTTCTGAACTTTGTTTTCGGTGTGAAATTTAATAAATAATGTATATTGCATGGTAGATCAAAATTTATTTTTTCTAAATATATAGACGGTCCCCTAACACATTTTCACGTGTAACTCTGTTTAAAATTGATATTCCGAACTGCCTTGATCTCAAAAATTGGAATATGAGGTCAAAAATAGGGGTTGTCATTGAAAAAAATGAAGTTTATACCTGTTTTAATATGTAGATGACCCCTTAGGTAAAATCGAACTACACCATTAAAACCTAGACGTTGATGCAGATCGATAGGTACCAGTCGCATGCTTCTACTATAATTTACGGCGAAATTAGGTGGGGGGGTGGCGTTTTTTTTTTTGGCTGACTGTGCAATGAAATATTAAACGGATACAAATATTTTGATTAGGAAGAATATAATTATAACGTATATCCATTTGTAATATAAATGGAAATATAGAAAATTTTATTCTGAAATATTGTAACTCGGGAGAATTACGCCGCTTCACTGACCGTCGCCGGAAGCTCAAGCCAATGTTTTCCTATGGAGAATTTTGTTTAATTATAGCTCATTAATAAATTCATAATTTTAAATTCTGTTTTCACATTCAGAAAATTCACAATTGTTAAATTGGCCGCCGTTTTATGAAAACAGATTTTTTTAATTTTTAATATTTTATTTTTATGCAGTAACATGCAAAATTTCACATATTAAAAATTCGTATTTTACAGCTTTAAAATAAAACATTTAAAATTTTAAAAATCCATTTTTAGAAAACGGCGGCCAATTTAACAACTGTGAATTTTCTGAATGTGGAAACATAATAAAAAAATATGAATTAGTTAATGAGTTATAATTGAACAAAATTCTCTATAGAATAACATTGGCTTGGGTTTACGGCGACGGTCAGTGAAGCGGCCCCTTAATGTCAAACAAACAAAAACATGCGGAAGCGAAAGTGTTAATAACTTTTGGATTTGCCACAGCGAGACAAAAATTTATTTTTTCGGAATTTTTGCCATCATCCTGATTAATCTGTAACAAATTCATGCTAATGCATAAATCAATAAAATTAAATGAAAACTGCAAACTTCACTAACAATCCATAAAAGTTGGCAAGCATGCTGCGAATAACAAGTTGACTACTCGTACGATTTAAGGGCGGAGTTAAAGAAAAAAAAAAGTTTTCCATTACAATTCTCGGTAATTGTTAGGGCGAATTTTATGTTCATGATTGAATCTAATATTAAATTTTCAAAAGATACTGTTTCTATAAAAGAAAATTTTAAAATACATCTGACACTGAAAATGCTCACAACATTATCTTACTTAACATTTATATTTTACCAAACGCTGCGCTTTATTACTTTTCCTAAGTTTCTTAATACCCAGTTTCAAGGAATTTCATTCCAAGCATCAATCTGGTGGATGAATCATAATTCATAGCATGAAACTCACACATAGGTGCCCCCCATATCTTCCCTAGCATTCTCATCAAATGTATCTATTTCAAAAAATTTTAATCATAAGTAATACAGTAACTGCCGCTTAAAAAAATCACTGGTTAATAAAATCAGCCGTTTAATCTGATCAAATCGCCAAGACCAGAATCAAATCAATACGAACAACTTTTAAAGCCGCCGCTTAATAAAATCATCATAATAAACTCAAAAACATCTCCTCAGCAGCCAAAAATATCATTTGTGCGTTAAAAAAAAAAAAAAACTTTTTTTTTTTTTTTTTTTTTTTTTTTTTTAAAGTAGAAAAAAAAAAAAATTAAAGTAAAACAAACCCTCCGTTATCGCTCATTGTTGAAGATTTTACACTTGCAAGATAGTTATAAATTAAACACGCCTCATAACTTATCTCCGTAACAATTTCAAGGAACGTATTCTTCAAGCACAGTAATAAGTTACAAATTTGATTTGAAATGATGTATATTTAATTTCTAATTATTAAAAGGCAATTTCTAGTTCTTATTTTGAAATTACTATAATTCATGAGTTTAAACAGAAAGATTTTAAAAATGTATAAGAACAGAGTGAACTTTTCGTAAAGTAATCATGATTTTCCTCATCGGAAAGCGCATGGGAAATTGGAATGCGTTTAATTTACTTATGTCGAAGGAACAGTTAATTAATTATGTATAAAAATTAATTAATATTGTTTACTAATTCCATTATTTGCTACCTTTTGAAGTTTCTTTCGAAATTCAGGGAAGTAATACATTTTCCTTAAGGGCAGGAACGTTCGCCAGATATAAAAATCAGCCGCGTAATAAAATCACTTTGGCTCAGAACGAATGTGATTTTAATAAGCGGCGGGAACTGTATATCTTTCTGAATACTTGCCAACTAAGATATTCCGTCAAACTGTTTGCATCTGACTTTTTTTACGTCATTTCTTTTGTATAAAATTTTACTCCAATATGCAATAATGATTAAATTTTAAAAAAATATAAGAAAAATAGTCCTGTCGTACTAAAAAAAAAAAAAAACCTTTGGATGAAATTCTGTCTATGTCAGAATTTAATTTAGTACGACAGGACTACTTGTATTCGTATTTTAACACCTTTTCAAAAAATAAAATAAAACAAAATAACAGAAGGCTCTCAGAAGAATTCTTAAACACATATTCAAATAATGTATTGATTTTTAATCTATATAAATAAAGAGTCTGTGTCTGTGTGTGTATCTGCGCTCTGGTGCTCACACAACTGATCGCAGAGCTTCCAGATTTGGCATATAGGTACCTGGGACCCTGCAGGTGTGCACCTCATCGAGATTTTTTCGAATTTCGAATTTGAATTTTTTAAATTAATGTTTTTTCGATTTTAAATATTGGCTTTGATGCTTCATTTTTCACAGATTTATTCTTTTGCTTCAATCGACTGCGTATCTTAGCAAAGGCTTTTACGCAACTTATTTTTAACACTTTCCAACAAGGTTGAAAAGTGTTTATGACTTCGGTTTGTCTGTCCGTCTGTCTGTCTGTCCGCGCTCTAACTCCCGTAAATATTTATGGAATTTTTTGAAACTGAAATATGTTATTCAAGTTGACTATCGGACGGTCCCTATTCAAAATGCAGTTTATACCTCTACTGGTTTGTGTACAGGGACACCCGAAAATATTTCAAAGCATTGTGTTCTATGAGAGGTATTTCTATAAACCATATTTTCATACCTTTACTCTAGACATATCTTAATGAAATTGAAATATGTTATTCAAATTCACTATCGCACGTTCCCTATTGAAAATGGAGTTTGTACCTCTACTGGTTTGTGTACAGGGACACCCGAAAGTATTTCAAAGCATTGTGTTCTATGAGAGGTATTTCTATAAACCATATTTTCATACCTTTACTCTAGACATATCTTAATTAAATTGAAACATGTTATTCAAGTTCACTATCGCACGTTCCCTATTGAAAATGGAGTTTGTACCTCTACTGGTTTGCGTACAGGGATATCCGAAAGTATTTCAAAGCATTGTGCTCTATGAGAGGTATTTCTATAAATCATATTTTAATACCTTCATTGTAGACATATCTTAATGAAATTGAAATATGTTATTCAAGTTCACTATTGGATGTTTCCTGTATAAAATGGAGGGAATACCACCATCGGGTTATACACAGGGACACTCAAAAGTATTCCAAAGCATTGCTTTCTATGAGAGATATTTCAATAAATCAAATTTTAATAACTTTAGTTTCCACAAATTTTAAGGAATTGAAATATGTTATTTATATGCACAAAAGAATCCTTTGCATACAATATAGCATGTTTAGCATTATATTTACAGGGTGGCACAAAAATATCCAGATAAATTAAGAGCTATTAATAAAAAAATTGCTAGATATGTACTTTCGTTTACGTTAAGCGTTTTTAACAATTTCTAAAATTTTTAACACTTTCCAACAAGGTTGAAAAGCATTTATGACTTCGGTTTGTCTGTCTGTCTGTCTGTCTGTCCGTCTGGCTGTCCCCGCTGTAACTCCTGTAAATATTTATGGAATTTCTTGAAACTGATATATGTTATTCAAGTTCACTATCGGACGTTCCCTATTGAAAATGCAGTTTATGCCTCTACTAGTTTGTGTACAGGGACACCCGAAAGTATTTCAAAGCATTGTGTTCTATGAGAGGTGTTTCTTTAAACCATATTTTCATACCTTTAGTGTAGACATATCTGAATGAAATTGAAATATGTTATTCAAGTTCACTATTGGATGTTTCCTGTTTAAAATGCAGGAATTACCACCATCGGTTTATGTACTGGGATACTCAAAATTATTCCAAAGCATTGCGTTCTATGAGAGATATTTCTATAAACCAATTTTAATAACTTTACTTTCCACGAAATGTTTTGAAATTGAAGTACATTATTTATATGCACAAAAGAATGCTTTGCACAGAATATAGCAGGATTAGCATTAAATTTACAGGGTGGCACAAAAATATCCAGTTACATTAAGAGATATTAATAAACAATTGCTAGAATTGTACTTTCGTTTACGTTAAGCGTTTATAACACTTTCTAACATTTTTTAAGTGTGAATATGATTTCAGTTTTGTGTATCTGCCTGTCCGTCTGTCTGTCTGCCTGTCTGTCTGTCAGAGCTCTTACTCCCGTAAATATTTATGGAATTTCTTGAAACTGATATATGTTATTCAAGTTTACGATCTGATGTTCCCTATTGAAAATGGAGTTTATACATCAACTGGTTTGTGTACAGGGACACTGTAAAGAATTTCAAAGCAATATGTTCTCTAAGAGGTATTTCTATAAACCATATTTTCATACCTTTACTGTAGACATATCTGAATAAAATTGAAATATGTTATTCAAGTTCACTATTGGATGTTTCCTGTATAAAATGGAGGAAATACCACTCCTAATTTATGTACAGGGACACTTAAAAGTATTCCAAAGCATTGCGTTCTATGAGCGTTATTTCTATAAATCAAATTTTAATATCTTTACTTTCTACGAAGTTTTAGGAAATTGAAATATGTCATTTATATATACAAAAGAATGCTTTGCATAGAATATAGCATGGTTATCATTAGATTTACAGGGTGACACAAAAAAATTCAGTTATATTAAGAGCTATTAATAAAAAATTGCTAGAATTGTACTCTCGTTTACTTTACGCGTTTTTGAAACTTTCTATCATTTTTTTAGTGTGAATATAATTTCAATCTCTGTATCGGTCTGACTGTTCTTCTTTCCGTCTGTCTGTCTCTCTGTCTGTTTTACTGCGCTCTAATTTCCGTAAATATTCATGGAATTTCTTTAAACCGATATATTTTATTCAAGTTGACTATCGGATGTTCCCTATTGAAAATGGAGTGAATACCTATTCTGGTTTGTGTACAGGGACACCCAAAAGTATTCGAAAGCATTGTGTTCTATGGGAAGAGTTTCTATAAACCATATTTTAATACCTTTAATGTATAGAAACTTCAATGAATATTTAACAAGTTATTCAATGCCCTATCGGATGTTTCCTATGTGAAGTAGAGTACATTTCTAACTGGTTTGTGTACAGGGGCACTTGAAAGTATTCCAAAGTATTGTGTTGTATGAGAGTTATTATTATAAACCAAATTTTAATAATTTTATTCTCCACAAAGCTTAATGCAATTGAAATATATTATTCGTATGCACAAAAGAGTGCCTTCTATGTAATATAGTATAGTTAGCATTAGATTTACAGGGCCACACAAAAATAATCAGTTACATTAAGAGCTACAAATAAAAATTTGCTGGAATTGTACTTTTGTTTGCATGAGCGTTTTAAAACTTTCTTATAATTTTAGTGGGAATATGATTTCAATTTGTGCATCTGTCTGTCCGATTGTCTACCTTTCTATCTGTTTGTCTCCATCTCCTATCATCCGTGAATATTTTGAGAATTTTTAAAAAAATGATACACCCAAGTTCCCTATGGAAGGTTCCCTATTTAAAATGCCATTAATTGGTCCTGTACAACTTGTTTGTTTACAGGGACAACAATAACAACAATAAAAAAAAACAATGTATTACGTTTTAGGGCAGAATATTTTAAATGTTATATTTAAAATCTTTCTGCTATAAAAATCATAGAAACATTGACATGCATTATTAATATTCTAAAATGATGTTGTGTATAGAACATGATATGATTAACTTTCAGATTTACAGGGCTGCACTAAAATATTCAGAGAGATTAAAAGCTGTAATTATAATCTGACGGCTGCGTTTTCTTTTGCGTTAAGCCTTTTTAACACTTTCCAAAATGCCTAAAAGTAATTTTAAAATCAATTAGTCTATCTGTATGTTTTTCAGTTGTTCTGTCTGTTGTGTGATAAAGTAGGCAAAGAATATTAAAAGTTATTCGATACAGTTGCGTACAGTTTTAAAGTGTTACTAATCAATGAGTACTGCATGATTTTTCTTTCTTGTTATTTAATACATTCATTTGAAGGCGAATTTTTCTTTTTCTTTTCCTTTTTTTTTTAATTTATTATATTTATTGAAAAAAAAATCGTAATGCAGTAGTAAAAATTAAGTATAATTAGTTTTAAATTTAAAAACGTATTTATAACAGTTATGTTTACTTTTTTGTAGTAGAAGAACTTCTTATTTTTCATTTTTTAATTAATTCCTTAAAAAAAGAAAAAAAAAAAAAAACTTTTATTTATTAATTTTTTTTTATTTATTTACAGTATTTATCGAGAAAAATGGTACGTAGTAAAAAGGATTAAATCGATTAAAATTTATTTGTGTATATATATATATATATATATAAATCTATTTTTTATTTTATTTTATTACAATTTTCGGAATCTAATCGTAATATAGTGTAAATACCATGGGCTATAAAATACATGGTTCAAAACTAAAATATTTAATAGATGCTGAGATACAGTCATCTTTTAAAATAGTAGCAGATACCCCCTGTCGTCGATAAATATTCAGATTGAAGTGTCCGGAAAAGATCTTTCTGCAGGCATGGGAAACCTAGACCTGATGCAGTGCGGGCGGGAAAAGAGCTGCCGTAGACAGCGGGTACCCGAAGCGAGGTTTCGAGCAATTTCAGTTACTTTTTTTTTTAGTTTTTGTCTATAATGTGGTGTAAAAAAATAAATATTAATTCAAGTTTTTCGAAAATTCATTTAAATATAGTGACCAGCGAAGCGGGCGTAGCCTGCTAGTGCATAAATAAAAATAATAATAATTTTCAGAAACACGCTATGATGTATTTAGTACAGGAAAGAAGGATTTCTATCAGCATATCATAAGGCACTAGATTTACATGTGAAAATTTAGTTAAAAGGGAATATTAAATAAGTATTAGAATATAAGCTTGGGAATTTGATATCACACCCTTTTTAGACACAACTTTAGTCCATTCTCTTTCTTTGAGCTGGGCTTTTCTGTACTTTTTAAATGTCTTTTTTGTAGATACCATTTATTTTTTTTTTTTTTTTAAATAGTTTTTATATTTACTTTAATTAACCTGATACTTTACATCACATATGTCCTGAATTTCAGCTCGGCTTTCTTGCGATGTTGATGAAAGGCACATTTATTCTTTATATTTTTTCTATTAAGTTTTTCATAATTCTGGTTCCTAGACATTATCCTTGAGTTTTCTATGCAGACTAGTTCCAAATAAATTAATAAATTTTGTATGCATTAATTGTATAGTACCTTCTCCTAATTGCTTAATACTCATTTACTAAATATTTTAAATAGTAAAATAATCATGAAAACAATTTCGCATTTATTATTAACTAGCCGCCTTCGGCGACCAGCTGGTTCGCGATCCCTGAAAAATCCGACTTTACGAAATTCCCGCTCGGTGGCGCCTGCGGCGCCTTTTTCCCGTATCAGGTCTAATAACAGCTTATTGATATATCGTGAAAATAGCTTATCTAAATCGCAGTAAACTCCCGTGCGGTAGCGCCTTCGGCGCTGATATTTCAAATTTCTAACTTTAGCTAAGTCCCGCTCGGTGGCGCCTTATCCCCGTTTTAGAACTTAAAACACCTTCCTCGCTCATTGGAATTTGAAATATTGAAATTTTAAAATATAGCAACGCCATCTGGCGGTAGAAATTTCTGAAATATATTGTTCAATTCCAAATCAACAAAGCTTTCAAATGATGTATTACTTATGAAAATATTTTAATTAGTAGCTGAGATACAAAAGAAAACCTAAAAAGGAAACCTTAAAACGTGTAAATCGGGTAAAATCTCGAATAATACTTTCGATAATATAAAAGAACTTTAAAATATCTTTCGAATGATGTATTAAAAATTATATAATCATAATTAGAATTTGAAATATTGAAATTTTAAAATATTTCAGCGCCATCTGGCGGTAGAAATTTCTGTAATCTACTGTTCAATTCCAAATCAACAAAGCTTTCAAATGATGTATTACTTATGAAATTATTTTAATTAGAAGCTGGGATAAAAAAGAAAACCAAATACCTTGCCTTAAAATCTTAATATGCCAACCAATTTCAAACGCTGCAACTCTTTTTGTTTTTTTTTTTTTTTTGCCTTTTTTCCCTGTTCCTCAAGCCCTCTCTAATAATCGTACTCTTTCAAAAATATTCACAATCGAATTATCGGGCATTAAAACTACATACTACGAAATTTCGACTACTGCAAATACTGCAAAAAAATAAAAGACAATCCTTTTTCCAATAAATATGTCATTTTTTAAATTATTCGTATATTTTCATGAAAATTGAACAGTAGCTTTATAATATGCTGTCTAGGCCGAATATTAATTCAAATGTAACGTGAATGAAAATTTGAAAAAAATTGAAAATTGCAATTTTTCCCCCCAGTATAAAACACATGATATCTTAATTGATTACAACCATTTCCGTTTTCATCACAGACATCACAGACATTTGTCTCGTATGTGTTTTGTTTCCGATCGAGACCGCTTAGAAAATCGTCTGCCTGTTGCCAACTAAATTTCATAGTTTAGTTAATTTTAAAAAATCTAATTGACGTATCGATAAGCCGCTTGCACTCTTAGATTCGGAAAAAATTCCCCTTTCATTTGGTACCAAATTCGTAATGATCGGACTAATATTTCTAATTTATTTTCCATTTTTTCTGCTTTTAACTCCGTTAAAATATCTACTTTTATGCAATCTCGGTGAATTCTGAGTCATTGAGATCGCTTTTTGATTAAGACATAGGTCTACGTTTTAATTAATATCTCCGCAACTAATTAAAATTTTTAAATTCTGTTTTGACTATCACCTCGGGCAGGCTTCTGAGCACCCGTATGTCAAATTTTGTAGTTCTGCGTTCAGTAGGGGCTGAACGTATAGATGCTCAGACAGACAGACAGACAGACAGAGAGATAGACAGACAGACAGACAGAGAGATAGACAGACAGACAGACAGACAGACATCTTCTTTTATTATTATAGACTAGCAGGTTCCGCCCACTTCGCTGGGCACTATATTTAAAGGATATCTTTTTAATTGAATAATTGAAACGTTTAAATAAATATATTTCGATTGGCGACTATTTTCTTCGCAATTTTAGTGTGGGATCTCCTTGACCATAGCAAATATTTTTTGAACTTCTCGAATCTGTGCAACAAAATTATTTTTAAAATAAATATTCTAGAAAACAGTCAAATAATAATATTTATTCTACAAATACTCTCGAAAGAGTCAGGGGCGCGCCGACCCAGTGTGCAATGTGTGCGGCGCACACAGGCGCCAGGCAACTAAAGGCGCCTACCAAGAACTAATTACAAAAAAAAAAAAAAAAAAAAACTTTTATAATGTCAATGCTAGGCAATGTGAATGATGTTTCGTAACTAGGTGATGGTGGTTAAGGGGGTAGCGCCCCCCCCCGCCACCACCGGATCTCTACAACCCCTTCCCACCATCTGGAAGGAGTTCACCCCCCCCTAAAAAAATGCTGTTTTGGCAAAAAAAAATTGTGAGCTAATCGTCATATTTAAGTCCCAGCATTTCGTATTTAAGTAAAAAGCGCTTCTTAAAAATTTTTCTGGCTACGGCCTTGTATCACACATTATGAATCAGTTTTATATTTTACTTTATTGTAGATTCATTGTCATAAGGGGGAGGGGGGCGCCAAAAACTCACGCAATGTAATAAAAATGTGTCTGCCTGTAAATCGAAAACTTGTGTTATTTAGCTTCACTAAAATCGAAAGTGTTCGGCCTAAAAATTAAAACTGAATTCGGCAGACCCGGGGGAGTGGGGCTAAGGAACTCAAACCTCTGTCCCCAAAAAATAAATCGCAAAAATTTAAATTAATGACAACTCTTGAAATTCGTATCAAAGCGAATGAATAGCATTTTCAAAAAAATGATTTTAAGTAATTATCTAACATAGTTAATAAATAACCGCAATAAAAGTATTTCCTGTTTTCTCTTTCTTTCCTCCCATCTTTTCTGTTATCGCTGAGAAATTACTAAGTCAGCGTTTTGTGTTTAAATTTGCACCTGCAGCTGCAGCCAGCAAAACTTTTACATTTAAAGCTTAGCTTGTCAGATACAGGTTTAGTATTCTACGATTAATATGTGTTTGTACATTCATTAAAATCATTCTTTTGCTTAGATTTTAACTATCTTAATATTTTAATGTTTTAAATATTTAAATATGTCATAAAAAAACAAAAAAGAAACAAATCATGTTTTCAGAAAAATGAACAGGGAGAAGATTTATCTTATTCCAAGATTGGTAAGATATTATTTTTACATTTATTTTAATATATCGTTATTTAATGTACAGTAATCTTGGTTATCTTTGATAGATCTGTTCTTATGAAATCCCAGTTTTCTTTAAATTTAAAAAAAGTAATTCCAACTTAGTTGAATGAGTAGAATGATTTTGTTACCTTTTCAAGCAGGCGCCAGCGCTATTTTGAAACAAAGTAGCGGATCGAATTGATTTAATACACTTAATTTAGACCTTGATACGAGCTATGTATTTATTGTGTTTCAAGAATATCTGTTCATAAATACACGGTTCAAATTTTTGAAATGCCTGCCATTTTGAAACAAAGATGGCGGATCAGTCTAGCTAAAGAACTCGTCCAAAATATTTCTAACATAAGTCCACTGTTCATGTCTAATTATGGTTTGAATTATTTCCGTATTTCCAAAGCTTTCTTGATGCAAATTTTACATTATATATAGAAATAAATTATACGATTACAATCGATCAATTTCTACATAAATGATCCCAGAACTAAAAGCATATCCTTTTCAATTTTTTGCCAAATGTGTTTTTTTCTTTCTTTCTTTTCTTTTTTTTTTTTTAAAAATTAGTATTAGAAAAAGGCATTGTACATCCATTAGTGTAATTGTTTTGATTTCCTGATATAATAATATATTACCACACTATATTTTGATTGTTATCTCTTTCTTTGTACTACATTAAAAAAAAAAAAAAAAAAAAGAAAAAAGAAAAAAGAAAGAAAGAAAGAAAAAGCGCATAGATACAATGGAATATTTCATTTGTAGGTAATGTAAGAGTATTTACGTAACTATGCCTACTGATAATATATATATACAGATGATCGGGCCACAGCATGGAATAAATGTATCAAAACGTTGTAATATTAAAAGCGTACAACTTAAAATTATTAAGTTAAGTAATTACTATTCTAAATTTTATAACTGGTATTATATTTGGCCAAAAATTTCGATATCGAGTTTTTACCTGTTTTAAGGTCTCCTGAGTGAAGAAAAAAAAAGTTGATTTGGGCAAATTGGCCGTTGTGTAAGTGTGTATGTACGTGTGTGTGTGGAATATTTTGACTATCACTTCTTTAAATATAATAAAGACAGAACGATGAAACTTCAAAATAATGTATGTAAATGTTATGTATAAATATTGTCAGGTTTAATAATGTACGTATGGTTTTCCTTACTTTTGGTGAAAATTGGAAAAACAGAAGTGTTGCCGTAGAGGTCCGTATCTCAAAAAAGGCTTTAACGATTTTCTTCAAATTTGCTGTATAAACACCTGACAAACGTCTTTTATAAAAAAAAAAAAAAACTTGTAGGTCTCGGTAGTGTATTTCGTTAAAAAAAAAAAAAAAAAAAAAAAAAAAAAGTAGTTTTACGCATTTTCTTCTAATTTGCCATATTAACAAGATATATCCTTTCGTATATACAGAGGCTGTTCGCACATTTTTTAGACGATTTTATTTCGCAGTAAGAAAAAATCGTTTGCATGGAGAATTTTATTTTCAAAACAGTTATATTTTTGGAAGTTTTATTTATCTTCTGATATTTAGAATTTTTGTTTAGATGCAAAAATGCGCTTTTAAAGTGGCAGTGGATGGAAGGATAGGTTTCCGCTCTTTCCAAATATAGTTTTCAGTGAAATCTATATGAAAAGCATTCATCAGGAGACAAATGGAAAAATGTTGCAACAACAGATGAATCTTGGGTCTATTTATGTGATTGCAATAGAAAAAGGTCAATTTATTATCACAAAAGTGGAGAAAAAAAAAATTGCTACATGGCTCAAAGCATCAAAAGAAAGTTTTTCTAAAGGATTTATGATTGCCACTGGTTTTTCATACAAGCGCAAGATAAAAGCAAAAAAATGTGACAAAAATGTGAAAATTAACTCTAAATACTCTCAAGAACATATTTTATTTCCAATTTTTAAAAATGAAAATCCAGATCTTTATCCACAAAGCTATCAATCCGTTGAACTGTATCAAGACAAAACAAGCAGCCACACATCACAATCCGCAATTGCTTTTCTAGAAAAAAATGGAACAAAAAACGGGAATTAAAACCATACCCTTCACTGACATTCCTGCTAAATCTTATGATGTATCACTGTTGGATTTTTGTGTTTTTCGACTCTTAAAATCAACATTATCCAAACACCGACCTACAACGCTTTGTGGACTCTGGAAAGCCGTTCAAGAGGAGTAGAAAAATATACCTCTTCCGATATTATAAAAAGCATTATTATCATAGAAATTATGATGTAGAATGTTAGTTAAGAACAAGGGCTATTAAACTGAACAAATAAAACTCGAAATATGAGTGAAATTGCTTCAGTACACTCCATCAAAATCGTCTAAAAAATGTGCGAACAGCCTCTGTAAATGTTAGGTTTGGGTGAGAAGACCAGTTTGCCAGGTTTTGGTGAAAATCGGCAGTAAAACCAAAAGTCGGTTTCACAAAAACGTATCCAACGATTTTCTTCAAATTTACTACAGAAACTCATATTTATATATCCTTTATGTTACTTGGTTACTACAGGAAAACTGACAGGTGTTCTGATTAGATAGGCCAGTTATAAATCTTAGAAATGAGTATTTCATAAAACAGATCTAACGATTTTTTTTTTCTTTTTTAATTCGCTATGTAAATAATCTTTTGTATTCCTTCACAACGTCTACACTGTTTCCCAAAAACAGCATATGTGTAGTAGTGGGTAATGGGAATCGTGTAGCTGTTGCGCATCTGATTTTTTTTTTTTTTAACTCATGATTTTATCAAATTTTTTAAATATCTTAAATAGATATTGAAGTTTCTTTTTAATTTTTTTTCTTTTCTTTACCAACTTTATCAAATTTTACTAAATTTCTTTTCTTTACCAAATTTACTACTGAAATTGAAATAACTCACTGATTATTCCGCATTGATGATTGTACGTTAAATGGTATTCCAACCCTTGTACAAAGTTTAGTTATTTCTTGCTTTTATATTTGATAATAATAATAATCAAATATTGTTCAATTCACTTATTGAAAAACATTTAATTATTATCTACCTAAATTTTTTATAAATATATCACACAAAGAAAAGTAGCTTTTGAACGTGCCATCAAGCTTTGTGTTGTTTAAAAAAAAAAAAAAAAAAAAAAAAAAAAAAATTGAAAATACCGTTAAAATAAAATTCTTTTAAACAAGCCTGTTGGTTCCAGCGGAAGTCATCTTTGGCATTTTGTAGCAATAATAAAATTATGTTCGGATTAAATAATAATATCTTTGAGAAGCCGTGGTAGATATATAGTAAAACATTGAGCTGGGAACTGGAAGATTTCATGTTCGATACCCAGACCAGGCAAAAACCACCTTTGTATTTCATTTACGATAATTTATGCATATAAAATCTGCCGTGGCTTCAAGGTCATCCATGTTTCGTACAGTCAATACTTCAAGACCAAATTTTGAGAGCTATCTTCCGGAAAAAGGGTGTGTGTGTGGGGGGGGGGGAGATGTTAGTAGACTCCTTCTCTAACGGGGCCGTGCCCTTAGCGTCCGTGCCCTTAGCGGAAATCTATAAACCCGTGTCCTTAGCGGAAATGTTACACCCCCTCGGTGGCGTGCTTTTAGCATACGTGCCTTTAGCGGAAATGTATAATAAATTTCAAAATAAATTAATAAATAAAAAAATTAACTCTTCAATTTTCCTCCACATTTTATCCACATTTAACACTGACTATATTTTGCTTCAGAAGTAACCTGTCGCAAAAATAGGTATGCGTACTGTAGAATATCCGTTATTTGAGAGAACGGTGATCCATAACCATATAAAGCTTAATGAATCAAAGTACGCGATACAAAAAAGTACATTATTGCTATTTTATGATTTTATTTAAGTTTATGAAAATATAATTAAGCATTACACCTTTTAAAGCTAAAACAGAAACGAAAAATCATGAGTGATTATCAACACTTTCCAACTGTACGAACTCGTTGTGTCGTATAACATTCCATGTTCTTAGTCTATATTATCACACAATGGACAGAAAAAAGACAGACATATAGACAAATTGAATTCATAATCACTCTGAAACATTGTTGGAAAGTGCAAAAAATGCTTAACACAAACAGAAATGCTGCTCTTAATTTCCTATTTGTACCCCTTAATGTATCGAAACGTTTTTGCGTAGCCCTGTAAATCTGGAGATTAAGCATATTATAGTTTATACAAAATATTTTCTTAACATGTGAATAGTAAATGCGAATTTCTTTATGATTTTTTGATGAAGTTATTTAAATGTGATTTATAAAAATGTCTCCCCTAAAGTGCAATGCATTGACATTTTTTGGATGTTTGTACACAAACCAGTGGCACAGGTTCTATTAGAGCCATTTTAAGTAGGGAATATTCAATAAGGAATTTGAATAACACATATCATTAAAAAATAAAATAAAATAAAAATTAGTATGTTGTGGCCATAACAAGACTCTCTTCTATATTTTCCTATACAAATTCACTAAGTGCAAATAATTAATTTTCATCTTAGAGAAAACTAACACTATATATCTAAAGAAAGACAGTTTTATTGTCGATAAATGACACCTTAAAAAATGCATTATATAATAGTTATCTCACCTATCAAGTTTCGTACAGTTATATGCCATAGAAGTTGATATATAGCTTTCCCGTTATCGAGGAAATTTGCAGTATAGCATTGCCACCTCTTGACCAATAAGCATCCAAATTGAATCAGCATAATATCTCATAATGGCCTTCACATATATCACGTTTTGTTTGATGATATGCAATAGAGCATGAGATATAGCGTCCCCTTAAATTGCGGAAATCGCTGCATAGCAGCGCCATCAGCGAAGCGGTTGACAGTGACACGAAAAGTTGACAGACACTCGTTTAGGTTACGGTGCATCAACATATAAATTTATAGGCTATTCTGTGCAGTATTCTGAGAATATTCTGTGCAGTATTGAGTAGTTCCTGAGATATAGCTTTCCCTTAAATTGAAGAAATCGTTGTATAGCAGTGCCAGCTGTTGGTCCATAAGCATTCAAATTGAATCAACATAACATCTCATAATGACCTTCTCTTATATCAAATTTTGATTTATTATACGCAATAGAACCTGAGATATAACTTCCCCTTAAATTGTGGAAATCACTGTATAGCAGCGCCACCTGTTGAGAGGTTGGCACCAAAAGTTGACACTAATTTAGCTCAAGATGCATCAACATGTAAATTTATATGCAATTCTGAGCTGTAGTTCCGGAGACACTGTTGCCACAAAATTTTTGTCACACACAGAGAGAGAGAGAGAGAGAGAGAGAACGAGGCGGACAGACAGACATTTTCTAAAAATAGTCAAATCGTGTTATAGAGCTCTCAAAACGTGTAAATCCATCAAAAACCCGAGGTCGAACAGTTTTACGAATCCAATACATTCTTCTATTGAATATAATAGAAGAAAGTAAAAATAAAAAATTCTTAAAATACTTACGGACGCTGGAGGCGGACAAACGGACAATAGAATAGACAAATACAAATACTAATTCAAATCATATTCACATTTTAAAAAATGCTAGAATAAACACTTAATGTAAATGCAATTCAGCAAATTTCGAATAAGAACCCTCAGTGTAACTGAATATTTTTGCATGACTCTGTAAATTTAAAGCTAATCATACTGCATTCTATAGAAAGCATTCTTTTGTGCATTTGAATAACATATTTCAATCTGCCACATGCACACCTTATTTCCGCTAAGGGCACGGCTTCTTCTATTCCTCTTTCTTCCCTTTCACCCCATTCCGCTAAAGGCACGTTCCGCTAAGGGCACGGTCGCTAAGGGCACGACACCTCTCTAACATAGGGCGCCGACTGACTCTCTGCACACAGGCGCCTGACACTGCTGGCGCGCCCCTGGAAAGAGTTGAAGCTGTTACTCTTACAGTAAAAGTCACTATTCGATGAATGGTCGAATCAGAGAAAGCACGTAAGTTGATTTCGCAGCAATCACTATAACGCACGTAGCTCTAGTTCAACGTAAAATACATTCAAATCAATGAAAATCAAATAAACCAATCAAACCTCTCGTAATTCCTCATAGCGTAGCTCTAGTTCAACGTAATATACACTCAAATCAATGAAAATCAAATAAACCAATCAAATCTCTCGTAATTCCTCATAACGTAGCTCTAGTTCAATGTAAAATACACTCAAATCAATGAAAATCAAATGAGCCAATCAAATCTTTCGAAAATCCTCATGGCGTAGCTCTAGTTCAACGTAAAATACACTCAAATCAATGAAAATCAAATAAACAAATTAAATCTCTTGTAATTCCTCATAACGTAGCTGTAGTTCAATGTAAATTACACTCAAATCAATGAAAATCAAATAAACTAATCAAATCTCACCTAAGATTCTCTATCTGTGTTATTATAGAAATGGGAAGTTTTATTTTCATATTTTTATTACTTAAAAGAAAACTAATCAAAAATTCGAAAATCTGACTTTGATGTGCACAATGACCCTTCGGAGGGCACAGATTAATTAACCCCTTTCTTCTCGCTCCTGTGATATTCACGGGCTGTGACCACGCCCCACGTGTATTTTTCCTTTAACATTATACAGTACATGAAAGCACCAGCCAGTACCAAACTATATATAATGTATTGGAAAATATGTACATAATAACTTTATATATTATTCATATATTTATTATCAATCCTTTTTTTTTTTTTTTAATTAGACAAAAATGTGGACTTTATGGGAATGTCTTTGAAAAACATGCAACCGTTAAGGAATTAATATTAATTCATTAATTCTCAAAATCATAATTAAAATCAATATACTCATCTTATAAATCGAAAAATAACACACATTTTAAATAAATTTCACAGTTTTTGACAATTCAGTTTTGACAACACAGTTTTTTGATAATCATAATATTATATATATGTCAACCAATTATTTGATATTTAAATTATACTCAAAATTCCTCGCAGATAAATTAACCCCTTCCTTTTCGCGCCCGTGATACTCACGGGCTGCAACCACGCCCCACGTTTATTTTTCCTTTAACATTATAGGGTACACGAAAGCACCAGCCAGTACCAAACTATATATAATGTATTTGAAAATATGTACACAATAACTTTATATATTATTCACATATTTATTTTCAATCTTTTTTTTTTTAGACAAAAATGTGGACTTTTTGGGCGTGTCTTTGAAAAATATGCAACCGTTAAGGGATTAATATTAATTAATTCATTCTCAAAATCATAATTGAAATCACTATACTCATCTTATAAATCGAAATAAAACACACATTTTAAATAAATTTCACAATTTTTGACAAAAAATATCTGAAAAACCCTAGTCTAAATAATCAGGAAATATTCAGCCAAGACTCGTTAGCTCTGTGGTCAGAGTACACAACTACGAGCCAGAAGGTTGTGAATTCGATCCTCACCGATTGGAAGTGAAAATATACATATATATACATATTT
The DNA here is from genome assembly GCA_963930645.1 of Salticus scenicus. Lineage (NCBI taxonomy): Eukaryota > Metazoa > Arthropoda > Arachnida > Araneae > Salticidae > Salticus > Salticus scenicus. The sequence continues at coordinate 277,923,253 of OZ005655.1, forward strand.
GCCAACCTAACCCGAAAGATTGTTAGTTCCCGCCCCTTTTTGTACCGCACTTATTTTTTAAAGTATTTCTCTTCAATCATATTTACGATTAAATAAAAAGAAAAATATTCTTAAAAAAGAGGTGTTAAAAAATAGGCGGAAAGGGTCGGAAGTCGGAACTAACAGTCTTTCGGGTTAGGTTGACAAGTATATATATATATATATATATATACATACTTGCCAACCATCTCATTAATAACCATGCAATTGTTTCACGCCCCCCTAAAAAACGACCTTTTTCTCACACCACTATATTTTTAGAGTAATTCTCTCCAAATGTTGTTACGATCAAATAAGACTAAAATTACTCTAAAAAATTATTGGTGTGAAAAAAAAGGCGGGTACTAAAAATTGTACAGTTCATAAGGAGATGGTTGGCAAGTATGTTTAAATGTATATATATATATATGATTAATTTTAAAATTAGATGAAATAAAACTTGAATTTTTAAATATAAAACTAGAACAGTATTTTCATAAACCTATGCGCAAATGCTGCAAAAGGAAATATAAAACTATAATAAATAAGCAAAATAACCAAGGATAAATGAAAATTAATCCCAAAACACATGAGGGCCTCCATCCCCTGAAGTGTTTTGGGATTAATTTTCATTTATCCTTGGTTATTTTGCTTATATACATAAATGTGTGTGTAGGGGAGCGTGGGGCTAGTTGTCACAGGGTTAAGACGTAACACACAATTTACGAATAGTTTGTAACATTTGTGGTTAAACATTTTTTTAAACATAATTCTTATGACACGCTTTATAATGTAAGCACAATCGATGATCCACAAAAATGGTTAATGAGAGGGTTCTATAGACGTGCTTCATTTTAGCTAGTTAGTGGGAAAAAAATATTTCGTAAATTTTGATTAAAAGTATGTTAATTAAAACTTTAAAGAAATGTTTATAAATATTTATTTAGTCTGTGTGTTGAGCTATAAAATGCATGTTTAATTATTTGTATAAATCGTTATATTCTTTTCCAAGTAAGTAAAATGTCCAAAATCATACGATGGGGCAAGTTGAAACAAAATTTTGGGGCAAGTTGTAATATGTTAGAGGAGTGGCTTGTGGAGATGCCTTTAGCCAGAGTTCGAAGTCTCCGCCCACTTTCAGGAAACTTTCAGAAATGAGAATTTTTTGGCTTCTTTGCCACTACTATATTTATACAGAAATATTTTCTGTGTTTTCTTTCGCGATTTATATGATACACATTTCCTAAGATTATACCCAATATTCAAATTTGTACAATCAAATATAATATGGATAAATATATTTTGATTAGGAAGAATATAATTATAATGCAGAACTGCCAACCTAATCCAGCAAATTGTTAGTACAGCTCATTTTTCTACAATACTTAAATTTTTGAGTATTTTTCGCCTTTATTCATCGTAGATAAATTTGAAGAGAATTTCTCTAAAAATTAAATGGTGTAAGAAAAGGGGCGGTACTAACAATTCGCCGGATTAGGTTTTCAGCTCTGATAATGTATATCCATTTGTAAAATAAATGTGAATACAGAAAAGTTTGTTCTGAAATATTGCAACGTGGAAGAAATACGCCCACAGGCGACCTTCCTGTCAAGAAGACAAAAACATGCGGTCGCGAAAATGTTAATAAATGATTGATAACAAAAAACAATTTGAAATATTGTCGTTTTTATTGTTAGGGTTCCCTTTGTATCCGTTACAATTTATCTCACGTGTGTTACAATTAGCCCCAAATCCGGGGCAAACTGAAACAGGCAAATAATTTTTAAAACATATTTTTTTTGTGCTAAAACTAGCAACATTACGAGTTTTTTTTTTTTTTTTTTTTTTTTATGAGTATGGTAGATGATTATGTATGCTATGATAAACAGCAATTATAAACAGGAAAACGTTAATACATTTCACAATATATTTAATTTTCTAAAAGCTGTTACAACACACCCCATGCTCCCCTATATAAATATTTTTATGGAATTCACAAAATATTTTAAGATAGAGTAAGAAATTAAATGGTAAAATTGGATATTGGCAGGCATTTTCGAAGTGGAACGCTATAAATTGGTAAGGATACAAAATGGCAGATTGAAAGAAATAATCCTTCCTACTAAAAAGTGGTTTGAAAATAGGACAGGTATTAATATTGTTCTAAAATGATTTAAAATGTTGGCATATTTGATTGTTAAAAATGTTTGATTTGTTTATTTCTCATGCATACATTCAGCCTTGAATATTCAGATCTCAATGCATAAAAAGCATTTTAATAATTCTATGATTAAGAAATAAGTTTGAGCTGAAAAGAAAAAAAAAATGTATAACGCTCAAATTAAGCCAAGCAAATGGAGATATTTTCAATGATTAGGGAGAGAAAGAATAAACGGGATAAATAAAATCTATCACAGTTAATGCAATGCAGAAAAATGGTTTTCCATTACAATTCTAGCTAATTGTTAGGGTGAATTTTATTTTCATGATTAAATAAATCATGATCGTAATATTAAATTTTCCAAAGAAACTGTTTCTATAAATCAGAATTTTAAAATACATTGACACCAAAAATAATTACAAAATTATCTTACTTAATATTACATTTTACCGTTTGTAACGTATAGGAAGTCGATTTTACATTCAAACACCCAGTAGCAGGAAATTCCTTTCCTAGCATCTGGTGAATCGTAATGCGCAGTACAGCGTTTTCAGATCTAGGAATTTGTCCCTAAGTCTAGGGATTTTCCAGTATTTGTAGGGATTTAGGGATAAGTGTCTCATATGTAGGGATTTTTCGAGAAAAGGTCTTCAATATCAATAAATCTTGGGATTAAATAAATTTCTGGTCAACATTTTTATATATTCGTATAAAATTAGTCATGCAACCAACCAATCAAAACTAACTTTGCCATAAAAACATCAACAGAATTCATTGACAAGTCTGTCGACATTACCAATTAGCACATTAGTGAGCTGAGCAGTACGTGTTTGATTATGCTCGTGCTCGATGCTCTTGCATGTGTTTGAGTTTGTATTAAAATAAAATAAAATGTTGTGAAAAACCATCCATTTCTACAGTCATTGTATATCATGTTTAATATCAAGTTAATAGAGTTTCGTTGAGCTAAATTAAAGCATTAATTAAAAGTAATATGGAAACATTTTATAAAAGGTTCATTTTTATGAAACAAAATCTCTTGAATGGGCTCATTTTATACATTTGAATTTTGTGAAGGGGACCCAAATATTGCCTGGATCGACTCCTGCATTTTATAACAGTTGTGTTATTCTTAAGAGTTAATTATGCCTAAAAGAAATTCAGAAGCAATTATAATGTTCATAGGAAATATCACAGCACTGCAACATCCCAAACTAAGTGATATAAATTAAACTACGATCTCACATTTCAAGTTTGGTGTGATTTCTTGCTTCATTAATTTAGTTAGGTTATATATATTAAGCATAGTGTGACAAAGGTACAAAGCAGTTCTAACCGATATGAATAAAAATTTTATCACCATATACCATGCCATATTTATTCTAAAGTAATGTGCCACAGAACTTGTGTTATTAGGTACAGGGGAAATAATAAAAATAAAAAAATTCTAAAGGCCACCTGTTGGGCAACATACATCCAAATCTAATTAGCATCTAACTTATTTCAAGAACTGAAAAAAAAAAAAAGAAAAAAAAAGGAAAAAGAGAAAAAGAAAATTGAACTGTTTGGTCTTAATAACTTAAGACTAAACACTGTTTGTAAAAATTTCACTCTCCAAAAACTGTTTACAAACGCTGTTTGTAAAAATTACGAAAAGTGTAATTTTTTTTTTCTCAGTTTAGGGTGGGGGAGGGGGGGAGGGGTGTTTACGAATGCACTCCTTGAATCATCTTTATTATATCAATGAAAGATAACAAAAATCTGTCAAATTCTGATATACTACATTTATACAATGATAGATTAAGTTAAAAAATAAATAAATAAATAAAAATTCTCAATTATGGTAGCTTGAAAATTTTTTTTAGAATAAGTAAAATTTCTTGTAAGAGGTAAATCTAGTTAGAAATTCGTGGAAATGCTCCATTTGGATTTATTGATAGTAATGCATTTTTACATATTATTACTAAATATGTTTACATAAAAAACTATTAAAACAAAATATTTCTTTAATAAGTTACCAGGGGCACAAGCAGATATTACACTGAAATTGGAAGTTTCTTCCTTCCTTCCCCCATTTTTTCTTTTTGAGTGCTTCAACATTTATAGGGTACATGAAAGCACCAGCCAATACCAAACTATATATAATGTTTTTGAAAATATGTACACAATAACTTTATGTGTTATTCATATATTTATTTTCAATCTTTTTTTTTTTTTTTTTTTTTTTTTTTTTTTTTCTTTTTAATTGGAAAAATGTGGACTTTATGGGCGTGTCTTTGAAAAATATGCAACCGTTAAGGGATTAATATTAATACATTAATTCTAAATATCTAATTAAAATCAATATACTCATCTTATAAATCGAAAAATAACACACATTTTAAATAAATTTCACAGTTTTTGACAAAAAATATCTGAAAAACCCTAGTCTAAATAATCAGGAAATATTCAGCCAAGACTCGTTGGCTCTGTGGTCAGAGTACACAACTACGAGCCAGAAGGTTGTGAATTCGATCCTCACCGATTGGAAGTGAAAATATATATATATACAACCTTGCCAACCTAACCCGGAAGATTGTTAATTCCCGCCCCTTTTTGTACCGCACTTAACTTTTAAAATATTTCTCTTCAAACATATTTACAATTAAATAAGAAGAAAAGTATTCTGAAAAAAGACGTGTTAACAAATAGTTGAAAAGGGTCGGAACTAACAGTCTTTCGGGTTAGGTTGACAAGTATATATATATATGTATATATATATATATATATATACATATACAGAGCTGCTAACCTAATCCGGCAAATTGTTTGTAACGCCCCTTTTTCTACACCACTAAATTTTTAGAGTATTTGTTTTCTTCATTAATCGCAAATATATTTGAAGACAATTACTCAAAAAATTAAGTGGTGTAGTAAAAGGGGCGGTACTAAAAATTTGCCGGATTTGGTTGGCAGCTCTGTATATATATATATATATATTAAAATTAGATGAAATAAAACTTGAATTTTTAAATATAAAACTAGAACAGTATATTTATAAACCTATGCGCAAATGCAGCAAAAGGAAATATAAAACTATAATAAATAAGCAAAATAACCAAGGATAAATGAAAATTAATCGCAAAACACATGAGGGCCTTCTTCCCCTGAAGTGTTTTGGGATTCATTTTCATTTATCCTTGGTTATTTCGCTTATATACATAAATGTGTGTGTAGGGGAGCGTGGGGCTAGTTGTCACAGGGGTAAGAAGAAACACACAATTTACGAAATAGTTTGTAACATTTGTGGTTAAATATTTTTATAAACATAATTCTTATAACTTGCTTTCTAATGTAAGCACAATCGGAGCTCCAGAAAAATGGTTAATGAGAGGTTCTATAGAAGTGCTTCATTTTAGCAAGTTAGTGGGAAAAAAAGTATTTAGTAAATTTTGATTAAAGGTATGTTAATTTATACTTTAAAGAAATGTTTACAGCTATTTATTTAGTCTGTGTGTTGAGCTATAAAATGCATGTTTAATTATTTGTATAAATCGTTATATTCTTTTCCAAGTAAGTAAAATGTCCAAAATCATACGATGGGGCAAGTTGAAACATGTTAGAGGAGTGGCTTGTGGAGATGCCTCCAGCCAGAGTTCGAAGTCTCCGCCCATTTTCAGGAAATTTTCAGAAAAGAGTATTTTTTGGCTTTTTTGCCACTACCATATTTATACAGAGATATTTTCTGTGTTTTCTTTTGCGATTTATATGATACACATTTCCTAAGATTATACTCAATATTCAAATTTGTACAATCAAATATAATATGGATAGATATATTTTGATTAGGAAGAATAATTTTAATGCAGAGCTGCCAACATAATCCGGCAAATTGTTAGTACACCTCCTTTTTCTACAACACTTAGATTTTTGAGTATTTTTCGTCTTTATTCATCGTAGATAAATTTGAAGAGAATTACTCTAAAAATTAAATGTTGTATGAAAAGGGGCGGTACTAACAATTTGCCGGATTAGGTTGACAGCTCTGATAATGTATATCCATTTGTAAAATAAATGTGAATACAGAAAAGTTTGTTCTGAAATATTGCAGCGTGGGAGAATTACGCCCACGGGCGACCTTCCAGTCAAAAAAGATAAAAACATGCGGTCGCGAAAGTGTTAATAAATGATTGATAACCAAAAACAATTTGAAATATTGTCGTTTTTATTGTTAGGGTTCCCTTTGTATCCGTTACAATTTGTCTCGCGTGTGTTACAATCAGCCCCAAATCCGGGGCAAATTGTAACAGGCAAATAATTTTTTTTAAATATTTTTTTTTTGCTAAAACTAGCAACATTAACGAAAGTTTTTTTGTTTTGTTTTTAATGAGTATGGTAGATGATTATGTATGCTAAGGTAAACAGCAATTATAAACAGGAAAACTTAAATACATTTCACAATATATTTAATTTTCTAAAAACTGTTACAACCCACCCCCTATATAATTTTTTTTTTTTTACGGAATTTACAAAATATTTTAAGATAGAGTAAGAAATTAAATGGTAGAATTGGATATTGGCAGGCATTTTCGAAGTGGAACGCTATAAATTGGTAAGGATACAAAATGGCAGATTGAAAGAAATAATCCTTCGCACTAAAAAGTGGTTTGAAAATAGGACAGGTTTTAATAATGTTCTAGAATAATTTAAAATGTTGGCATATTTGATTGTTAAAAATGTTTGATCTGTTTATTTTCTATGCATCCATTCAGCCTTGAATATTCAGATCTCAATGCATAAAAAGCATTTTAATAATACTATGATTAAGAAATAAGTTTGAGCTGAAAACAAAAATATGTATAACGCTCAAATTAAACCAGGCAAATCAAGATATTTTCAATGATTAGGGAGAGAAAGAATAAACGGGATAAATAAAATCTGTCACAGTTAATGCAATGCACAAAAAGGGTTTTCCATTACAATTCTGGCTACTTGTTAGGGCGAATTTTATGATTAAATAAATCATGATCGTAATATAAAATTTTTAAAAGATGCTGTTTCTATAAAATAGAATTTTAAAATTCACTGACACCAAAAATAATTACAAAATTATATTTCTTCATATTTACATTTTACTGATTTGTCTGTCGTCATTAAAGTAAAACATACCCAGTATAACATACCCAGTAGCAGGAAATTTCTTTCCAAGCATCTGGTGAATCGTAATGCATAGTACAGCATTCTGAGATCTCTAGGGATTCAGGGATAAGTATAAACTTTTTAATTTCATATCTCACTTAATATAAATTCAGTTTTGCTAAATTTTAAACGAATATTTTCAAAGATAAAACGAAAGAACTTCAAGAGACAGGGAGGGGGGGGGTACACATGATTAATGGACTCGACTAATATCTGAAGGTAATTCACAACATGAATTCTGTAAGGCAATTCACGAATCCATATTAGCGCAAGCATAGACCTTATATACTAGACCACGCTACCAATACGGCTGACCATTACAGCGAATGTCTTCAACATGAGGGTGTAATCTGATACCTCCATCCTTTGTTCTAAGTCTCGGAAGTCACGTGATCTTGGCCTAGGGGTGATTCCTCTCTCTCTCTCTCTTTTTTCCCGTATGCAAGCATAATCTCATACTTCTCTGACTGAAGTAAGAATTCAAACGCAATTTTTTCGCTTGCAAAATGATTTATCATAATTTTTTTTTCTATGTAATTAATCTATGAAAGTTTAGCTTTCCATCCATGTGTAAATCTAAATGCTAAAATAAAAAGTGCGTGCACAATAAAAATATTAAAAAACACAAAATTCGTTCCTACAGAAAAATAACATAGTGATCATTCTCCACTCTTCCTCTAGACCAACATCACGTGACAATTTTGCTGGGGAAGCTCGTTCATGATGCAGTCAAATAACGAAGGGGAATGCGTTGTCTAGTATATAAGGTCTATGAGCGCAAGATTCAGGGGAGGGGGGGGAGGATCTCTTAACAGCACGTTGTGAAGTATCCCAAATATGCTCAATAATGTTCATTTCTGGATAGACGTGCCTAAAGTCAAAAGAGTGTTGTTTCATAAAGTTTGAGGAGAATTTTCAGCATTGAGTGCAACAAAACAGGTATTTTATATGCTGAATAATTAATACATACAGTAACATACATCATATAAGTAATTACATATTAAAACAGGAGAATCTATTAAGACATAAGTAATAGTTATCGCTTTATTTTAAATGAAATAACAAAATCATCTGTCTGCCGTGTTTGTTTCCTAGCTGATAACAAATCTAAAGACTTAAAGCACAAAAAACGTTTTAATCAAAAGAAAGTTATTTTTGGTTATTTTTTCTTCTTTTCCTGGCGAAGAGATTTCGGTATTTCGTCCAAATGAATGTACATCAGAACAAGTACAAGAAAAATTGCTTCGCAAGCCTGTACACCTTTCAGGTTAACAAACGGTTCTGGATCATATTCACACATGAATTCTGCTGCCATATCTATCACAGTATCAACATCCAGCTTTTTAATATCTCGTTTTTCAATAGGTGACTTTATCTTCTTCAGTATTGATTTGATTGGAAAAGGTTTTTTGTTTAATGACTTGCTTTTAGACGATGACTTGCTTAATGGATCATATTCATTCATGAATTCTGCTGCCATATCTATCCCAGTATCAACATCCAGTTTTTCAATATCTCGTTTTTCAATAGGTGACTTTATCTTCTTCAGTATTGATTTGATTGGAAAAGGTTTTTTGTTTAATGACTTGCTTTTAGACGATGACTTGCTTAATGGATCATATTCACACATGAATTCTGCTGCCATATCTATCACAGAATCAACATCCAGCTTTTTAATATCTCGTTTTTCAATAGGTGACTTTATCTTCTTCAGTATTGATTTGATTGGAAAAGGTTTTTTGTTTAATGACTTGCTTTTAGACGATGACTTGCTTAATGACTTGCTTTTAGTCTTTTTAGATTTCTTTAATGTGACCATCTTAATTTAGAAGTTTACTCTGAAGGAATGAGAAAAAATATCGATATTTTTGGCAAGATATGTATACTGATAAATTTTGTATAGGATTGCAGAAAATTTTTGTGTTAATTAAAGAAATAAAATGCTGCGCTTATTGTTAAATCTATAAAATTTTGCATCCATTGTTAAATTTAGATAATGTATATAATGCAACAAAATAATATACTTATCGAATTCATTGTTTATTTTAAACAAAGTTTCCATTATAAAATTCAACAATGAGGAATTTTTGGTTATTACCATGTTTTTATTATTATTAACTTCGATTCTTGTTTGTTTGTTTGTCCAGTACAAATCTTGCAATCGATTTTTAACTAACTTCCCGACTAGCTAGACATTTGAAACTTTCAGGATAGCTCAGAACACGGTGACAATACATTTTTTTTTTAATTCTTTTAGTCAACTGTTTCAGGTCCTTACTGCCTTCGGCAGCGTTTATATAATTCGACAGAAAATTTATGTAACTAACTTCCCGACTAGCTAGACATTTGAAACTTTCAGAATAGTTCAGAATACGGTGAAAATAAATTTTTTAAATACTTTTAACTAACTGTTTTGGGTCCCTGCTGCCTTCAGCAGCGTTACGAGTACAAAGCTTGCAATTGTGAAATTTTTATACTAGCTCAAAACACGATAATAATGAATTTTTTTTAATACTTTTAGCCAATTGTTCCGGGTTCCCGCTGCCTTCGGTTGCGTTTATATAATTCAACAGAAAATTTAAAAACATGGTATATAAAAAGTTCTTTTTATCTTGTAATTATTTCCTATGAACTCTTAAAACGCATATTATGAAAAGCTGCCATGAATTTAGTTTGTGAAAAGCGATCGTCAGGATTAAGAGATTCTTGGAGATGGGGTAAATTGTTAAAGTGAATAAGTCTGCTGCATTAATTTAGAGTATTGCAGTAAGATTATTTTCTTAAACTGTACCCCACTGTTATAAGGAATTCCATTTTTTCGTTCATTTTATTGAAAAGAATGATACATATGAATGTAATCCATTAAAGAATCATAGTAATATATTGAATGAATATGATATTCTATTGAAAGAATGATCTTGATTTAATTTATTGAAGTAAGTTTATTTATTTATTTTCATTATTTGTATTGCATAGTTCTAAATTTTGTAAATTATTTTGATTGTTAGAGATAGAAAATGCTGTTTTTTAATTGTTTTATAGTATTTCTTATTTTATTGCATTACTAACTTATATATCTATAATATATACTTAAATAACCTTTTCTTTTGATAGTGTGTATTCAGTACATAGTATAATCATTAAACATAAAATGCAATTCTGGCAGTTATTACTACTTTTTATTATTGTAACAAATCAATTGTTTTATTGTTATGATATTTTTTTAAGAGCACATTTACCACAGCAAGGTTAATTGATAGCTTTAAATAGGCCTGTAGAGTCATGCAATGTTATATATTTTAAAAATTTATTTATTAAATAAAGAAGTTTTTATTTTTTTTTCTCTTAGATAAATACAAATATTTTTAACAAGATTCATACTTCATCAGGAAAAACCTGAAATACTCAGAAAATTTGGATTTTGTTTAAAAAAATAAAATCAGGGAAAATTGATCATAAAACCTGGGAAAACGACAATTTCCTTTCTCTCATAGTATAATTTCCTTGCTTAGCCTTCATATTGATTCAAATGATTAAGTATTGTGAAAGTACGCATGTGAGCAATGATTTCTATGTAAATTTCTGTCATGATCGGCAGTAATATGGAATTAGAAGTATTTCGCCTCTCTAGAGGAGTGTTTCTTGTAATATATTGCTAGTATTTTCTTTAAAATTGTCTGGAAAACTCAGGTAATTTTTTTCTCATATTTCATTATGAACCCTGTATAATGAAATTTAGAAACAACAAAAAGTCTATATAATAATAGAATCTGTATGTCATATACTTACAGGTAGTACATCATTTTTTAAATAGGTATGGATCAGTGTTATGCATCTACACAAGATAATGGCTAAATACTTTCATTACATTTTTTTAAATAGGTATGGATCAGTTTTATGCATATACACAAGATAATGGCTAAATCATTACATTTTCACAATATTTACTTTAACATGCATTGCACTGAAGCATGCACCACCACTGAAAATTTTCAGGGTGTGTGTCTCCCCCTCCAAAAATTTCTCTTTTTTCCTTTATACAAATAAAACTTAACACACATTTTTTTTATGTTTATATACTTTTATGTTGTATTGAGTGTTGATTATGTAGTTGTATTGAGTTGTATTGAGTTTATTTTTTTTAACTTCCCAATGCAGTTGAAATATGTTCATCAGTTTAATTCGTTTGTCATCGCTCATGTTTTTATTTCTGCGTGAAATAAGTGGTGGCAAAAAAGGCAAAAGTTTCTGATTTCTGACTGCATAGCTGCCAATATTTTAATTTATTCCGGAGTACTTTTAGCCCCGCCTTTATTTCGCACCACTTTATTTATCGAAAATTTTTCTCCAATATATAACTTCGATAAAATAAGACAAAATTACTTTTAAAAAATAAGTGGTACGAAATAAAGGCGGGGCTAAAAATACTCCGGAATAAATTAAAATATTGGCAGCTATGTGACTGCGTCCTGAAAAAAGGGCGGTGAGTACGATCCCTGAGAGCTGCCAACATCCTAATTAATAATCCTGTGTATTTTTAGTACACGCCCCATTTTCTACACCACTTAATTTTTAGAGTAATTCTCGCCAAACGTATTTACGATGGGAAAAAAATAAGACTAGTATGAAATAAAAGACTGGTTCTAACAATACTCCGGATTCATAATTAGGATGTTGGCAGATATGCATGTTTATTAACCAGGGTCCAATTTTTCTTTGAAAAAGTACCTCTTCTACATTATACTTTATCTTGAGGACCTTTTTGAAACACTCTATTAAAAAACTTTTATCTTAAAATTTTATTTTTTAAATCTACCAGTTTCTTACAAATATTCATTAACCTATTCAGAAACTGCTTAGCCAAGTCTTTTATACACAAGTTTTTTATTATATAAATTTTATATATTTTCTATCAGTGGAAAACTTCTATAAAGTGATCCTGTTCATTCTAAATGTGTGAAACAGAAAATAAAGATGTAAAGGTGCAAAATACATCGAATTATACACTTCAGGAAGGAGAATCATTATCATTTATAAAACATTTTTATATTTGGACTCAAAATGAGAACTATTTGAAGCCGATTCGGTAATCGTGTGACCTCCCTGATCTGCAGAATTCGGTATATAAATGGGCAAAAGAGTATGATGTGACCTTGAAAAAACTTTACATTTAATATATATCGTACACTGTCGCACATGATGGTTAGCTCTCAAGCAATGTTCACATAAAGCTTTAGATATAACTCAATTCCATCTTTCCTGAAGATTGATTTTATTGAATTTGAGACATTTATAATGATGGACTTAGGAACAGCCTAAGCATTTATTCTCTTTAAATTCTTTACAATGTATTTTTTATTTATTTATTTTGTTTATTTATTTTTTTATTACATTATATTATATTTATATATTTATTTATTTTTGTACCATTAGCTTCTACCTGTTTCTTAAACATCCCTGATTTATTCTCGATTTTTATTTGACTCGATGCTTCTCTTTCACTGAATGCGCAAACAAATTTAAATCGGCAATGGTTTGGGTATTCTCCAAACTGAGCTTCCACCTGTTCCCAACGGATTGATTAATTTTAGAAATTATAAAATGACTGAGAATAAGATCACTAAGAGGGTTCGATTTCAACAAAAGTGTCGATAATTTTCATACCGCTTCATTACATGTGTCTATTAAATTAAAGGACAATTTTAAATTATCTGCTCTGTTAACATTCTCAGAAAGGGTTTTACTTATTTGACTGATAGCTCACTGCTCACTGGCGCTTATTCTCGTATCGATTGCTAAGGATTTCCCAACAGGCTTAAGATTTTCCGATTGTAAAAAAAGTTCACTTATAAGTTTTGCCGCACTGCTTCTTACACAAGATTGGAGATATCGCAGCTTTTATACATCACCAAGACTTTCTTTGTCCAAAATGGATGATTTGAAGGATTCCTTAAATAACAACCAAGACTCACCCAACGAATAGAAAAAACGTATTCCCCATAGAAAAAACGATCTTCAAATTTAAGGAGACTAATATGAGAATTCACGGGAGTGACCGACTTAGCAAGTACATCATAATTTAAATTTGTTTTATTGTTTTGCGATTTAATCTCCAGAGTAACTGACAGTTCCAACAAGAAGTCCTGATTTTTTATTAACCTCTTCAAAATTGTCATCGTTTTATTTATATGAAAAATTTGCAACGGTTTCATCTAATTTCGTCTTCTTCACTATCCCTCAGAATTTATCGTATCTCTAAGTATTATTATTTTATTTTGGTCACTGCTATCATATGCGTTAACTTTGGAATTAATAAATTCGATTTCCCAACAAACATTTTCAAATTTTATTATTTCTTATTTTCTCAACTATTAATCTCCATATTTAAATACAAATCAACTTAAAAGGATTTATTCACTCCATCAAATAGATCTCCGCACGAAAAATAACTCCTGACCACAACACAAGAATTCCCAATAGCTATGAATTGTAACTATAATGATGTTTATTGACTTTATTACAGATATAATTTAATTTCTGGTCTACGCAGAGCTAACCTCAGCTTGTAATAATAGTACGAATTATTCATGACAATTGTCTAGACTTTAGACTGTAATATGAAAGGCCACTTAAATAGCCAGCTTTTCTTTTCGACGCTTTTCCTTCCTGATTTAGAGTTCGACTGAAAAAAGATTGTGCAGTCGAAGTTAAAAACGGGATCCTCCCACGCAACACTCAAAGGGGAATAAAACTGTCACTGAATTGCATAGTGCTGGCATCTGTTAATAGTTTCTGCAGTGAAAGACTCTCTGTACTCTTTGCGCCGGTAGTAACGGAAAGACCATCAGACGAGGCCACCACGGAGTAGAAAATCCGAGCGCAGTGAAGTAACTTACATGGGTAAACTGGCGACTTTTATCCTGTTCTGAGCATAATATTTATTATTATAAGTATTGGAGCTATTATATATATATCAATCACAAAAGGTGTACTTTACTTTAATACTGATTTTAGTGTCATAAAATTCTCTCAATACTACCATCACTATATATAAATATGTATATATGTGTATATATATATATATATATATGTATATATATATATATATATATTTATTTATTTATTTATGTACCCATTCACGCTAAAATTAAAAAGAGATAAGTAAAATTACAAAAACAAATATATAATTAAAAAAAAAAAAAAAAAAAAAAAAAAAAAAAAAAAACATTCAAAACAAATAATCGCCAATAACGGGATAATTGCCAAAAATGTTAGCCTTTTCCTTGCAATCAGTTGACTCATCTTTGACACACTTTCTTATATTCCAGCAATAAAGTTGTCTACTAATAATAGTAGAGATCTATGGATAAAGGTTAATATTTTATTATTCGATTTCCATATTCTAAACAAAAATTTTTATCCGTTTGCTAATTTTAAAATAATGTGTAAGCAAAGCAATATTAATTTATCACAAAGAACTGCGTTCTTTAAATGACTTGGATACAGCTTTACCACAGTAACATCTTGCAGATATTTAATTCTGTTCCAATCTGGAGATGAATTAAAACTCGTACAAACTGGTTACCGCAGTTCGTTAGAAAAGAGCTTGGTGAGAAACAACCGAGGTACTTCGGTACCAAATTTCAAATTTCGCCAAGTGAAGCTACTTAAACTGTTTCCAAATATAGTTATTTTCTCTTTTTTATATCGCATATATATATTAATTGATTTTCTGTTATCGATACCGCCGTATATCATTTGACGGGCATTCAATACAGAAAAAAAAAATAATGTATTTTCGAGGCAGTTGAATACTGAAGAAAAGATACAGCTTTAGTGTGGGACACTCATGGCAACCTTTTATTTACTAGGTATTGTACCCGTTTTTCGGAACGTGAATGGAATAAAAGTTATGTATTTTGGGCATTGAGAAAATTTACATTTAAATCCCTGCATCAAACAAATAATTATGCAAATTAAAAGCCATATGTATATATATATATATATATTATTTAGAAAATTTCATCATTACAGGGATGGAACACGGGCGCAGAATTCATACCACTATCAATGCAAGAAAATTTTCTACCTCTTAAATCGATGATATTATAGGTAAAGAAATTTCTTAAACACATTCCGGTATGAATTCTGCGCCCGTGTTCCATCCCTGTCATTATTGTTATTTTTTAGCTGTTTAGAGATATTGCGTTTTCAAAAAAGTCTTTTATCTTATACTATTAAGTGAGCAATATTTGTATATTTCACCGATCTCGAAAACGGTAACTCGGACATTCACGAGATTTAACACAAAGGTGCCCCCCTAAGGGTCATTGTGCACATCGAAGTCAGATTTTCGAATTTTTGATTAGTTTTTTCTTAATTAATTAAAATGTAAAAATAATAACCTTCTAATTTCTGATAAAAAAGCCATTTAAATTTTAACATTTTATCCATAATTTAATTGTTGCCAATTTTTTTTTCGACAAAAAAATAATTAAAAAAAAAAAAAAAAAAGGTACATTTATTTAAAAAGAGGAAAATAAATCAGAAAGATTAGAAAATAAATTAGAAATATCAGTCGCATCGTTACAAATAAGATGCCAAATGAAAGGGAAAATTAGATTTTTTAATGAATTTTGGGTGGCAACAGCAGAAGATTGTATGGAAATCGTTAGGAGAAAAAAAATGAAAAATCTGCTTCACATTAAGTCACATGATTTTTAAAAGGGATTAAAAATTGCAGTTTTCAAATTCTTTTAAATTTTCTCTCACGAACACAAAAATATAATATACAGCCTGTACCCCACAAGACCAACTTGCATTTCAAATTTCATCAATTATTTTGGTTAATAAACAAAAGTTATTATTATTATTATTATTATTTTTTTTTTTCAAATTAAGTTTTATTCTATTTTCGAAAAGATTTATGTGATCATAGATATAATAATATATATAGATCTATCATCCCCATATTATCGTGCAAAGATTTTTGATGCCGAAAAAAAAGCTTTGGAATCAGCCATTAAGTGGTATTGAAGGAAAAAAAAAAAAAAGGGAGAATGAATTTGCAACTATATCTGGGGCTTTTCATTCACCTTTAGTAAATAAATTATTCATGAATTTTATTTGCTAAAACATTCGTGCATATTCCCGTGTGTATTCACTCGGGGAAAGACTGCCATATATTGGTAAAATCGCCGTCTTTTCCCGAGTGAAAAGGAATCACTTTTTTGTCCCCAATGATCAATCTATATATTATTACTATATCTATGTATGTGATACGATTGATTAATAATTTGGGTTTTAAAAAAAATTTTAAATAGATTATTTAAACTCTATGAACCATATTTTTATTTTATCAGCTTCATTAACAGATCCGGCTGGGCGATTTTTTAAATTATGGTGTTGAAGTACACCGAATGTTTTTCGACAAGAAGTTTAATATAGCAACAGCCATTTTAATCTAAGTAGCGCATCAAATATATAAAAAGATAAATGATTTATTTTTACACAAAATTTACAGAACAAATGCAGTTTTAAAGATAGGAAATTTATTTCAACGAGCACTATTTTAAACCTAAAAAGCATTAAAAATATAAGCAGAATATAAAGGATTCTTATGTATAAACAAAAAAGAGTCTGATAAAATTATTAGCAAAATAGTCTTCCCCCTTTCATACAAAAAAAAAAAAAAAAAAAAAAAAAAAATTCCATCGTTAATATGGCGACAAAAATTCAAAAGCCGCCAATGGAGCGACATAATAAAGTTGAGTAACACGATAATGTTTACCTATTTATTTATTTTTTTATATAATAATCACTATGCTAATTTATCATACAAACAAATGAACCTCTGTGTGTTACTGCACTCTCACGCTGTCGAACAGAAATATTTGAAAAATTCAAATTAATATTTAAATAAATAAATAAAAATATGTTTAATGGGAAATATATATAACCATAAAAAGATTAGTTGTCTAAAATACGGCAGAAATAGCGCTCATAGCATATTGTTACATGGGATTAAGTCTTATTGTTACAATGGATTAAGTCTAAAATGGTGACAAAAATTGAAAAGCCGCCAAAGAGAACTATATTAAGGCTGTACTATCAGGTTTACAACCCATGAATTATATATAAACACAAAAAATTAATTGTCTCATGCGACAGACGTAGCCGGTCACAGCATATTGTAATATTTGGCGTGAAATTGCTGTCATTTAATGGTTGATTGGATAAACCAAAAAAAAAAAAAAAAAAAAAAAACACATGAAATAACGTAAAAGCAAATATTATGTTGTCTAAACCCAGTTACGTTTGAGTCAGTCCGAGTTACATGTGAACAACACGTATAGTGTTGTTCACATGTAACTGGGATTCAAATATAAAAGGGAAACTCCAATTTTTTCGATACTATCTATTTCGAAACTGTTATATAATAAGCACCTAAATGGAAGCTCATTGGTAAACTATTGTCGCAGATAATAGGGACAAGCGCCCGAGTTGCAGTGGATGACCAAATCGCTGCTGAATGCAGCAGGGACCTGGAGCGAGCATTTGAACAATTTCAGTAATTTATTTTATTTTATTTTTATAAAGCTATATAGAAACGAGTTTCCTTTAAATTTAGTGGCTAGCGAAGCGGGCAAAGCCTGCTAGTAATGTTTATCTGTTGATTGATAAATGTCCTCCCTCCCACCATACGCCAGATACATAGCTGAAATTCTTTACCCTACTATAGAAAGCAACCTACATCTGTACACTTCCTGTCATGTGTTTCACATTCTGTTTCAACGTAGATTCCAACCATTGGTTTGGCGGACCCACACTTGTTATATCTCATTCTCATCGAAGGATAAACCAATGTAGCAATGTTAATGCGAAAGATAAATGATAATAATAATTCAATAAAAATTACTGGTGTCAAATATATAAATAACTATTTAAATGAAATGTAGATAATATATATAACTTAAATTTTTTTCTCAAAACGTTTCCCCTTAAAAGAATTGTCTTCTAAGCTACATTTTATGTAATATTACTACTCAAAAATACTTATAATTAAATTATTACAATAATCGATCATTTTTACTTCCATTACCCGACTACCGTAGGTAATGGAAGCATTTTATTCCGTCCAAAAATTTGATATCGAGTTTTCAGCTGATTTACACGTTTAAAGGTCTACTGAATCCAAAAAAGTGGGTTTTGGCAATTGGTCAGCATGTGTGTATGTATGTGTGTGTGTATGTGGGGAATCTTCTGCTTATTATATCTCTTAAAATAATAAAGATAGAACTACTAAACTTCAGAATTGAGACAGGTCTGGTGTACAGATGAATTTTGTAACTTTTGGTGAAAATTTGAAAGCCAGATATGGCTCATCAGAAACCGGAAGTAGGACCGCCAGTCTATATCTCAAAAACCACTCTAACGATTTTCTTGAATAAACAGTCTATCCTTTCGAATAATATAGTTGGTAAATTCAGGAAAATTCACAGGCATCCTGTATAAATAGCTCAATTTCAGGTATCACAAGTGCTTTCCTTTAAAAACAGTTAAACATATTTCTTTCAGATTCGCCATATTAACCCCCTTTTAAATAACCTTTTGTATGTAATTGTTGTTTTCCGGTCAACTATTGAGTATGCTATGTTTTGGTAAAAGTCGATTTCTGAAAAACGACTCTAATGATTTTCTTGAAAATTGTTACATAAACCCATTTTGGATATCCTTTAATGTATTACAGGGTTAATACAGAAAAATTAGCAGTCATCTTGATTATACAGGTCAGTTATATATCTTGGAAATTGGTGTTAAAAAAAAAAAAAAAAAAAAAAAAATTCTTATTTTTTAACTCGCTAAGTAAATTTCGTTTATATGTCTTTACACGTGTATCAGCTATCTTTTACAGAAAAATGTTTAGGTGTTTACTTTGTTAAGTCATTTTTATGTCTTCTGATCACATTATCGCCCAAAAGTGCATATAATACGTGTAATAGTAAGTAATGCAGAGTTATCAACTTAATCAGGCAAATTGTTAGTACCGCCCATTTTTCTACACCACTCAATTTTTAGAATAATTCTCTTCAAATATTTTTAGGATAAATTAAGAAATCAAATACTCTAAAAATTAAGTGGTGTTGAAAAATGGGCGGTACTAACAATTTGCCGGATTAGGTTGGCAGCTCCAGTCGTATGGTTTTTTAACACCATAATTTATATTTTTATTCAGTAATTTAACAAAAGCTAGAGTCAATAGTATACTTATTTCCCATCACCAGTTTTCTTATTCAACGCCTTAACGGTCATTTATTTTTGTAAAGACATACCAATAACAGAACTGCGAACCTAATCTGGCAAACTGTTAGTACCGCCCTTTTTTCTACACAACTTAATTTTTAGAGTATTTATTTTCTTAATTCATCGTAAATATATTTGAAGAGAATATTTCTAAAAATTAAGTGGTGTATAAAAATGGTCGATACTAACAATTTGCCGGATTAGGTTGGCAGGTCTGCAATAGGATTCACACTTTTGTTTAATTAAAGAAATTAGATTGAAAATAAATAGCTGCATAATATGTGTATATATTTAGTACGTATTTCCAAATATGTTATATGCAGTTTGGTGGCGGCTGGTACTTTCGTTACCATAAGATATTAAGGGGAAAATACAAAAGGATTGAGTTGTCTGCTCGAATTAACTCGACGGTAATGTTTGAGGGTTTAAGATATAATCTTTCAAACAAACCAACATTTTAATTTATTCCAGAACACACTGTCAGTACCCACCATTTTTCCGCACTATTTTATTTAAAAACAACTCAGGAGGTTTTTTTCAAAAACAATTGACACAGGACGTAGCGAATATTTTCGAGTGAAAATATGTTTAATTCTAAATAGCAATAATGTAGAACACTTCTAATATATCAATCCTTATGGGAACGAGTCCAATACGACACATTTCTAAACAAAGACTTCCGGGTGACTTATTGGATAAATAAAACAACTAATTTATTTATTAAACTGACATAACAGTTATATAATGACAGAGACCGTTCAAAATTGAACAATCTTTGGCCGCATAATCTGAATATCTTAAGAAATATATCATTTCTGTTTCTACCCATATTTGTAAACACGGATAAAAAGGTCATTCGAGCAATGATTCGTTGTAATTCTGAAATATACAAGGAGGAAAAATTCCTACGGTTTAAAATGATCTGGAGATATCCGCAGGGAATACTACACATTCTTTGAAAAATTTAACATGTCTGCCGTATATTTCAGCAGTCGTCAATCGTCGATTAATGTCATTTTCAGGTCCTTCTATTTTCTTAATTTAAACAGCAAACCCGCCTTTTCATGTTTTATAATGTCACATTTCAGTGCATATTATAACATATTTTTGTGATAGGATAATGGTTATTGTTAGAAAATAGTAGTGGAATGTGAATTATCCCCGTGTGAGACTGACATTACATTTGACATAAAATTACTAATAGATTAAAAACTCTAAGATTAGTAAACTATCTTAACACGTCTTCTCCATTCAATAATTCCTGGATGTGGTATCTTTTTTTCTTTTTTGTTCTAGTTGAGTATAGTTTTATCGTAGTTAAAGGTTTAATAAAATTTATGGTCATAATATGGTAAAAAATAAGGCGGAGACTTCGAGCTCTGGTATTTAAGAGTTAATTTAATACTGTAAAAGATACTGCTTATTTTATTAATACAATACACATATGCATTTGATAATTTTATTTTCAGAAGTAAGTGCAGAAAAGCTAAGAAAGATAAAGAAAAATAACAGTTAGTTGGTGAATAATAATAAAGATAAAATGATTAATAAATAAATTAAAGTATTATGGGAAAGTTATGGAAGCCCCGCCCATCAAAAACATCAATTTTTTAACCTTCTTTTCAATGCACATATAAAAACCAAGGTTCCAAAAGTTGTACACTTTTGTTTTGAAAAAGTACCTCTTCTACCTCATACTTTATTTTAAAAACTTTTTGAAACAGTTTATTCAAAAACTTTTATGCTAAAATTTTTCTTATAAAAACTTTCCGTATTCTTACAAAAACTGATTAACCTATTGCAAAAACTGCTTAACCAGGGCTTTTATACACAAGTTCTTTATTATAAAAGTTTTTTTTTTTTTTTTTTTTTTTTTTTTGTGAGTGAAAACTTTCTGAGAAATAGATAATCCTGTTAATTCCGAATGTTTGAGATAGAGGGTAAAGAAATAAAGACACAAAATACATCTAATTTATACACTTTAGAAAAGATAAGAAGATTTATTACCTGCTAACTGAAGTATATATATATTCTACTGGCCAAAAGTATTGCAAAATTAAAAATTCTAACTTTTTTTTTTGCCGAGTGGGGGGGGGGGGGGGGTAGGAAGAAGAAGCCAAAATAATAATAACAATAATATTTTTAAGTAAGCTGATTTTTTTAATGTCAATATGCTATCAAATTAGTTTAAAGATAGTATTTGAGAAAGTTATTGAATATATATATATATTATTATAAAGAGTATATATAAAGAGTATTATATATAAAGAGTATAATTATTGTGTATATTCATATGAAAATAAATGTGGATATAGAAAAAACGGTTTCCTATTGCCTAGAAAGAATATTCCCCGTTCTGCAGTCGTCTACTGTACTTGAATTCTTAATTTTAAATGTGTAAAATCTATATCTTTAAAAGTAATAAGACATATTACTTCGTTTTAAATTCTTTTTCCGTGATAAATGTGACGCCAGTTTTACACCGTGATTAGAATAATCGAAAATAAACAATAGTGCGCTTTGTTTCAATAATAGATTAAAAAATTTAAAATAAAATAAAATAAAATAAAATACCACTATATTATAAAAAAACCATTTTATTATATTACGTTATGCGATAAAATTTAAATAGCATAAACGGTACAGGGATGGAACAAGGGCGCAGAATTCATACCACAATCGATGTAAGAAATTTTTCTACTTCTTAAATCAACGATATTATAAGTAGAGAAATTTCTTAAACAGATTCCGGTATGAATTCTGCGCCCGTGTTCCATCCCTGACGGTAGAGTAAACTAATGCGAAAATGTCACAACAAGATTAAAACAGAAAATTTGTTTTAAAAAATCTGATAAAAATTAACAAAAATTAATTATATTAATTTAAAAGAATAAAAAAACAAAAGTATTGTTCACTGCGTATTACTCTTTCAAATAATAATCCTCGTGCTACCGCGTTTTCTAAATCATAATCATAATCATCATATTTATCTTGAGGTGCACCAATCCTAGAATATTCAAGTTAAAAACAAAAGACAAAAGGGATAAAATAGAATTTTAGCAGTGAGAAACTAGGAAAAGTTATGTAATATTTAAGAACAAAGACTTAACTTTTCAGAATCGAGTATACACGTCTTTGCAACGGAAGCCACGCCTTTACACAATTTTTCTAAAACTTTACATTATAAAACAAATTTATTTTACATACTTCCAACTAAATCATTTAAATTTTGTCTTCAGCATTCGATGTAGTAAATGCCATTGACATCTATGCATACCAAAGTCACATAGATAGTCATATACGAATAAGGAAACTAGTTTTTTTAATATTGTTTCCGCAATATAGAGGCGGGGCTTCATTTCTTTTTGAATTTTTTCACAATCTCTCGCTTGCATTGCGATAATTTTATAAAAAAATTATCAAATTTGTATCATAAACATCGAAATGTTGCTTAGAAAACAATTAGAATAACATAAAGGTAAATTAAAATAGTTTTTCGTCAAAATATATACAGATATTTACTCACAGAGGATACAAATTATAAAAAGTGACAGCCCCCAAACAACATTAAATAATGAAATATCACTGTAACTCAAAAAATAATGTTAGGAACGAGCAGTAAATTTGAAAACCCATGTTTTTGATGATACCCGTTCTATTCATGCAAAAATTAATATAGGTCATAGTTCATAATTTTTTCAAATATGAAATTATTAATAATTTTCATAATTCAAAAAATGTTTTTTTAGCAAAAAATTGCATGGAATATGATTGGGTCACTTCATTCTAACGAATAATAATAAAAAAAAAAAACAGAATTTAAATATCTTAATTATTTCGGAAGATATGATTTAATGTTTGTCACATTCATATAACACTAGCATCCCCAAACTTTGACAGACTATAACTCTATGAAAAATTGAGCGAAATATATAAACTATACCATTTTCCGTGATGATTTGATCCAAATAATTCAAATAAATTATAAAAAAAAAGGGGTTACCATTGAAAAAAATGAAGTTGATGTCAGTTTTAATATGTAGACGACCCCCTAAGTAAAATTTAACTATAACATTATAAACTAGACGTTATTACAAACTGATCGGTACCAGTCGCATGTTTCTACGATAATTTATGGTAAAATTAGGTGGGGGGGGGCTTTTTTTTTTTTTTTTTTTTTTTTTTTTTGTGACTGTACCTATTCATGTTTACGCTAAAATAAAAAAGGGATAAATAAAATTACAAAAACAAATGTAAAATAATAATATTAATGATAATAAATCAAAATAAATAATTGCCAATAACGGGATAATTGCCAAAAATGTTAAACTTTTCCTTGCAATCAGTTGACTCATCTTTGACTCACTTTCTTATATTCCTGCAATAAAGTCGTCTACTAATAATAATAGAGATCTATAGATAAAAGTTAATATTTTATTATACGATTTCCATATTCTAAACAAATTTTTTATTCGTTTGCTAATTTTAAAATATTGTGTAAGCAAAGTAATATTAATTTATCACAAATAACTGTGTTCATTAAATGACTTGGGTACAGCTTTACCACAGTAACATCTTGCAGATATTTAATTCTGTTCCATTCTGGAAATGAATTAAAACTCGTACGAACTGGTTACCGCAGTTCGTTAGAAAAGAGCTTGGTGAGAAACAACCGAGGTACTTCGGTACCAAATTTCAAATTTCGCAAAGTGAAGCTACTTAAACTGTTTTCAAATATAGTTATTTTCTCTTTTTTATATCTGTATATATATATAAATTACGTGTCACGATGTTTGTCCGCAATAAACTCCTAAACTAAGGAACCGATTTTAATGAAATTTTGCACACTGTGTGCAGTTTGGTCCAACTTGAGCGATAGGATAGTTTTTATCTCAATTTATTGTCACAATATTTTTTTATTGCAATTATTTGTTAATTGTAGACCTTTGTTACAGTTCCTCCGAAATATCTGTGAGTTCCATAAGTTTAATTGTCGCCAAAAAAAAAAAAAAAAAAAAAAAAAATCACGAGTTCATTTTCTTTCG
The DNA here is from genome assembly GCA_963930645.1 of Salticus scenicus. Lineage (NCBI taxonomy): Eukaryota > Metazoa > Arthropoda > Arachnida > Araneae > Salticidae > Salticus > Salticus scenicus. The sequence continues at coordinate 277,947,958 of OZ005655.1, forward strand.
ACATAAAAATAAATACATTTAATCAAACGGAACGTTAAAAAATTATAAAAAGTTAAATTATGCATCTCACGAAAATTGAAGTCATAATCAATTTAAAGATTTTATACACATTGATAAAGTGCTAATGTAGTTCTATTAGATATAGTAATGTATATAGATCTATCATCACCATGTTATAGTACAAAGATTTTTGATGCCGAAATAATGTATCTGGAGTTTTTCATTCACATTTAGTAAATAAATTACTCACAAATTTCATTTTTTGAAATATTCATATGTATTCCCGTGTGTATTCACTCGGGAAAAGACGGACATATTTTGTTAAAAACGTCGTCTTTTCCCAAGTGAAAAGGAATCATTTTTTTTCTCCCCAGTGATCACTCTGTATATACTATAATATATCTATGAGTTCTATACGCAAGCGAAGTATAACTCACTGACTGTCTGTGCAGCCAAGAAAAGTATTTCCTATGTTAATCGCCCATTGGATTTTTTGTAAAAATTTATTAAAAATCGAGGAAATTTATTTCCCGATTTCAATCCTTATAATTGGCAGGGATGGAACACGGGCGCAGAATTCATACCGGAATCCGTTTAAGAAATTTCTCTACGTATAATATCGTTGATTTAAGAAGTAGAAAATTTTCTTACATTGAGAGTGGTATGAATTCTGCGCCCGTGTTCCATCCCTGAATTGGGTATAGAATACAGATATGTATTAGATATCGCGTGCGTTAGATTGAGTTATTTTGCTGTCAAATTGACAAAATTTTAATTTTAAATTTCTAAACTCTGTCGTCCTTGGAATTTTTTTTTTTTTTTTTTTTTTTTGTATTTGGCGATCACAAGCGTAACACGAAAATATACATGCCAGATGTATGTATTGTACGAAATGTAATATGTATTATTCATTGTACGGATGTATGACATGTAATATGTATTGTACGAAATATTGTTTCTTATTATTCATTACTCTTTTAATATTAGTTGTTAAAATAACCATGATTTTTGAAAGGAATTAAATATTTTCGCCAGATAATTTGGCGATATTCTTTTCTTCGCCAAGGATGACCGAAATGAAATCTATTCCGCTGCAAGATATTACTATCTTATATTCGATATTTTATTTAGACATTTGAAAACAAATTTGACTTCAAACTATGATAGAATATTTATCATTTTTCTTTTAATTAATATATTATTAGTATATTAAAATTGAAAAGCATGGTATATAAAAAGTCTTTTTTTTTTTTTTCTTTTTTTTTTAATCTTATAATTATTTTTATCTTAATCCTCAGTGTTTCCCACCTTTATTAACTTGAATTTACTATTAAAAATTTAACATACTCAAAACCTTTTCATCACTTCGTTAAAATATACTAAACTTTTCCAAAATCTTTTTCTATTTAAAATGATACATGTATTTACTTTAAGTGTCCAATATTTCATAAGATGTCTTATTTTAAAGTTTTAAAATACGTATCAAATTTACTTATTTTTCTGGTTTAGCCATATTGTTTTCTTCTTTATAACTACAGCTGTTGCCATCTTTAAAATATTTAAAATGATGAGGTCATTTTATAGTAAAATTATCCATTATAGCATATATTATCTTTCACTCCTCCATAAAAATTGATTTTAAAATCGTCTGCTTTTTTTATACTTTTATTTTAATAGAATTTTAATATAATTTAATTCATATATTAGTCATTATCCGCGATTGTAATGAAATGCTCGCCCTCTGGTGGGCTAAGGTGAAATTATCATACCACTGATAACTTTCACGTTGAAACAATGATAGAATAACAAGAAAGAACAATAATAATTACACGTGGCTATTTATATTTACTAACAACTGCAGTTGAGAAAGAGCCATCTACCGATCATTACAAACGCGGATAGCATTTTTATCCTAAGTAGCATTAGAAATACTACATACCACTTCTCCATTAAAATTTATAAGACCCCCACAATAAAATTAATTTGTGCTTAAAATCAACTCTACGAAACTTTTTATCAATCGCTTCCAAATTTTGACCAAAGGTTCAAATCTCAATCCTGTGGGTATTTACATCAGCTACAACGTCTTCGTCTTTATTCGTAAATAATAATTTGACTGTATTAAATAGTTTACTGCAATATAATTCAACGTATAACTTAGTCACAGCAACGCGTGACCGGGTCTGCTAGTCACGTATATATATTAATTGATTTTCTGTTATCGATATCGCCATATATCATTTGACGGAAATTCAATACAGAAAAAAAATAATGTATTTTCGAGGCAGTTGAATACTGAAGAAAAGTTACAACTTTAGTGTGGGACACTCATGGCAACCTTTAATTTACTAGGTATTGTACCCGTTTTTCGGAACGTGAATGGAATAAAAGTTATGTATTTTGGGCATTGAGAAGATTTATATTTAAATCCGTGCATCACACAAATAATTATGCAAATTAAAAGCCATATATATATATATATATATATTATTTAGAAAATTTCATCATTATTGTTATTATTTAGCTGTTTAGATATATTGCGTTTTCAGAAAAGTCTTTTATAACGTTTATCACTTGATTGATAAATGTCCTCTCTCCCACCATACGCCAGATACATAGCTGAAAATCCTTACCCTACTTTAGAAAGCAAAAATATCTATAAACAACGTGTGACGTGTTTTATTACATCCTGTTTCAACGTAGATCCAACCAACGGTTTGGCGGACCCACACTTGTTAAATATGTTCACATTTCACATATATACCAATCTTTAATGCCATAAAATCATAATAATGATAAAGTAATAAAAATTACTGGTGTCAAATATATAAATTACTTATATGGTAAAATATGGATTATGCAACTTGAATTTTTCTCAAGATTTTTGAGAATTGTCTTCTAAGCTACATTTTATGTAATATTACTTCTCAAATATACTTATAATTAAATGATTACAGTAATCGATCATTTTTACTTCAATACCCGACTACCGTAGGTAATGGAAGCATTGTATTCCGTCCAAAAATTTGATATCGAGTTTTTACGTGATTTACACGTTTAAAGGTCTACTGAATCCAAAAAAGTGGGTTTTGGCAATTGGTCAGCATGTGTGTATGTATGTGTGTGTGTATGTGGGGAATCTTCTGCTTATTATATCTCTTAAACTAATAAAGATAGAACTACTAAGCTTCAGAATTGAGACAGGTCTGGTGTACAGATGAATTTTGTAACTTTTCGTGAAAATTTGAAAGCCAGATATGGCTCATCAGAAACCGGAAGTAGGACCGCCAGTCTATATCTCAAAAACCACTCTAACGATTTTCTTGAAAGGTGCTATATAAACAGTCTATCCTTCCGAATGATATAGTTGGTAAGTTCAGGAAAATTCACAGGCATCCTGTATAAATAGCTCAATTTCAGGTATCAGAAGTGCTTTCCTTTAAAAACGGTTAAACAGATTTCTTTCAAATTCGCCATATTAACCCCCTTTTAAATAACTTTTTGTATGTAATTGTTGTTTTCCGGTGAAATACTGAGTATGCTAAGTTTTGGCAAAAGTCGATTTCTGAAAAACGACTCTAAAGATTTTCTTGAAAATTGTTACATAAACCCATTTTGGATATCCTTTAATGTATTACGGGGTTAATACAGAAAATTAACAGTCATCTTGATTATACAGGTCAGTTATAGTTCTTGGAGGTGAAATTCCTACGATTTAAAATGATCTGGAGATATTCGCAGGGAATACTACACATTCTTTGAAAAATTTAACATGTCTGCCGTATATTTCAGCAGTCGTCAATCGTCGATTAATGTCATTTTCAGGTCCTTCTATTTTCCTAATTTAAACAGCAAACCCGCCTTTTGATGTTTTAAAATGTTTCATTTCAGTACATATTATAACATATTTTTGTGATAGGATAATGGTTATCCTTAGAAAATAGTAGTGGAATGTGAATTATCCCCGTGTGTGACTGACATTACATTTGACATAAAATTACTAATAGATTAAAAACTCTAAGAGTAGTAAACTATCTTAACACGTCTTCTCCATTCAATAATTCATGGAGGTGATAGCTTTTTTCTTTTTTGTTCTAGTTCAGTATAGTTTTATCGTAGTTAAAGGTTTCATAAAATTTATGATCATAATATGGTAAAAAATAAGGTGGAAACTTCGACCTATGGTATTTAAGCGTTAATTTAGTACTGTAAAAGATACTGCTTATTTCATTAATACAATACACATATGACATATGTATTTGATAATTTTATTTCAGAAGTAAGTGCAGAAAAACTAAGAAAAATAAAGAAAAATAATAGTTAGTTGGTGAATAATAATAATGATAAAATGATTAATAAATAAATTAAAGCATTATGGAAAGGTTATGTAAGCCCCGCCCATCAAAAACATCAATTTTTTAACCTTCATTCGATACACATATAAAAACCAAGGTTCCAAAAGAATTGTGCACTTTTGTTTTGAAAAAGTACCTCTTCTATCTGATACTTTTTTTAAGAAACTTTTTTGAAACAGTTTATTCAAAAACTTTTTTGTTAAAATTTTGATTATAAAAACCTTCCGTATTCTTACAAAAACTGATTAACCTATCTCAAAAACTGCTTAATCAGGGCTTTTATACACAAGTTCTTTATTATAAAAGTTTTTTTTTTTTTTTTTTTTGTGAGTGAAAACTTTCTGAGAAATAGATAATCCTGTTAATTCCGAATGTTTGAGATAGAGGGTAAAGAAATAAAGACACAAAATACATCTAATTTATACACTTTAGAAAAGATAAGAAGATTTATTACCTGCTAACTGAAGTATATATATATTCTACTGGCCAAAAGTATTGCAAAATTAAAAATTCTAACTTTTTTTTTTGCCGAGTGGGGGGGGGGGGGGGGGGTAGGAAGAAGAAGCCAAAATAATAATAACAATAATATTTTTAAGTAAGCTGATTTTTTTAATGTCAATATGCTATCAAATTAGTTTAAAGATAGTATTTGGGAAAGTTATTAAATATATATATAATACTTATTAAAAAAAAAAAAAAAAGCGTACAAAGGCAGATCACAGGTTATCAGAAAGCAGCATACATTTTGTTATAACGGAGTAAATGAAATTCACGAACAATTTAGAGTTTCTTCTCAGCAAATTATTTACTTGACTATCAAATTAGAATGGGGGGGGGGGAGTATTTTATCGAACGCACATGTGAAGTTAAACTACTTTTCATAAAAATGATCATATTTCATGAGATTTTTAACCTATTTGTTTTGTGATTGCAGTATCTTATTTCAAAAGTGTTTTTTAATTTAACTAAGAATGACGATAATTTTCGTTGAAAACTGCATATTAAAAAAGTATCATGATTATTATTATTATTATTATTACTTTTTTAAGCTTTTAAATAAATGCTTATACATACCGGCCAACATACTAATTAATAATCTGTAAAATTGTTAATATCCACCCCTTTTTCCACATTACTTTACATACCTGCATCTACATATCTGCCAATGTCGATCCTAACTATAAACAGAAAGGTTTTTAGTACACGCCCCTTTTTCTGCACCACTTTATTATTAATAATTATCTTCAAATGCAGTCACAATTAAATAAGTATAAAATTACTACTCTGAAAAAAGACTGGTGTGAAAAAAAGAGGTGTATTAAAAATCTTCCAATTATTAAAGAAATTGTTGGCAGGTATAAATTTATTTTTAGAGTAATGTTTGCCAAATGTCATTAAAATTAAATAAGAAGAAAAATACTATAAGAAAAGCCTAGTGTGAAGAAAAGGCGAATGCTAACAATTTTTAAAAATAATAATTAGAATGTTAGCAAGTATGCTTATATCTTTTTTATTCACCATGCTATTGTTACATAAGTGTATCAAAAATTTGTACAGTGCCTGTATTAACCTATCCTATAATTACAGACTATTTCGTACTGTTAAAGAAAAAAAACAGAATTTCCGAAAACCTTATTAATTTTGCTCAATCTGTTATGCCCCTAAATATTGTCGTAATTTAAATAGTGCTTGAGAACATTTTGTCAAGGTATAAATTTTTAAATCGAAAATGTCCGATTGTTTGCAAATTTTGCATTGCTTTCGGCCAGAAATGTATCTGACTCTAGGTGAAAATAATTTCATAAGCGTGAATGTGTATTTCCTCCTACTTTATTTGCGAAGATTATACTGAAAACCTGTCAGTGGCCAGAAGGTCCTTTTTTTTTCTTTTCTTTGCCGAAATTTGCGTAAAAGTGGGCACTGACTCTTAAAAAAAAAAAAAAAAAAAAAAAGCATCACGGAAAGAACTCCCCGCAGTCCTAGACCCTAGCGCATTCAATTAGCCTTAACCCTAACATCAACACAAATACCTTTAATTTCTATCGGCCGAAATGAAAGCGGAGGTTAAATATTTTGTTGTTAAAATATTTATTTTATTTAAGTGTCCGACTGCTTTTTTGAAGCACTTTCCCACCTGTATTATCTTAAAATAAAGGCTTCCCACTGTTTCTTTTTTCGATTTGATTCGATAAAGATTTTTTTTTTTTTTTTTTTTTTTATGTATATAAGACGGTATTTGTTTTTATCTACGGTTAAAACTATAGGCAACTAGAACACCAAAGGAAAAAACTAAGTCCACCTTCATCAATTTTTTAATGAGAAATGCGTAGTAAGATAGTTTACCACTATGAAGAAATTCATTGTAAAATAGCAGTGATGAAAGGGTACTTATAAAAATTTTAACCGTTTTCCGGAGACTAGCAGCGAAGACGAAGGGCAGGGTATGGTCAGAGTGTTGGCACTTTACATGGGTTAAAGTTTTACATATAATATCACACTCCTTAGAAATACTAAACATGTGTATCTAAATTTCATCAAAATTTATTATTGTAACATTGTTTAGAAAACAGCATTAATTCAGGGGTCGTACTCTCCGCCCATTTTTCAGGACATCCTCATGAATGTGAATTTTTCAAATTTATTGCTACCACTGGTTTTATAAAATAATATGTACCCCATATAATCATGGCACATAACTATAAATATACCAGAAGTATTTCTGCATAAATTTAGTGGTGGCAAAGTAGGTGAAAATTTCTTTTGTCTGAGAGTGTCCTGGAAAAAGGGCGGAGAGTACGACCCCTGTTAATTTGCTTATCAGAAAAAAAATCCGAGAAAACTTAAAAGCCAAATAATAGTTATGTGATAGACGAACGAAGCTGCCAAATGTTTTGTTTTTTTAATGCAATTTTTTAGAAGTTACATAGCTGGGAATTCTTTCAGTTTATTCCGTAGTGTTGTTAATATGCAAACATAGGCTGTAGCCTGTAGACCTTCTGGGAGGTGGATGTAAAATTATAAACAATGTCTTATTAATATTAAAGTTATTTAACAAAAAGAAAGAAAGAAAGAAATAAGGAATAAGTAAATTACACTTAGCCACCTATCCCTTGCCTTATTGGCAACAGAAAAGAACATTATCTTATTTCGCAACAAAGAATAATTCTGTTGTCAATTAGCTATAGTCATTATATCACGTCATGTAAACTTAATGTGAATGGTTGAAACCTCAACAAAGCAGAGACATCAAATTGTGCATTTCTGAGTTGCTATCGAAATGGTTTAAATTTTATCAATATTACTACTCTCTTCTCAAATTTCTATATTGAATGGATTCATTATTTAGTTAATCATTGCATAGATTCCAACATTTTAATTTATTCTAGAGTATCTTTAGCTCCGCCTTTTTTTCATACTACTTATTTTTTAAGAATAAATTTTCCTTATTTTATCAAAGTTATATCTGGAGAAAAATTTTCTATGCATTCACAAAAAAATACAGACTGAGATAGCAAAATTTAAAGATTTCAAAACTGTAGAAAATATATCAAGAAACATAGGAATTGTTGCTTGAATATATATTTTATTGAACAAACCTAATATAATTCAGTTTATAAATATTAACCCTTTGCGCTCGGAATATTTTCCGTAAGACACGCCTTTTGGCGTTCCTTTAAAACGTCACACGTATAGTTTCCAACTTACCACCTTTTGCCTACCGAAAAATTGTAATAATTTGTTTTATTTTACTTCATCATTAAATAAAATAAATCTTTCTGTTAAAATTTTCCAGTGGCCGAAAAGTAGCCTATAGTTACACGTTTTAGAAAAAAAAACATTTCATTTGCAGAGGAACACCTTAAGGCGTGGCTCGATTTTTTAATGTCCCGTCAGAAGGGGCATACGAACGATAAGGGTTAAATAGCGATAAAATTTTTTATATGAAACCTACTTTAGTATTGCCGTCAAAGGTGCCAAATCCCCTTATAACTAGACTACCGCAGTCCTATAAAATAATAATCTGACCGCCTTTAATAAGGGTAAAATTGTGATTTTTTTACTATGCAGTTTTTACAATATAGTAAAAGAATTCTAACTTGAGATTAAAATTATAAGTACGTATACGAAGATAAGCCTTATGACGATTTATAACCTCCGTACTTCAAAAAGAAGAAAAAATTTCACTACATTATAATTTTGAATTTTACGTATGCCGTGAAAAACAATGGCTCAGTAAATGGATATATCTGTCCACGGCAGTCAGATATATTTAAGTCAAAGAGCTGCGAACTGATCTCGCATTTCGAAAAAAAAAAAAAAAAAAAAAAAAAAAACCGTACATTTTGGAAATTAAACACAAAAGAAGAAAATTATTGTTGAATTGGCGTGAATTAATCATTTATTTTGAAAGCCAGCTTTCCAAAACTCGCAAATATTGTATATTTAGCGGCGAACCGATATTCAATGAAAAACTTGCGGAAGAGTGGCGAATAAGTTAAAAGGGTCTATAATGTAACTTTAAGGTCTATCTCTCTCCTCATTTCCTAAAACGAAATGAATAAGAGACCAATAAAAAAACGTTCTCCCTCCCCTCCCTTTTAATGTTTTTTTTTTTTTTTTTTTTTATTATTATTCACATGAGTGCATTTTCTACTACAACATTTGATTTTGCAGTATTTTTCAAATTTTGAATTATTATTATTATTATTATTTTAATTTCACTCATGTTTTACCCACTTTCTCCCTCTTTTTTTTTCCCCCCTTTCTTTTTTAATATATATATATATTTGTATATTTTTTACAGGAAAAAAAATAGCGTTACACTTTCTGTTATATTTTTTATAATTTTAATTCCAGGGCTGCCACTTTGTTTTTTATTTTCGAACCACTATTTCCATAACATAACATTAATAATAAATCTATGCATCTAAATTTCAGATTTACTTGCATAAATGTAATTTCAATTTTTTCGATATAATGGTACGAAAAAAATAAAAATAAAAAGTCACTTGTGGCAGCCCTGAAAGTTTTTTTTTTCTACCAGTATTTTAAAAATTATATAATTATGATATATTTACGCAAGTAAAAATCTGAAGTTTGCATGCATAAATTCATTGTTAATTTTATATTATAGAAACAGTGGTTCGAAAAAAATAATAATAAAAAAAAAAGTCGCCTGTTGCAGCTGCGCAAATTTTAGGGCTGTCATACTCACAATCGACATTTTTTTTTTTTTTTTTTTTTTATTCCATTATTTTTGTACCACTTTTATCATAATATAAAATTTATAATAAATTTCCATCTTACCTGCGATATAATACAATATAGATTTTATTTTTCAAAGATTGGTGTGCGAAAAGAATTAAAAAAAAAAAAAAAACACTTGTGACAGCCTTGTAATTCCATTATTAAAAAAAAAAAAAAAAAAAAAAAAAAAAAAAAAAAGCAGTTAAATTTTAAATGATTCTTTTTTCTTTACTGGTTATTTACTCCGACATTTAGCCTTTGTTTATGATTTGGTGAATATGGCCAACTCGAATATAGGTTCATTTGAAAATATCAACCACTAGGCTGGTGAAGACCGATTAGTTATTGAACAGTCAGTCAATTTAAACTATTCTTATTATGTTAAAAGTTTACTATGTATTTAAAATACTTTAAAAAGTCAAATTATTGGAAATTATTACTTTATAATTCGTATTTTCATAGAATATAAAAAGAAATCATTATTTTTTCTCCTACATAAATTTATATCTGTCATCTAAATGATCGAAGTTATTGGAATACAAAATTGTGAATAGCGATATATCTGAAAAACAGAATTTCTCATGCCTTGTTTGCGAAAGAAAGGCAGATGAATCATTAGGTTGATTAATCAAAAGCAAAGTGATTCCGAAATGAGACAACAATAAATCAAGACAAAACGAAAAAGAAAAAAAAAAAAAAAAAAAGTTAAATGTTTCTGCTTAAATTATAGTTTTGTATCATTTTAAATTATTAAAATATTCCCTTCTTTCAAGGGATACAAATTGAACTGAGTTTTAATAAATACAAATAATGTTTATTTGTATATAGAAATAATGACACACAAAATTGATGGCAAATGACTAAGGACACATTGTCATGTCGTTGAATGAAGCAGACATTGTAATGATATTTGATCTAGTAATTTATAACGAATAACATGTAAGAAGTTTTTTAAATCACTCTTAAAATAAAATGATAAATTTAAATTGTGTAAACCAACGCAGCAAAAACTTTTTCCCTGGTTTATAATCTATACTAAACGCATTTTTTGTTTGTTTGTTTGTTTAGCATACAATTTTTTTCGTTAAAAAAAAAAAAAAAAAAAAAATTTGATTGTAGTTGCTGTAATATCATTTTTCATATTTTAATAGCTTTACTATTCTCCTATTACGCCCATTCAACTGACAGATCTCTGTTATTTTCAACGGAGATTTCCTACCAGAAAGTTATTAAAAATGTTTTCCGTTTATCTAATTTTATTTATTCGTCAAAAATATGTGTGACACATTTCTTTTTAATAACACTGTTGTTTAAATCTGATTTAAAAATTAGCAATGTTGGTAACTACATACTTGCCAACCATCTCATTAATAACCGTTCAATTGTTAACGCCCCTTTTCTCACACCACTATATTTTTAGAGTTATTCTCTTCAAATGCTGTTACGATTAAATAAGACTAAAATTGCTCTAAAAAATTATTGGTGTGAAAAAAAAGGCGGGTACTAAAAATTGTACCGTTCATAATGAGATGGTTGGCAAGTATGCAACTATGACTTTCTCACACTTGCCGACCATCTCATTAATAACCGTACAATTGTTAACGCCCACCTGAAAAAACGCCCTTTTTTTTACACCACATTATTGTTAGTTATTCTCTCCAAATGCTGTTACGATTAAATAAGAGTAAAATTACTCAAAAAACTTATTGGTGTGAAAAAAAAAAAAAAAGGCGGGTACTAAAAATTGTACGGTTCATAATGCGATGGTTGGCAAGTATGCTTTCTCTAAAAAATAGGCCAATATTTTTAGAATATTGCAGGCTAAATGATTCATACCACTGTTATCATTATAATATTTCTCTAACGTGGATACCGTTTAAATTTTGTTCAAACGATACGAAGGCATGAGGTTACCTCAGGCCTAAAGCCTAAATACGGCTGCTGGAAATTTCGCTTTCTAGCTGCCGAACTTAATCTAATACACTTGAAATATTTAATCTATTGCATTTAAAAGGTACAATTTCTTGAAGAAATTGAAAATAAATAATAATGATAACTCTTTGTACTGAAACAAACGCTTAAAATCTCATACTTAGAAATGCATTTGGAAGAATTTAAAACCAACTACACCTCGCCTTTTAATACGACTATTCGGCAGGACGGTGGCGGCGCCATCTAATATATATATTTAAATTTTCAATCATTATAAACACAACTAACATTATTATTTATACACATATGTAGAATTTCTATTATGTTTGATGATTTGGTGATTCTATTTCGTCAAATTTTCAAAAATAATTGATTTTTAATACAATTAATATATTCTAAGATTTTATAAAACTTTCAACGTTAGCCATTTTTCAGTATATCCCTTTAATGACTTATGAAATTATTACTATGCAATGTAAAAATATGAGAATTTGGTGCTGTGTACTGCAGATATTTATTAATCTCATTTTCCTGAAAAATACAATATTTATTTCAAAATTTAAGCACACCACACCAGCTTTTTTATTTCGACCATGCATAACGGAAAAAGACGGGCTTAATATAGTTAACTTAGCGAAGGAAAAAATTATTTTCTAAAACTGAAATTATTGGACCAATATCAAACATTTATATTTCTTTTATTAAAAAAAGAAAATGAAGAAAGAAAGTAAAGGAAAGAAAAAGGAAAGAAAGACAAAAGTTTAAATTTTCCAGCAATTTTATTTATGAGATTTTTCTGAAAATCATAGGTAATACTGGTGAGAATTATTCCACTATAGTGTGATCACTGCTTGTATGTAAGATATTATTTTTCCCCCTTAAGTAAAATTGTAGGTGTTATTTTAATGATCAATTTGTTATTTTTGTAATGAAATCCTAGTAAGTTTCAAGCACAAATCCGAAAAACATGATTACCAACAGTTTACCTATTGAATAAAACTCGGCTGACTGTACAGATTTATTGATCATACAGTGCGTTGCATGAATATAAACGCACCTTTTCCAATAACCAGAAATACAATTTTTTAAATTTTAAAAGAAGGAATGTGATTTACAGTTATTCCATATTACTAACAACTGAATAAGGTGCTTTGAACACGTATGTTTAGGCTCATGGAAGCTTATGTAATTGGGTGTTTAAGCATTTTCTTATTTTTGACTGTTTTTCGTTTGTTGCGCGAAATTAAACGCACTCTGTATTTATCGTTTAAAATTTATCAGAGCCACCGGGATTAAATTAAAACACTGATAGTCATGTTGCTAAAGTTCTCTAAAAACAGTTTTAATGCTTCAGTGCAAAATTTACGGATTTTGTTCAGGATGGCAAGAGGGGAAACGTTGACAGTAAACGAGAGGATAAAAATCGACTTTATGCGTGGTAAAGGCTTTAGCAATCGTGAAATTGGGAGCCGAATCGGAAGAAGTGAGAGTTTTGTGCGAAATTATATAAAGAAAGTAGAAAATTATGGGAAAAAAGCGTATAAGAAGCGAACAGGAAAGCTTACCAGTTACGACAAACGTCGAATATGCAACGTTGCAAAGAATAAGAATATTTCCTGTGCGAAGATAAAAGCTCAATACAAGCTGGATGTTCATCGGAAAACCATATGGAGAACTATCAAAGCTGCAACATTCATTAAATTTAAGAAAATGAAGGCGAAACCACCCCTCACTCAAAAGCACAAAGGTATGCGGTTGGAATGGGCAAGAAAATGGATTCTAAATCGAATAAAATGGAAAACATTCATCTTCTCAGGTGAAAAAAAGTTTAATCTCTATGGCCGGATGGATTTCATAGCTACTGGCACGATTTGCGAACCGAAGAAATGTACTGTTCAAAACGTCAATCTGGAGGTGGGTCTGTGATGGTGTGGGCAGCCATAGGTTTTAAAGGGACTTTCGAATTAGAATTCCTGGATAACACTATGAATTCTGTAGATTATGTCCAGATGCTCACAAGGAACCTCCGCCGTCAAGCTGTCCAGAAAGCTGGAATAAATTGTATTTTTAAGCAAGATTGTGCATCTGTATATACAGCACATATTGTGAAAAAATGGTTCCGTAACAGTAAAATTAAAGTTCTGGATTGGCCCTCAAAAAGCCTCGATTTAAACATAATGGACACCGTATGGGGTATTCTGGTTTGCCCTGTTTACGTAAACGGAAGGCAGTTTAACACGATAGATGAACTAAAATCAGCTATTCTATGAGCTTGGAAGACAATCAGCTTGGATGACCTCATGTCACTATATAAGTCAATGACAAGGCGTTTACTGGCTGTTCTATTAGCCCATGGTGGCTTTACAAAGTATTAGATACAGTATTTGCTACTCAGTTATTTATTTTTACATGTACGTTTAAATTCATGCAACATGTATTTTTGACATAAATTCAATAAAATTATTTTCTAAAAAATCATATTAGTCTTTCATTGTTTTGACTCCTGTTTTCATTTCTTGAATCATACACATACAGTTTGCATCAAGTGTTACCTATTCATATTTTTTTATTACACTTCTATACGCTTCTAATTCTTAAAGCTAAGGTGCGTTTATATTCATGCAACGCACTGTAAATCGGAGAATATTACGAAATAATTCCGAAAGAGAAAATAATAAATCAAGCAATAAATTAAACTAAAAATTCGTTAAATGCTTCTGTTTAAATGATAGCAGGAAAACTGGCAAAATTAATGACATATTTTATTCTTTGAAAGATAAAAAAGGAACTGAATTTGATATATGCAAATGATGTTTATTTATAGAAATAATGGCACTTAAAATGGATGGTAAATAACTAATGATTCAGCTCTCATTTTGATTGTGTCACTGAATGATATAGACATTATGATAATAAATCGGAGAATATTATGAAATAATTCCGAAAGAGAAAATAATAAATCAAACAAGAAAATGAACTAAAAATTCGTTAAATGCTTCTGTTTAGATGATAGCAGGAAAACTGGCGAAATCAATGATATATTTTATTCTTTGAAAGATTAAAAAAGGAACTGGAATAAATATATGCAAATGATGTTTATTAGTAGAAATTAATGGCACTTAAAATTGATGGTAAATAACTAATGATTCAGCTCTCTTTTTGATTGTATCACTGAATGGCATAGACGTTATGATAATATATGAGTCAGTCAGTCATTCATAAGACATAACATTAAAAAAAAAAACTTTCGTAAAAGAAATCATACTTTGAATGAAATGAACCATTAGAGTAAAAAATGTTTTTAGTAACTTGAATATTTTTAATAAAACGAAAAGTTACTAAATTTAAGTGATTTTTTAATCGTTCTATACTTTCAATTTTTTTTTTTTTTAAGAGGCTTAAAGCTGAAAAGGTAGTTTTTGTGAAATTTATTACTTTTTACTTATTAAAACAAAAGATGGTTTGAGGTATTATTAAAAAAAGGTACGTAAAAAATTATACGTAAAAAATTATACGTAAAAAATTAAACGACGTAAACTGAAGTACAATTGGAAAAAAAGCCTTATAAGAGCAAACCACGTTATCTTTCTTTCTTGTTAAGTTACATGAGTTTCGCAGACAAAAAAAAAAAAAAAAATATTTTTTTTTTCTCCTGTATATAATAATTTTTTAATCAAGATTTTGAGCATATAAAAGATAAACATTTGAACAATATGTTATAAAATTTTCATCAAAAATTCTGAAAAATTCAGCCGGTAGGTTCTGGTTTTAGCAGCCCTTTCAGAGAGTACTAGGCGCGATTTCTCAATAACTAATACACCGATTTTATTGAAATTTTGCACATTTTTTCAAAACAGTATTGATCTAACGCTTAAACGAAGAATTTTTCTATTTTTCGGTTACAACTGATTTTACAAGGTTATACAGTAGCTGTCGCTTAATAAACTCACTGATTAATAAAATCAGCTTCTTAATCTAATCAAATTGCTAGGAACGGAATCAAATCAATATGAACTACCTTTAGTACTGCCGCTTAATAAAATCCACATCTCCGGTTAATAAACTCAAAAATTTCTCTTCAGCAGCAAAAAATGTGGATTTATGCTTGCTAAAAATATTTTTTATTTACACTGTGAATTTTCAAAAATTTTTAATGAAATTTTATTTAAAAAAAATTTTTTAAATGTTGCTTTTTATATGCTTAATTTTTTTAATAATAAATTTTATTTATTACATTAAAGAAATAGAGGAAATATACTTTTTTTTTTTTTTTTTTTTTTTTTTTTCCAGATTTTGAAACCTACATAACCCCTTAATATAAATTATAGCATTTTGAACATACTTTTTCAACAAATGATAAATTTAAATCATGTAAATCAATGGAGAAAAAAAAATGTCTTCTGAAACCTACAGAAAATTTAGCAATAAATAAATAAATAAATAAAAATAAGAATAAGAATAAAAATATAAATAAATAAATAAATAAAATAAAAATAAATAAATAAATAAAATAAGATAAAGGACACTAAGAGAAGAGAATTTTTGAATCGTTCTATATTTTCAATTTACACAGAATAAAAGTATAAATCTATAAATCTATAAATCTATAAAAGTTGTTTTTGTGAGGATTTTTCTCTCTGTATTTATAAATGAAATTCATTTTAATATATTATTTACGTGTATAAAATACATTGATAGTAAAACAACACAATGTTCTTAGTCAAGAAAGTTTTTGATAATGTGTGCGATGTGGATTGACTTTTCTTTTTTATTTAACATAAAATCTTTTCTGGAAAAAAAAAAAAAAAAAAGAGAGAGAGAGAGAGAATACATTTTCTGCAATATTATTTTCTTATTTCTAACCGTTTTGACAGACACTTGCTATCTTAAATGAAAAATTATTGTTTATTTTATTTATTTATTTATTTTTATTTTTATTTTTTTTAAGAAAGGAAGAAAAAAGAACTACAGAACTGACGTTCAAAAATAATAAGTAAAAAATTTTGAATAAATACCATAAAATGCAAGAATTCGCAATAATTTTTATCCGAGTTTGAAATTTTCAAGTAGTTACCATTCAGAAATAATATGGCAAAACGCAATAAGTTGCAGCATTTTCTTTCGGGTCGAAAGAAAACGCGACTCCTCGTCGAAAAAAAAAAAAATAAAATAAAATAAAATAAAATAAATAAAAATAAAAAATTAGATGGCGACAAAATACTTGTTTTTACTTAGAATTAACTAATGAATGCTTTGTAAGTTTAGTTATATATATATTTCGAAATAAAATTCTACATTATAAAGGAAAGGAAAAAATATTTTACTTTATCAGAATAACTGCAATCAAATAACCGAAACTGAGTTCCTAATCTAACACTTTTAGTGGACGAAATGGTCAGTAATTCAATTTGGAATGCTATTTTGGCGAAGAATAAAATTTTCAGCTGTTGACTGCATGAACATTTTTCGAGTTTTACTTTCGACTTTACTTTTGTCACGTTTTAAGTTGACGTGTCAAAAAAAAGATTTTCTTTGTTGCTTTTAGTAATAGTTTTCGGATGACTGCTTTAGGGCGGGTTTTTAGCATTAAAAATAGTCTCAAATCTTAAGAGTAATGTATAATTGCAAAATTCCATATGATCATGAGCAAAATGTCTTCTCAGCGATTAATATAGAAAAATATTATCATTCAACGTGAAATAATCAACTATACAAATAACTAAGCCTGGTCCTAAAGGAGTTTTATTTATTGATAACAGTAGTAAGTTTCTCAATACTTGCCTTCAGTACGATTTTTTTTTAGCATTAACCCTCCGCGTACGGTGCCTGTGATTTCGAAGGGCAAAAGAACTTTTTACATTAAATTTCCTTTACACCACAATTTCTAAAATACTATTTTTAACAGAGAAATTTTTGAAAATTATTATCCCACTAAATTGCATTTTCACCACTAATCCTAAAATGCAATGTCTGATATTTAAAAATCCTGAAAACTAATGAAACATGTTTTTATTCAAAAGCAGTGGTATTAAAAAATAAGACTATATTTGCAACCTGTGTATGTAAACACACTAAATACAAAATAATCTCCCCGTACGCGGAGGGTTAAAAATAGCCTCAAAGCTTATGAGAAAAGTATAATGGAAGTGCAAAATTAGATAAGATCATGGACAAAAAAGTCTTCTCACTGGTTAATGAATAAAAAATTTATAATTCAACATGAAATAATTAAAAAAAAATACAAATAGCTAAGAAACACACATAAGAGATTTGCTTTATTGCTTTTAGTAGTACCAGTTTTTGAATGATTGCTTTTAGTGTGGTTTATTTTTAGCTCTAAAAATAGCCTTAAAGCTTATGAGTGAAGTAAAATTGACCTGTTAAAAAAGACAGGATCATAGGCAAAAGATTTCCTCACTGGTTTATGTATGAAACGTACATAATTTAACATGCAAAAATCAAAAATACAAATAATTAATACACGTCCAAAAGAGATTTCATACAGCTTTTACTGTTGGTTCTTTTAATTAAAGATTTCTATGACTTAAAATAATAATAAATGTCCAACCGTCGTAAAACTGGCGACAACATTTTATCCGTAGATTGAGACTAATAGTCCTCCGTGCTAAAAATCTGTGATGCAGTTGTGAGTATCTCGATGTATGCTCGCCTCGCGAGCATTAGAACTATGGATGATATTGTGTCTATGACAGGATTTAATTTAGTACGACAGGACTACATATTTGTACTTTAACACCATTTCAAAAAATAAACAAATAAATAAATAAATAATCTAAAAACACTCTAAAAAATCAGGAAATATTCAGCCGGGACCCATTGGCTCTGTGGTATGAGTACACAACTACTAACCCGAAGATTGTGAGTTCGATTCTCACCGATGGGAAGTGAAAAAATAAATAAATAAATAAAATATCTGAAAACACTACTCTAAATAATCAGGAAGTACTCAGCCATGATCCCTTGGCTCTGCGGTCAGAGTGCACAACTACGAGTCCGAAGGTTGTGAGTTCTATCCTCACCGTTGGGGAGCGAATATATATATATATATATATATACATATAAGATTTCACAAAATATTTTAAGACAGAGTAAGAAATTAAATAATAAAATTGGATATTGGCAAGCATTTTCGAAGTGGAACACTATAAATTGGTAACGACGCAAAATGCCAGATTGAAAGAAATAGTCCTGTTGTACAATTACTACTAATAATAATCCTTAAAGCTTAAAACTAATGTATTATTTGATAGTAAGTATTCAATACTATCATAACTGGCATCATACGGACCCGCCTTTCTTTCAAGAATGCATTCAGCCCTATTTTTTAACCATCTCACCGCCTTTGAAAGGGGAAAAATTGAAATGTTGTATTCACTGCACAGGTTTTTCAATGAACTAAAATAATGCTTATTCCAACTTGAATGAAATTGAATATTTAACTATGAATATGACTGTAATACTCATAACTATCTTTAAAGATCTCTAAGTTTGAAAAACAAGCGAAAAATCCATAAATATATAATTTTAAACTATAAGCGTATAGTAGAAAAAAAAAAAAAAAAACAGATAAGTGACCGGATGTACCCGTCAGCTGTATGGCCAGATGGTTAATTGAATTGTTACTTCATTTACACAAAAAAGAAATGGCTCGTGAGTTTTTTAAGGTTTTTATTACTGTTTTTCTCGTGATTTCTTTTCAACTAAGTATGGAAACGGTTATTCTGAAAGAGTTATTCTGAAAGAAGATCATAAAAAAGCGTCATCGCCATTTTGCGTTGATCGCCTTGAAAAAAGTAGCATGTCCGGCGACACCCAGTAAAAATAAATAAATAAATAGGCCACTCGTTCAAAATTAAACTCTGTTTATGTCAAAATTTTAATTTGTGAATTGCCTGAGAGAAGAAAAATTTTAAATGTTTTGGTCTTCAGATCTCACTATTACTTGTATATTTGCCAAAATCCACCAAGTAGCCTGGCAGCACTGAAGCGGAAAAGTAATGTATTTTATTTTGCTTAGTTGTGAGCAAAAGTTACATGCGCACACACACACACAAAGAAAAAAAACCGCAATAGCAGCCGCAAAAATCCTTCGATTGACTTGCAAATTGGCACACACGTTCAAGATTTGCATAGGAATAGCTGTATAATTTTTTATGGCTATATTGTTTATAAACTGTGTACAGGGACACGCCAAAATTCTTAACATTACAACGTGTGGGATGCATTTCGTTTAAACGCATTTTAACATCATTACTTTCCAATCAACAAAATGAAATTAGCGTACGTGAGTAAGATGCTTAAATTTATGCTGTTTGAAGAAAATATGTACTCTTAGGCTTTCAAATTAATTTACAGGACCTTACAAAAATGTTCTGACAATGTCACATAATCATCCAAACTATGTTAAATTTGGAACAATTATTAATGAAAAACGCAGATTAAGCTGAATAGTTTTTACTGGTGTATACAATGGTTTTGGTTCGTTTACAGGGACACAGAAAAGAATTTCGTGACATTAGAGCCTTTGAACAATTTTCTATTTAAGCGGATATTAATGTGTTTATGCTCCATTGAAAAGAATGGAATCAACATGCATTGCAAAGATGCTTAAAAGCATGTTTACTCTTAAAAAAGTTATGTATAGACTAAATAATTTATGGGACCACACAAAATAATTCCGATGACGTACTGTAATCATCCAAATGATGTGAAATTAGTCTGAAAAAAATAATAAGTTATAATTAATTAGGTGTATTCATATTATTGCCGTATATAATAATTGTGGCTACTTTTCCGGGATACATAAAAGAATTTCGTACTCTTACGGTCTATAGTCGGTATTTCTTAAAAGTGTATTTTAACATGGTTACACCCCCATTAAATATAATGGAATTTTACTGGAATTGCGAAAGCATGTTTTTCTATGGAAATGTGTGGGAATATAATTGATAATTAGTTTACAGAGTTACGCAAAATAATTCCGATATGCTATCTAATTGTTTTGCATGAAATTTGGTACAAATATTTATGAATTTCAGGGAAATAATATAAGGCTGTCAGTTATTAAGAACACATATATATGATATACATATATGTATAGAAAGAGAGATACGGCGGGGTTTTAAGGGGGGCGGCAGCACCCCTCAGGAATGCATCTGTTTATGTAGCAAGTCAATCGAAACAATATATACATTATACAGTAAGGAATAAATAAAAATGACCTGTTGAATAACGTGTGATGCAAATAGGA
This sequence comes from Salticus scenicus, assembly GCA_963930645.1. Classification (NCBI taxonomy): domain Eukaryota; kingdom Metazoa; phylum Arthropoda; class Arachnida; order Araneae; family Salticidae; genus Salticus; species Salticus scenicus. Next base: position 277,968,763 of record OZ005655.1, read on the forward strand.
CGTTGAGGCTCCTGATCTGCAGATCCACTAGTTATAAAACTAAAGAAACTGGAAAATAAGAGGCTAATATCTACTTTCAAAGTCTCTTTCAAAATAGCTGCCTTTTTTTTTTTTTTGCTTTGAATAATAAATAATGACATTCACATTTATTATTTCTTTTTTTCCTATGCAAACTAACTCGCATAAATATTATTCTAGAATTATAGTCGAATTAATTTTAATCTGTATGAGAAAGAACTTTAAAAATTTAAACTGACAGAATTAATGCTTGGGAACATGACATTTGCTTCAGTTTATTCCCATTTCTAAAGGAATCATTGACCGCGTCTTAAGTCAGATTAAATAGAAATAAATTAAACTTTAAAAAAAAAAGAAGTTATCGATGTTTATCTAATAAGGGTAGATTATAGTGAGATATATTGAAATTGGAAAAATACCTAATTTTAATTGTAACTAAATGACTTTTTTGGAATTATCGTTATTACTAAACTATCGTATGGTATAAAAAAAATCTGTTTTAAAAAACACTTTTCCTGGTAACTAGTTTAAATTTTAACTCTGACAAAAGTTTTTATTTTTATTTTTATTTTATTTAGAAATGTATAAATATCTTTTCTTAATGATAAAAGCCTAATTTTGCCAGAAGTAATACTCAAAACTGATGTCATTGCTAAAACAATTTATTGAAATACAGATAATACATTTTTATCCGTGGTTTGGGGAAGGCGCTAAAACAATTTATTGAAAGAAAAAAAAATTGCTTTATTCATTATTATGTTTAAAAATTCATTTCGGCTAATTATTTATTTTGCTTAAATTATACATTTGAGCACACAAACTTCAATTATTTTAAATGAATGATAGGGCATTCTTATCTATACTATTACTTTATAAATAATTTTTATAACTATATGTATATATATATATATATATATATAAATCTAAAGAAATTAATATACATCACACTGTTAAAAATGAAATGGTACTACGTTTTACCAGAAAAAGGGATTCAATTTAGCTGCAACGAATATTTTGAGGCTATTTTCACTATTTTAATAATGTTTATTTCTAAATTGGCACTATTTTTATAGTACCAATTTAGAAATAAGCACTAATAATCCTTTGCGCTCGGCATATTTTCCGTAAGACACGCCTTTTGACGTTCCTTTAAAACGTCACACGTGTAGTTTCCAACTTACTATCTTTTGGCTACCGAAAAATTGTAATAATTTGTTTTATTTTACTTCATCATTAAATAAAATAAATCATTCTGTTAAATTTTCCGGTAGCCGAAAGGTAGTCTGTAGTTACACGTTTTAGAAAAATAACATTTCACTTGCAGAGGAACACCTTAAGGCGTGGCTCGATTTTTTAATGTCCCCTCAGAAGGGACAAAAGAGTGATGAGGGTTAAAATAGTGAAATGTAGCTCCAAATTATTTGAGGTTAAATTGATGAAACGCTTCATTGTATTTTTAACAGCGAATTTAGACGAATGTTAGCACATTTCCTACTGAATATAGGATGATTAATATAAATGGTTTGTTTACAGGATCACTCAAAGTATACACTGTAAAAAGTATCAGGTTATTTAGTGCCAAAAATCGTTGTCAATTAGCTGTCCATAGAAGATCGCGGACAATTTAACGAGATTTCGATATTAACGCCATGTGAAAACTCAAAATTGTAGTAAAAATTTGTGCGCCTTCTTTTATAGTTTGCAAACTGACACCGAATTTTGATGCAAAGAGCTTAAAAATTTTCTATAGTGTGCACTATGCGCTTTTATTACTTTCCAACAAAGTTTTAAAAGCGGGAAAGTGCTTTATGATACATGCGTGTCGCATGTCTTTTCTTTTTTCCTCTATTAATTCGCACAGTTTAATTTTTTTTCTAATTATTAAATGTATTTAATTTTATATACATTACATACTTGCCAACATACTAATTAATATTCCGTAGTATTGTTAGCCCCGCCTTCTTTTTCACACCAGTATCTTTTTAGAGTATTTTTCTTCCTCTTTAATCGTCATTGCATTTGGAGAATATTACTCTAAATATATGTACATATTTAAATATACATACATATATATATACATATATATAAATGTATATATATATATATATATACATATGTATATATACATATAGTTTTTAGAAAATGTCTGTCTTTCAGTGTGTATCACAATTTTTGTGGACGCTGTATCTTACGAACCAATGAATGAAATTTAACCAAACTTGGTATTTAGTTACACCCTGACATAAACTGGTGCTGATTAGATTTGGGGATCAATCTCTCAACAGGTGGCACTGTGATCGCATTTTTTGTAAACTTTTAACATGACAGTATAAGACAAAATTTCGTATAAATGTGCATAATGAGAGTTATTTTAAACTTGTGATTGTGAAATTAATATGAATTGTTGATAATAGTAGTAGTTAACTAGGAAAAAAAGTTTGTTCATGGGAGGGCATCGGTTCCCTCCTGGGAGGAAGTACCCCCCCCCCCCCCGGAGGGGGTAAATTTTCAAGATGGGTATCTTTCGAAAGGTCTCGTCAATACCTTTAAAATGAATGGTTGAACTATGAATCTGTGATAATTTTAAACAAAGTTATCGATTTTTTTACTTTAAAATAAAAATAATAAAAAAATAATAATAATATTGTTACTGAGTGAATTTGTATAAGAAAATATAGAAGAAAGTCTTGTGTTGGCCACAACATACTTGTTTCGATTTCATTGACCCTTTTTTTTTTTTTTTTTTTTTTTTTTTTTTTAAATATATTACATACCACTTCTAAAAATTATTGGTGGCTATTGATAAAAAAGTCGCTTAATCTAGCAACGCTGTTTAGTTTGCATTATGATTTATAATATTGTGTAACAGATTTCCTCGCATAATAGTCGCAGCTAGACATTCAGGATGACAAAATTGGTAAAAAATGTGCGACTATTTTGCGAGTTAACACGGTAGTTGTTAGTTCCCATCACATCACTCAGTTCCCATCGCATATTTTTTTTTCTTAGAAATTTCTACTACAAGGCATACTATTTTAAGAGAAGTGAATTCCACTGACCACTCGATTTAGTCGCAGACTAAAATGTCCCCTGGCTCCCCAGTTGTTCTTTCACCGTGCAATCCGAAACATTTACCTTATCTATTTCTCTGACTAATTTTATAAGGATCCGTTTCGTGTTTTAGTGCTGCAATAATTTCGTATTAACCGTAAGTTCTGCAATTAGTCTCGTATTCGAGTGCTGCAAACAAAGCGGCACGCGTTGTACCTACTCGTTCTACTTTGTTTTGCACATAATCATAGAGATAGACTCCTTCTACTTTGTGAACGTTTTACTCGTTCTATTAACTCTTGCCTACTTTGTTCGCCTGGCGAAGAGTCGCGTTTCCTTTGTTGCAAGTTCTTGCGCTTTGCCATATTGTTTCAGAATAGTAGCTACTTAAAAATTTCAATCTCGGATAAAAATTATTGCGAATTCTTGCATTTTATGGTGCTTATTCAAAGTTGTGAACTTATTATTTTTGAGGGTCAGATCTGTGGTGCTTTCTTTCTATCTATCTATCTTTTTTTATATTATTATTATTATTATTAATTTTATTTAAGATAGCAAAGTGTCTGTCAAAATTGTTAGCAATAAGAAAATAATATTGCAGAAAATGTAAACAATCTCTCTCTCTCTCTCTCTTTTTTCAGAAAAGATTTCATGTTAAATATAAAAGTCAATTCACATCTCATACATTATCAGAAACTTTCATAACTAGAAACGTTACGTTGTTTTACTATTAATGTATTTTATACATGTGAATAATATATTAAAATTCATTTCATTTATAAATAAAGAGAGAAAAATCCTAAAAAAAAAAAAAAAAAAAACTTTTATAGATTTATACTTTTAGTCTGTGCAAATTGAAAATATAGAAATATAGAACGATTAAAAAATTCTCTTCTCTTAAGGTCCTTTATTTTATTTATTTTATTTTATTTTATTTATTTTTCTTTATTATTTTTCTTTTTCTTTTTCTTTTATTTATTTATTTATTTTCTTTCATATATTATCTGTAGGTTTCAGAAAACATCTTTTTACTCCATTGATTTACATGATTTAAATTTATCATTTGTTGAAAAAGTATGTTCAAAATGCTATAATTTATGTTAAAGGGTTACATAGGTTTCAAAAGCTGGGAAGAAAAAGTATATTTCCTCTATTTTTTTAATGTAATAAATAAAATTTATATTAAAATATTTGAAAATATAAAAAACCAACATTTTAACATTTTTTTAATAAAATTTTCATTAAATTTTTTTTTAAATTTCATCCGGAGTGTCCTAGTTTCCGAAGACCCTTAAAAAAAGCGGTGCACATAATGATTCCTCAAGAACTTATGCACCGAACTTATTGAAATTTTTTACTCTTCTTCCAAATAGAATTGATTAGTGCTTGAACAGGGATGGAACACGGGTGCAGAATTCACACCGGAATGTGTTTAAGAAATTTCTCTACCTATAATATCGTCGATTTAAGAGGTAGAAATTTTTCTTACATTGATAGTGGTATGAATTCTGCGCCCGTGTTCCATCCCTGCTTGAAGAAAGAATTAAAAAAAAAAAAGAAAATTGCAATTTGGCAGAGTTTTATGCAAAAACAGTCAATTTTCAGTATATTTTACATGAAGTATAGCATTGTAAAATCAGTTGCAACCGAAAAATAGAAAAATTCTTCATTCAAACAGTAAACCAAATCTATTTTGAAGAAGTGTGCAAAATTTCAATAAAATCGGTGTATTACTTTTTGATAAATCGTGCCCAATATTTTTCTAAAGGGTGGAATTTTCCAGAATTTTTGATCAAACATTTATAAAATATTGTTCAAATGTTTATATTTTATATGCTCAAAATCTTGATTAAAAAAATATATTTATTATATACGGAAGAAAAAGAAAAGAAATAAGATTTTTTTTTTTTAGTCTTCGAAACCCCTGTAACTTAACAAGAAAGAAAGATCACATGGTTCGCTAAGACTTTTTTTCCAACTGTGCTTGCAATTTACATCGTTTAATTTTTTATGAACTTTATTTTAATAGTACCTCAAGCCATCTTTTGTTTTAATAGGTAAAAAATAATAAATTTCACAAAAAGTATCTTTTCAGCTTTAAGCCTCTATGTTTTAAAAATTGAAAATATAGAACGATTCAAAAATTATTTAACTTTAGTAACTTTTCGTTTGTTTAAAAATATTCAGGTTACTAAAAGCATTTTTTACTCTAATGGTTCACTTCATTCAAAGTTACGATTTCTTTTTTAAAAGTTTTTTTAATGCCCTTTTATGTCATGTCTTATGAATGACTGACTCATATATTATCATAATGTCTATATCATTCAGTGACACAATCACAAAGGGAACTGAATCATTAGTTTTTTACCATCAATTTTAAGTGCCATTATTTTTATAAATAAACATCATTTGCATATATCAAATTCAGTTCCTTTTTTAACCTTTCAAAGAATAAAATATATCATTAATTTTGTCAGTTTTCCTGCTATCATCTAAACAGAAGCATTTAACGAATTTTTAGTTCAGTTTCTTGCTTGATTTATTATTTTCTCTTTCGGAATTATTTCGTAATATTCTCCGATTTATGATCAATAAATCTGTAGAGTCAGGCGAGTTTTATTCAATAGATAAACTGTTGGTAATTCTGTTTTACGGTTTTATGTTTGAAACTTAGGATTTCATTACAAAAACAGCTAATCGATCATTATACAAGTTGGAAAAATAATATCTTGCATACTACCAGTGATCGCACTGGTGTAATGATTCGCACCAGTATCATCTTATAGTAGTCTTTTATACTAATTTTTTGAAGTAAAATAAGTTTTTCAGAGCTGCCAACCTAATTTGGCAAATTGTTAGTGCCGCCCCTTTTTCTACACTACTTAATTTTTAGAGTATTTTTCTTCTTAATTCACCGTAGATACATTAGAAGAGAATTGCTCTAATAATTAAGTGGTGTAGAAACATGGGCGGTACTAAAAATTTTCCGGATTAGGTTGGCAGCTCTGGTTTTTATTTTATTACCTGTATAAGAGATTAATTTATGATTTAGAATAAGAGATTAATATCTGCGTGATAGTACCGCAATTTTCGGCATAATCCGCAGGTAACATGTGTTATTTCGCCACAAGAAATTTTATTTAACAGAATAATCTATATTTTTTAGAAGAAACAGCAGGTACAAGCATATGTTAATTTGTCAATTAAAATTTCTGGCGGCAATATGACTTTATCTCACCTGCGGATTATACACCAAAATTTACGATACCTATCAGCATAGATGCCAACATTTTAATTTATCCCGGAGTACTTTTAGCTCCGCCTTTATTTCATACCACTTATTTTTTTAAAATAAACTTTGCTTATTTTACTGAAGTTATATATACATATTTAGGGATGGAACACGGGCGCAGAATTCATACCGGAATCTGTTTAAGAAATTTCTCTACCTATAATACCGTTGATTTAAGAAGTAGAAAATTTATCTTACATTGATAGTGGTATGAATTCTGCGCCCGTGTTCCATCCCTGATATTGGTGAAAATTTTTCTATAAGTAAAGTGGTGCGAAATAAAGACGGGGCTAAGAATAATTTAAAATGTTGACACCTATGCAATGTCAGATTGGGGACATTTTTGTGCAATAGATAGATGGTCAAACTTCGAAGTGATTAGCCAACCGTCACAATTAATATTTAGTGGTGGCTAAAATAAAAAATGTCCTCAATCTAGCAACACCAGTACCTACATATCAAACATAATTTTCAGAAAAATATCATAAATAAATTCCTTGGAAATTTTCAGTTTTTTTTTTTTCCTTCTTTCCCCCTTTTTTTTAAAAAAAAAGTATATAAATAAATAAAATAAAAGAGATTAAAATCTTTGATATTTGGATTATAATTTCAATTTTAGAAAATAATTTTTTGCTGCTGCTAAGTTAAAAATTCCTAGAATTAAATTATTTTTATATTAAAAGTCAATTATTTCCTAAAATTTTACAGATTAAAATTATCATATCACCATACATAACAGAAATGCCATAGTTAATTGTATCGACAAAATAAATAAATTAATTAATTAAGAGAAATAATGTTAATTCTATTTATAATGATTGAAAATCCAAAAAGGATATAGATTTTATAGATGGCGCCACGACCATCTTGCCCTATGAAATGCATAGTCTAACAGGTTTTTAATTCTTCCAAATGTGTCTCTAAGTATGAGATTTTAAGCATATGTTTCAGCACAAAAAGTTATATTTTTTCAAATTTAAGAAAATGCGCGTTTCAAAAGTATTAGATTAAATTTTTGTATCCGAAAGCGAAATCTATCTCTAGCAGCCGAATTTATGCTTTGGGTCTGGGGTAACCAATTAGATAATACCTTACACTACTATAGTATCGATTGGACAAAATTTAAGCGAAACTGGTCCACACTAGAGAAATATTATAAAGATGATAGTGGTACGAGTCATTTAGCTGACGTGAATCTAAAAATATTGGCCTATTTTTTAGAGAAAGTTGAATGGGTGTCATTAAAGAATCGTAAAGCTATTAAAATATGAAAAAATATATTACACGTACTACAAACAAAATATTTTTTTCAATGAAAACGATTTTATGTTAAACCATACTTGCCATCATCCTAATTAATATTCCATAGTCTTGTTAGTCCTGCCCTCTTTTTCACACCAGTAAATTTTTAGAGTAAAAGTCTCCAAATGCAATTACGCTTAAATAAGAAGAAAAATACTCTAAATAGTTAGTGATGTGAAAAAGAAGGCGGGGCTAACAATACTACGGAATATTAATTAGTATGTTGGCAAGTATGGTTATGCAAACAAATAATAATAACAATAATAAATATAAAATAAAATAAAATCATGTGTCCAGCATACTAGATTATAAATCAGGAGACAATTTTTTACTCCGTTGGTTTACTTAATTTAAATTTATCATTTAATTTTTAAAGTAATTTAAAAACCTTCTTTCATGTCATTTGTCATAAAATACTAGATCATATATCATCACAGTGTTTGCTTCCTTCAACGACACGACGAGGTATCTTAGTCATTTGCCATCAATTTGAAGTGTCATTATTTCTACAAGTAAACATCATTTGTAATTTTAAAATTCAGTTCAATTTTTACCGCTTCAAAGAATGGAATATTTTAATAATTTAAAATGTTTCAAAACTATCGTTTAAGCAGAAACATTTAACTTTTTTTTTTTTCCTTTTTAGTTTTGTCTTGATTTATTGTTTTATTTTTCGGAATCACTTTGTAATAATCGCCCTCGTGATTAATAAACCAAGAGATTCATGAGCCTTTATTTCATAAATAAAGTATTAGTAATTCTATTTTTCAGGTACACCGCTAAATATAATTTTAAAATACAATAACTTTGATCATTTAAAGATCATATATAAATTTATGTAAGAGAAAAAATAAAGATTTCTTTTTATATTTTATGGAAGTATGATTGATAAAGTAATAATTTCCAATAATTTGACATTTTAAAGCTTTTAAATACAGTCGGTAACAAAAGTATCCGAACACTAGCAAAAATTACTATAAAAAAAAAAGTAGAGTTAATACCGTCTTGTTAAATAAATCCTTGTCGAATCATGTTCTTAGACTGACTAAGAACATGATTCGAAAAGGATTTATTTACAGCCTTATTCACCAAATTTTAACACTGATGTTAACCCGGGAATATGCTAGGTCATCTCAAAATCGGTATTCACCACGCAAAATCAGCGATTTAACACTCGAGTTAACCCTCTTTGTTTAATCCTCCTAAATTGGTAGGTTAACTCTGGTGTTAAATGAGCATGTTACAGTTACAGCGAAAACACTCTTGTTTACTTTTTTAATGCATTGCGTTTTCATTGACCAATCAGCGAGACTCTTACAGATAACTCTGGGGTCAACTAATCCACGGATGGTGAATACGAAAACTTTCAAACCCAGGGTTAAGGGAATGTTAACTCTAACACAAGTGTTACGTGAACCATGGGTTAACACTGATTTGGTGAATAAGGCCGCTAACCAAACAGCATTAACTCTACTTTTTCTGCATAGGAATTTTTGCTAGTGTTCGGATACTTTTGTTACCGACTGTACATAGTAAACTAATAATGTAATTTGGATAGTTTAAATTGACTGATTGTTCAATAACTATAGTCGGTCTCCACTAGCTTAGCGGTTGTATTTACCAAAGGAACCTACTTTAAAATTGGCCATATTCGTCAAATAAAAAAACACTAGCGTCTGTGGATGCAATGTAGTACTATGGAGCCGAACCAATCAGAATTCAACTTACACTGAAAGTTTATAACACCATTGTTGATTGGTTATCAGTTCTTATAGCAACCTGTTAGCGAATTGGCGATAAAATGAGTAGCTTGCTTTTGCAAAATCTTTTTTTTTTTTGACATTCATACTGTGCATCTCGCCAGCGATTTGTTTACAGTTTACATCGTGGAATATTTACGTTACACATTCCTCCTGACATCTCTTTTGCGCACTTTGCAAAAATAAAATAAAATAAATAAATAAGAAAAAACAAAAGTTGAGTTCATTTATCTTTATTAGAAGTATAATTATTTACTTTTCTTGCAATATTTTGGTATCATTTTAGACTAACTTAGAAAATATAATTAGTTTTGCATATTTTAAATAATAATCATATTTTTATCATTAAAATGTGTTGAATACTAATCAATTACATTCGCATTTAATATAAAATACTAATGTGATTTTAGATTGTTGTTCTTTCATGATTGAATTGAGTGCTTTTAAACTTTTGTGTTTAAATATGTAACTTTATTTAGTCCTTTAACAAGTCTGTCTCTAAAGATGTTAAAGTTATTATTATTGTCTTAACGCTATTTTTTTAAAAACTTCTTTTTGATGATGAAAATGAAAGTACTTAATATTTAAAATTATTGAGCGAAGAAAAAAAATATAATCTGCACATTACAGTAGGCTACTCAATAAATTGTAAAATATTACTTTGACTCATTGGTTTTCACTTTTTAACATTTTTAGTTAGAATTCTCAGTTCGATTTTAAAAGACAAAAGCACATTTGTGGTGATAAATATTTCCCTTTGTAAAAATCCTTAAAACCTGCTGAAAAATGTTTACAAAGTTTTTTATGTAGCCATTGAGAAAATAACTTAGATTTTATCTAGTCTAAAAGTAGAATGTATGCACTTAGAATTATTTTGTAAATGACCATATAAAAACATTTAACATTGCATATAAATTGTAAAATTCAGAAAAATATTTTAAAAGTAAGCTTTAAATATTTACTTTTCTTTCTAAGATTTTATATTTTCTTTTTTGCTTCATGTTAATGAACACAAGATCATGGTAAATACCTACATATATCATTTTGTCATGTGTTTTTAAACTTAAACAGTACATGGTAAGAAATTAAGTACTTAAAGTATTATTATACTATGGCATGTCTGTTATTTTTAGGGATGAAACGGATAGAAATTTTGCCGGGTATCAGATATCCGGAGCTCTTTTGCCTGTCGGATACGGATATCCGGCATTAGTTTTGTTTTTTGTATTTTTCTTTTCTTTTTCATTATTTTAAAACAATAAAATATAACCCACCTTTTAAAAACATTTTAAATATAATTTATTTAAATATATTTATTTAATATTTTATTTATTTGTGCAATATTGCCATGGAGAATAAAACTTTAAGCGTAACATACTTATTCCTACACTTGCAATTTGTGGTGAAAAGCATTGTCACAAAGAAATTGGTTTTGTTCAGAATTATAAAACTAAAATTTATTATTTACATATTTTTTGCAATATTAATATTAAGAAAAAAATGAAACAAAATACAGTAACCGCCACTTAATAAAAATCACTGGTTAATAAAATCAGCCACTTAATCTGATCAAATTGCCAGGATCAGAATAAAATCAATGCAAACCATCTTTGAAACTGCCTCTCAATAAAATCAGTATTGCCGGTTAATAAACTGAAAAATTCTCATCAGAAGCAAAATACCATTTATGCATGCTGAGTAAATTCTTATTTACACTCCGATTTTTTATTTTTTAAATAAAAAATAAATTAAATACAGAAATCCCTCTGTTATCTCTCTTTGTCGAAAATTTACAATATTAAATTTTACATTTATAGCAATTAAAACACGCCCCATCACATTGACTTAGGAACAATTTCAAGGAATATATTCTTCAAGGTTTAATAAGTTACAAATTTGATTTAATTCGCCAGTGATTATTTTATTTTTAATTATTTAAAGACAATTTCTAATTCTTATTCTGAAATAACTAAGAAGTAAGATGTTTAAACGAAAATATTTTAAATTTTAAAGAAAGGCGTGAACTTTTAGCAAAGTAATGATGATTTTCCTGAAAGGAAAGCGCATCGTAGCTTGGGATGTGTTTAATTCTTTTATTTTGAAGAAACACTTCAATAATTATCTGTTAAAAATTAATTTGCATTGTTTATTAATTTCATTATTTGGTATCTTTTAAAATTTCTTTTCAAATTCAGGGAAGTAACACCTTTTTATTGTGTACAAGAACGTTAGCCGGATATAAAAATCAGCCGCTTAATAAAATCACTTTTGCTCAGAACGAATGTGATTTTAATAAGTGGCGGGTACTGTATTTTACTAATGAAATCATAGTTACAGGGTTATTTTCATAGGAAAACTAATATATTGTGGCCATCATAAATCTTTTTTCTATATTATTCTGTACTAGCAGGCTTTGCCCGCTTCGCTGGTCATTATATTGAAATGAAGTCTCAAAATACCATATCATTGATGATGATAATAATAATAATAAAATCATTGAAATCAATCAAAATCTAAGTTAAAATTCTCGATACCTTCGATAGTGGTTTTCCCACTTGCCACACTTAACAAAATCCCTTTATAATGCATGTTGCATACACATACCTAACCCACATATTAAAAAATCGGGATTCTAAGATTATTTGAAGCAAAGTTATGTTTTAAAACGTGTTTTTTAGCCCCCCCCCCCCCTGCCCTCTCTTAAAGGAAAGGAGGGGGAGATTTTGCAAAATATCCTTATATTATGAGTTAGATACATATAACATACCCACACATGGAAAATCTCTCCTTCATAAGATAATTTACTGCAGAGTTACACATGAATACATGTCCCCCCCCCCACCCCTTAAGGGGAGGAGGGGTGGAGTTTCACAAAATCACTTTGTAGTGTGTGTTGAATACGCATAAGCAGTCCACGCATCAAAAATTGCCATTCTTAGATAGTTTGGAACAGAGTTACGCATGGAAACATGTTTTTAATCCCCCTCTAACCCTCAAGGGGGTGATAGCACGGAATTCCAAATAATCCCTTTGTAGTTTGTTTGTGTTGAGTACACATAACCAATCAACCTATAAAAAAATCGCTTTTCTGAGATAATTTGGAGCAGAGTTACTCTTTAAAATGTGTTTTTGCCCCCCCCCCCCACCTTTAAAGGGGGAAAAGGAAAATTTCACAAAATCGACTTATAGTGCGTGTTGGGAGTGCATAAGCAGCCCGCAAGTAAAAAATCGTCTAAGATAGTTTGGAGCAGAGTTACGCATGAAAACATGATTTTGCCCCACCCCCAAGGGGGATAAGGTGAAATTTTACAAAATCCCTTAGTAGTGTGTGTCTTGAGTACGCATAACCAATCAACATATCAAGAAATCGCTATTCTGAGATAATTTGGAGCAGAGTTACTCTTAAAAACGTTTTTTTTTACAAAAATTTCCCCTCCCCTCTTTCAAAGGCGGGGAGGGGAAATTTTTGTAATATCCCTTTATAATGTGTGTTGGGAATGCATAAACAACTCATATGTAAAATATAAGCTTACTGAGATAATTTGAAGAAAAGTTATGCTTGGAAACATGCTTTTTGCCACACCACACCCCTAAGAGGGGAATAGGACAGAATTTTACAAAATCTCTTTTTAGTATGTGTCTTGAGTACGCATAACCAATTGACATATCAAAAAATCGCTATCCTGAGATAATTTGGACCACAGTTACTCCTATAAGCGTGTTTTTGCCTTCCTCCGCCCTTAAAGGACGGGGGGTGAAATTTTGTGAAATCCCTTTACTGTGCGTGTCAGGAAAGCATAAACAACCCACATATACAAATTAATCTTGCTGAGATAATTTGAAGCAAAGTTATACTTGGAAACGGGTTTATATTGCCCCCCACCCCACCCCCAAGGGGAAAAGGAGGAACTTTCGCAAAACCCCATTGCAATAGGTGTAACCCCCTTCCCCCCCCCAAAAAAAAAAAAAAAAATCACAAAATACCAAACATGAGGTTTTGGAAATATTCTGAAGAAGACTCTTGGCGATTTTCTATATCTTTGTGCTGTTATTGGTACAGTTTTCCTCAAAAACCCGTATTTTGCTATTTCTTTTTTTTTGCACTCAAGTCTAGTCTCTCTCTCTCTGCAATTTCTTCACCGTGAAGCAATTTGGAGCCAAATTATGCTTATAAGGGTTTTTTTGCCTTCTGCCCCCCCCCCCCCTCCAGGGGGCAGCGGGGATATTTCGCAAAATCCCGCCATAATGGGCATCAGTGTCCTAAAACCAACATGCTCACCAAAATTTGCAAGTCTATCTCCCATAGAATCGCCACGGCTGTGTTGAGTCAGTGAATCAGTGATTTTACTCTTTTATTTCACACCCAACTCCCAAAAGGGTAAAAGGGGGGGGTCTTTCACAAAATCCCGTTACAATGGGTGTTGCACACACATAAATAAGCCACACACTAAAATTTGTGACCTCAGCTCTTAGATTTCCACGGATAAATTTAGCGCTAAAAGGAGGGATCGAATTTCCCCCCTCGTAACTCCCCCCCAAAATCGAAAATCGGAAAAAATCAAGAATGAATTTTTGCAAATACCTTCAAGAAGACGCTTGGCTTTTTTTTTTTTTTTTTTAATCTGAGCTATTATTTCTAGAATTTTACTCGAAAATCCATGCATTGCTAATTTTGCCTCCAAAATTCTTTTTACCCCCTCTCCCCCCTTAAAATGCAAAATCGCAGAAAATGATTCTTTTGTACTTAAGTCTAGTCTCCCCATTTGCAATTTTTTCACAATGAAGTAATTTGGGGCCGAATTATGCTTATAAAGGTGTTTACTTTCTGCCCCTCCCCCGAAAATCTCACTTTTACCCCTTACCCCCCCCCCTTAAAAATCCAAAATCGCAGAAAATAATTTTTTTGTATTCAAGTCTAGTCTCCCCATCTGCAATTTCTTCACCGTGAAGTAATTTGGAGCCGAGTTATGCTTATAAAGGTGGTTTTTGCCTTCTGCCCCCCCGGGGGGTATTTCGCAAAATCCCGTCTTAGTGAGCGCCACGGTCCTAAAATCAACCTGCTCACCAAAAATTGTGACTCTATCTCCCATAGGATCGCCACAGCCGTGTTGAGTCAGTGAGTGAATCAGTGAGTTTACTCTTTTATATATATAGATAACAGCATCACTTACAGTTTAAATTGTACAAAAATTTGCCCATAGCTTCTCACAATAAATATTTTACGTATGGAGGTTGGTGCAATTTTAATCAACAGATGCTGAGATATAGGCTTATGAAAAATCATCGGGTAAACTGCAGTGCTGTAATGCTACCTGTTAGCTGATATACACTCAAAATAAAATCACGATAGTGCTTCATAATGGCCGACTCTCTCACATACCAAGTTTTGTGCAATTATACATGATACAATATGATATGAGATACAGCTTTCACGTATTGGGGGAAATTTAAGTATAGCAGCGCTACCTATCGGCCAACATGCACCAAAATTGAATCAGCATAACTTCTCATAATACCCTTCCAACATAAAGTTTCGTGTAATTATGCGCATTAGAGCACAAGTTATAGCCTTCCCTAAAATTGCAGAAAGTACTGTATAACAACACCACCTCTTGAGTTGGCACCAAAACTTGATAGACACTAATATATGCCAAGGTGCATGTACACATAGATTTACATGAAATTCTGTGCAGTAGTTCCTGAGATATAGCCTTCTTATAGGTTGCAGAAATCGCAGTGCGCCAGAACCTGTTGGTGAAATTACATATAAATTTATATGTAATTTAATTTTTTATTTTAATTCCAGAACTACTGCGTAGTTGTGGAGATATAGTTAAACAGAATTTTTCTCTCACACACACAAACAGACATTTTTAAAAAGTGATCAAGACAGGTTCTGGACCTCTTAAAATGTGTAAATGCATCGAAAACCAGAAGTTGAAAATTTTAATGAATCCAATACTTTCTTTTGAGACATTCATAAGAAAACATAAAAGAAAGAAGAAAAAGAAAACAAAGCTTCAAACTAGTGTGTTATGGCCATCACAAAACTTTCTTCTATATCACTATATATAACTGCTACATGCTGTTTAACATGCACGGAAGAAATTTAATCATAGCTTCTCTCAATACAGAGTTTAGATATGGAGTTTAGTGCAATTTTAATCAAAAGGTTGAGATGTAGCCATGCGGAGAATCACAGAAGGTGAGGAAAAGCGCCACCTGTAGGTCAATATACACCCAAATTAAGCCAGCTTTCATTCTCATATTATTTATCTTGCATATCAAGTTAAGTGCAGTTAAATGTTATAGATATTGAGATTTAGTCTTCCTATAGACAGAGTAAATTGCAGCATAATATTGTCATCTATCGCCCAATATGCACCAAAATTGAATCAACATGATGTTTTATAAAAATGGCCCTCTCACATACAAAATTTTGTGTAATTATACACAAATAAATCTCAATGAACTTCCCTATTCACAGGAAAAATTGAAGTATAGCAGCATCACCTATTGGCCGATGTGCACAGAAATTAAACATGTTTCATGATAGCCCTATGGCATACTTACTTTTTTTTTTTTTTTTAATTACACACAATAGAAGCTGAGATAGTCTTCAATTAAATGAGAGAAATCACAGTATAGCAGTGCCACCTGTTGAGTGACTTGCATCAAAAACTGATGTGCATTTTTTTTTCCTGTGTATAAATTTATATGAAATTCTGTGCATTAGTTCTTGAACTAGAGCTGCTACATAAAATTTTTACCAGCCAGACATTTTCTAAAAATGGTCAAATTGTGTTCTAATCCCCTCAAAATGTGTAAATACACTGAAAATTGCAAGTAAAAATGTTTTACACATCCATTATGTCCTATTTAATATAGAAGAAAGTAATAATTCAAAACAAATTTATATATTTTTTTCTTTGTATACATTTTATATTCTGTACAGATAAGAAAGAAATTCTTAGATTATTTATTAAAATTTTGTAAATTTCAAACCATAACTTTTCAACATAAGGCATCGAGGGGGGGGGGGGGGTTAGACCACCCCTTCCAAAAATGCAGTCTTTGTCATACTAACACCCAACCAATGCCAAATTTAAAAGTTCGTAAATATAGGACTGTAACTTTTCGTGATAGACACCATGGGGGGGGGGGGGGGGAGGACCCTCACCCTTCCAACAGTGCTTTCTTTGTCGTACCAATACCTAACCACAGTGGCGGATCTAGAACATAACTTTATTTATTTATTTATTTATTTTATTTTATTTTTTTTTTTTTTTTGGGGGGGGGGGGGCTAAGATTTTTCAAAGTGTTATTCCAGATCAAAGAAAAGTTTACAATTGTAATAGTCAGTTGTGAATGTTAGTACTTTTGCCCCCCCCCCCCCTCTTTAAATCTGCCACTGTGAGCATAAGTTTTTGAGATAAGACACCGTGTGCGTACGTGTTTGTGTGTGTGTGGGGGGGGGGAGACTCTCCCTCCTTTTAACAGTGCAGTGTTTATCATCCCAACCAACCCCAAATTTAAAAATTTTTTAAATTCTGAGCATATTTTTTTCGAGATCAGGCACCATGGGGAGGTACGGCCCTTCCTCCTTTTAACAGTATGTATTCTTTGCATACTAACACCCAACCCACCCGAAATTTAAAATTTCGAACCATAACCTTTCGGCACAAGGCATCAAGGGGGGTGGGGTCAGACCACCCCTTCCAACAGTGCAGTCTTTGTCATACTAACACCGAACCAATGCCAAATTTAAGATTTCGTAAAGATTGGGTTACATTAGGTATTATTAACTTTCAGTCAGAGCATAATTAAAACATAAGCTTAACAGTTATTGTTTGTTTTACACTCAACAGATAATTTTCTTTTAAGTTTAAGAACAATATCAATAAAAGATTATAAAGAACATAATTAGGCCTTTGACGGTTGATTTTCAACCTGACACCTGGAGTCTCATTCATAGCTTTATCGTGTAGGGGTTTAGTTGTTTTCCCAGGTGCCGGCCCCTTCCCTACACTAGGCTATGAATTCTTCGACCATAATAAAATGGATAGGTTATTCATCTTTTATAGATTATTGACTTTAAAAATGAGGTCTTTTATCATGTAAACAAAATATATGATAATGATATTCTTACATGTACAGTAACTTGTCATAAATCCTTATTAAATGGTTTAAGTTATAATAGCTGATAGTATTACAAAAAACTTAAAAAAAAAAAAAAAAAGTTTACAAAAAACTATCTTTGTAAATAAATAAAAATATGTTTTTGCCTAATAAAATCAAATAAAATCTCATGAAATTCTCTTTAAAATGAGGGTCAGAAACTTTTTTATCTCATAAAACATAAGAATGTGCTTATTTAAGCTTTAAAAAATTCTGATTTTTAAAAAAATCAAATGAAATAAAACATTTTTAAGAGTATTTTATCATTTATTTCAAAAGAAAGAATGATTATCAAATGTTTAATTGAAATCTGAAGCTGATTGGTTAAAAAATTAAAAAAAAAAAAAGTTGATTTTACAAATATATAACTTTTTAAAGCATGTGTGGCACAAAATAGTCTACCATTAGCCTTTAACTAATTCAATACATATTATAAATTATATTTTTAACAGGACTTTGCACAGTACTTTAACTTTTTAATGCATAATTTGCTGCAAATTAACATTTATAGATATTGCTTTAAAAATTAAATAAATAAAATACAAGTGGTAGATGATAAATTTGTCATTAAGCTTACTTTTATTTGTTCATACACTGTATTTTAATATAACAATGAGAATTCATAATCTAAACCTAGGTTTTTTTTTTTTTTTTTTATTATTATTATTATTTATTAATTTAACAGCATCCAGCTTCAATTATGCTACGCAGATATGTAAAATTAATATTTACAAGAAGATTGTTAAAGACATTTGACAAAATTGTTACATTATTATTGTTTTTGCATTTTTCAAAATAAAAAAAGCCTTAATAAAATCAATTATAAAACTAATCTTTCTTTTTTTTTTAATTAACAAAGGATATATACAAAATTAAACAGTTAAATATTTAGAATTAAACATGTACAAGTAACAAGCATCATATTATTATTATTAAACTTTTACAATATCTAGTATGTTTTAAATTTACCTTTTTCTTACTCAAAAGTAAAAATTAAACATAAAATTTAATTTATCAGGAGATAGCATATTTACTAATGTTATAACGTTCAAATAAAAATTATTCCTTTTTTTACTGTTTACCAAACATTAATATATAAATATACAATAGATAGCTTAATATTGGATCGAACTATCTTACAAAAAAAAAAGGCACAGACTACAATAGAGAAAATGATAATGATACTAAGAAAAAACAAAAGGCATAAGGACAAAATCGCTTAATGTGGTCATAAACATAAACATAGAAGAAATATATCGCCAACGCCAAGGTGCGCCAAGAAGCCCATTTTCGCTAACATGATGGTAATCATTTGTCTTAACCAATCAAAGATGCTGTCATAAAAGAATATAGAGAAGAAATGCAAGAAAGGTTTTGATTGGTTCGGCTCCATAGTACCACATTGCATCCACAGACGCTAGTTAAAAAAACAGAGATGAAATGTCGGGATAAATAACCAGTAAAGGAATGAAAAAAGGATTACTTAAAATTTAACTGCAACTTTTTTTAAAATCAAAATAATATAATTACAGGGCTGACGCAGTTAATTTTTTTCTTTCTTTCTTTCCTTCTTTTTCTTTTCTTTTTTTTCTTTCTTTTTTTCTTTTTTTTTTTTTTTTTTTGGTGGTATCGCTATTTTTAAAAAATAAAATTGTAATACATTAACGCTGGTAAATCTAAAGTTTGCATGCATAAATTTAGTATAAATTTTATGTTATGGAAATTGTGATGCAAAAATAAAACCTGGAATTAAAGTTATAAAAAATGTAATACAAAGTGGGACACTATTTTTACTTTCCGAACATTATACGTAAGGAAAGTGTTGTAGTCAAGATTTGTGAAATAGATTTTGTATCTCACATAACTAAAAAAAAAACAGTTGTAGAATGTTGCAAATTTACATTTGGGACTGACATGATGTCTAGTAGCATATCTTCAACTTTGGTTTTGATACGAGTTCCCCCATTCAAGATATCTATTATTTTACACGAATTTTCGTGATGTATGTATGTGTGGTGTGTGTGCATGTGTGTGGGTGCATGTGCGTGTAATGTGTGAGTGAACATGATAGCTCCTTAATCCTTTGTTCGAATAAGCTGAAAGTTCGTATGTATGTTATAGCATAGCCTCCTTAACGAGATGCCTGTCGCGTGGCTCTTAAACTTGGCTACAGGTCGAACGGTAGGCAGCGCCACCTGGTACAGATTGCGCGACTTTTTTATTCAACTGTCTCCAATAATTTTAAGAAGTGATATATATAATCGACGTTTTTTCGATTATCAATTCGCCTTTTAGGTTGATTTCTTTAGAAATCGACCTATTGCAATCACTTCGTTTATCTATCTATCTATCTATCTATCTATAATGAAAATTTTGTCATCACGATAACACCCGAAATAATACTCCAAATCGAACCAAATTTGGACAGTGAACTGATCTTATAAATATCTTGGATGAGTTCGTTAACCAAGTTGCTCCGACTTTTTGTTTTCAAGTGGCAGCCACTTGAATATTTCTAACCCACATTGTAAAAAGCGTATTTAAAGCAAGATTTGCTTGAATTTTTATGTAAATCTAGACTACATAAGGGTCTAAATGAACTTAATAAAGTGGCGGATATCCTGAGTTAAGTGGAGCCACTTGAGATCAGGCTACCACTTGAAAATTTAAAATCATGATAACTTCTGAAATAATACTCCAAATCGAACCAAATTTGGACAACGTCTTAACTTGTGTTATGAATATCTTGGATGAGTTTCTTAACCAAGTTGCTCCACCCTTTTGTTTTCAAGTGGAGACCACTTGAAATTTTCAAATTCAAATTGTAAAAAGCGTATTCCGAATTCGTTTGAATTTTGATGTATACATAAACTATATAAGTATCTCAATGAAGTTTATTAATGATCGTATCCACCATTTTTAATTAGGTGGCAGATATCTTAGGTTAAGCAGGGCCGCTTGAAATCAGGCTACCACTTGAAAATTTAAAATCCCGATAACTTCCGAAATAATATTCCAAATCGAACCAAATTTGGACAGTGTCTTAACTTGTGTTATTATGAATATCTTGGATGAGTTCGTTAACCAAGTTGCTCCGACTTTTTGTTTTCAAATGGCAGCCACTTGAATATTTCTAACCCACATTGTAAAAAGCGTATTTAATGCAAGATTTGCTTGAATTTTTTTGTAAATCTAGACTACATAAGAGTCTCAATGAACTTTATTAATGAAATTTATCTGCCATTTTTAATAAAGTGGAGGATATCTTAAGTGGGGCCACTTGAAATCAGGCTACCACTTGAAAATTTTAAATCGCGATAACTTCCGAAATAATACTCCAAATGGAACGAAATTTGGACAGCGTCTTAACTTGTGCTATGGATACCTTAGATGAGTTTCTTAACCAAGTTGCTCCATCATTTTGTTTTCTAGTGGAGACCACTTGATATTTTCAAATTCAAATTGTAAAAAGCGTATTCTGAATTTGTTTAAATTTTGATGTATACATAGACTATATAAGTGTCTCAATGAAGTTTATTAAGAGGCTATTCTGGTCTAGAAATTTAAAATCGATTTTTTTTTTTTTTTTTTTTTTTGCATATTTTGAAAGTTTAGACTTTCAAAAATATGATCCTAAAAGGATTTTTCAAAATTCGAATTATTTTCGGAGATACAGCCGATTTTGTGACGTGGCGTCCGAGCCGGCCGTTTGGGATGTAATAGTTTATGTTAAGTAATATAGTTGGGATGTAAAAGTTTTGGATGTAATAAAGCCTATTTATACCAGCTTATCATCTGATGATTTATTACATCGATGTTTGGGGTCCGAAACACAAAATAATAATGAATCACTGAATTGTTTCCTAAACTTTAAATGCGTTTTTCTCGAAACTACTTTTTTTGAGGTGGTTGACATGATATTTCAAGTTCTACTGAACCGAGTGCTTTGAAATTTGGTATATATCTTGTTTATACAACTCTCTATCGCGTCTGCCTTGGATTATAAAAAATTTTGATTTTCAATATTTTTAAAAAATTCGAAAAGGTCGAAAAAAGTCGGGTAAAAAAAAAAAATTTTTTTTTCAAGTCGACGCCATTTTGTCATTTTTTTTTCTATTTTTTTTTTAAATGGTCAACCCGATAGCGACATCTTTATTAATGAAGAATTTGTTTGATTTTTTTGTTTTAGATCACTACAAGGGTTGAAATCATGTCAACCAGGACGCACCGTTTTTTTTTTGAAGCCCCCACTCCATCGGCCTGTATCTCAGCGAATTTTTTTTTTTTTTTTTTTTTGTGATTTTTTTTTTACATTCTCAAAATGTCAATAAAAAACATATAAAAAAATGGATAGTAAAAATGTTTTTCATTTTTTTTTTATCTTACTTTAAAAAATGCCTAAAATTCAGGCTTCTAGACCAGAATACCCCCTTAATGAACGTATCCACCATTTTTAATAAAGTGGCGGATATGTTAAGTTAAGCGGGGCCACTTAAAATCAGGCTACCACTTGAAAATTTAAAATCACGATAACTTCCGAAATAATACTCCAAATCGAACCAAATTTGTACAGTGTCTTAACTTGTGTTATGAATAACTTGGATGAGTTTCTTAACCAAGTTGCTCCACTATTTTGTTTTCAAGTGGAGACCACTTGGAAATTTCAATTTCAAATTGTAAAAAGCGTATTCCGAATTTGTGTGAATTTTGATGTATACATAAACTATATAAGTGTCTCAATGAAATTTATTAATGAACTATGGATTTTCTCGCCAAAAATCGCCAAAAAAGGCGCCAAGTGGAAAAGTCTCCAAATTTGGCGCCAAATCCATTACCTGCTATATTGGAGCTTTTTAATGCGTTTTTAAGGGAAAATTAGGCTATTTTAACGTTAATACAAATTAGAAATGCAAAAAAATTAACATTTAATCAACTTGCTAAGCCTCTTTGAAAGAATTTCTACAAAAAAAAAAAAAAAAAAATGATTTTCAAATTTGCAACAATATCTTAGATTAATTAGTTCACTGAGCACCTTTCTCTGCCATTTTGATCCATGTGGCAGCCACTTAATTTTTCAACACGATGACTTTTGAGATTCTGAATTAATTCCAACTATATTTGTACAGCAGTCTTATCTCACAAATGCATTTGATATACTTGTCAACTTGGTCCACCATCTTGTTTCGAAGCGCCGGCCACTTGAAAATTTTAAATTCACATAAAAAGGTATTTATGAACCAATTTGCTTAAAACTCCATATGTAGATAGCCTACATCAATATTTCTACTAATTCGTTTATAATTTGTAGCCGCCATTTTGAAACAAAATGACGGCTGCTTGATAAGAAAAAAGAAATCAACCTACCCTTCCGAATAAGCCGGAAGGACTTGTTTTGTATTTCAAATCCCACTTTTGAAAATTTTTAATGACAGTTGAATAAAAGAGTCTCTCAATCTGTCTACCGCTTGAAGTGTTGCCAACCTTAAGTGTTGCCACGCGACAAGCATCTACTGAAGGAGGCTATGGTTATAGATCACCGTAGAACAAACTCTATAAATTTTGCTGAATCTAGCACTAATACTTTTTTTACAGGGACAGAACAACTTGTGGCGTAAGGGCTGAAATTATTTGAAGTGCGATAGCATCCAAACAACTTATCCGATTGAGCTGAAAATTAATATACGCGCTATAAGTCACCTTTAAACGAACTGTGTAGCTTTTGGTGAAGTTCTTTTACAGGGATACAACAAAAAATTCTTTATCATTATGGCCTAAAGGCTAAAGTTATTTGGAGTGTGATTGCGCCTAAATGCCTTTTACGATTGAACTGAAAATTTATATATGTGTTATAGATCACCATTGTATAAACCGTTCTTTTACAGGGATACAACAAAAAATTCTTTATCATTATAGCCTAAGGGCTAAAGTTATTTGGAGTACGATTGCGCCTAAATGCCTTATTCGATTGAGCTGAAAATTTCTATATGTGTTATAGATCAGGTCTGTCCAATCCAAAACACTTGGTGGACCGCATAGGAAATCTATTTTATTCATTCGGGCCGCACCATATGTACAGTCATAAAAAAAAAGCCCCCCCCCCTTTCTTTCCTAACTAATTTCGCCATAAATTAGTGTAGAGACATGCGGCTGGTGCCGATCGATTAGTAATAAAGCCTAGTTTAAAACGGTGTAGTTAGATTTTGCTTAAGGGAGGGGGAGGGTCTACATATTAAAACTGGCATCAACTTCTTGTTTTTTCTAAGGCAACCCCCCCCCCCTTCTTTTAACAAGCTTTTTGGATTATTTGGATCAAATCAGACCAGAAAGTGGTATAGTTTACATGTTTCTCTCAATTTTTTCACATAATTTGTTGCTAATGTTAAATGAATGTAATGTTAAATGAATGTTATTCATGTCTTCCGAAAAAATTAATATATTGAAATTTTATTTTCATGAAAGTTAAAATGAAGTAACCCAAATGTATTCCATGCATACTTTTTATTAAAAAAGGTTTTTTGAATTATGAACATTATTAGTAATTTCATATTTGAAAAATTTATGTGTTATCACATAGCCTCCTAAACTAGATGCATGTCGCGTGGCTCCAAAACTTGGCAACAGTTGAAGCGGTAGACAGTGCCACCTAGTACAGATTGCGTGAAATTTTATTTCAACTGTCACCAATACATTTAAGAAGTGATATATGATACATATAATCGGCGTTTCTTAGATTCTATTCGCCTTTCATGTATATGATATCCCACTTTCAAAAATTTTTGGTGGCTGTTGAATAAAAAAGTCGCGCAATCTGTACCAGGTAGCGCTGTCTACCGCTTCAACTGTTACCAAGTTTCCGAGCAACGCAACAGGCATCTAGTTTAGGAGGCTATGTTTGTGACCTACATTAATTTTTGCACGAATAGTATGAGCAGCATCAAAAATATGTTTTTTTTTTATTTATTTACAGTTCATTCTTATCATTATTTTTCGAATTATAGTGATATTTCAATTTTTATTGCTCTTAGGAGGCTGTCACTTGTTATTATTTGTGTCATATATTACTTTGCTTGCGCATGATTTAAAATAGTTATTCAAGTAAGTTTAGACGTACACATCATGTCTTAATTAGCATTACTTTAGTTTATATTTAAAATTGTTATACTTCTTTTCTGATCATTATCTCAATAGATATGATACTTTTCTCTGTTATATCTTAATTTAATTTGTTTAAATATAGAGAATTACTCATGATCAATTTTTGCTTGTAACTCTATGAAAACTTGATATAAGGGCTATAAACTATACCTTTTTCCGAACCGCCTTGACTTCCGAAATTCGAATATGTAGACAAAAATGGGTGTTACTATTCGTGGAAAAAAAAATAAACAAAATTTAGCAATTGAATTAAAAACTAGATGTTATTACCAATAGTTAGGCATCAGCTGCTGGTTTCTACGATAATTTACGGTGAAATTAGTCAGGGAAGGAAATATTATTATTATTATTTCATGACTGTGCATCTGCATATGTGCATATATGTTTGTGAGTATATGATTCATGTATGTATATACTTTTTTTAGGGAAAGGCAGGATGAAAATTCGGAGAATACATTAATTTAAATTATTTTTATTCATAAATTAACAACAGAATCGTGAAAAATTTATGACTATATATTAAAACTATAATAAAAAGAATGAGTAATGGATCTAATAATATTTCATTACAACAGTTTTTTAGCTACCATAATCGTTGAAAGATATTTTCACTTCAAAAAGCCAGAACGTATTTATTAACTTTTGATCCGTTAACCAAAGTGTCAAACTTTAAATATCGTTAGTCTCCTCGCGGGCTGCAGGTTGGCCATCCCTGTTATAGATCACCATTGTATAAACTATACAAATTTTGGTGAATTTAACACTTATAGTTTTTTGCAGGGATACAACAAAAAATTTTTTATCATTATGCCTTTTAAGTTGAATTTAATTAAAGTGCGTTAGCATCTAAATGCGTTATCCGATTCAGCCGAAAATTTTTATACATTTATTAATCTAGCATTAATGGATTTATACAGGGAATCAGCAAAATATTCTTCATCATTATAAACTATGGGCTCAAATTATTTGAAGTGCAATAGCGTTAAACGCCTCATTTAATTAAACGTTCTCTTACTTTTATTGCCCAAACGTTAGAGGAGGCCTCCATGGGAAGACTCAAAAAGTGTTTGGGTTCTTTGTGTCTGTCTATCTTTATGCATGTGTGTACAGTGAAAGTGGCTGCAAGAATTACCGGAATTTGGTACACATACTCATGACTTACATTGAATTAACTGTATGATTTTAAGTGTGCATTCTCTTTGTAGTTCATATACAGGGACACACAGAAGTTCTTATTATTACAGCTTATTTACAAAATTTTTATATACGACGATAGAGGCTGAAAAAATGATCCCGTTTGATTTGCAAGTTCCTGCGATTTGCAATTTTAGTAAAAAATGGTATGACAAAAAGGCGGGGCTAAAAATACTCCGGAATAAATTAAAATGTTTGCATCTATGATATAATATATTTGATATAATATTTTTTAATTATAAATGTTCCACTATTGTTAAATTTCTCATTTATCGCAGGACATTCTTTCTTTTGAAAGCATATTTCTAAGTTTTAAAAAATTGTAGAAAGTAAATTATCACTTTCGCGACAGCTGACGTAGATTCACGTCATTTGAAAATCTGTAACTCCACCAGTGGGCGTTTCTTTTGGAAATTGTATGTTATTTGTTTCTTAAAAATATACACAATATTCATAATTGTACAATCAATATACTATGGATACAAATATTTTGATTAGAGAGAGTGTATATTCATTTGTAATGTATATGTGAATGTAGAAAATTTTGCTCTGAAAAACTGTAACATCAGAAAATAACGCCCAAAGGCGGACCTAGCTGTCAAAAAGACAAAAACATGTGGTCGCGAATCAGTAATATTTTATTTTTAGACCTTATTTATTAAAAATAAAAAACTCTATCCGTAATTGGATAATTGTAGCAATTTTTAACGCTTCTATATTATAGAGGTACTCTGACCTAGTGATCCTTACTAGACCCGGCAAGATGGCCCTAAAAGTGATGTCTCAACTGTAACTGAGCACACATATAAAGACGAGCTAGTCTGTTCTCTAAGCGCCTCACTGTTACTTCACTTTCTCCCCATACCAGATAGTCGTCTTGCCGGGTCTAGTTGATTCCTTAGTCTGTGTTCACGCACGCGTATGAAATTATTTTCAGCTAGTGTCACATACATTTCACCTAGTGTAACATAGTGTCATATACATTTCTGGCCAAAAGCATTGCAAGATTTACAAACAATCCGATATTTTCGATTTTTAAATTTATTTCTTGATAAAAGGTTCTCAAGCACTACTTAAATTACGACAATATTTAGGAGCACAACAAATTGAACAAAATTAATAAGGTTTTCGAAAATCATGTTTATTTTTAAGAATACAAAATGATCTGTAATTGTAGGATAGGTTAATACAGACACTGTACAAATTTCTGATGCACTTATGTAACAATAACATGGTGAATAAAAAAGATATAATCATAACTGCTAACCATATTTGGCAACATCCGTAGTACTGTTAGCCCCGCCTTCTTTTTAGCACCAGTGTCTTTTTTCGAGTATTTTTCTTCTTATTTAATCGTAACTGCATTTAGAGAATATTACTCTAAAAATTTATTGGTTTGAAAAAAAGCGCGGGACTAACAAGACTACGGAATATTAATTAGGATGTTGGCAAGTGTGCTGCTAACATTCTAATTAATATTTTGAAGAATTGTTTGTACCCGCCTTTTCTTCACATTAGTCTATTCTTATAGTATTTTTCTTTATATTTAATTTTAATTACATTTGGCGAAAATTACTCTAAAAACAAATTCTTACTTGCCAACCATCTCCTTAATAATCGGAAGATTTTTAATACCCCTCCCCTCCTTTTTTTCCACACCAGTCTTTTTTTCAGAGTAATTTTATACTTGTTTAATTGTAAATATATTTGGAGATATTTCACACTTTCGCGACCGCTAACGTAGATTCACGTCATTTGAAATCTACAACTCCTGCATTGGGCGTTTCTTTCGCAATTTCTATGTTAGTTATTTCTTAAGTATAAACCCAATATTCATGTTTTTACAATGAAATATACTATGTATACAAATACTTTGATTAGAAAGTATATAATTATAATTATAACGTATATCTATTTGTAATATAAATGTGAATACAAAAAATTTGGTTCTGAAATATTGTAACTTTAGAGAATAACGCCTACACCTTAGTTTCAAAAAGACCAAAAACATGCGATCGCGAAAGTGTTAAAACTTTCGCTCACGGGAATTCACGTCATCATACTTGCCAACCATCTCATTATGAACCGTACAATTTTTAGTACCCGCCTTTTTTTTCACACCAATAATTTTTTAGAGTAATTTTAATCTTATTTAATCGTAACAATACTTGGAGAGAATAGCTTTAAAAATTTAGTGGTGTTAGAAAAGGGGCGTTTTTTCAGGGGGCGTTAACAATTGTACGGTTATTAATGAGATGGTTGGCAAGTATGCGTCATTTGAAAAGCTGTAACTCCACCAGTGAGGCGTTTCTTTGGGTTACATGGGTTACATTATTTCTTAACAATGTACCTAATATTCACATTTGTACAATCAAAGCACTATGAACACAAATACTTTGATTAGAAAGAGTGTAATAATAATATATATCCATTTACATTATAAATATGAATACAGAAAACATTGATTAAAAATAATGCACCATACAAGATTAACGCCCATAGGCGGAGATTACTGTCAAAAAGTCAAAAACATGCGATCGCGAAACTGTTAATAATAAAGTGATATGAAAAAAAAGGGGCGTGTACTAAAAAAATCTTCCGGTTCATAATTAAAATCGATGTCGGCAGGTATGCAGGTATGTAAATTAATATGGAAAAGGAGGCGGATATTAACAATTTTACAGAATGTTAATTAATATGTTGGCCGATATGTATGCATTTATTTAAAAGCTTGAAAAATAACAACAATAATAATAATAATAATAATAATAAACATGATTCTTTTTTAATAAGCAGAGTTTACAATGAAAATTATTGTCATTGTTAGATAAATTAAAAAATACTTTTGAAGTAATATACTTCAATCACAAAAGAAATATCTTAAATATCACATGAAATATGAGCGTTTATATGAAAAGTATTTTAACTGTACAAGTGGAAACGATAAAAAAAATTTCTTTCTTCCCCCCCCCCTCTTCTAATTTGGTAGTCTAATGAGTAGATTGCTCAGAAGAAGCTCTAAATTGTTCGTTAATTTCATTTATTTCATTATACCAAAATGTATTCTGCTTTCTGATAACCAGTAAATTTTTTTTTTTTTTTTTTTTAAATAAATAATATATCAGGGCCCGAAATTTCAACTCAGATTACACTCGCTGATAAAAAAAAGTTACTCGCCACAAAATATGATTGACTTACTCTATTTTTTACGTATGAGATGACCAGAATTTTTTATTGGAAAAAGAGAAGAAATTACGCAATGTCTTTTATTTTATAAGAAAATAGAAGACATTCAATTTTGAAAAAGAGCTCATTTTAGAGGACACAAAATTGAATGAAAATATTTATAAAAACCGATTCAAAAGATTACTTTACACAAGTGGTGCAAACATTTTGATCTCAAATGATGAATTTGGATCAGTACACCTTATTTTAAATTAATAAATACGGATACGAAAGGAAAAATCCTTAATTTTTATAGGTGGCACTGGACAATATATATATATATATTTATTTATTTATTTATTTATTAATTTTTACTACAGACAAAAAAATTTTGTGATACTTTCATGTAGTTACACAAAAATGTCGGTAGACATTTTTTTTATTAAAATCATAAAATAAAAAAATAAAATTGACAAATGGAAAAATAAAATTAATATTCGGCAGATGAAACGATTTGTTTTAACGAACAGTTATTCTTTATCAACATTTCATAAAAATTCTCACAAGTATAACCTAAATTAGTCTTAGTCGTTAATAATTTTTTAAAATAGGGGATTTTTTTCATATGTCTACACTGAAGAAAACAGTCGCTTTGTGGGAGCGTTTTTGCCAGAAAATGAATTCAACTAACTTTTGCATATTTTTGTGAGGTGGTGGTAATATGTTATCATTAAGGCCAATTGTCTGCACTAGGGCTCTAGGCCTGAGTAAGAGAGTGTTTCGTGGGGTCTTCCTAAGAGTTCCTAGCCCATATTTACGCTATTTTCGGAGAAAACCATGGAAAACTCCTAGCAGCTAAGTCAACGAGCACGACCGTGTATCAAACCCAGTGCCTCACGTATACCAGCTTCGAGGATAGAGCATCTCTGTCACTGGTGGGCCTGTTTTAATGAGGAATATTATAACCCACCGCGTATCAACCCGAGCACCATCTTCTTAATAATTTCATGACAATTTCAATAGTGATTCCGTGTTCTGGATCAAAGAACTGTAGAAATATAGGAAATTTTTTTATTTCTTCGTAATTCGAAAAATCGGAATAGACATAAACCGTAATATGCTTTGGCAAGTTTATTAGAAAGTTGTTCTTTTGCGAACATAACGAAAAAAAAAAAAAAAAATGTTTGTCCTCACCGTTCGATACAGCCAACAGTAGATTGAGCTTCCCAGTTGTGCGAAATTTTTTTAATTAAGGACTAAATCCTTTTCATTTGAAAAAGAGGACAGAGGACGAAAAACATAAAAAGAAGGACTTTTTAGTCCTGTAATGTCTTTTTTCGTTTAGGAGGGCAGAGCGTTGAAAATGAAGACTGCTCTCTTAAAAAGAGAATGTCTGGTCACACTACCTAAGATTAGAATGATTTTACGTTTTTAAATTGATATACGTATATATTTTTTTTCGGTAACACCGTATACTGTAAGAATTCTCTCTATATTTAGACCGAAATTTTACTCGCCACAGTAAAATTTCCACTCGCCAATGGCGAGCTGGCGAGCGGAAATTTCGCGCCCTGTATAATATATATATATATATATATATCAGGGATGGAACACGGGCGCAGAATTCATACCACTATCAATGTAAGAAAATTGTCTACTTCTTAAATCGACGATATTATAGGTAGAGAAATTTCTTAAACGGATTCCGGTATGAATTCTGCGCCCGTGTTCCATCTCTGATATATATATATATATATATCAAATTCTTTCTCAAATACTGTTTTTTAACTAATTTAATAGCATACTGACATTAAAAAAAAATCAGCTTACTTAAAAAATACTATGAATGTTATTATTATTTTAGCTTCTTCTCCTCCTCCTCTCGAAAAAAAAAAAAAAAGTTGGAATTTTTGATCTTGCAATACCTTTGGCCGGTAGAATATACTTTATTTAGCAGGTGATAATTCTTCTCCTTTCTAAAGTGTATAAATCTATGTTTTTTGTATCTTTATTTTTTTACTTTCTATCTCGAACATTTAAAATTAACATGATTACTTCGCAGGAGGTTTCCACTCACAGGAGAACTTAAAAACTTTTAAAATAAAGAACTTGCTCTGGTTAAGCATTTTTGAAATAGGTTAATTAGTTTTTGTAAAAATATGGAAAAATTTTATAATAATATTTTTTGAATGAACTATTTCAAAAAAGATTTTAAAATAAATTATGAGGGAGAAGAGGTACTTTTTCAAAATAAAAATGCACAGTTCTTTTGGAACCTTGGATTTTTATTGTGCATTGAAGAAAGATTTAAGAATTGATGTGTTTTATGGGCGGGACTTACATAACCTTTCCATGATACTTTAATTTATTTATTAATCATTTTAACTTCATTATTATTCTCCAATCAGCTGTTATTTTTCTTTATCTTCCTTAGTTTTCTGCACTTACTTCTGAGAACAAAATTCCCAAAAAACATATGTGTATTATAGTAATTAAATAAGCAGTGTATTTTACAGTATAAAATTAATGCTTAAATAATAGAGCTAAAAGCACGTGCCTTATTTTTTACCATATTATGACCGATAATTTTATTAACCATTTGACAATGGTAAAACTATACACAACTAGTAAGGGAAAAAAAAAAAAAAATTATCCCCATTCATCAATTTTTGAAGGGGGAACGCGTATTAAGATAGTTTACCACGATTACAGTTTTTAATCTATTAGTAATTCTAGGGCAACTGTAGTGTCAGTCACACACAGGGATATTTCATATTCCACTACTATTTTCTAACAATAACCACTATCATATTGAAGAGGGGACAATACCTAACCCCGTGAACAGCCGTTGCCAATGTTATTCTATGGAAAAATTTGTTCCCATAATTACTCATTACCTAATGTGTTTCATTTAATTCCGTTTTCACAGTCATCAGAAAATTCATAACCGTTTAATTGAGTACTAATTAAATATATATATATATATTATTATTATTATTATTATTATTATTATTATTATTTTAATTTTTGCATTTAAATTCCGAGTTTTAAAATGCTGTTTTTCACAGAGTGCATTTTCTCACTCGAAAATATTCCCTGTGCCATTTGTTACGTCCTGTGCCATTTGTTTTAGAAAAAAACCTCCTGAGTTTTTTTTTGTTTTGTTTTTTAATAAAATGGTGAGGAAAAATGGCGGGTATTAACAGTGTGTTCTGGAATAAGTTAATATCTTTGATTGTCTGAAAGATTACATTTTAAACCCTCAAAAATTACCCTTGAGTTAGTTTGAGGTTACCCCTGGGTATTTTCCCAGTCATATTTTTTAAGGTAAAAAAAGTACTAGCCACCACCAAACTGCGTATAACATATTTGGAAATACGTACTAAATAAATGAACATATTATTCAGACATTTATTTTCAATCTATTTCCTTTAATAAAAAATGTGAATCCTATTGACATGTCTATAGTCCATGTCTTTACAAAAATAAATGACCGCTAAGGCGTTGAATAAGAAATCTGGTGACGGGAAATAAGTACCGTATTAACTCTAGCTTTAGTTAAATTCCTGGATAAAAATAAAATATATATATATGGTGTGAAAGAACCACACGACTTCCATTACCCACTATTACACGTACTATATATACTTTTGGGTGATAATGTGAACAAAAGACATAAAACTGACCCAACAAAGTAAACACCTAAAAATTTTCCTGTAAAAGATCGTTGATACGCTCGTAAAGACATATAATTGAAATTTATTTCGCGAGTTTAAAAAATAAGAAAAAAAAATCGGTAGAACTATTTTTTGAAACACCAATTTCCAAGGTCTGAAACTGACCTACATAATCAAGATTATTGTTAATTTTTCTGTAACAACCCCGTAATGCATTCAAAGATATCTAAAATGAGTTTATGTAACAATTTTCAAGAAAATCAGTTGAGCTGTTTTTGAGATACTGACTTTTATCAAAACTTGACATACTCAATTTTTGACCGGAAATAACAATTACATACAAAAGGTTATTTGGGTTAATATGGCGAGTTTGAAAAAAATCCCTTCAGATGTTTTTGAAGGAAAGCACTTGCGATACCTGAAATTGCGTTATTTATACAGGACGCCTATCAATTTTCCTGAACTAACCAACTGTATCATTCGAAAGGATACCTATTAGAGTGTTTATAGAGCAACTTTCAAAAAATCGTTAAAGTCGTTTTTGAGACAGAGACTTACGGTCCTACTTCCGGTTTCCAATGTCCCACTTGCACTTTTCTAATTTTCACCAAAAGTTAGAAAATTCATCTGCACACCAGACCTGTCTCAATTCTGAAGTTTAGTAGTTCTATCTTTATTAGTTTCGGAGATATAATAGGCAGAAGATTCTACCCACACATATTGACCAGTTGCCAAAACCCAATTTTTTGGACTCAGGAGACCTTAAAAAGTGTAAATCAGGTGAAAACTCGATAACGAATTTTTGGATCGAATACAATGCTTCCATTACCTACGGTAGTCGAGTTATGGAAATAAAAATGATTGAATATTGTAATAATGTAATTATAAGAAATTTTGAGTAGTAATATTATATACATAAAATGTATAATCGTATAAGAAATGGCTGAAAGTTAAGATTAAGATTTAACTAATGTAGGTCCGCCAAGGCAATGGTTGGATCTACGTTGAAACAGGAGTCAGAAAAAATATAACATGCTGATGATTGCTTCCTACGGTAGGGTTTTTCAGCTACGTATTTGCGTATGGAGAGGGGGAGAGGACACTTTTAATCAACTGATAGACATTTTAAAAGACTTTTCTGAAAACGCAATATATCTAAACAGCTCCATTTATTTTTTTAATACAATATATTTGATATATTATTTTTTAACTATAAGCGTTCCACTATTGTTAAAATTCTCATTTATCGCTTGTCGATCCTTTGCTAAGGATTGTTCCCTTTGCTGTTCCTTAAACTGTTTTAGTTTAATGGTAACAACTGATAAATACTAATTATAATTTTTCAGTATTTAATTCATTTTAATTTTAGATGCTTAAATGGATATAACAGGAACCTCGAGTTCATTCCAGTTGTTCATTGACTTCAACATTAAAAAAAGGAAAACTGTAATTCAAATCCAAAATCTTATCAGATCAAAAACATTTCTTTATTTTGAAATTACGATAATGTTAATTTACTCTCTAGGATAAATAAATAAATAAAAAAAAAATGCATCAAGAAAGAGTAATGCCAATTGGACACAAATTGACATGCATACAGGTTTCGATGGAAAATACAAAATTTTAAATTTGTTTTTTTGAAATCGAATGAGCATGTGATGCTACAGCGCATATTAAATGCACAATTGGAAAAATATTAAAGAGGAGAAATTTTGATTCCGTGTCATAAATTCTTTCAGAATTTTATTCCGTGTGGTTAAATAGACAGGAACTATGCCTCGCTTACAGGTGCGCAAACAATGTGCGCAGATGTCAGCATTTGAGAGAGGTGAGTAGTTGGATTCAAAGAAGCTGGTTGCTCTAATCTGCGAATTGTTTTACAAATGGTTAGGTGCAATACCACTATTAGACCATATTGGCAGGAATGGGCGAACCATGGCTGAACACAGAGTCAGGGAGGAAATGGTCGGCCTTGAGAGAGGACAGAACATGATAATTCATCAATCATCAGAGCGGTACTCAAAGACCCAAATTCATCATTATCATCTATCCTGCGTGCAACTGGTACTTCAGTGACTTCAAAGACTATTAACAGGCGGCTCAGAAAAATGGAGTTGAGCTCACGCAGTCCTTTGTTCAGAATACTATTACACTTTGTATATCGACAAGCACGTTTGCAGTGTTATCGGGATGGTTCGAACTGGAATGTACTGAATGGAGTATAATTGTTTTGAGGGATGAGTCCCACTCCGATCTGAGCCCCGATATCCAGCAAAGACGCGTCTGCAGACGCCCCGAAGAAAAGGAGGTTTCCAACCTGACTGTCTCCAGCTATACGGCCCGACAACCAGGAGTGATAGTCTGGCGTGTCATTTCATTTCATAACAGGACCCCTTTAGTTTTCATCCATGGCATCTTTACAGCACAGCGGTATGTCCACGACATTCTACGTGCCGTAGTGTTTTCCTTTATATCATGCAATCCTGATCGTATATTTCAGCGTGACAATACCAGCCCGCGCACATCTCTCTCCCTTAGAGGATGTTTGGAGCATCATGAAAAGGATCCTGACACCAGCTTGGGATTTTGCCAATTTAATGCACCAATTGGACAACATTTGACACGATATCTTGCAGGAGCACATCTGCCAACTCTATTAATTAATGGCAAGCCGAATAACTGCTTCCATGAGACCAGAATTGGACCAACAGGTTTTGACTTGTTTACTTTGTGAAACCCTTTCTGTTGATAAAATCATCCAAATTTTCTGAAACTGTAATCATTTCCTTTTCTAGACATGAGCATCACATCTACCAATTTTTGTCCCATTCGGAAAATTATTTCTTGGTGCGTCTTTTTTTGTTTGTTTGTTTGTTTTAGAGTATATTTCTGTTTCTTTAGAGGCTCGTATTACATGCGTTTAAAATCATCACTGAAAATTTATTAAATGAAAGAAATCAGGAATATGAAATATAATCAACAGAATATTTTTTAAGGGATAGATACGATAATAGTAATATTAATAATAATAATAATGAAATTTTCTAAATAATATATAGATATAGATATATTGCTTTTAATTTGCATAATTTTTTGTGATGCACTGATTTGACCATAAAATTTCTCAATGCCAAAAATACATACAATTCTTATTTCCATTTACGTTCTGAGAAACGGGTACAACAGCTAGTAAATAAAAGATGGCCAAGGGTGTCCCATCGTAGCCTCCTAAACTAGATACCTTCCGCTTGGCTCGGAAACTTGGGAACAGTTCAAGCTCTAGACAGCGCCACCTGGTACAGACTGCGCGACTTTTTATTCAACAGCCACTAAAAAATTTTTAAAGTGAGATTTGATATCCATAAAAAGTGAATAGAATCGAAGAAATGTCGATTATATATATCATATATCACTTCTTAAAATTATTGGTGACAAATGAATAAAGAAGTCGCAAAATCTGTACTAGGTGGCGCCCTCTACCGTTTGAACTGTCTCCAAGTTTCCGAGCCATGCGGAAGGCATCTAGTTTAGGAGGCTATGGTCCCATACTAAAGCTGTACCTTTTCTTTAATATTAAACTGCCTCGAAAATACATTAATTTTTTTCTATATTGAATTTTCGTCAAATGCTGATACATGGCGGTATCGATAACAGGGAATCAGTCAATATATATGCGATATAAAATAGAGAAAAATAACTATATTTTGGAACAGCTTTAGTAGCTCCACTTGGCGAAACTTGAAATTTGACACCGAAGTAGCCCGGTTGTTTCTCACCAAGGTCTTTTTTAACGTAACTGCGATAACCATTTTAATTCATCTCCAGAATGGGACAAAAATTTAAATATCAGCAAGATGTTACTGTGGTAAAGATGTACCCAAGTCATTTAAAGAACACAGTTCTTTGGGATAAATTAATATTACTTTACTTACAAATTACTTTAAAATTGGCAAACGTACAAAAAAATTTGTTTAGAATATGGAAACTGTATAATAGCATATTAACTTTTATCCGTAGACTTATTATTATAGTAGACGGCTTTATTACAGGAAAGTATGTCAAAGATGAGTCAACTGATTACAAGGAAAAGGTTAACTTTTTTGGCAATCATCACGTTATTGGCGATTACTTGTTTTTAATGTTATTTTTTTTTTTTTTAATTATATATTTGTATTTCATAATTTTATCTATCTATTTTGTATTTTAGCGTAAACATGAATACTTAAAAAATATTTATATACATTTATATATAGTGATGGTGGTAGTATTGAAAGAATTTTAATACACCAAAATCAGTATGAAAGTTAAGTACACATTTTATGATTGATATATATAATAGCTTCAATACTTATATGAATAAATATTATGCTCAGAACGGGGTAAAAACCGCCAATTTAGCCATGTAAGTTACTTGACTGCGCTCGGATTTTCTACGCCGTGGTACATTCATGGCCTCGGCTGACCGTCTTTCCACTACTACTAGTACAATGGCTCCCTGAGGCAGCCATGCTAGTACAAAGAGTAGAGAGTCTTTCACTGCAGACACTGTTAAAAGATGTCAGGACTATGCAATTCAGTGACTTTTTTTTTCCGATTTGAGTGTTGCGTGGAAGGATCTTGTTCCTGTCTTCGACTGCGCAGCTTCTTTTCAATCGAACTCTAAACTGCAGAGGAAAAACGTTGAAAATAAATGCTTCCTTTTTTAAACTGTCTTTCATATTACAGTTCAAAATCTAGACAAATGATCCTAGATAATTCGTACTATTATTAGAAGCAGAGGTTAGCTTTCCATAGAATTGAAATTAAATTATATCTGTAATGAAGTCAATAAACATCATTTTAGTTACAATTCATAGCTATTGGGAATTCTTGTGTTGTGGCCAGGAGTTATTTTTCGTGCGGAGATCTGGTTGATGGGGTAAATAAATCCTTTTAAGTTGATTAGTATTTAAATAATGGGATTAATAGTTGAGAAAAAATTCTGATTAATTTGAAAACAAATTAGCAGTTTGAAATCATTTCATTTAATGTGTTTAATCGTTTAACAGTTGGACTGAACTCATAATCAGACTATTTTCGTTTCGGTTTTGGAATAACTCATTCTACAGTTAAGTAAATTATTAGTCGGAAATCGATGGCTATATAGTCATTGCTGGTCCATCGACTCGAATGAGCTATTAATTAGTTAATCAATTATTTTATTAATTGGTAAGTAATGAACAATCAATAACTGACAGTTGATAACGAATTCGTGAATAATTATTATTAATAATTTCAAATTAAGTTGATTAATAGCAATTTTAATAAAATATATAAAATAAAATTGATAATTGATAATAAGTTCAATAAGTAAAATGAAAAGTAAATTGTTCTTAAATCAAGTTCAGGATACCGAAACCTGTTACTTTCGGTTTTCGGTTTTGTTTTAGCATGTAAGTAGCTACTGTTGATTTTATAAACTTAGATTAAATGATAAATAATAAGTATTTAGGTAAATTCTTTATGCATAGTTAATATCTTATCAAATTATTTAGTCTGTTATATATATATATATATATATATATATTCTTTGACATGTGTTTAATTCTTTTTTATCTTTTGTTCTTATTCTTTAAGTGTTACTTCTTGATCTACAGAGTCATAAAATTAATACAATCGGTTAAAATTTAATGTAATTCCAGTTATTCGTAAATAGTTTTGCTTTAAAATGGGTAGAAAAGGACTGGCAAAAAGAAATAAATCGAAACAAAGTGTGTCATTCCCAAAATCGAAAGAAATAATAAAATTTGAAAATGTTTGTAGGGGAATCGAATTTATTAATTCCAAAGGTAATGCGTGTGATAGCAGTGACCAAAATAGAATAACAATACTGAAGGATACGATAAATGTATTGAAGACGAAATTAGATGAAATTGTTGCAAATATTTCAGATGAGGAAAACGAGGACAATTTTGAGGAGGTATTAAAAAGTCGAGACTCCTTATTGGAACTGTCAGTTACTCTGGAGAGTAAATCGCAAAGCAATAAAACAAATGTAAATTATGATGTGCTTGCTAACTCGGTCACTCCCGTGAATTCTCACATCAGTCTCCTTAAACTTGAAATTCCTTTTTTCTATGGGGAAAGTGAGCCTTGGTTGTTATTTAAGGAATCATTCAAATCATCCATTTTGGACAATGAAAATCTTGGTGATGTTGAAAAGCTGCAATATCTTCAATCTTGTGTTAGAGGCAGTGCGGCAAAACTTATTCGTGGATTTTCTTTACAATCGGAACATATTAAACACTGTTGGAAAATTCTTAGCAATCAATAGGAGAAAAAGCGCCAGTTAGCTATCACTCAAATAGGTATTTTCTGAGACTGTCAACAAAGCAGATGATTCCAAATCGTTATTTAATTTAATCGACACATGTAATGAAGCGGTGTGAAATGTATCGACACTTGGGCTTGGAATCGAACCCTTTTAGAAATCTGATGGTCATTAACCTTACGATTTCTAAAATAATCAATCCGTTAGGAATAGGTGGGTATAAAAAATACCCAAACCATTGCCGATTTAAATTTGTTTGCGCATTCAGTGAAAGAGAAGCATCGAGTCAAATAAAAATCGAGAATAAATCAGGAATATTTAAGAAACCGGTGGAAGCTAATGGTACAAAACTAAATAAATCAATATAATATAGTATAATATAGTACAATAAATAAATAAAAAATACATTGTAAAGAATTTAAAGAGAATGAATGCTTAGCCTGTTTCCAAGTCCATCAATTATTGAAATGTCCCAAATTTAATAAAATCAAAGTTCAGGAAAGAGGGAACTTAGTTATATCTAAAGCTTTATCTAAAAACTGTTTGAGAGCTTACCATCAACCACGACAATGTAGGACAAATATTAAATATAAAGTTTGGTCAAAGTCACATCATACTCTTTTGCACATTTATATACCGAATTCTGCAGATCAGGGAGGTGACACGATTACCGAATCGGTCTCAAATAGTCCTCATTCTGAGTCCAAATATCAAAATCTTTTATAAATGACAATTGTTCTCCTTCTTAAAGTGTATAATCGATGTATTTGTGCACCTTTATATGTTTATTCTCTATTTTCCACATTTAGAATTAACAAGATCACTTTACAGAAGGTTTCCACTGACAATATATATATATATATATATATATATATATATATATATAACTTTTATAATAAAGAACTTGTATATATAAGTGTCTTGGCTAAGCAGTTTTTGAAATAGGTTAATCAGTGTTTGTAAGAAACCAGTAGAATTAAAAAATTAAATATGACAATTGTTCTCCTTCTTAAAGTGTATAATCGATGTATTTGTGCACCTTTATATGTTTATTCTCTATTTTCCACATTTAGAATTAACAAGATCACTTTACAGAAGGTTTCCACTGACAAAATATATATATATAACTTTTATAATAAAGAACTTGTATATATAAAAGTCTTGGCTAAGCAGTTTTTGAAATAGGTTAATCAGTGTTTGTAAGAAACCAGTAGAATTAAAAAATTAAATATGACAATTGTTCTCCTTCTTAAAGTGTATAATCGATGTATTTGTGCACCTTTATATGTTTATTCTCTATTTTCCACATTTAGAATTAACAAGATCACTTTACAGAAGGTTTCCACTGACAATATATATATATATATATATATATATATAACTTTTATAATAAAGAACTTGTATATATAAAAGTCTTGGCTAAGCAGTTTTTGAAATAGGTTAATCAGTGTTTGTAAGAAACCAGTAGAATTAAAAAATTAAATCTTAACATAACAATTTTTAAATAAAGTGCAGGGATGGAACACGGGAGCAGAATTCATACCGGAATCCGTTTAAGAAATTTCTCTACCTATAATATCGTCGATTTAAGAAGTAGAAAATTTTCTTACATTGATAGTGGTATGAATTCTGCGCCCGTGTTCCATCCCTGAAAGTGCTTCAAAAAGTTCCTCACGGTAAAGTATAATGTAGAAGAGGAACCTTTTCAAAAGAAAAATGCAAAGTTATTTTGGGCCATAGTTATACATGCATATCTGCCAACATCCTAACTATAAGTCCGGAGTATTATTAGAACCTGCTTTTTATTTCATAATAGTCTTTTTTTTTTTTTCTTTTTTTCATCGTTAATACATTTGGCGAGAATTACTCTAAAAATTAAGTGGTGTAGAAAAATGGGCGTGTACTAGCAATCCACCGGATTATTGATTAAGGTGTTGGCAGCTATCAGGGGTCGTATTACCCGCCCTTTTTTCAGGACACTGTCAGAAATTTTTGCTTTTTTTGCCACCACTTATTTCATGAAGAAATGTTTACAGTATTAGGTAGATTCCTTATAGGAAATCTACCTGTTGCAATGGTCTTCATGACACGATTTCTGGAAAATTTCCTCATATCTTCACCGAACATGACCCCTAGAACCCAAAACCTCAAAAGTTTATATGTATATATATATATATGTATGTATGTATAACGCTTTTTCCCATGTTAAGTTGTGAACACGATAACTAGAGTAATTTTTATTTAAATTTAACCAGCTCAGGTTATGTTGTCAGGACAGTAAAAATCTCGGTCGAGTTCGTAGATGGGGTAATGATTCTCAAAGGGGGTGGAAATGCTGCTGGGTGGAAGTTTTCATTTGCCCATAATTTCTTTAATATTGAAAATAGGAAAAAATTTCAAATCAGACGATATACCGCCTTACCCTAAAGAACAAATTTTGTATTTAAACGTTTTCGATAGCTTCAATTGCTTAGAAGTTACAAGCCAAAAAGTTATTTTTCGTCAATTGTTCTATATAGTCGACATTTGCTATATAGCTTTCATGGCAAAAATGTATAATCTGACGCTTATGTCACGTGCAAATGATAATAAAAAATTATTATATTGTTTAAAAACAATATAATAATCTGATTAAATATATATATATATATATTTAATTTAACAGAAAATATGACGTCACAATTACAACAATGTACTGAGAAAAATGAAATAAAACTTTATCCGTGATTTTAAACATATAAAATAAAAGTCAATAAATATATAAATAAATATATAAATAAAATCGACATATCTTAGGGCTAAGCAGATTTAGACTTAGCTTTTTGCCACAGATGCTCGTAGAATAATAATAAAGGAAGAAGGAGCGTACGTGTTTTGGTTTCGGTTTGTAAAATCTAGGAATGCCGGGTATAGGATTGTAACAGTGCTTCCATCTGATTGGTTGGCGACTTGTTGGCGAGATTTTTGAATCGTCTCGTCTCTCTATCAATCAGTCTGCGAGGCAGCATCCACAACAAACAGCGATAAATGCGCTGAGGATGGGTGCCCTACTTCAAGGTTGAGAGGAGCAAAAGTAGCTTTCGCTGGCATTTCACTAGAAGGTGTTTGTAAGCATTAGAGTATTTGCGTGCTCCTTCTTCCTTTATTATTATTCTATGCAGATGCTATAATGTAAAAAAGAAATGTCATCGTAAAAAAGAAAAAAAAAATCGTGTAAATCGATGCTAAACGAATTAAACTGTCATTATAGAAAAAGTAATAAATTTGGGGACATTTAAGTATCATTCCTTTGACAAATGAAATAGGGACGATTTTTATGAATTTTCCTTTGAAGTTTATTTTCATAAAAACTTAAATTTAAATTAAAGTATTTCATTACTTGAATTCCCTTATTTTAATAAATAAAATTATACCATTTTAAAAAACTAAACAACACACTTTTATTGAAAAGTGAACTAATAAAGGTTTTAGAAAACTATTACATACTTTTAAATCTGTATTAAAAAAAATTAATTGTTGCCACTTAACGTTGTACAAATACATCCAAATCCTGTGTCACACACGATAGTTTTGTATAAGTATAAATTTTTGTTTGCCCCTGGAACTTGCATCTGGTGGGAAAAGTGCCTGGAAACACTTGTATATAGTATTGTCATAGATTATGAAATCGTGTACAAAATTTCAGGTCCTTCGAACGACAAGAAGTTCCTGAAAATTGAATTGCATAATTCCGTTACATACATTAATAGTTACATCATATCAAGTTAATAAAAGTGTGTTAATTGAAAACCATGTTAAACGCTTTAATTAATCATTTAAATATATAAAATTAAAATAATACGTCAATCTTAATACAAATATAGTTTGTGGTGAATAGTTTAGAATGCCAGTTTAGGCAAAAATTTAAAATTTAATGTTGAGAGTAATACGTTTCAGCTTCCTTTGACTTTTTATCTTCTGGAAACAAGATACTGGTGTTTGATGAGATATGAGGTTTTCACGTGGAAAGATAATATAATGACGCCAAAGCTGCCATTCTAAATCGCCCAGCTCGCCAAGTTTTGTCGTCATATAACGAATTTTGTCGCTAAGTCAAAAATTTCGTCGTAAACTATCAAATTTTGCTGCCAAATCTCAAATTTCATTGCTAAGTTGCAAGTTTTGCCACCAAAATCTCGCCAAATCATAGAATTTACTAAATTCGTAACAATTAACATTGAAATTTAGTGATGCCCAAATGGTCCAATGTTAACTGTTGTTAATAATAATGTTCCAGCTTATGTGAACCAAAGCAGTTTCACTTTACAAGTTTTACTCATCTGACAATAAGAATCACAAAAACACAGTACAAAACTTTCAATAATTCAGTAAAAATTCCAATGAAATAACTATCCAAAAACAGCTACCACTTAACTGTATTTGACTTGACTATAGCAACACCAAGCTCACCAGTGCTTGACTATAGTAAGGTCACAAGTGCATTTTCACGTTTCTACTATTTTTTCTTTTAAAAAAAAGATATTGAACAACAGTTATATGGATTAAAAAAAAAAAAAAAAAAAAAAAAAAAAAAGATTTAATTTTGATTCAGCTTGGGTTCAGAAAAAAATTCTTTAAAAAAAATAAGGGTACGAAATAAAGGCGGGGCTAAAATTTCTCCGGAATAAATTAAAATATTGGCAGCTATGTTAACGTAAAGAACCTTTAACGTAATAACCTTTGCTTTTAAGCTTGCCGAAAAGGGATTTTTTTTTTTTTTTATAGTATTGTGTCGTGATTGATTAGCATAGAGATTATTGTAGAAAAGTTGTGTTAGCAATAAAGACAAAAATGTGTAACTAATGAGAGTATCCTGTAAAGAGGGCGGAGATTTCCCATCTCTGAAGATGACCTGGAAAAAGGATGGGGAGTACGAACAGTGTTAAAAAAAGTATCTCACATAATATCTCAAGTTAATATTGTTTTTTTTTTTTTTTTTTTTTTTTTTAAATAGTAGTTATCTATTTTATATCTAAAACGCAGTGTTAATTTTCCGACAATCCGAGAGAGAAAACTATTGCTTCAGATTATTTTGTTTTGGTCTGAAATGAAAGATTTTAGACTAGAGATATATCAAATTCAGTTTATATGACCATAAATTTTACTAAATCTTTAACTACAGGTAAAACTACATATAATTAGAATGCATGACAAACGAAAAAAAAAAAAGAGTCCACTTTCATCAATTTTTGAATGTAAAAGACGTGATTATATAATTTACGGCGCCTACAATTTTTAATCTATCAAAAATTCCATGGTAAATCTAGTGTCAATCACACACAAGGATATTTCAGCTTCCACTACTATTTTTTGACAATAGCCACTATCATATTTAATCACAAAAATCTGCTGTAATACCTACTGAAATGTATTATTTTAGAAAAACGATTAA
Source organism: Salticus scenicus (assembly GCA_963930645.1). Taxonomy (NCBI): domain Eukaryota; kingdom Metazoa; phylum Arthropoda; class Arachnida; order Araneae; family Salticidae; genus Salticus; species Salticus scenicus. Next base: position 278,013,296 of record OZ005655.1, read on the forward strand.
AGGCAGGGCTTGCTGTTTAACTTCGAAAAATAGGCGGAGCCGCAAATAATATTTATATTCTGTTGACGACTGCCAGAATACAAAGCAGACATATTAAATCGCGTCCAGAGTTTTGTTCTTTTTTCTCTTCAGGAATGTGATATAAAATCAGATAGATCCATATCAGAGAATTGTTCATACCCAACTTCTTTTAATACCACTTTTCTTGAAGATTGTTTTTCTCCTAATTTAATCGTGATTATGTACTGGAGAAAATTTCCCTACAAATTAAATGGTGTGAAAAAAAAGCGGGTACTAACAGTGCTCCGAAATAAATTAAAAATGTTATCATGTCTGAAAATTTATATCTTAAGTAGAGGAAATAGGTGATTGAGAAATGGCATACCATCGATTTTAGCATTTGATAAATTTTTTAATAAAATAAAAATGATCTATAATCGTAATCATGTAATTATAAGTATTTGTGAGAAAGAATGTTACATAAAGAGTAGCTTTGAAGTCGATTCTTTCTGACGAAAATTTATGAGAAAGAACTTAAAATTTGATGTGCATGTTACTGTTAAACCGCAGAAGGATGATCCCTGGCGTCTTCTGCGCATGAGTGAAAAGGGTTGGTCCATTTATAAAATAGGAATGTCCGTAGTACCTAGGGATGTGTTTGTTTATTGGTATGAAAAAATTATAAACTCACTGATTACATTTCTTTTCCTTCTTTAAACTGATTCTTGAATATCTGGTTATATAAATATTTTACGATTAATTAAAAGAAAGAAAAACTCATAATATTATAAAGGGGATAGTTTTAAGGTATAACTTTAATATATCCCCATAGCTGAATTTGGCGATTTTTCTTTGGCGATATAATATGGCAGCGATATAATATGGCAGCCTATATGTTGTTTATTTTGGATTTATGATTTTATGATTTAGATTATGATTTTATCATTTATGATTTTTAGATTTATGATTTAGCCATAATCGCCAACAAAAAATTGCCAAATGTCGTTGTGGGATATATTAAAGTTGTTCTTTGAAGTGTGTAACACTAATTTAAAAATTATGTCAATTATTATTTACAAACTAGTATATAACCCCTTAAAAAGTGACGAAATGTGAAATGAATTAAGGTAGTGAATCAACGAATTCTTTGCCAGCTTCGCTGGTCACTATATTTAAAGGGGACTAATGTGCAAGTCGTACCTGACGGGGAAGTTAAATCTTATTTCTTGAAGAATTCTTCTCAAAGTTTCTCTTTGATACTTAAAATTTATCTTTTCTTTAAGTACAGGAATTAATTTGGCAATTGTAGATACGATCTTATTTACTGCGTAAAACTCATGTACTGTTCTTCGAATAATATCGCAATCAAAATTCTCCAGAGAAATGTTTTCGATGGTACTGTTCTTTTGCCGCTTTTTTGGTGATACAAACATTGGATTGTCTTCTCCTTTTGATGCTCTACGTATTCTTTATCGTGGCTTCTGATATATTCGTTATTTCACTCGTACGTTTCATTGATTGGGAAAGTGGAACAATAGCTTCTCCTTCTAAAGCTTCGTTATCGCAAAACTTAATGACATTATGTAGAGCTTCGTTTCACTATGAAGAGGTTTAATCCGAGAACTCGTGCCACATGTACGATTCATTTCCAATATAAACAGACTGTTATACAGTAAGAAGTAAAAGAAAACAAAGCAGGAGTATTAATTATTCTACTCATAACAGAGGAAACAAGAATAATAGAAAAATTTCCCCTCTCTCTTCATTGCTGTGTCTCCCAGAGCGTGAGTGGAATCGTCCTGGCACTTTGCCAACCAGGTATCAATCTTCGGCGAGCGCACAGTACCTATTTTTTTTTTCACTTTTATATTTCGACACCAGTAATTTCTGTACAACTGTTATTATTAATATTTTGCAGCTTATGCATATGCTGTAGAGTAGAGATACATATTTCTTGTAAAGCGTAAGTTCGCCAATGGATGGATTTACGTCGAAAAAAACCGAATGATAAAGATGCCTTCAAGCTCTGGCAACTTGCTAAGCGGCAAGTGCAGCTAGCTCTATTGATATTTCTTTGATGTGGTATTTGAGTCGTCGCTCGTTGGAGGTATCGCTCACAAACCTGCTAGTGATATAATTGCATCTGGACTAGGGTCTCTTTTGTAAAAAAGTAATGTCCTTCATTGTAAACATGTGCAAAATTTCAAGGGTTACTTTCGGACAATGGGTAAATTATGACTTTTGAAGCTCTACATCGTTGCCAGAGTTTGAAGGCAGCTTAACTGTCCATCGTGGATTACGGTAAAAGTCCGAAACGAAAGCGTTAAAGGAATTTTATGGCTGTATCACACGAGAGATTTTCGCTCAACATTTTACTAAACACAACATTATACCCAACGCACTCAGCCTGGACAGGACAGCACATTTTTGGATGACCAGCTTTTACGACGGGCTTTAGAAAAAGTTGACTATGTTCAGCGTGTTCATAAAAATTGACCAATAGGAGAGATGCACAGATTATTTTCCTGGAATACTCTTTGTGAGTTCTAACATAAGGCTCCTATATGATACGAGCTGGCGTAGTGTCTGCCATTTTCTAGACCATCTGGGGAAACGCTGGCGGTAGAAAAAGCTAGGTTACCTGATTAGCGTTGTTATCGCCTTTAAAATTCCACCCAGATCATGTGAGCTAGAACTTCTTATCACGAAACAAACAAGTTGGAAATTTTAAGAACATCGCCAACATTCTCAAAACTGCAACCCTTCACGTTAAAAGAAATGTTATTTTAAAGTTAATTTTTAAAGAATTTAAAAACAATAACATAAAAAAAAACAGTGCATTCATATTAAATTTGTCAAAGAACTTTAAAAATAAAATGACATAAGTTGAAAATAACAGAAATCTTGCGCTACAAATTTGTGCTCCTGCTCCGGGTATCAATGAGTTACATCTGCAATTTATAATCCCCTTTTTCCTTCTTTCTGGATTAGAAGAAAATATAAATAGGCGGTGCCCTTTTCTGGAGTTATTCATGCAATTTATTGCCGAAAAATCGCCAATAACAAATCGTCAGCCGGTCTTGTGGGCGAGCAAATGGCGGATGCGTCAGCCTATTAATGTAAGAGTTCTAACCTTTACAGAAGGAATACTTCGCACTATCAGTTTAGGGTAACCCTACGGACAGCTGATCAGTTTTCTCGTTCGTTCAGCTTCCCCAACTTTGAACGCCGCTGAGTGAACATGTTGAGTATAATGTTGTGTTGAGTATATATGCTCCCGTGTGATATGGCCATCAAGTTTTTATAATATTTTTGAAGTTAACCCTTTGCGCTCGGCATATTTTCCTATTTTGAACAGTAAGACACGCCTTTTGGTGTTCCTTTAAAACGTCACACATATAGTTTCCAACTTCAGTGATGGAACACGGGCGCAGAATTCATACCACTACCAATGTCAGGAAATTTTCTACCTCTTATATCAACGATATTATAGGTAGAGAAATTTCGTACACAGATTCCGGTATGAATTCTGCGCCCGTGTTCCATCCCTGCAACTTACTACCTTTTGGCTACCGAAAAATTGTAATAATTTGTTTTATTTTACTTCATCATTAAATAAAATAAATCTTTCTGTTAAAATTTTCCGATAGCCGAAAGATAGCCTATAGCTACACGTTTTAGAAAAATAATATTTCATTTGCAGAGGAACACCTTAAGGCGTGGCTCGATTTTTTATTGTCCTCTCAGAAGGGACATACGAGCGATAAGGGTTAAATATGTTTTTAATATGCACTTAAAAGGATAAATTCTCACAAGATGTCAATAAATAACAAATATAATCAACAGGGTATTTTACAGAAATATAAACAAACGAACAAAAAAAAAAACTTGCGTCAATCTACCCGTATTTTTTCGTGTGTTAGAAAAGATATCCAAATTTATGAATCATACTGATATGTAAAATAACACTTTGACACGATATCGGTACACATAAAACTGATAGCTATTATCGATAGCCATTAGTTACAGTATGTCAGCAGTGTATATGTTATGTTTCTATCACGTCTCGTTTTTGAGGTATAAGCCATTATTCAAACAGCAAATCTGCATTTTAATAAACCAAAGGGCGGGATTATGTCTTCAAAGAGGCGGAGTTTTCACAACAACAAACGAATAGCTACTTTGCAATAAACGTTCCAAAAAAAAAAAGGGACGTGTTAGAAAAATATGCGTATATGTTCCTATTCATCGATAAGTACTGATGAATAAGTAGGTTGGTTGGTTGGTTGATTCCCGTTTATTGGCACAAGGTCCACAGTAGGACATACTGCGCCAAACAAAAGTATAAAAAAATAAAGAATAAAGACTAGCTTCTGGATGGGTAAAAAAAAAAACACATTTAAAGTTAAAACAAGAGTATGTAAAATGTTAAAATATAAAAAAAGACAAATATTTAAAAATAATAGAAAACAGAGTAAACAGTGTACAAGATAAAATGATGTAAAAAGTTATGAACAGTGTATATAATAAAAACAGGTGAACAGTGGAAATAATAAAATCAGATGTCGTAATAAAAACCAGATTCTTTTAAAAAAATTGTCAATTGATAATGAGGATTCATATCTAGAAGGCTAGTCAGACTTGGTGAAGATGAATTAAAATGCTGTTGATACAGATGACAAAGGCAAGGGCAGTCAGTGAGAATATGGCGAATGGTAAGGACACTAAAATGACATCTGGGACAAGTAGGCTTTTGTTGTCCTAATAGTAAGCGTTTATGAGTAAGTCTTGAATGCCCAATTCTCAGACGAGTAATAATAACGTCATATTTTCTAGGAGAGAGCGTAGGCCACATTCCAATTTGAGCTTTAATTTCATGTAATTTATTATTATTTTGATTATTCCACTCCCAATGAATAAGTAGGAAAATATGGAATGGGTACTTAATTTTTTTTCTAACGCAGTGTAATGTTATATGAGTAGTAGTTTCAATTTTTGTATGTGTACTGTGAAAAATAAGAAACTGAATATATCTGAACACGGCCAGACTCGATCGACGCTAAGCAGCGTCGATCGAGTCTGGCCGTGATCTGAACCAAATTTATTATAGAAAATATTGATTAGACAGGAATTTAATAAAATGGAGAAATACTATCGGAAAAACCCCAAAGACGTAAAAGAAATCTTTAGTCCTTTAAAACTGTAGCTCCAAAGTGATTACAAATGTAAATGTGTGTAGTGGGCGTGTACTACAGATAAAGCAAATGAAAACAACAAACAAAAATGAGTTACAAATCTTACATATTTTTTGTGCAATATTTCTTTTCAACGTTTTATACAGTATTTTCACGTCAGAAAATATAATAATGAGAGTGTTTGTTACCGGTTTTCGTCTAATAACTTTAATAAAATTAAAACATGTAGAGTCGGAGGGGGGGGGGACGCAGCACCCGCTGTAATTTCGTTATTAATTGACGCAGGAACATCTAATAGACATAATTCAACAAGAAATTAAATGCACTTTCTGAAAATTTTGTCGAATTTTGAACTAATTTTGAATTTTACCTACCTATTGAAATATATTTTATATAGAAGAAAGTAATAAGTGCCAATTTTGATTTTTTTCAATAGCAACACCCAATTTCGACTTCATATTCGAATTTTTGAGAGTCCGGAAAAAATGTGTTAGGGGGTTATCTGAAAATGTAGAAAAATAAAAATAAGATCCCACAAAAATTAGATAAGATTTTACTTTTTCACCAATAAAGCTTAAATTTTCTTTCGTAGGTGTGACATATACGAACTGAAATAATATACAACAACGCATAAACTAAATCTTTTCGGATAAATTATTGTAAGGTTTCATGAAGTAAATATTAAACAATTTTAATCGCACTTACCAGTTATGGGTCAATTGAACTCTTTGAAAATGTACGATTTGTTTTATAAATTCTAGAAAATATAATTTCTTAATTAACGCTTTCGCGACTGTTGACGTAGATTCGCGTCATTTGAAAATCTGTATCTCTGAAAGTGGGCGTTTCTTCCGTATGTTTTGTGTTACTCATTTTTTGAGTATGTATAGTGTTCATATTTTTGCAATAAAATATACTATGGATAGAAATATATTGATTAGAAAGAATATAATTATAATGTATATCCATTTGTAATGTAATTGTGATAACAGAAAATTTGTTCTGAAATATTTTATTTGGAGAGAATAACGCCGTAGGCGGACCTTACTGTCAAAAAGACAAAATCCAGCGGTCGTAAAAGTGTTAAAATATAATTATAAAAGTTGAAATATATATATATATATATATTTAAATATAAAGTTAAAATATATTTATAAAATTTTAAATACTAAAATATCCTTCAGATAATAATCCTTTCCCCTACAAAAAATACAATAAAAGAAAAGAAATAAATAAAAAGGAAAGAAAATAAAATAAAAAAATAAAGCAATATAAGAAGTAAATGATTAAGACTTTAACAATGACGGTAGTTAACACTTCCGTGACCGCTGACGTAGATTCACGTCATTTGAAAACTTGTAACTCCTCCAGTGGGCGGTTCTTTCACAATTTGTATATTATTTATTTCTTAAATATATACCAATATGCATACTTTAAGAATGAAATATGCTATGGATACAAATACTTTGATAAGAAAGAATATAATTATAATACATATCGTTTTGTAATATAAATATGAAACAAAAAATTTGGTTCTGAAATATTGTAGCTTAGGAGAATGACGCCGCCTACAGGCGGACCTCACTTGCAAAACGACAAATACATGCGGTCACGAAAATGTTAAGAAACGATTTTACAAGTCTGTCTTGCATTCCAATCCCATTCTTTTTTTTTTTTTTTTTAATTGACAATTTTTACATTCGACCTATTTTTCTATTTTAAACAATAAACCTCGCCTATTTAGTTTTTTTTTTTTTCTAGTGTTCGTTTAAAGGATTCAAAATTGATCACCAGTAATCGATGAAGTAATTACTACTTGTGTATATTATTGTCAACGTAAAATAAGGGGTTTAAGACCAAAGCTCAAAGTCACATTTACTTTTCTTTTCGGTATAGTATTTTGTTTTGGAGAAAGATGAAAGGCGGGGCTTGTCTTCTGCAGAAAACAGGAATGCCTAAAAATCATCATTTTTGTTTCATTTCTTTGCGTTTGATGTTGTTGTTATATAATTTGACCCGTAAATAAAAAATAAAAATATTTTGTTTAATTTTCTATGTTGTTTTTTAAGATTTGCTTCGTTATCTCATGCAAAACTTTATAAGAGACGACCCCTAAACCACTCCAAAAGAAAGATTTATTTATATCTCGAAAACTAATAACTGGAATGAGCTGCAAATTTGCACACCCATATTTTTCATCATTAGGATTCATTTTAAGAAAAAATTAATATAGGTCATAATTCATAATTTTTATGAATGATTCATAATTTTTATATATATATATATATATATATATATATATATATATATATATATCGATCAAGTTATTTTTTGTGAAGATAGTAATAAAAGTTTGAAATATGAATTTAACATTAGCACCTTTAAACTTTGAATGCTTATAACTCTGTGAAAAAATAAGTAAAATATACAACCAATATACTTTTCGCGTTGTCATGATTCCAGGAATTCAAATGTAAAATAAAAATGGGGCATTAAACATTGAAAAAAACAAAGTTGGTGCGCTTTTTAATATGTAGACGACCCCCGAATTCAAAATTTCACTTCATTTTCTGAAACTACTCACAATTCCCCGTCGAATGATACCTATTACAATTTTGTGCATCGATAAGTAACGAAATTACGTCGAGTGCTGTTTTTTTTTTTTTTCCCGACTGTACATATTACGAGCTCAATATTTCAGTTTTTTAACCGTACACAAACATTTGTACGTGTTAGAGAAAAAATACTTATATATACTTATTCAGCGATACGCGTAAGTGAATAAACAGGCAAAATTGAAGAGTGTACCTAAAATATTTATATATAGTTAATATTTATATATAGTAATATTTATATAAAGTAATATTTATATATAGTAATACAAAAGGAAAAGTCAATGCAAGATTAAAAATAAAAACAGACAGAAAACCAGATAGAAATTTATACCTAACCCAAAATTATTGAAGCCATTATTAAGGGAGTCCAACAATGCAGGGTATAAACTGTAAGTTTTTTCAACAGCTCTTCTTAAAAACAAAAAGCAGCTTAGCCTATTACATCTTATAAAGAGAAAAGAATTAATTCACTGTAATTTTTACTTTTATCTATTTCTTTCTTTTTTTTTCTTTCTTCTATATGTATATTTTGAGAAAGTATTGGATTCGTGAAAATTTTCGAACTCCAGTTTTCGATGGATTTGTACGTTTTGCGATGTCCTGAACATGATTTGATAGTTTTTAAAAAAAATGTCTGTCTGTGTGTGTGTGTGTGTATGTATCACGAAATTTTGGAGGCTGTATCTCACGAACCAATGAACGAAATTTAACCAAACTTGGTATTAAGTTGGACCCTGACATAAACTGGTGCTGATTAGATTTGGGGATCATTCACTCAAAAGGTGGCGCTGTGATCGCATTTTTTCTAAATTTTTAACATGGCAGTATAGGACGAAATTTCGTATAAATGTACATAATGAGAGTTATTCTTAACTTGTGATTGTAAAATTAATATGAATTATTGATAATAGTAGTAGTTAATAAAGAAAAAAAAATTGTGCGGGGGGGGGGGGCATCGCTCCCTGTGGGAGTAATTTTTCAATATGGGTATCTTTCGAAAGATCTCGTCAATACCTTTAAAACGAATGGTTGAACTATAAATCTGTGATAATAAATTTAAAAAAAAGTTATCGATTTTTTTTACTTTTAACGAAAAAAAAATTTAGAAAAAATCGCATTTCTTCTGATATTTGCAAAAAAAAAATGACTTTCTTTCGGCATTTAGTAATATAATTCTGTCAGATAAAAATCGTCTGCACTTATAATGAAAAATAATTTGATAATTTAATAAACAATTTGTATTGAATAAATTTTGTGTAAAATTATATAGAAGAAGGTCATGTGGTGGCCACATCATACTAGTTTTTTCTGAACTGCAACTCCAGGTCCCAACATACAAATCCGTAGTTCTGTTTAAATCATTTTCAATTGAAAACATCGTGCATTGAACCTAAATAACATACATCAGTTTTACAACATTCTAAAAACATTTACTTAATGAGAACTGTGCACACTATAAATATATTGAAATATTCTTTGAAGAAAACCTTCCATAGACCGCATCGTATCGAAACTTATTTATGAGTCCTAAGTTGCAGTACAGTCGGTAACAAAAGTGTCCGAACACTAGCAAAAATTCCTATGTAAAAAAAAAATACACGTCATACGGTTTTGTTAAATAAATCCTTATTGAATCATGCTCATACACTGACTAAGAACGGGATTCGACAAGAGTTTATTTTTACAAAACCGTATGAAATGTGCTTTTTTTACATAGGAATTTTTGCTAGTGTTCGGACACTTTTGTTACCGGCTGTACATAAACCAAGTTGTTCTATTCCCATCATTTTTAATTTGAAAACTTTTTACAAAGAGCTTAAATAACTTATATCAGTGTTACGGCGTTTTAAGGGCCCTCTTCACTTAAAAAAAATTCCGATGCCGGCTGAAAACAGATAAAAAGTGTCCCACGTGGTTTTGACAGGAGGTGGAGAAGATTGACAGATTCACTGACGAATCATTGACTTTTTGGAAGAATAAATCAAAAATCAGTCACGTCCTTATTGCGGTTTCGCCGGAGCTTTGTTTTGTTTTGATTCTTTCTTTCTTTCTTTCTTTTTGTGTTTCCTTTTTTTCTTTTTCTTTTTTTTCTTTTCCATTTTCTCATGACATCAAATAACTTTCCTCATTTATTCTAATCTATTTATATGTATTTTAATAGAGTAGCCCGATTCGACCAAGTACTTTATACTATTTTCAGCCCGGTTCAAGCTTTCTTTAGTTATACCGGCGAATTACGTAACAGTGAAATTTAATGAAAGAAAATATACTTTATAATTATACTTGAAGTCTGATATAATTAATTTAACTAAACTAGTATGTTGTGGCCACCACATGACTTTCTTCCATATTTTCCTATACAAATTCCCTCAGTAAAAATAATTTATTAAAATTATTATTAAAAAAAAAAATTTCCATGATAATGCAGACGATTTCCATATTAGAGAAGTAGTTCCACTTTATTCTCAATATAAAAAAAAAAATAGATAAAAAATTACGATATTTTTTTTCAAAAGTTTTTTTTCGTTAAAAGTTACAAAAAAAAAAAAAAAAAAAAAAAAAAAAAAAAAAAAATCGATAACTTTGTTTTAAATTATCATAGATCTACAATTCAACCATTCGTTTTAAAGGTACTGACGAGACCTTTCGAAAGATACCCATCTTGAAAATTTATCCCTCCCGGGGGAGGGGGGACTTTCTTCTATATGTAATATACAGAAAGTATTGGATTCGTGAAAATTTTCGAACTCCGGTTTTCGATGGATTTACACGTTTTGGGATGTGCTGAACATGATTTGATAGTTTTTAAAAAAAAGTCTGTCTGTGTGTGTGTGTGTGTATGTATCACGAATTTTTGGAGGCTGTATCTCACGAACCAATGAACGAAATTTAACCAAACTTGGTATTTAGTTGGACCCTGACATAAACTGGTGCTGATTAGATTTAGGGATCAATCACTCAATAGGTGGCGCTGTGATAGAATTTTTTCTAAATTTTTAACATGGCAGTATAGGACAAAATTTCGTATAAATGTACATAATGAGAGTTATTTTTAACTTTTGATTGTAAAACTAATATGAATTATTGATAAAAGTAGTTGTTAACTATGGAAAAAAAATTGTGCATGTGGGGGCGTCGCCCTCCCCCGGGCAGAGGAAATTTTCAAGATGGGTATCTTTCGGAAGGTCTCGTCAATACCTTTAAAACGAATGGTTGAACTATAGATCTTGGATAACGCAAAAGAAAGTTATCGATTTTTTTTTTTTTTTTTTTACTTTTAACGAAAAAAAACTTTGAAAAAAAAAATCGTAATTATTATTATTATTATTGTTTTGAGAATAAAATAGACTTTTATTTTATTTTATTTTATTTATTTTTTTTTTTTTTTTTGATATTTACTGTTATACTACTTTTCTGATATGGAAATCGTCTGCATTATCATGGAAGATAATTTTTTTTAAATAATAATTTTAATAAATCATTTTTACTCAGTGAATTTGTATAGGAAAATATAGAAGAAAGTCTTTCTTGTGGTGGCCACAACATACTAGTTATATTATTAATCATATGGTAATATAGTAGACCGTGCGAGTGCTATAAATCACATGGTGCCATAACGCGTCATGAGAGGCATCAATATATTCCAAATACTCCAAGGAAGACATTTCAGCTGCTTAGATATTTCTATCATTTTAATTAAAAGCGTTATTAACTAAAAACGACAAGTTTATGAAGGTACTCTATTTGCCATTTTGAAAAAAGTTTCTCCCAGTGACGTTGTTCTTCTGTCATGAAGTCATTTTACACAGGAAAATATATGATCCATGGCTGTACGTATGTAGGTAGGTAGGTTGGATTTAACGTCGTACGAGTACTGCGCTATGGGTAATTAGCGACGGTCTGGGATGCACCCCTAGAGATGTTCCGGAGGCATGTCATCACAATTTTGATCCTTCACGGGGGAATCCTTTCCCCGCTTTGGTGATTCCCAGAGGTATAGTGTGGATAAGAATATGGAGGACTTTGCGGCCACGACAGATTTTATGTACACCAGCCACCATTAGTGTACTCGACGGTCTTTGGCCGGCTCAAGTATCGAATCGGCGATCTTCCAATTACGTGCTCGGTGCTTTACCGACTAGAGTATCGCGGCCCGAAACCATGGATGTAAAAAAGAAAGAAAATAAAAATCCACTTTTTTTCTAAGAAAATTAATTTTCTTATCCGGGAAAATTAAAATAGGATTCGTGGTTGTAGGTAGATAGATAATTAGATAGGTTGTGTTTGACGTCGCACTATTACTGCTCAATGGATAATTGGTGACGGTCTGGGACGCACCGTCACGGATGTTCCGGAGACATGCCACCACAGTTTTGGTACTATACGAAGGGGGTGGCTACCCCGCTTCGGTGGCCCCCAGAGGTATAATTTTGATGGGAACATGGAGGATATTGCGGCCACGACATATTTTACGTGCACCAGACACCATTAGTGTACACGACGGTCTTTGGCAACACCCCCTGTGTGTAGGGGGTGTTATCTTTGGCCGGCTTGAGAACCGAGCCCGAAATCTTCCAATTACGAGCTCGGTGATTTACCGACTGGAGTACCGCGGTCCGGATCTAAGGTTGTAAAAAATAAATAAAAAGGGTCATATACTAAAGTTGTAATGCAAAATGGTCTAGATATTATGAATTTCTTTCTTTTTAAAAGTTATATATATATATAAATATTATGTATATAAATTTGACATTGAATATGAGGATTTCCATAATTTTCTGCTTTTGACTTGTAGTATGCACTATTAATATTCCTTTTCAGTGAAAGAAAGCCGAGAATAAGCGGGCAGAGCTCTGCATGTGTTAATAAGTAAAGTGAGTCGGGGGAGGCGAAGCCTCCCTCGGGGGTTGGTGAGCGAAGCGAGCAGGGGGCAGAGCCCCCTAGTTTTGTAAAAAATTATTAAAGATCGAGGAAAATTATTTCCCGATTTTAATCTCCATATTTGGGTATAATTACAAATTAGTTATCATGCACATGTGTTAGAATAAGTTATTTTGCTGTCAAATTGACAAAATTTTAGTTTTAAATTTCAAAACTCTAGAAACAAAATGGGCATAGATTTGATATCCATTCGTCCTCCGCTTTTTGTGTATTTGGCGATTAAAACGTAATGCAGAAACATACATGCCAGATGAATATTTTCATAATGCATATATACTGTACGAAATATTGTTTCATATATTACTGATTGCTCTCTTAATATACTTTATTAAAATAACCATGATTTTTGAAAGGAATTAAATATGTTCGTCAGATAATTTGGCTATCTTTTATTATTATTATTATTATTTTGCCATGGACGACAGATATCAAATCTGTTCCTTTGAAATGAGATGTTTATGTTTATAGTCGAAAATGGAAGTCTGTCATTTTATTTTTCTAGAGTTTTTGAAATTAAAAATTAAAATTTTATGAATTTTACAGAAAAAATGACTCAATCTAGCGCAAAAAAATCAATACGCAGGACTCAGTTTACATCAATTATAGTTATGATTATGTCAAACAATTTTTCTTATTATTAGTTATTTTCCATATGGTTAAAATCGCACCAAATTACATATATAGTCGAAATTTTCCTTATGAGTAACTATTATAAAACATTTGGGCGCTCGTTAGACAGTAAATGACGCTGTTATATAGATGATATAGAAGAAAGTTTTGTTATGGTTTTTTACTTCCATTACCCGACTACCGTAATTAATAATTGTAAGAAGTATTGTATTCGGTCCGAAAATTCGATATCGAGTTTTCACCTGATTTACATATTTTAAGGTCTCCTAAGTCCAAAAAAGTAATTTTTGGCAATTGGTTAGTGTGTGCGTGTGTATGTATATATATTTGTGGGGAATCTTCTGACTATCATATCTCCGAAACTAATAAAGATAAAACTACGAAACTTCAGAATTGAGACTGGCCTGGTGTACAGATGAATTTTCCAAATTTTGGTGAAAATTGGAAAACCGGAAAAGGTACCGTAAGTCTGTATCACAAAAACGACTCGAAACATTTTCTTCCAAGTTGCTATACAAACACTCTATTCAATGTCCTTTCGAATGGTTGGCTAGTATGGAGGAAAATTGATAAGAGTCCTGTATAAATAGCTTAATTTCAGGTCTCTCAACTAGGAACAGTCAGGAACACAAGTGAGTTCCTCTAAAAACGACTGTAAGAATGTTTTTCATACTCGCCATATTAACTCCCTTTTAAATATCCTTTTGTATGTAATTATTGTTTTCAAGTCAATAATTGAGTATGCCAAATTTTGGCAAAAGTCGGCATCTTAAAAACAGCTCTAATGATTTTCTTGAAAATTGTTACATAAATCCATTTTAGATATCCGTTCTTATGTATAACGCGGTTATTAAAGGTAAATTAACAGTCATCCTGATTAGGTAGATCAGTTTTAGATATCGGAAATTAATGTTTCGTAAAACGGCTAAACCGATTTTTCTCTTCTTACTATTTTTAAATTCGTTATGTAAATCTATTTTATATATCTTTACATGTGTATAAGCTTTATCTTACTAGAAAATTTTTAGGTGTCTAATTTTTTAGGTTATTTTTATGTCTTCTAATTATATTATCTCCAAAAAATGCATAATAATACATGCAACAGTAAGTAATGAAAGTCGTGTTGTTGTTTCACTCCAGATTTTTTTTTTTTTTTTTTTTAATCTAGAACTTATTTCTGAAAATTGCATATGCATATCTTATAATAAGCGAAAACCTTTAATATTTTAAAATATGATATATAACTTTAAAATAAGTTTGTATTATATACAAATACATCTGCGTGATTTCTCTTTATCGTAATTCTAAAAAACGCTTATAAACTATAATCAGTGTCCCTGTATCATTATGAAAAGGTCACCTTTACGTCATTAGTCTCGAAAATCAAACCGCGAAATCTTCGAGTGTAAAGTGTAACTAATAATGTGGTTTCTTCGCTTGGAAATAATTTTATAAACATTTGCTCCCATTTCTTGCAAGCTTTTATTAGAAATTACTCACATTTGATCTCCTTTGTCCTTTTTCTCCCCCCCCCCCCTTATGAGAAGGAATGCGAAAAGTACAACCACAAACTGAAGTTATTGATGTAGTGCACCTTGTTCTGTATTTATAAGGGAAAAAAATATATATATTGGATTCGTAAAAATTTTCGAAGCCGTTATGATTGGTAGAAATATCCTCTTATTTACTTTTTTCTTTGTACAAGATGAAATAAAATATTGGATTCATGAAACACTTCACCTTCTAGCTTTCAGTATATTTACACATTTTAAGGTGTCCTGAACATATTTTGACCATTTAAAAAAATTATCTATTCATAAATCTGTGACAAAAAATAAATAAATAAATAAATTGGTGTGAAGCAATCATACTACTTCCATTACCCACTATTTCACGTATTATATACAATTTTTAAAAATGTGATCAGAAGACATAAAAGTGACCTAACGAAGTAGACGCCTGATAAACTGATACACTCTTAAAAATTTCCGTTCAACGTTCAACCAGCGAATGGGTCTAGCTAAGAGAAAATTCCAAACAATGGAACACTTGCTTTCTCGAAAAATGTGATCATGGTTCAACTTTCAACATGGTTCAAAGTTTAACCAACCCATGGGAATACTTTTAGTCCAGAACACCGCTTTGCGCATGCTCGCTCAGAAGCCTGCTCCGCTGCTCACGTGACTTATGACGAGACGACTTGTTCTTGTTTGTGCTTAGGATCAGCTTTTGTGTTTGTGTAAGTTTCAGAAAGATATTTCAGGTATGTAGTATAATTTTTATTATATTTCTGTTAATATTACTTTTCTTACACGAATTTATAATGTTCATCTGAAAAAAATATAAAATTCTCTCTTTTTTTTTTTTTAATTCATCCCACTTTCCACTCAACAAAAATGTACTGTTCTGTACTGGGCGCGATAACAGCAGTTACTATCTTTTTTCATATATTTCTCACTATAGAAGTTCTGCGTATCAAACATTAAATTCAAATTTTAACGTACACACTTGTGTAGTCTTATTAGATATATGATATAAGGATCAGTTTCGTGAAAATAGGGATTTTTTGTGTGTGTGTGTGTGTTTTATAAAATTTGGACTTTTTTCTTTCTAAAACAGTTTTCCTTTTGTCTCTATGTCAATTAGAAAACAATTTATAGCCAATTTAAAACATCGCGTCTGCCAAAAATGAAACCGAAAGCTAGACTTGTAAACCGGAAGTTATCCTAAAAATGAACTTTTTCCGCTTATTTTCGACTTTAAAGTTTATTAAATTTTTATTAGAAGTTTAAGTGATATTTTTACACTATTTTTCAAAACTCCATGGCTCTTTATTATTAATTTATCGTCTCAAAACTAGCAACAATTCAACTTTTGAGTCTTGATCTTGAAGCTTGAAGTTTGTTTACATCGCGTTGCCGCTATTTTGTTCAGTTTTCTTTTAGATATTTCGTATAGAAAAAAGTTTTTTTTGATTAAAAATCACTTTACATTGTTTGAAAAAGCCCTTAAAGAATGGGTAAATGCAAAACATATCGCTCAAAAAAGCGAAAATTTGCCGGAAATCAGCATAATATTGCGAAAAGAAAGAACATCGCTTCTGATGATTTCAGTAATGTTAAAACTGCAAGTTCCTCGAAGCTTGAAGACAAAAAAGATCGTGTTTTGGCTAAAAACTCAAATTTTATTGACCTTTGTGGAAATCGAGTGATGGATATAGAAATTTTAATATCTGTATTTGCAATATTGTGTTGTCCAGGTTTTTTGAAAAATAGTAACATTGATTGAAGATTCGATATTTGATATGTGCTCTAATTTCGTAATAAAATGCAACAACTGTAGTTTTTCGAAAGGATTTTCATCTTCAAAAAAAAAAAAAAAACCTAATAAGTCTAATAATATCAATTATTACTGTTTATGCTTTAAGACTTATAGGAAAAGACTTTACAGCAGGAAAAAAACTATTCTCAATGCTAGATATGCCCTTTCTTTCTAAAAATTCTTTGAGACAAATTGAACTAAACCTTTATCAGGCTGCATATAAAGCATCTAAAGATAGTAGGTATGAATAATACTGTAAAAGAATTAAAGATTCTGAAACGCTCAGATAAAGATGTAGTGGATTGCAATGTTTCGGTTGATGGATCATGGCAGAAATGTGGATATTCTTCGCTGAATGATTGTGTTACTGCTATCTCAATTGATAATCGCAAGGTTTTAGATATAGAAGCTATGTCTCAATTCTGCAGAATATGGGCAACCACATCTGAAATTCCATATAATCACACGTGTCATAATCATACAGGTTCAGCTTCGAATATGGAAACTGTCGGTGCTTATCGTATTTTTGAGTGGTCAAAGGAATCGAGAAAACTATGCTATATACTGAATATTACGGAGATGGTGATTCTAAGGCCTACAATGCAGTAAAAGACACGTATGGTGCTGATTCTGTTGATAAACTGAAGTGCATATGTCACATACAGAAAAGAGTGGGCACTCATCTTCTAAAATTAAAAAAATCAAGAAAGGACTTGGAGGAAAAGGAAAACTCACAGATCGATTTATCGACAAACTCCTAAATTATTATGAAATTTCCGTTCGCAGTAACATTGGTGACCTGAAAAAAAATGCAACAAGCAGTAATTGCTTCGTTTTACCACTGTTGTTCAAACAAGAAAAAGCCAATGCAAGTCCAGTGCTCCGAAGGACCTGACAGTTGGTGCAAAGTCAAACAAGCTGAAGCACTAAATACAAGATATAATGACAAATCCCCTGGAATTCCAGAAAGTGTAATGAAGGTTGTAAAACCTATTTACATGAAATTATGTGATCAAAAGTCGCTACAGAAATGTCTTCATGAAAAAACACAGAATGCCAATGAGAGTTTTAACGGTGTTGTATGGACTTCGATTTTCATACCAAAACTTCATTTCGTTGAACTGAAAACACTGCAGCTTGGTACATATATGGCTGTACTACATTTTAATGATGGTGCTAAAGGTGTACTTTCAGTTTTAAGTAACTTATATTTAAATGCTGGTTCATATATGTTATGTGGTTTGGAATCCAATGATTTTGATCTAATTCACGACTCAAAAAGAAAATCTTTGCCCCAAGCGAAAACACAGAGAAAAAAATTATCTGCACACCAAAACAAAAAATGTTTGCAGATTGAAGAAAAGGAAGGACTAACTTACTATCCTGGGGCGTTTTAGACTTGTAAGCATAATGAAAGTTTGTTTTTCGATAAAAGAAAAACTTGAATTGTGATTTTCTAAAAACGTAGTTTTTCACGAAATCAGTTTACCGTTTATGTGATACTTAAGTTTCAAATATATTGTTTAGAAATTTTTAGGAAATGTTTGGGATAGTATGAAGAACGGGATGAACCTCAGTGTTAATAGTAAGTAAAATATTTTTTTATTTACAGGTGATTAAAGATGAAATCGAGCATTAAAATGTCAAAAAATCACACATTAGTGACTATTTTGCCTTGTAAGTTTTTTATACTTTAAAATTTCACATTGATTTTTGTTCAGTTTGAAGTCCAATATCATTTATAAGTAATGACAAAGAATAATTAAGATTGCTGTAATATTTTTTCTTATAGAGTGTTAATCGTTTAAGTGAAATTTCGCTAAATTTTACCTGAAATTTGCAAATTTTTCAAAAGATACCATATGTATGGATAAAATTTTGCTTTGTTTATGCTTATAATTCACAATTTAAACAACACATAATAATAAATGGGCAAAACTT
Source organism: Salticus scenicus (assembly GCA_963930645.1). Lineage (NCBI taxonomy): Eukaryota > Metazoa > Arthropoda > Arachnida > Araneae > Salticidae > Salticus > Salticus scenicus. The sequence goes on from OZ005655.1 coordinate 278,031,939, forward strand.
GCATTATTTCAAAAATTTTGCTCCGAATGTAGTCGGTCACCTTAATGTAATCGTGGGCTGTAGATATAATTTTGAAAATATGATAGTTTTTTTTTCACACTTCATATATATATGAAGTATGAAAAACACTTCATATATATTTATGAAGTATGAAAGTTACATGAATCAGAATAATATTGTATTGTTTAAATATTTATTTACAATCAGCAGAAAACAGGGTTGGTTTTTTAACGTCAAAAAGTAGTTTTTGACATGATAAGGGTATAATACTGGTTTAAACCGTCAAAAACCTCTATTATTGCAATCTGCTGGTAAACTTGGAATTCATTTAAAAATATAAATAGGAATAGTAGCTAAATGTTGAAATTTGATTTTTATGCTATAATGAAATTTAATTTTTGTTTCATTACTGTTAAAAGCATAAAATATCTAAACCTCTTTACATGATGAATACAAAATTAAAGAGTAATTTGTTCCTTTGAAACAAGTAAAATAAAAGGAATTATCCAAAGAATTATTATGCTTTGTATTTAGCTATTGGATGAAGCATTGATATTTAGTAAAATTTTATTCCTAAATATTAGGCTAAACTAAATATACATCTGAACTGATTATCTAAGTTTATAGGTATTCACTCAAACTAAATATTTTGCTTAGTTGCTAAACAGACCGAGTTTTGCGAATAGATACAAAATATTTGGCACATCTATAGAAAGCAGTTAAACCTCTGTTGTTATGTTACTTATGAATAATAAATTATTTAAAATTCAGAATTACTGGCTTCTCTCAAAAGCTAACTATCATAAACAAAACATAAAAATAACATTATTACTTAAATATGAAATATTTAAATACAAAATAGTATGCAATTTTTTTTTTTAATTTAATGATTAAAAAGATAATACTAAAAATTCATACTGTCAAACATGTTTCTGTATAATTTGATTAGGTAATCATTGAAAATGAAAATTATCAAAGTAATAGTTGAATTCAATAATTCATTTCTGTTGCACCCCACAATATACAGTAACTCATAAGTAGTTTTGAGAATTTTTCAGTTCTCAATCCGTGACTGATTTAAATAAATTAGTCTAAAACTAAAAAAAAAAAAAAAAAAAATTCTAATTAAGTAGATCTAGCAGAGCAGGGCACGATCAAATTTTTATGGCTAATTCTACTCAATATTATCTCTATATGGATAATACTCATAATATTTCTGTAGATTTCACATAAAAATTAATAGTATTTCTTATAAAGTCTAATATTTAGTTTATTACATTAACCAAAATTTTACACTGTAAAATACTTAAATACTGCTATTTTGTTTTAATGCGCTGATCGAGTCTATTTGTGTGGCTTTTACTTTACATATGTACTTATTATTAATTAACAAAAGGTTTATTTTTATTTTATTTCTACTAATATTATTATTGAAGATAAATATGGATTAAAATATTATAATATTGTCCTGTGTATCCAGCATGCGGAGTACAATGAAACACTGTTAGATGTTTACTTATTGTTATTTTTCAAGTATAAAGGTATTGTTTAAAAACTAATTTATTCAGATGAGGAAAATTCAGGACTTAAAGTGTGCATTAATTGTGTTTTTGTTCATGCAAAATTGTGTACAGGAAAAATAAGTAAACTTTGTTTCATTGCAACCCGTCTTCTCTTATTCTATTTTAGATATAATTTGTTTATTTGTGGCTGATTATATGATGAGTTATTCTGCTACTTATTCTCACATGAAAATGCTTTTAAATGAAAAACTTACAATTATGATCAAAGAATACATCAGTATAGTATACCATTTAAAGTGCACTGATATTACAAAAACAAAAGATTATATGAATTTCGGATTTGGAAAGAGGCACATTTGAACTGGAAGCAGTTTTGAACAGCGACAATATTTTTTTAAATTGATTATGCAAGGCCCGAAATTTCAACTCAGATTACACTTGCCAAAACAAAAGTTTTTCTCGCCACAAAATAGGGTTGTCTTTTTTTCCCCCTTTTTTATGCATTTTTTTTTTTTTTTTTTTCCCCGAACTATTTGGAAGGCTTAATATACCTAAAATTATATATATTAAAAGTGTATTGTATATCATCATGTCTCATAATCATCTCTAAAAATCATTATAATGTATTGTATTTGAGATTTGAAAATTATTAAAATATCTAATAACATAAATGCAAAGAGTCATTAAATAAAAGAAGGAAGAAGAAAAAAAAACTCTTTGTCAAACAATATTCTGTGATATTCTTTTTTATCTGAAAGATTAAGCTACTTTATTTACCTATTTATTTATATAACTTTTTACATCTGAAATGTCTTTTTCGTCCATTTTATTTGTGTAATCAGACGGAATGCCGATGTCTATAACTTGTGCATTGATGTCATTTTAAATAGCCATTTCGGAATAACTTTTTTGATAAAATCTTTGCTTATAAATCATTACAAGGTCAAATCATTGGCGTTTAGTAAAAAGTTGGAAAATATGAACTGTTTTTTGATCATTATTCAACAAAAGTTCATAGGTAGTATCTTTAAAAGGGCTCGGGCTCATGACAATATCGCATAGGCAAACTTTCACATATCTCTTCTCCGGGATAGTGGGCGACGGGCAAAGAGGCTCTCTGCTCATCTATTCTCACTCTGCTTTGAGAAATAACAGAGGGAGAAACGAAACGACCGAAGAGATCAAAACTTTTATGTATGCACTACGTATTTTTCCTTTCCCAGGCTGGCGCGATCTCGGGCTGCGCATACACAGACTCGGCTCTCTGAGAATCTAAAAAGGAGATCTTAAATATGAGGTTATAAGATATGAAGATTTTGCCATATTTAAATCTATAAAAAGAATGTTTTCTGTCACCGTATCGTGTAAGAATTCAATCTATAAGTAGACAAAATTTTTACTCGCCACGGTAAAAATTCCACTCGCCGCTGGCGAGCGGAAATTTCGCGCCCTGATTATGTAATAGCTCTATTTTTCAAAAGTAATGTTGGCAACATTAAATCACATATGAGTCATACGCTTTTTACATGTTACCTTATGTTCTTAATTTTTGGTGGCATATTGGTAATTAGAATTATGTTTTTCTTATCATTATAAAAATTTTTGATTAAATCTGCTTATAACCTAGGCTAGCAATTTATTATGTAAATATAGCTTTATTGTAACACACAGAGTGATTTGGTGATTTTTCTGAAATTGTGCCAAAAGTAATTTTTTAATGTTTAACTATAAAACATCATTGGTGCTTAATCGCTACAATTTGGCGACAAAATTGTGTATTGTCCGATAATGCATCTGTTTCCCCCCCCCCCCCCCAAAAAAAAAAAAAAAAAAAGTTTATCCATATTAAATATCAGATTTTTTTTTCAAAGTTCCCTCACAGCTCTTGCCATTTTCAAAACATACATTTTAAAAGTAGTCCATTGACTCCCTTAATTTTAAATGTCTGAGGAAAAACAAAATAAATAAATTTTTAAATTCCCTTTATGGCAGTTTTCAAAAATGTTAAGTCAAATGCTTTTGAAAATACATGTTTTTTGATATTGACAGAAGCCGTTTATTTTTATTTTTCAGTGACCTCTATCCATACAAAATATCTGCATTAGTCTATCTATAGTGTAATATTATGTAATCCTTTTTTGTATAATATTTTATTTAAATAACAATTCTTTTTGAGCAGTTGCTGATTTTTTAAAAAACGAATTATAACTAATTAAATAAAAAAAATGAAAAAAAAAAAAATGCTCTGACTCAAGAGTTAGTATATGGCGATTTTCCTTAAATAGTGCCAAAAATCATTTTTAAATGTTTAACTATAAAATAACATTGAAGAAAACAATTACAAGTTGGTGGTAAATGCAGATCGTATAACAGATTGTGCACACAGTGGTGCACACAATGAGCCATTTGCTAATGAAGTTGTCCTCATTTTAGTTAATGAAGAATTATGGAAAATGGGACATTGATTTGTGTACACACAGTAACCAGCTTCAGCATATCAGTGTTGCTTATTTTATTTTAAAAAAGTGACTATGGTGGGCGTGCAGCAGCTAGTTGTTTGTATTTTATGTTTTTCATAGCTTAAATAAATGTTTTTTCTTATTGTACAAAATATCATTTCTTAAAATTAATGTATCCAATAGAAAATTATACTTTACTGAAAAGTGTTCAAATGTGCCCCCCTATATTACATACTAGCAGGCTACGCCCACTTCGCTGGTCACTATTTTTAAATGAATCACAATAATTAATGAATTCTCAAAATTGCATTAATTTTTATCATGTGATAAAAAAAGTGAAAAAAAAATTCTGATCGGAAAAAATGTCGCACCGGGTCCCCACTGCCTTCGGCAGCGTAGACCCGTGTGCTGCGCACACATATTCCTTCACCATCCTTATGAGTTCTCAAAATTCCATGTACTTCACTCATAAACTTTCATTCTTAAGAAAAGGAATTAAAAAATATATCATCTAGCATCGGGTAAAAACTCACACCGGGACGCCACTGCCTTCGGCAGTGCAGATCCATGCGCGCTGCGCACACACGTTTGAGGATATATGTGCGCTGTACACGCATATTCCTTCTCAACTCAAACTTTTATTATTAAGAAAATAAAATTTAAAAAAATCTTTTATCAATGGGTAAAAACTTGCATCGGGTCCCAAACCCATGTGCGCTGCACGCCTATTCCTTCCCTACCGTTCCAGCCCCTCCTAATTAACTTGCATATACTAATTTTGAACGTTCTTACCCAATTAGCTGAGATGCAAAAGAAAACCTGATCAGGACACTTTAAATTGTAAATCAGGTGAAATCTCGAATTCCACTTTCAATAATGTAAAAGAACTTTAAAATATCTTTCGAATGATGTATTAAAACTAATTTAATCATAATTAGAAATTGAAATATTGAAATTTTAAAATATTACAGCGTCATCTGGCGGTACAAATTTCTGTATTCCACTGTTCGATTCCAAATCAAAAAAGCTTTCTAATGATGTATTACTTATGAAATTATTTTAATTAGTAGCTGAGATACAAAAGAAAACTAATTCAGGAGACCGCAAAACGTGTAAATCTGGTGAAAACTTTCAGAAATTTCTGTAATCTACTGTTCAATTCCAAATCAACAAAGCTTTCAAATAATGTGTTACTTAAGAAATTATTTTAATTAGTAGCTGAGGAGATACAAAAGAAAACCTAATCGGGACATTCTAAAACATGTAAATCACATGAAATCTCTAATTCCATTATCTACGGTAGTTTTATTAATGGAAGTAAAAAGAAAAATAAATATTTTTTATTTCCCCAAAACCTATATATACCACAGTAGTTGGGTAATGGAAGTAAAAAGAAAATAAAAAAGTATTTTTTAGTTCCTTCAAATGTATTTTGTTGCTATGGAAACTCCTATCGTCTATTCTATTGAAAGATAGATTATGTGTTTGAATAAAATTTAATTTGCAATTAAAATGTAACTGCTTTGTTTATTAATGAAAATTGATGAAATTTTAACTGCAGGTTGGTTTTGTGCTGAATAGGTTGTATATTAAGTGTTGTGTACGAAAAAGAAAATTTGAAGCACTTTGAAATTTGCAATTTTTAACCCCAGTTAAAGATCATGTGACATTAATGATTTTCACATGTTTTGTTTCTGTTAGAGACAGCCGTTAAAATCGTCTGCTGAATGCTGATAGAATGCCTCTTTTTAAGCAATAAGGATTTTTGATCATTCTTGATCGACATGGGTCAACATTTTAATTAATATCTCCGAAACTAATTAAGATTTTAAAATTCTGTTTCGAGGAAAACATCGGAAAGGCTCCAGAGCATCCATATGTCAATTCTTGTACTTCTGCGTTCAATAGGGGCTGAACGTATAAAAGAACAGACAGACAGACAGACAAACCTTTCCATTTATTATTTTTAAGATAAATCATAGAAGGTGTGTAATGAAGAACAAAAGATTAAAAGAAGAAATTTAAAAAGAGAAAGTAACAAGAGACAAGAGAGGAAACTGAATATAAAAAAAGCAATCTGTTGAAAAGTTAAATGCTTTTTTTTGCATTCATGGTATTACGGGTGGTAAAGTTTTAATTACACTTTTCATACTTAATATTTAAATAATGTTGATTAAATTTTAATTTAAAAAAATTATACTTAGTGCACACATTGGTGAGGGTTTGCAATTTTTCTGCAAATCACATAACAACTTTCTATTTTGCATACAAACTTTCTGTTTGTAAATAATTCCTGTAAATTAGCTGAATTTGTTTTTTAAAGCATCTTAACCTTTTAAAATAATTTGGATGTTTTTTTTTTTTTTTTAGATGAAAATTTTATTACAATACAAGTTGTCATCAAAAGTTAAAATAATTAAAGATGCAAGTGAGCTATTGCACATCATTGAAACAACTTATGGATTAAAGCCCGATTCTTATACCCTGCAAATTTATGATGAGGATTTCAATGAATATATTGATTTTGAAGACTCAAGTACAATAGAAGATAAAAGCAAGATAAAGATTGTAGATAAAGAAAGCTTAGTAATTGCATGTGAAAATTTAACTTCGGATAGTCCAAAGGAAAGCCCAGGCTTATTAATAGAGGAGCCGCCAGAGATTAAACTGTCATTGTTTACAAAGTCGCAATGGCCATCTTCAATTCAATTACCTGTGAAAAATTTTTCAAGACCTTTATTGGAATCATTGGAAAAGCAAGAAAATTTAGATTGGCTAAAATCATCGGAATTAGTAGGGCATTTAGCAAGTTATGCATATCAATTTAAGAGCTATCCCAATAAAGCTGAACGGGTACAAATTTGCGAAGCTCTCATACAAAAATATCCCTATCTAAAAAATGATATAGGTTTTGGAATTGGTGGTTGGGAGATAAAGTTGTTGAATAGATTGAAAAAGATACGCCTAAGTGATGCTTCTGTAGAAATAGAATTAAATAGGCAAAAGAGAAAATCATCCACCTCGAATATGCCAAAACAGATAAAACTAAATCCTACTAAGGGTGAAGTCAATTGGGCACCTGAACACATTCAAGGAGAAGATGAATCCTCTCAAAGAATACACAAAGAAGTAATGGCAGAAGAAAGTAAGAAAAGCCAGTCATTTCAAAATAAAAGTAAATTAAAATACTTGATGGGAATTACGTATTCATTTCGGCGTTGTTTAATAAATGATAAGATTAGTGTTAAGGATTTAAAAGACCAATACCCTGTATTTTTTCAAACAGAAGATCAGTTTGATGAGTTTGAAAGATTAACTTCTTTAAATATCCAAGCTACATTTTTTAGAGAAGTTGAAAAAAGTGCACGAAAACTGCTGAAGTTTTTTAAAGAGAAAAAATCTGATTCACTCAAGGAATTGAAACTTGACATAGAGTTGATTTTGTTACACTCTGAATATAATGAAAATGTTGAAATGGCTTTAGGCCTGTATGTTTTGCCAGCCTTATTGAAGGAGCCAGTACAAAGTTTTGTAGAAATAGTAAGTTGGTCGTTTAAAAAAAAACTCAAATTAACAAAAATGCATGTCTTGTTTATCTAAAAATCTGGTTTAATAAGTATTTTGTTTTGCATGTCTATATATATCGCCGGTCAGTAGTCGAGCCACAGATTTTTACTAGTGGTCCATTTTTGTGTCTTCTTATATTATAGAAAAGTATGGTTTACAATATTTATAAAAACTGTTTTATTTTCTTAGGTTTCACCTGATGCTGAGCTCCAGTCTGTTGCTCCTAAAATATTTTCGTTAGGATGTGTCTCTTCTGATAAATTTTTCATAGTAGCAGAGAATGAAATAATTGGTGAAACAAAAGACCTAATAACAGCTGTTGCCCTAACATGTTCATATTATTACACTTTGAACTTCAGCTATCCCAAACAATTATCAGCAACATTTAAATTTTTACAAAAGTACTTTCTAAAGATAAATGCAGGAACTTTTCCACCCAAAGTTATTTATCTGCACAGCAAAATAGTGTCAGAAATTTTGTAGATATCTTAATATTATTTTATTTTATTTGCTTATAAATTCATGTTTTCTATTGTTTAATTTTTGTACTATAGTCTGTCATATCCCTTCATCCTCCCCCTTTTTTTTAAATAATTATTTCATGTTTATATGTTCAGTGTGTGGTACAAATTTTTCATATATTTATTTATATTTGTCGCATATAAGAAATTTTCATCGGTATGATCCTAATTATAATTTTGTTTGTGGTTTAAATAATTGCCCTAAAACATTAACTACATTTTTCTCATTTAATAAACATTTGCGGCAACATCAAGAATTTCAAGATAAAAGTTCAGATGTGAAATTAATGTGCAAGATTTGTGGGTACAATACATACCTAAAATCAAAATATATTTCACACTTCAAACAACATAGTGATATTTCTTGTCCTATAAAAAATTGTAAACAAACTTATGTAAACTTCCTTTCTTTTAAATCACATTTGATGAGACATCATCCATGCTTTTCACATAATGACTTTAAACATGACTGTTTAGCAGAAATCAATCTGATAAATACATTACAAGGACCATTTAATGAAATACCCCATGATAATTGCTCAAATCAAAATTTTGCAGGTTCCAAAGTATTTTCTGAAAATTCTCTTCAGCTATCAAAGTATAACAGAAATGTATCGCTGTTTATATTGAAAATGCAAGAAAAATTTTTATTGTCTCATTCAACCATTTGTGAAATTATAAATGGTATGAATGAACTTCAAAGTGATACAATTTCTTTAACAAAGGAAGCAATTATTCAAAATCTGAGAGAAAATAATGCAGATGATAACACCTTAAATTTAGTTTTAAATACTAATACTTTGTGTAAATTAAACAGTAGACTTAACATCATGAAATCAGAACATTTATTAAAAAAATATTTACGAGACAATCTGAATTTAGTTGAGCCTGTTGAGTACACATTAAGATCAGGCACAAAAACATCAAGCTATCAGTATATTCCTATCCTAAAAAATATACAAGTTCTATGTCAAAATGATGAAATTTTAGATTTCATAGTATCCAAACCAATAAATAAAGATGAAACTGTTTTGTCAGATATCTATGATGGGACTATCTACATTTAAAAATAATCCTCTATTCCAGTCTTTTCCAAACATACAAATTATTTTATACTTTGATGAATTTATGGCTTTTAATCCATTGAGGGGTAACCAAGGAAAGCATAAATTGGGTGCCTTTTACTTTACCCTTGGTAACCTACCACTTAAGTATCGTTCTAACGTTAAGGATATGCAGCTAGTTCTGATGTGTAAATCCTCAGATTTGAAACATTTTGGCTTCGAAACTGTTCTAGATCCATTTATAAAAGATTTAAAATTATTAGAATCTGATGGAATATCAATTTCTGGTATCCCTTGTAAAGTAAACGGTGGTTTGGCTTGTATTATAGGTGATAATTTAGGTGCACATCAAATAGGTGGCTATATCACCAGTTTTTCAAGTAATGCACCTTGTTGTCGTTTTTGTCTAGCTTCCAGAGATGATATGCAAACTCAATTTACAGCTTCCAGATTTGTTAGGCGTACGAAAGATTTGTGCAATCAGCATTTATCTTTAGTAGAAATCGATGATAAGTACATTTCTGTTTATGGTTTGAGATCGAACTCCCCATTTAACTCTTTGAAATATTTTCATTCTAGCAGCATGTTGCCACCAGATGCGATGCATGACTTGCTGGAAGGAATTGTTCCGTTTGAATTAGGAAAAATTATAAATTATTTAATACTAAAAAAATATTTCTCTCTCGACTATTTGAATTCTAAAATTAGATACTCAAAATATGGATTTCACGATGCTGCTAATAAACCATCAGAACTTTCAAATTTTAATTCAGGTATTAAAATGACTGCCTCACGGATGTGGTGCTTTCTAAGGTTCTTACCAATATTTGTTGGCCAAAGTGTACCTCAATCTGAACCAATTTGGCATCTCCTATTGTTGCTCAAAGAAATTGTAGATATTGTACTATCACCAAGAATAAATTTATTGCATGTATCTTATTTGTCGGATATAATTCAAGATCACCATAATCTGTTTAAAACTCTCTTTCCAAATGTTAAACTTACCCCTAAATTTCACTTTCTTGTGCATTACCCTCAACTAATTCTAGAATTTGGCCCTTTAACTTCTGTGTGGTCGATGCGCTTTGAAGCGAAGCATTTGTATTTTAAACGTGTAGCCCAGTCTACAAAAAATAATATAAATTTACCATACTCATTAGCCAAAAGGCACCAGCAATTGCAATGTTATTATAATTTTGAATCTTTAAGATCAGTTGGGAAATTTGATTGTGTTACTAATATGAAAACTATTGATATGAGCAGATATTCTACTGAAGTCACACAGAAACTTATTGGTTATGAAGATTTTTATTCATTATCAAAACTAGATTTAAATGGTATCACATATAAGACAGGAATGTGCCTTGTTTCTGGTTTCAAAAATGATGAGCCAGTGTTTGAAAAAATTATTGCAATCTTAAGAAAGGGTACAGTTACAAAATTTCTTTGTCATACATATGTAAGTAATACATTCTTCCATATTGGAGGTTTTAAATTGGAAAGTTCCAAAAACTATAAAATTTTGCACCTTGAAAATTTTGTTGACATATATCCTCTTTCATTATATCGATATAATGGTTTCCTTGTAATTATACCAAAGTACTTGTTACTAAATTCAGAGGAATAAGTATTGGCGTTTTGAAGCTGCTTATTTTCATTACAACTTATATGATGATTTGTGATCTTTTATGCTGAACTTTTGACCTATCCCGTATCTGTTATTTTTTTACTTTTATTGCCAGACTACTGTAGGTTAATGGAGATATTGTATTCAGTCAAAATTTTCTATGTTAAGTTTTCACCTGATTTACAAGTTTTAAGGTCTTCTGAATACAAAGATGAGATTTTTCCACTTTTTGGCAAATATCCACCTTTTTGTTTTTTTAAATTTATTAACCTTTTTTCCAAGTTTTCATTAAATTCTGCAATTTTGTTTTCAATGTGAAAAAAACTCTGCATTTTTATTCTTTTATTCTAAGAAGATAAATTTTTAAATAATTTAACTATTACTATTTTTATTTTTGTTTATTTTAATTAATATATGTTTAAATGTGCACATATATTAAATTTTAAAGCATTATGATGTTTTAACTTTTGAACAGAATTGACATGAAATTGCAATTTTTTTTATTAAGTTAATCTCATTTATTGAAATAATTTTAGTAGAGTAAATACTGTTGTTATTAAAAAAAAAAAAAAAAAAAAAAAAAAAAAAGACAATCTACTTTATGAGAATAGTATTAAATGTCTTTCTTGGATTTTAGGCTCATTGCTGAATTTTTAGTGTGTAATTAGTAATTAAGTATTTAAATCAATTAAAAGACAGCATTTTAATGCATATTGCTTTCCTATAACTTTCAATGGGGTAAAAGCCATAAGGTTTTATTATGTATGTTTTCAGAAATATAGTAAATGAATGTAATACCACTCTTATAGTATAATTTTAAGTGTAAATAAATTTATTTTCTTATTAAATGCTGACGTTTCATTAACTGTTTTATTTTAGTCTGCTAATAGTACAAAATGTGCATTATATACCATACCATTTCATAATTCATTTTTCTGCATTAATTTTTTTTTAAATATCAATCAATTTTACACAATATGAAATTCCTCAAACCAGACTATCGTGGCCATCAGTAATTTTAAAACCATCTTTTCTGTATTTTAAGTATCTCTGTATTTAAATATTAAAATTTTCTTGGCAAGTGGTTAGTAAAATTATGTATCAATAAAATGTTTTATAATATTCAATAAATATAATTTTATAAGAATGTGTGTTTATTTCTGAGTTAAATATTTAGTAGTAATAATATATTATAATTTCTGTTTTGAATTTATGAATAGAATTTAAGTTTCAAACCTTGGTTGATATGCAAAATAATGTCTTGTATATACTGCTTGCATGTTGCATGTATTGAAAATTTACAGTGTCTTATTTATGAAAAAAGTCCAATTTAGTCAAATTTCAAGTAAATTATCTAAGATCAACGTAAAGTATCTAAAGAATTTGAATATAGTACTGATATATTATAAATGGTTTGAGATTACACACAAGCAGGTTAAATTAAAAATCTAAAGCAATTTGAGTCTGAAAAAGGATCTTAACCAAGTTATATTTATTAGGTTGACTAACAATCATAAAAAACCTGGAAATCAGGAAAAAGTCGAGGAATTTTGTAGTACAGGAAAAATTGAAGAATTTTGCTAAATCAGATAAAAGTCAGGTGAAGTCTGTGAAAAAAATTATGAAATTTTAACTAGACAGAGAAAATTCGAATTCAAAAACATCACACGAGAAAATACATGTAAATGACCTTCAAAAGTCAGGGAATATCAAAAAGATCCCTGTTTATGATATTGAACTTTTATTTGGTTATTGATCTTTAAAAAAATAATTATGGTTCTATTTAAATTAACACGGTGGAATCTAGTTTAAATTTTAATACATGCTAATTTGTAAGAGTTAACTCTATTTATAGTTGCACAGTCAAACCTCGTTAATACATCACTCTGCATATAAGACACCCCTTTTTCTTAGTCCCAAAATTCCTCCGCATAACAAGTCAAACCATTTAACACAGTTTTTCCGAAGTCCCAAAAGAGATGTATTAATGAGGTTTGACTGTAATTATATTTATCACAAAACAGTTTAGCTTAACCGAGTTGCTGCTAATCACAAGTTTAAATTAAGATTTGTTCTATTCTGGTTTTTAAAACTAATTTTATGCCACTTAAATTATGCATTAATCTTGTTTTGTTGTCAACATTTTTAACTGTGGAAATTTTCCTATTTAATTATTGTAACTGAAATATACTTGTGGTTAAAGTTTGGTTTCAGAAACAGAAATAGCAAGGGAATAAATTAAAAGAATATGGACTTGGAAAGAAATAGATTAAAGTTATCATATATTGCCACTAGGGATGTGGGTTTTCCGTAAAATTTTGAAACTGAAAATTTTCTGGAAAATTTTCAATCTCTAAATTACGAAGGTTTTGTAAAATAAAACTAAATACATTAAGAGCTACAAGTAAACAAAGCCATTCAAAGAAAAGTATGAATAATTATTCAATTCAATAAGAAATTAATAAACAAAACAGAGAAATTATGATTTAATGGTTTATTAAACATGTATAAAGCTAGAAAGTTATAATTTTTAATGACTGTTTTGCATGTATAATGATTGAATAATCTATATAAAAAAAGGTGTCTGAACATTCTGTAGCTGTCAGAGACCCTCACATATCGCTGCCAACAGCTGAACCCCATTTTATTATATAGGGAAAATTTTTTATGGGAATTAATTATTTTTATTTTTTTAATTATGTTTTCCTTATAAAAAAAAATCTAGAAAAATTAAATTTGTCTTTGTTTATCCCAAAATTTAATTCATACTGAAGTTACAAAGTGGAAAAAAAAATTATCAAAGTTCTTTTTTGCACTTTATAATTTCAAAAAAAAAAAAAAAAAGTTTTGTTTGTTTTTGAAAAACAGGAGCAAATTTAACAATTTTGAATATTCTGAAACTAAACAGAATTTTTAAAAAAAAAAGGGGGGGGGATCTAATTTTCATAACGAATTTCTGTCTAGAGTCTAGAATAATATGGGGTTTGGCTACTAGTGGCAGAGAAATCATATAGTCGGCAGCAAAATCATTGATGCACACATCCATATTTTTTCTTTTTTCCTCTTATTTTTTTTTTAGTTTGATCACTAATTTTTATCATGAACTTATATTTTTATAAACATTATAAGACTAAGATCATGAATCAATAAATATTTACTTAACAAAATAGTATTAGATGCACATCTTTTAAATAGAAATTATTGCTAGCTCATCAATAGTTTTACTGCCGACTGTACAAGGCAATTAGTAAGGTATGGCTCAGACCATGCAAGGGTTCATTTCATCAAAATTCTTTTGATTTTTACTCTTTTTGATTTGTTCTATTTTTAAGCATAGTTTGCGAACACAAAATTATATTTTTTAATAGTTGGTGGTATTGGATAATGGATAATGAATGTAATCCTATATTCAAAAAAATTAATCTGGAAGTTTGAGAATTTTATTGTTATTATTTAACTTTAAATGTAACACCCACTATGAGATTTTTCAAGTATAATTCAATTTCAGATATTTTAATCAAATAAAGAAATTTTGAGTTCTTTCAACTAAACCTCCAATTACAAGATATGATGCGATTAATTTTATCTATTTGATTTCCTTAAATTTTAATCAAAATCTTGCTGTTTATTTATTTAGGTAATTTTATTTCCTGTTGCTTGCATATAAAAAAAAAAAAAAAAAGAAAAAGAAAAATTCTTTTCTACATTAGAAATTAGTTTTAAAAAGTGATTTAAAAAAATATAAATATATTTTTATATAAGATTTTCTCTCTAAAATTGTCAACAATGCCAATTTTGTAATTAAAGCAATTTTTTTTAAAGTTTTGCTTCTTTTTTTTTTTTTTTTTTTTTTTTTTTTTGATTGGATATTTAACGAAGATTATGGCAATGCCCTAACTTTCTGAGTCATTGTTAGAACCAGAGACCATAAGGTGACCTAAGTAAGAATTGCTGCCTGAGTTTGAAAAACATTGGCGTATCATCATTTATCAAATGAATATTTTGAAAAATAGATACACATGCTCAGCAGCATAATAGTGCATTAATTTATCAATATATTCTTTTTTTGTTATGTTGCCAAATGCTTTATAATTATGTTCTTACAAACTTATTGAATGGACATTTAAAATTCTGATTAGCAACCATAGATCTTTTGTATTATCAATAAATAACCTCTTTCTTGAGTAAGTTGCTCAAAGCATATATCTGGTAACTTTCTAAATGATAACTTTAATCAGAAACTTTTGTTTTTCACACTGTATATACTAGCATTACTGTGACTAATAAAAGAAAAATTAAATATATCATGCAAAAGATTTAGTAAAAAAATTGTTTTTTTGGTTGGAAAATTTTCCGGAAAAACATAGAAAATTTTCCACCCCACATCACTAATTGCCACCACCGTAGTGTAAAGCTTCTAAATTGTATCCCCATTGCTCTTTCAGAGCAGTTTAATCAATTTTTTGACATTATTTCAATTTTATGCTGTATAAATAGCAATGTAATACACACATGTGATTCTTATCACGCTTCCTGTTAATTTTAGTGACTTAAGACTAATTGCACAAATGTGAGCTTACATAGCTTTTGTACTCCCAAGATATTAATGTATGCAAAATTTATTCTAGTGCAATACTTGTCTTAGGACATTATAATTTGCATAAAAAGTGAAGTAAAAAAGAAAAGCCATGGAATTCGCAAAAACAGTATAATATAATGAATTGGGGGCATAAAGTGGCCGAATATAAAGAAAAAGAAATTGACTCTACTGTGAATAAAATAAGTGTGTTAATGTTTATTTTATTTAAAAGAAAATAATTTTGTCTAAATTATAGGCAAAATCCTGATTTGGTTGTCAAAAACCAGTTAGTAATTGAACTATGTTTTGTATATATTTTTTACTACTAGATGGAATTATGTTTTGAGTATATGTTTAACCACTATTTGGAATTTGGATGAATCATACAGTTCCTAGCCAAATTATTAGACCAAAGCAAAAACACAGATAGAAATACATTATATATTTATTAGAATGATTAACTCACTATGATGAGCACAGATACTGAAATTCGGCTATGTAATAAGTACATATCAGTTCATATTTTTCTGTGAAAGTTCGAACAAAAATGTATATAGGGAACCGATAGAAAAAAATAAAATATTTTGAATACGCTGTGTCATTAAATCAATGAAAAGATTTGGAACTTCTACAGTTAGTCTTGCTTATTATGTGCCAATTTTTACCTCAATTTTCATAGAACTAGCACATATTTAAAAAGATATAACTATTCTTTTTTTTTTTTTTTCTTTTCATTTTTCCATGTTCAAATTGATATATATTTTTTATCAACGTTTGTCAGTCTGATTTTTTTTATCCACCTGCATTTCCTTTACTTTAAAAATTTACTTGCATAATAAGAGATGTTTCGCAAATTGGCAAATTTTTAGGAAAAAAAAAAAAAAAAAAAACTTTCATTTTAAACTTGGAAACAGGGAAATAAAGACTGAATTTTGTTTTTGTCAAAAAAAAATCTTTCTAAATATTTGTGCTAGTTCAACCAAAATTGAGGCAAAAACTGGTGCATAATAAGCAAGACCAACAAGCTTCAAATCGTTTCTTTTATTTAATGATAGGGTTTTCAAAACATTTTGTTACTGACTAATTTTTATCGGCTACTTGTATGCATTTCTGTTTGAACACTCACTGAAAATATGAACTGATACATACATATTACATAACCAAAATTTCGTTTCTGTACTCATTGTAGTTAATTGATCATTCTAATAAATTTCCATACATTTATCTGGTTTTTGCTTTGGTATAATAATTTGGCTATGGACTGTAGGGTTCATCCTAATTCCAAATAGAGGTTCAACATAGTTCCAAACTGTGGCTACACCTTTTTTCAAAACATGGTTCAATGTAATTCCAAACTATAGTTTTACCTTTTCCCAAAATATGGCTCAACATAATTCCTAATTATGGTTTTACCTTTCCCCTAAACATGATTCAACATAGTTCCAAATTATGGTTACACTTTTTCCCCAAACTTGGTTCTTCCTTTTCTGAAAATATGGTTCAATCTTTTCCCAAAACATGGTTCTTCCTTTTCTGAAAATGTGGTTCAACATTTTCTCAAATCATGGTTCTTCCTTTTCTGAAAATGTGGTTCAACATTTTCTCAAAACATGGTTCTTGCTTTTCTGAAAATATGGTTCAACCTTTTCCCAAAACATGGTTCAACATAGTTCCAAAGTATGGCTCAAAGCAAGTACCATGTTATGGAGACAGGTTTTACCATCATATGGATGCACCCAGCATTGAACCAGATTTTGGTTCAACGTTGAACCAAAATTTTTTACAGTGTATATAGGCATGTAAAACAGTTTACATAGCGAGTTAAGAAATAATAAGAAAAAAAAAAATGGTAGATTTATTTTTTGAAACATCAATTTCCGAGATCTAAAAGTGACCTACCTGAGCATGATGACTGTTAATTTTCCTGTAATAACCACGCATTATACGAGAAAGGACATCTAAAACGGATTTATGCAACAATATTCAAGAAAATCGTTAGAGCCGTTTTTGAGATACCATCTTTTACCAAAACATGGCATACTCAATTATTGATCGAAAAACAATAATTACATACAAAAGGATATTTAAAAGGGAGTTAATATGGCGAGTTTGAAACAAAATCCGTTACAGCCGTTAAAAAAAAAAAAAAAAAGCACTTGCGAGACTTGAAATTCAGCTATTTATACCGGGAGCTTACCAATTTTCCTGAACTAACCAACTATATAATTCGAAAGGACATCTAATAGAGTGTTTATGTAGTAAATTTTAAGAAAATCTTTAGAGCTGTTTTTGGATACGGACTTACGGTCCCACTTCCACTTTTCCAATTTTCACCAAACTTTGTAAAATTCATCTGTACACCAGTTCTGTCTTAAATCTGAAGTTTCATAGCTCTATCTTTATAAGTTTCGGAGGGGTCGGCAGCCCCCCTCAGGAACGTATCTGTTTATGTAGCAAGTCAATCGAATCAATATATACGCATATATTATATAACGATGAGAAATAAATAAAAATGACCTGTTCAATAATGTGTGATGCAAATAGGATATTGGGGCTCCTGATCTGCAGATCCACTAGTTCATTGTCGAAACGTGAGTGGAAGCTTCCCTGTGGCGACTCAAAAAGATTTTGGGTTCCGTCTGTGTGTATATTTTGTTTGTCTGTGTGTCTGTTTCAGCGACCGCAAAAATCATGCTATTGATTTGCAATTTTGTACACATGTTTTCGAGCCGCATGGGATTAGCTGTATTGTGTTTAGCGTCTGTTCTATCTGGAATTCGTGTACGGGGACACACCAAATTTTTCTTTATCACTATGGCCTATGGACAGAATGTACATGTACCGCAATAACGGCTGCAAAAATTCTTCAAATAACTTGCAAATTGGTAGACACTTTCAAGCTCTGTATAGAAATAGCTGTATAATTTTTTATGTGTATGTTTTTCATGTTCTATGTACAGGGACACTCCAAAGTTTTTCTTATCATTAAGGCCTACGGGGTGAATTTTGTTTAAACAAATTTTAACGTCGTTACTTTGCATTCAACAAAGTGAAATTACAGTAAAAAAAAAGGCGCATTTTAAAATGTTTATGCTGCATTCAACACAGTGGAATTAACATATACATTATAAAGATATATAAAAACATGTTTCTCTTTTAAAAGGGATATGTATGGACTATATGATTTATTGCGGGATCACACAAATGAATTCGGATGACATCCTGTAATCATCCAAATGATTCAAATTACATTGAAATATTTATTAGTTACAATTAATTAAATAGGTGTATTCTAATTTTTTTAGTGTATATAATTACTGTGGCTGCTTTTCCCGAGTTACATAAAAGAATTTCGTTCTATAGTTCATATTTCAACACTGGTATTGAATTTTAACATGGTTACACCCCACGAAATATGTTGAAATTTGATTAGAATTTTAAAAGTATATATATGTATGTATATATATATATATATATATATATATATATTTTTGTGGGAAAATGTGGCCATAGAATTGGTATTTAATTTACAGGGTTGCACAAAATAATTCTAGTATGTTATGTAATCAATTTGCAGGAATTTTGGTAGAAGTACTTATGAATTACAGGGAATTAGTGCAAGTACAATATAGTCAGTTATTAGGAATACATACATACAGAAATAGTTATAGAAAGAGAAAAGCAGAGGGGGTGGAGGGGGGGCTGCAACCCTCCCTCAGAAACGTTTCTGTTTATACAAAAAGTCAATAGAATCAATATATATATATATTATATAATAAGGGATAAGTAAAAATAATCTGTTGAATAATGCGTGATGCAAATAGGACGGTGAGGTTCCTGATCTGCATATCCACTAGCTATATATAGAATTTGTTATCTTACTCGTCAATCTGCAATCTATCTTAATAGAATTTTAATTTTTTGTTAGAGAAAGTCGTATGGGTGCCATACCAGATTATTTACTTTGAATTCTATTATTGAAATTCTGTTTAATTCAACAAAATAATTTTTACGAATTGCTAAAATAGATGTTCGTATATTGCCACTCATTGCTTTATGAGTAAAATATCAGATTTATTATGCAAACAGTATTATGTGCAAAGAAAAATATTTAAAATGAAATGCGATCATATATTTCGCAAATTCTTTGAACGATTGTCTTCTAAATCTATATGTTACTCAGACTCACATCCGTAATACAAAAAGAAAAAAAAATCTATAATAATAAAAGTAGTAAAGAAATAAAAACCACGACGATGTTTCTTCACCACAAAAATATAAACATTTGGCTCGTCGAAAAGCAAAAACATCTGTCTGAGAGGTGGAGCCGGATAAAGGGTGTGTCAAAGAGGAAAATCGGCACAAATTTGTAAAGTTTTTGGACTTTCTTTACAAATTTAATTGATTTAAAATTTTATTAAAGTACAGGATTTTTTTCCGCATTGAATTAAACTCTTTGAGATTGACGCAGCTTTTTAAATTCTGTTTTAAAAAATTGAAAGAGTTTTTTATAAGCCATTTAATGCATCAACCCAAATATTGCAATAAAACAGCTTTTTTAAAAAACAACTGTTATTCTTTCATAAAATCTACAAAAGCTGCGTCAGTTTACGAAATCAGAGTAATCCAATAAAAAAAACCGCGTCTCAATCAATTAATATGTCACTGTTTTAAGTGCAAAGAAAGTTTTCCATAGATTAACATTGTCTTTTAGAAAAGCAAATGGTAAGTGAAGAGGGCACTATGTTTGGAATAGACAGCACAGACAGAAAGACATATAAAAAGAATCCCTTCACACATTTTAACTTTGTTTGAAAATTTTTCCAAAAAGTTAGAAATGGAAGCCTAGAACCCCTAGTCCTCTCTCCCAAGTCCATTGCTGGTTAAGCATGCATTACTATCGGAATTATTCATGCATGCAAAATTTAAACTCAATCGGCTTAATAAGTGAGTTAAAATTCGATATCAATTTTTTTAACCGGAGTTCGGGGCCTATGAACCTTATGCCCACTCTCCAAAGTCCCAGTCCGATACATGTATTGTCATATTTTCATACATATATATATTGTCATTATATATGTAAGAAAAGTTTTAGTTCAGCATAATTGGGCGATAGAAAATTAGTTAAACTTCGTGTGCTCCATTTTACCCTGACAGAGAACAAATGAAGTTAAATTAAAGCAATTAAAAAACAAAAAGAAACTAGTATGTTGTGGCCACCACAAGACTTTCTTCTATATTTTCCTATACAAAATCACTCAGTAACAATATTTATATTTAAAAAAAAAATACGATTTTTTTTTTTTTTTTTTTTATAGTTTTTTTTTTTTTTTTTCGTTAAAAGTAAAAAGAATCGATAACTTTGTTTTAAATTATCACAGATTTATAGTTCAGCCATTCGTTTTAAAGGTATTGACGAGACCTTTCGAAATATACCCATTTTTCCTCCCCCCTCCCTCAGGGAGGGGAACCGACGCCCCCACATACAGAGAATTTTTTTCCCAGTTAACTACTACTATTATCAATAATTCATATTAATTTTACAATCACAAGTTAAAAATAATTCTCATTATGTACATTTTTACTAAATTTTGTCCTATTCTGCCATGTTAAAAATTTATAAAAAATGCGATTACAGCGTCACCTGTTAAGCGATTGATCCCCAAATGTAATCAGCACCAGTTTATATCAGGGTGCAACTAAATACCAAGTTTGGTTAAATTTCATTCATTGGTTTGTGAGATACAGCATCCACAAAAAATGTGATACACGCAGAGAGACAGACACACAGGCAGACAGACATTTTCTAAAAGCTATCAATTCGTGTTCAGGACACCCCAAAAAGGTAAATCCATCAAAAAACGGAGGTCGAAAATTTTCACGAATCCAATACTTTCTCAATATTACATATAGAAGAAAGTAAAAACGAAAGAAAGAAAGGAAAAGGAATAAAAAATGCATTAAGCGAGCTCTTTAAAGATTGTAATTTTTAATAATAAATATAATTTTTTCTGATTGTCAAGTACTCCTGCAGAATATTGTATTGTAAGAAAATGGATAACGTTATCAATAAAAATTAATTTCACTTTTGATGTTTTATTTTTTTTTTTTCTTTTAAATCTAGAAATAAATTTCTTTTTTCGAGTGAAAAGATATTATCGTGACATGTTTATTGTAACGAATACTAATTATTCAATTATTTAAACTGATAATTGTTTAATAAAATTAAGAAATTTATCCAATTTTAAATCTCTAGTCATTTTGACATATTTTGCAGTAATTGTGTCTTGTTAGATAAAACGAAGATAAAATTATTTCAAGTTTTTTTTTTTTTTTTTCCCTTTAATGTCAGTTACGATGCTAGTAATAAATATTTAAGGAAAATGGAATTAATATCAAAATATTTCTTTTCTAGAATAGTTTTACTGTCAGTTTAAATTTTTAAAGAGATTAAATAAGAGATTATTAGAGAATTTAAAGAGATTTTTCTTCTAGAGATTAAATAGAATTGAAACGTATTTCTAAAACAAAAACAAAATTCAGTCTCCCGTAAAAGAAAATAAAAGAAAATGTGATTATATGAATATGATTGTCGATTCTTTATGAAAAAAGTAAAAACATTAATTAACTTTAGCCAAACTTAAGGCTTTTAAAAAATTTTCCGTGAATATCAAAATAGACTTTTGATTAGAAAGTAGATTTTTTGATAGATTCAAATGCGACAGAAATATAAAAATAATTATAAGATTAAAAAAAAAAAAATTATTAACCATGTTTTTAAATTTTCTGCTGAATCATATAAACGCTACTGAAGTCAGCCGGGACCCCAGCAATTGGATAAAAGTATTAAAAAAATTCCTTTCTATCGTCTTTTGAGCTATTATAAAAGTTTCAAATGGCTATCTAGCCGGGAAGTTAGTTAAAAATTGATTGCAAGCATTGTACTGGTAACGCTGCCGAAGGCAGCAGGGTCCCGAAGCAATTGGTTAAAAATATTTTTAAAATGCATTTTCCCCGAATTCTGAGCTATTCTGAAAGTTTCAAATGTAGTTGGGAAGTAACTTCTAGTCAAGAAGTTAATTAATAAATTTTCTGTTGAATTATATAAACGCTGCCAAATACAGTAGGGACCTAAAACAGTTGACTAAAAGTATTAAAAAAAGTATTGTCACCGTGTTCTGAGTTACCCTGAAAGTTTCAAACGTCTAGCTAGTCAGGAAGTTAGGAAAAAATCGATTGCAAGCTTTCTACTGGTAACGCTGCCGAAGGCAGCCGGAACCCGAAACAGTTGACTAAAGGTATTTAAAAAAGGCATTTTCACCGTGTTCTGAACTATTCCAAAAGTTTCAAATGTCTAGCTAGTCAGGAAGTCAGTTAAATAAATTTTCTGTTGAATCATATAAACGCTGCCGAAGGCAGTAGGGACCTGAAGCAGTTGACTAAAAGTATTTAAAAAAATGTATTGCCACCGTGTTCTGAGCTATCCTGAAAGTTTCAAATATCTAGCTAGTCGGGAAGTTAGTGAAAAATTGATTGCAAGCTTTGAACTGGTACCGCTACCGAAGGCAGCAGGAACCCGAAACAGTTGGCTAAAAGGATTAAAAAAATGCATTTTCACCGTGTTCTGAACTATTGTGAAAGTTTCAAATGTCTAGCTAGTCAGGAAGTTAGTTAAATAAAATTTCTGTTGAATCATATAAACGCTGCCGAAGACAGTAGGGACCTGAAGCAGTTGACTAAAATTATTAGAAAAATGTATTGTTACCGTGTTGTGAGCTGTCCTGAAAGTTTCAAATGTCTAGCTATCGGAAAGTTAGTGAAAAATCGATTTGAAGCTTTGTACTGATAACGCTGCCGAAGGCAGCAGGAACCCGAAACAGCTGGCTAAAGGTATTTAAAAAAGTGCATTTTCACCGTGTTCTGAACTATTCTGAAAGTTTCAAATGTCTAGCTAGTCGGGAAGTTAGTTAAGTAAATTTTCTGTCGAATAATATAAGTGCTGCCGAAGGCAGTGGGACCTGAAATAGTTGACTAAAATTATTAGAAAAATGTATTGTCACCGTGTTATGAGCTGTCCTGAAAGTTTCAAATGTCCAGATAGTGGGAAAAATAGTGAAAAATCGATTGCAAGCTTTGTACTGATAACGCTGCCGAAGGCAGCAGGAACCCGAAACAGTTGGCTAAAGGTATTAAAAAAATGTATTTTCACCGTTTTCTGAACTATTCTGAAAATCTCAAATGTCTAGCTAGTTGGGAAGTTAGTTAAATAAATTTTCTGTCGAATCATATAAACGCTGCCGAAGGCAGCGGGACTTGAAATAGTTGACTAAAATTATTAGAAAAATGTATTGTCACCGTGTTGTGAGCTATCCTGAAAATTTCAAATATCTAGCTAGTCGGGAAGTTAGTTAAAAATCGATTGCAAGATTTGTCCCTGACAAACACACAAACACACAAACAAACAAACAAACAAACAAACAAGAATCGAAGTTAATAATAAATTTTAAGTAAAAAATCATTTTTTAAAGTCAGAAGCTTTTTATTGTGAAGCCCTAAAAAGCATAAAATAAAATTTGTTCTAGACATGCTACAAAGAATGGAAGTTGCAATACTAAGAAAATTTTAGAGAAAAATATAGGTACTTTCCTTATGCAAAAGATGAAAAGTTTTTAATGTTCAAAATATTTTAAAAAGCTTTCGAGACCAATATTCTTAGTTATTAGTTTTTGCATAATCATTCGTTAGGCCACAAATTCCAAAAGTCTCGAAAGCTTTTTAAAATATTTTGAACATTAAAAACTTTTCATCTTTTGCATAAGGAAAGTACCTATATTTTTCTCTAAAATTTTCTTAGTATTGAAACTTCCATTCTTTGTAGCATGTCTTTGCCAGAACAAATTTTATTTTATGCTTTTTAGGGCTTCACAATAAAAAGCTTCTAACTTTAAAAAATGATTTTTTACTTAAAATTTATTTTGTGCTTTTTAGTTACAAAAAAAGAAAAAGCTTCTTAAAAAACTAATTAAAATTTCTTAGGATATTGTGTAGACAACGGAAGATTTTCTTTTATCAATTGACATTTTTTTCTATTATTTATCTGCAAAAAAGTACTATATCGTCTTTTGAGGACCAATTCCGGGACCATCGCGTTATCAGCATGACGCTCTAACAAAAAGTCTAAGAACTGTCAATAAAAAAAACCATAGAATATTCCAGAAAAATCTAACAAATACTTATACAAAAGGAATATTGTTCTCGAATGTTTTTTAAAATATTTGGAATATTTCAAATTTTTCATCTTTTGCAAAAGTGAAATATCTATATAATTCTTTGAAATTTTCTTGTTGTTGAAACTTTTATGATTTTATATCATCTCTCTGCTAGAATAAATTTTTATTTTAGACATTTTAGGGCTCCACAATAATAAAAAATTTCAGTGTTATTTTAATTAATTAATTAATCTTATTTTATTATTTTATTATTTTATTAATTTTTGTTTTATTTATGTTTTTACTGAAATGTTTATTTTGTGCGTTTTAGTAACTCAAAATAGCTTCTTAAAAAAAAAAACTATCAAAATTCCTTAGGATACTGTGTAGAGAATGAAAGATTTTCTTTTATCAATTAACATCGTTTCTATTAATTATCTGCAAAAAAATAACACATCGGCTTGCGAGGAATGAACCCACCAGCATCGCGTTATCACCATGACGCTCTAACCAAATGCGCTAACGAGCGACGAAAAAAGGCTGTGTAAATTTACATGAAAGTGGAGTCGCCTCCTTTTTCTGAATGACACAAAGATACGATGATAAAAATTCAATTTCAGTAAAAAGCTTCTAAAAGAAAATATATATATATATATTACTTAACTTGTGTGCTTTTTAGTACCTAAAAAAAGCTCCTTAAAAAAATAATAACTCTTCAAAAATTCTTAGAATACTGTGTAGACAAAGAAAAATTTTCTTTTATCAACTGACACATTTTCTATTAATTATCTGCAAAATTTAACACACCGATCCTTCGGGGGATGGAACTCACCCCATCGCATTACCAACTTGACGCTCTAACCAACTGAGCCAATGAGCGACGATAAGGGCTGCTAACATTTACTTTAAAGTTGAGGCGCCTTATTTATTAGCGTGACGAGAAGAAGCGATAACGAAATCCAATTTCAATAAAAAGTTTCTAAAAAATTTATTTATTTATTTATTTTTACTTAAATTTTTATTTTGTGCTTTTTAGTAACTAGATAAAAAACTATTTAAAAAATTCTTCAACAATTATTAGGATACTGTGTGCACAACGAAATATTTTCTTTTATCAACTGACACCTTTTCTATTAATTAATTGCAAAAATTAACAGGACGCTCTAACCAACTGAACCATTAAGAGATACAATAAATTGCTTACTTTTTTTTTTTTTTTTTTTTTTTTTTTTTATTATTATTGGAAGTGTCTTGTTATCTAGCGTGACAGAAAACGCGATGACGAATTAAATTTCATATAATAATATAATATATATATACGTATAAAGCTTCTAAAAATATTAATTTATGTATTTTTTTATTTGAAACTTTTAATTTTTAGCTTTTTTAATATCTAAAATATTTTGTTTTTTCTAATATCTAAAAAAAGAAAAAAATCTTTAAAAAATTCTTCAAAAATTCTTAAGATATTGTGTAGTCAACGAAAAATTTTCTTTTATCAATTGACAACTTTTTCTACTAATTATCTCCAAAAATTAACACGACGGACCTTCGGCTATCGAACTCTCGCCCACCGCGTTATTAACCTGATGCTCTTACCAACTAAGCCATGGAGCAACAAACTGCACAGCTTATATTTATGTTAAAATGGAGGCGCCTTTTTTATTAGCGTGACACGAAGACACGATGACAAAGTCGATTTCGTATAAAAACCTTCTAAAAACATGGTAATAATTTTTCTAACTGACTGCTCCTGTGTGTAAGATTTACTTGTTCAAAGACCTACTCAAAAGTCTATACACAAGCCAATGAAATTATAATTGCTTTGGCTTGCTTTTTATATAACATTTATTGGATTTTCACTCAAATAATGCCGTGGCTGATATACACATTCGTAAAAAATACACTGAGAAAAACAAAATATAG
Organism: Salticus scenicus; assembly: GCA_963930645.1. Taxonomy (NCBI): domain Eukaryota; kingdom Metazoa; phylum Arthropoda; class Arachnida; order Araneae; family Salticidae; genus Salticus; species Salticus scenicus. The sequence continues at coordinate 278,058,414 of OZ005655.1, forward strand.
ATACCACCTTCATCTAGAATAAATAAGTGGTCATTTTCTATGTCCCTTAACTAGAAATATAGATTTCCGAGCTATGCGCATAAGGCGCGACAATAAACTGAATAGACGAAATGATCGAGAATTTCTAGTCTACACTTTTCTAGATGGTGAAGCAATATTCTGAATATTCTGAATCTTTTGTATGACGAGAAATTCTCGCTTGATTTTCTAGAATTGGGTCATAAACCAAGATTATTGTTGCTGAAACCCACCTCTTGTATTCGCATTTGCAGAGATTTTGAAATAGCTTTGCCTTCGAGAATACAGGCAAACGCTCCAGAATTCTAATAGGCGCTTCTAGAACTCGCTTTCCAAAAGAACTAGAATTTATAAGGATGACATGAAACTATTTTTTCTAGAGCTACAATTTAGATTCTAGATGTCAATTACAGAATTATTTTCTCAGTGTACACATAAAATACATGATGCACACATTCGTGAAAATTGTAAATTTCCTTAATACAATTTTATGAGAAGTATTGACGTATTCTGCCCTGTTGAGAAAAATCTTAAATTTCGAATAACTTAGCGAGTTTTCAAATTAAAATACCCATAGTCAAACTTAAATGATATTTAAACAAGAACGAAAAATCTTGCGGTACGCATAGATTACTAACGCTTTCTAAGTGGGAGTCCTCACTGGATCGTTTAACCTTTAATGAATATTTTCCTAGGAGATCACACAATGGACAGACAGATAGAAAGACGAGACAGACGAGATACCTCGCAAACATCGTTGTAAAGTGTTAAAAACACTTAGCACAATTGAAAATGCTATTCCAGCAATTTTGGATTATAGCCCTTAATGTATCTGATTATTTTAGTGTATCCGTGTGCATCTTAACTCTAATCATATAATATTCTATAAGAAACATATGATTTTTGTAGATCGAAGTTACTATCGTTTGTAAAAATGCCTCTCATAAAACATTGGCCTACTTTTGGATGTTCCTATACACAAACAAGTTATGCTATTTATATCATTTTAAATTGGGAATATGACGTAGTGAACTCGAATAACATACATAATTTGGAAATTATTTTAAAAATATGTTCGAATGCAGTAGGCAGACAGACGTATAGATAAACAGACGGCAATCAGACATTACAGAAAGATTTACAGGTAGACAAATTCAAATCATAACCCCTCTTAAACATTATTAGAAAGTTTTAAAAACAATTAATGCAAACGAAATTGTAATTCTACCAATTTTTAATTATGGCCCTTAACGGCCCTCTTCACTTAACGTCGCCGGAAGCCCGAGCCAATGTTATTCTATGGGGAAATTTTCTTTACAAATTACTTATTAACTAATACATATTTTTAAATTCTGTTCTCACATTCAGAAAATTCCCAACTGTTAAATTGACGGACCTTTTTTTAAAAATGTATTTTTTTAATTTTTAATATTTTATTTTGAAATTGCAAAATGAAAAAATATCACATGTGGAAAATTCGTATTTTGCTGCTTCAAAATAAAATATAAAACATTAAAAAAATAATTTTTTAAAAAAGGTCCGTCAATTTAACAGCTGGGAATTTTCAGAATGTGAAAACGGAATTTAAAAATATGTATTAGTTAATACGTTATTTGTAAAGAAAAATTTCCCATAGAATAACATTAGTTTCGGCTTCCGGCGGCGGTGAGTGAAGAGGGCCCTTAATGTAATATTTTTCTGTGGCCCTGCAAATCTTAATGCTAACCATTACTATATTCTATTGAAAGCATTATCTGGTGCATATGAATAATAAATGTCAATTTCATTACGATTCGTAAAAAACAAACGTTTTAAAGTGTGATTTATAGAAATAACTCTCATAAAATGTAATGCTTTGGAATTTATTCGGGTGTCCCTGTACATAAAGCAGCGGTGGATTTATCCCGTTTTCAATAGGGAACATCCCATAGTGACCTTCAATAATATATATCGATTTCAAGAAAATCTGTGAAAATATTTACAGTAGTTAGAGCATGGTCAGACAGACAGACAAGCAGATGGGCAGAAAGACAGACCATAGACGAATTCAAGTAAAAATCTTTAGAAAGTGTTAAAAACAATTAACGCAAACGAAAATGCAATTTCAGCAAATTCCAATTATAGTCATTAATGTATCTAAATATTTTTGTGCTGCTCTGTAAATCTTAATGTTAATAATGCTATATTCTACAGGAAACATTTTTTTTGTGCATATGTGTTATTAACATCAATTTCATTATAGTTTGTGCAAAATAAAATTATTAAAATATCAGTTATAAAAGTGACTTTCATAGAACGCAATGCTTTGGAATTTTTTCGGGTGTCCCTGTAGACAAACTAATGGTAATATTTATCCTATTTACAATAAGAGACATCCCATAGCGAACTTGAAGAACATATATCAATTTCAAGAAATTCTATGATTATTTACGGGAGTTAGAGCGCGGACAGAAGGACAGACAGACAAACCGAAGTCATAAACACTTTTAAACTTTGTTGAACCTTATTAACAATGGCGTGATATTTTTACTATGAAAATATATTCCTCATTGTGGATATCTACGCGAAATTTTCTCTACTCTGTCATGTCAAGAAAATTATAAATTTCGAAATTTTCAAAACACAATTTTTATAGTATATGATGTCCATGCCAGTATCATAAATAATGTTTTAAAGGAGATCTGATATCTTTACGATCCAAATATTCTCCATAAGGAAGTTTATGCCAATTTTTTCTCTATTTCATTATGTTAAGAAAATCCTGAATTTCGAATATATTAGGTAAAGAGGGACGAGCGATGCTTCGTGTATTAAACCAATTCATATCGTGCGCACTAGAATATCTCATACTATTAAGTGAGCAATGTTTGTATATATATATGTATATTTCACTGTGCTCGAAAACGGTAGCTCAGACAGTCACGTGATTTAACACAAAGGTATCCTCCGTAAGGTCACTGTGCACATCGAAGTCAGATTTTCGAATTTTTTAATTAGTTTTCTTTAAATTAATAAAAATATGAAAATAAAACTTCCCATAATGACGCAGAATGGAGAATCTTAGGAGAGATTTGATTGGATTATTTGATTTTCATTGATTTGAGTGTATTTTACATTAAACTACAGCTACGTTATGAGGAATTACAAGAGATTTGAATGGTTTATTTGATTTTCGTTGATTTGAGTTAATTTTACGTTGAACTTGAGCTACGTTATGAGGAATTACGAGAGATTTGATTGGTTTATTTGAATTTCATTGGTTTGAGCATATTTTAGGTTGAACTAGAGCTACGTTATGAGGAATTACGAGAGATTTGATTGGCTTATTTGATTTTCATTGATTTGAGCATATTTCACGTTGAACTAGAGTTACGTTATGAGGTGTTAAGAGAGATTTGACTGGTTTATTTGATTTTCATTTATTTGAGTGTATTTTACGTTGCACTAGAGCTACGGTATGAGGAATTACGAGAGATTTGATTGGTTTATTTGATTTTCATTGATTTGAGTGTATTTTACGTTGAAATAGAGCTACGTTATGAGGAGTTAAGACAGATTTGATTGTTTTATTTGATTTTCATTTATTTGAGTGTATTTTACGTTGAACTAGAGCTGTGTTTAGATTTTATTTCAAAATTTGAATTTTTAATATTTTAATAGTATGCGACTTTTACAGAGAACAAATTACGATTGGCGCCTCAGGCTCCCGAGAGCATGTTTTTTGGTAAAATTTTTCATGGGCCTCTGGCCAGCTAGTAATAATTAAAGCAGACATTATTCTTTTGCAGTATTATTATTTAAAATCTTTAGATACAATAGCATACAACTTCATGCTGTTAAAGCTTATGAAGTTTAAAACTTAAAATGCATATTTACAATAATAAACTTTAAATGAGATTATATTACATAACATCTCGTATTAACCACAATTTACGAAGAACAGAACCACACTTAATATTTTATTCACTCATGTATGCATCTTTTGTTTCAAACTGCGTCACATCACCCATCTGCATATCAATAATTTGCATTAAAAAAAAAAAAAAATCTGGAGTGACTTCACTCGACTTTCCGAACATTGAGTAATTAACGGTTTTGTAGATAAAGTAAAGTAAGAGGAGTTGTTAAATAAACAAAGGAGAAAATTATAATAGGGTATTTGGGTTTTTTTCTTTATATAGTACACACACGATGTTTAATTTAACGCTATTTTACCAAACACGTAGATCATAATGATAAAGAACAATTCACTGTGTCCCTGTAAAAACCTACAAACGCTAGATTCACCAAAATGCTTATAGTTAGTGCAGCAGTGACTTAGATGAAAGCGTTTAGATGCTAGCGTGTTTACTCACATACATACACGCACACATACATACACGCACACATACATACAAACACACACATACATACATCATCGTAAAAATAATTAAAACGGACTCAGGGGACCTCAAAACGTATAGAAACACCAAAATCTCGATTTCGGATTTTTAACATGATTACAATACTTTCCTTATGTATGCTCGGAAAGTAAAAAAAATATTTATGGGACATCTCATTAAGAATTATTTCTCCAGATACTGTTGAATGTAAAAGTTACGTAAAATAAGTTTCTCGCAGGTAGGAAAGTAACAATTCAAGCTGTATTATCATGATTTCAGTAAAAGATAAACTTATCTAACAAAATAACTTACGAAATTTTCAAATTAGAATGTTGAAAATCAGTTGGGTTACCAGTATCATAAGTGATATTTTAAAACAGGTTAGACCTCTTTACGATCGCTTGTCCTTGAGATAATATGTAAACAAACTAACACACTAACTAACTAAAGAATGAACTAAATTAATAAACTACACATGGACACCACGTGAATTTTATGATTTTCGGATTCCTCACACCTCAAAATGTGTAAAATCATCAAAAATCCGAGGTCAGGAATTTCCACGATTACCTAAGTTCCTCATACGTATAAAATGATAGAGAATTAAAAATACTGATAATCTTGATTTCTTCTTCTTCTTATAATTTACTTTCTCTTATCCATAGGGTCAAAAAGTATTGTTTTAGGGTCAAATTTTCGAACGCGAGTTTTTGTTATATTGACATGTTCTGAGGTTCCCTGAATACGAAAATCATGTTTTTAGCGGATGGTCTGTGTGTCTGTTTGTGTGTCTGTCTGTGTAGATGCCTGTGTGTCTGTTATCAACATATCTCAAGAACAAATAGTAGTAGAAATTCCAAACTCGGTATTCTAAATGTGTATTATACAGGGATGCTACAGTAAGCTTTTCGTTGAGATGAAGCAAATTGTTCACAGGGACATTCAAAAGTATTCAAATACATTACGTCTATGGGAGAAATTGCAGGTAAGTAGAGTTTAACATCTGTAGACTGCACAAAAAAAAAAATTGTGCATGTAGGAGCCTCGCCGCCTCCTCGAGGGGAGTAAATTTTCATGATGGGTATCTTTCAAAAGAGCTCGCCAATACCTTTAAAACGAATGGTTGAATCATCAATCTGCGATAATTTAAAATAAAGTTGTCGTTTTTTTTTCATTTTTAACAAATAAAATATATGTAGATATAGATATATTCTTCTTCTTTTTTTTTTTCTTTCTTTTTTTTTTTTTTTTACTGTAATATTGAGAATAAATTAAACTTTTTTTGGGGGGGAATATTTAGTGTTATACTACTTCTCTAATATGGAAATCGTCTGTATTATCATATAAGATATTTTTTTTAAATAATAATTTTAATAAATTATTTTTTAAAAACAGAATTATTTTTTAATAACCGAATTAAATTCTATATAAATGTAGGTGCATTAATGAAACGGGGGGTTTAGGGGGGTGGTAGCCCCCCTCACATAGAATTAATTATCATATAAAACTCTTCCGAAGCCTAATTTGAATTGTTTAACACAGGTTTACATAATGGTACTCGTTATCTTACCTCTTATCTACAACCTGTATTTATAGTATTAAATTTCAGGTTACGAGAAAATCGTGTGAGTGACACACCAGATTATTTTTATTATTATTATCTGAAAAATACTGTATATTTACAGACACTCTGGATAAACATTTCAGTTTATTCATAATAAATAAATTAATTAAATAAATAAATTAAAATAATTACAGTATACATTCATATAATCAGAGTTCACACTGAAGGGTGGGATTGCGAGAATCTCGCTATATTTTAAAAAATAACACTCGAAAATGTATCACAAGGGAGACTAACACCCCCAATTTGTTTTCAGGTTACTCATAGAGTATTTCATCTAGCTCTTAATTGCATTGATTAATATATTAATTACTTTGAAGTATTTGATTCTGTAGAACTAATTTCTTGATATACATACATACACACACACACATATGTATATATTCAGTAATAATTTTAAAAAACCTTTTATTTCTAAAGATCTGTTAGGAGAATATACATAAATAAGTGTATATTTTATATTAACAAATCGCTACAAAATCTGGAAGCTAAATATTGCAATTATATATTAAACTAAGGGTTTCTACCCTCTGCTCATTCCATTCTCCTCTCCTCCTTAGAAAGTGGGGCTTTGCATGAAGGCTGTACAAGCCATTTATTTTATTTTTTCAGTTGTTTCATTTGCATATTTGTCATTCGTGAAAGAGAAATCTGCAGAATGTAAAGTGTGTAATTTCTCATTTAAATTTGAGAAAAAAAAAAAAAAACGCTTAAATTGTTTGTTAGTGTGAAAAAATCGCACTCAATTTTTTTTTTTTTTTCTTGTGTGAACTTTGCATAATTAATTAAACCAATCTTAAATATAAATTCAAAAGGGGATCACAGTTTTAATCTTTTGTAACAGCCAATTTTATAAAGAATAAACTAACATAAACCTATAAATAAAGATTAAATTCCATATAAATATTCCGAAATATGATTCATAAAATTTTTGGATAATGGAATAAAGTAATATTCTAGAAAAAAAAATGTGTATATTAAAACCCTCTGTTTCTTTTTATCATTATAGAGCTTTATGGATAATTTAAATCGCGCAGCTTTTTAAAGATAGTCTGCATTTTCTAATCAATATTCATTAAAAATAATTGTTCACTGCTCTAACCTTAATTAGAAATATTCGGTTCATCTTACAGTGATAAAATTTCTAACATCCTTTTGTTTAACTTTTTTTTTTTTTTTTTTTTTTTTTTTAAGTTGTTAAAATTAATATTATCTCTTTTAATAATAGTCCTGAATAATAATTAAGTTCTTAATTAAAAAACAAATAACTCAGAAATGAAACTCGCAAATCCACTGCATTAATTATCTTTTTTTATTTGGAAACAAGAATATTTTAAGCTAATTTTAATGCGCATAAATTTTATAATTTACCATTCAATATGTGCTAAAAATAAATTGTTCTTTCACTGACTACACTCCATTTCTTTTTCGTTTACTTATTTATTTATTTATGATACTAACTTTACCGATATTCTCCAATTTTACTTTTTTTTTTTTTTTTTTTTTTTTTTTGAAAAGAGTAAAGAAGCTTTCTTTATATGATAACAGTTTAAAATAAATAAATAAATCAAAAAGTGTGTGAGGCAGAGAGAGAAGTAATTATAAAAAGAAAAGATCTGATAAGTTTTGGCTGTTTCAAAACTTTTTTATCATCAAAACACGATTCCACGTTCATAAAATTTCTGATATTTGCGGGAAAAAAAAAAAAAAAAAAACTAATAGGAGTCATTTTTGACGACCTCATTTGAAGTAAAGGTTTTGTCATCTATAAACTTTTATAAAGAACGGAATATGTAATAATTCGAAGGTGCCACACCTGGAGAATAGGGTGGGTGTTGTAATACATTTTACTCAAACTGTGAAAGCTTTTGGCGAGTTACACAACTTGTATGTGGTCTCACATTATCTTGGTAGATCACTACATCTTTTCTATAAATCAATTTTGGACTTTACTGATTGAAGGAATCATTCGATTTGACCATTTTGTGACCAGTATACTTCAAAACTGATCGGTAGACGCTTTTAAAAAAAATTATACTCTTTAAATGAATACCGGGTTTTGAAGGGCTTTTAACCGGTTCATCTTTCTTACTCCATGATTTTTGCGTTCAACAATGTCGCAGAGAATCCGTTTCTCATCCGCAGTGATGATTCGCTTCAAAATTGGACCATTTTCTTAACGTTTGAGAAGCAAATCACAGACGCCGATGTGGTGGAGCAAATTGGTTTCTGTAAGGAAAAAAGGAACCCAGAAATAGAGTTTAGAAATTAAACAGAGGCGTTCCACGTATTAATGAATGGTCGAATTCGATAAATTTAATCTCTCAGCGATGCCACAAGTTGTTATTCGTCGGTTTGCATCCACCGATGCCTTTATATGACTTCATCAGCTTCACTTACAATGGAAGTATGAATCAGTAAAATTCCTATTGAAACCAAACTAAGGGAATTGTTTCGGCGTACATGCAATTGTAACTTCCTTTGTATTCAGGAGATGGCGCCATAAGCGCGCTGAAAAGCAAGTGTATGTTTTCATCTGCTGTAAGCCGTAGAGTGAAAATAAAATCAGTGAAGTGAAATCGCGTGTTATTATGTCATTCAGCACCAACATTCATTACAAGAAAAAAGGAGTTCTTTTTTCAGTTGGTCACTAACCAGCTGTTACTATAAGAACGTTTATTGAAATATATATATCTTTTAAAAAGTGGGAAATATCTATTATTCAGGAGTTACGAATCAGTAAAATTCTTTTTGAAACCAAACCAAGCTTAAATTAAAGAACGTGGTCGAAAACATAGGGTAAAATGCATATTTTGTGCAACAACTCACCCATGGATCAAAATTAGATCCTAGAAAATTTAGCCCCTTTTATCAAAATCAACAAAACACACAAAATTGTCAGGAGTGCCAGAGTGTTACACTTGAGACAAGAAGGTCTTCAGTTCGATCCCCGTCTCGGTGTCGAAATTTGAAATTTTTTTATTTAAAACATAATACCAGTATTTGGTTCAACGTAAAATTACCAAATCATGGTAAAAGGTTTAACCAGTGGGCGGTTGCAGCTACTTTAATACTAAGTTTTGGTTCAAACTAACACCAAATTTTTAACAGTGTATAAGATAAACAATTTCATTTAATTGCAATTTATGGTTTTAAAAAATATTGTTTGAATGTAATTTACTGAATTATTCACAGAGAAAAAATTCTGTAACTGACATCCGGAATCTAAATTGTGGCTCTAGAAAAAATAGTTCCATGTCATCCTTATAAATTCTAGTCCCCTTTTAAAGCGAATTCTAGAAACCCCTATTAGAATTCTAGAGCGTTTGTCTGTATTCTCGAGGGCAAAGCTATTTAAAAATCTCTGCAAATGCGAATACAAGAGGCGGGTTTCAGCAACTATAATCTTGGTTTATGACCCAATTCTAGAAAAGCGAGAATTTCTCGTAATACAAAAGATTCAGAATGTTCAGAATATTGTTTCACCATCTAGGAATGTGTAGACTAGAAATTCTCGATCATTTCTTCTATTAAGTTTATTGGCTTTCCTTATGCGCATACCTCGGAGTTAAGGGAGTTAAGGGATACATTTCTAGTTAAGGGATTTAGAATATGACCACTTATTTACTCTAGATGAATGCGGTATATATATATTCCCCTCAGCGTTTTATGTGTATTGTTGTTTATTTTGAAAATACAAATTATGAGAATAATATTTCTCATTTTCTTTCAATCTCACCATCACCATAACTATTACTTATATCAAATCAGGTCCAATATCTTTTATTTTCTAAGTAATAAAAAAAAAAGAAAAAAATCCTACAATGCGTGTAATATAATATATGCGCGGTGTACATATTCCTACATAAAACATTCCCTACCATTTACAATTCCTTTCCGTATGACATGAAATTTTTCCTTTTAGGTAAACATCCCTATTCAAATAACACTTTTAAAGGCGACAAATTGAACTTTATCTATTTTGAGCAGGTTTTAGAATGAATGCGCTGAGAGTTAAATTACATTAGTCATCTGCATCGCTCCGTACAATGTTGGGAGCAGATAAGATAAATCCGGAATCCTCCAGATATTTTAAGATGGGATGTACGAAATCCATGATAGTACGTCATTTGTATAAAGAGTAAATTTAAGAATTCAACATCAGTTTTTTTTTCCCATGAAAAATAATAATAATAATAATAATAATAATAATAATAATAATATGCTTATTGATAAAATAAATTTTAAAATTAGAGGTACTTTTTTTCCCTTCGTACTTTAATAAAACAATAATTTGTAATTAAATATATCAAATACGCTATTTAAATAAATTTCATTATATGCATATTGATAAAATGAATTTAAAAATTGATAATAGTATGTTTGTTTTTCTACCTATTTTCATAAAATAATTTTTAATTAAATATAGTTAATCCTTTCAGTCGCAGTGTTCCCGCTGATGGAACACCTAATTTTAATTCTCAAGTGCCAAAACTCATCCCGGAAATTTTTTAGCAAAAATTTACATTTATATCATAGCAGTGAAGGGCCCTTTTTTTTAACCTGAAAATTTAAAATTTCTTTTATTTTAATTTTGTTCGTAAATTCCGGTGACAGTGTAATTTAAATGATCCGAATTACCCTGCGCCGCAAAGGGTTAATCGCCATTAAATTGGTGTTATTTTTTTGCACATTCATAGAATGAATTTTAATACTGGATATACTAAATATTTTTTTTTCTTTTTTTTTTTTCTTATTTTATCACAATAATTTTTAATTAAATATAATTAAATCCATGAAATAAGTTTTATTTTTCGCACAATGATAAAATAAATTTAAAAAATGATAATAATATGTTTCATTGTTTTTCTATTTTAATAAAATAATTTGTAATTAAATATATTAAAACGCCATTAAATAAGTTTTACCTTTCGCACACTGATAAAAGGAATTAAAAAATTAATAATATGTTTGTTTGTCTATCTATTTTCAAAAAATAATTTTTAATTAAATGAATTTAATTATCATTAAATAAGTGTTATATTTTGCATGTTGATAAAATAAATTTTAAAATTACAAAAACTTTCTTTTTGTCTTTTTCTTTTAATATAATAATTTGAAATTAAGTTTGAAATTAAGTATATTAAATCGCCTTTTAAAAAGTTTAAATTTTTACTCATTGATAAAATGAATTTAAAAATTGATAGTAATATATCTGTTTGTCTACCTATTTTCATAAAACATTTTTTTTAATTAATTAAGTTTAATTACCATTAAATAAGTGTTATTTTTGCACATTGATAAAATGAATTTTAAAATTGGAAAATTTATATATGTTTTTACCTTATATTTTAACAAAGTAATTTTTAATTAAATGTATATAATCGCCATGAAATAAGTATTATTTTTTGCACATTGATAAAATGAATTTTAAAATTGGATTTTTTTTTTTTTTTTTTTTTTTTTTTTTTTTGTATTTATATTTTTAAAAAAATTATTTGTAAATAAATGTTTTTAATTGCCATGAAATAAGTATTATTTTTTGCTCATTGATCAAATGAATTTTAAAACTGAAATACTATGTTTGTTTGTCTTTCTATTTTACCATGTTTTTATTAACTTTTATTCTTGTTTGTTTGTTTGTCCAGTACAAATCTTGCAATCAAATTTTTACTAATTTCCCTACTAGCTAAGACATTTGAAACTTTCACAATAGCTCACAACCCGATGACAACACAATACTTCGAAGTCCGATTTTCGAATAGTTTTCTTATAATTAATTAAAATATGAAAATAATAACCTCCTAATACCTTATAAATAGCCATTAAAGTATTAGCTGTTGCCAAAAAAAAAAAAAAAAAAAATAAATAAATAAATAAAATAACATACGAGTTCGTTTTCTTTCGGCATAAAAATAAATAAACGTGATTAAATAAATAATTTAATTAAACGTGAGCATTAAAAATTTGTAACCCCCCCATGTAGGGCACTACCCCTTAGACGTAGGATCCTAGAGTAGTCAATCAACCTTAATCCCAACAACCAACCAACTAACCATCGAAAACTGGATGTCGAAATTTTTTACGAATCCAGTGCTTCTTTCTATTGAATATAGAATAAAGTAATAAAAATTTTTAAACTCATAATACGCGGGTTATAGGCAAGGAATTACTGTATATTGTAATCAGAGAACCATTTTTATAAACAGTATTTGATAAATTAATATTCGTTATTTACCGAGATTCAAGATAATTGTTACAATAGCTTTAAACATTTTAAACTTTTTTCCCGATTCTATAGAAGGTATATGGTACGAAACATTAAACAAAATCATATATATATAGATACATTTTTTTTTCTTAACTTACTTAAACTGCCTTTTAAAAAATCCACTCGAAAACTCTTTATCAATAACTTGTCACTTCCAGAAAACCCTACTACACGAAGACTAATACGGTGAGTAAATTAATGGCTAGTAAAAATTTTTGTCAGATTCCCGGGATCATTTACGGATTAACTAGAAAGATTTTATTTTTTCCTCATTCGTTCTTTCGATTTTTTTTTTTTTTTTTTTTTTTTTTTTTTAAGTATTCTAAACGTTTTTTAAATATTAGGTTAGAATGTTTTTATGCACTTATAAATATACTCAACAAAAAATTTATTCCAACCAAAGTAATCAACTAAAAATAAGACTAAAATATTTTTCGATACTGAAAGTTATAACTTTTTTTTTTTTTACTTTCTCTTACCCATAGGGTCGAGAAAGTATTGTTTTAGGGTCAAATTTTCGAACATGAGTTTTTGTTATATTTACATATTCTAAGGTCCCCTGAATACGAAAATCATGTTTTTAGCGAATGGTCTGTGTGTCTGTTATCAGCATATCTCAAGAACAAATAGTAGCAGAAATTCCAAACTCGGTATTCTAAATGTGTATCATATACGGATGCTACAGTAAGCTTTTCGTTGAGATGAAGCAAATGGTTCGTGTACAGGGACACTCAAAAGTATTCAAATACATTACGTCTATGGGGGAAATTACAGGTAAGTAGAGTTTAACATCTATAGACTGCACTAAACCAAATGAAACGAATATATATTTTTTGTAATAGAGATAGTCAAAAGTAATAGAGATAGTCAATGGTTGAACCATCGATCTGCGATAATTTAAAATAAAGTTATCGATTTTTTTCATTTTTAACATTTTTTTTTTTTTTTAATGTAATATTGAGAATAAATTCAACTTATATATATATATATATATATATATATTTAGTGTTATACTACTTCTCAAATATGGAAATCGTCTGCCTTGGCATAAAAGATATTTTTTTAAATAACTAGGGGGCTCTGCCCCCTGCTCACTCCGCTCACCAACCTCCGAGGAAGGCTTTCCCTCACCCCGACTTGCTTCGCTCATTAACCCATGCGGGATTCTACCCCACTATTCGCAACTTTGCATTTCTTTGAATTGGAATATTAATAATACATAACACAAGAGAAAAGTTGAACAATATTATAGAAATCCACTATATTTGGTATCACATTGAAATACGCAATATTTAATATTATATCGTTTATAATACGTGAAAAATCTGTTTTAACGTTCGACAATTTAATAACGATTTGCCATTATTTTGAGAGAAAACATATGGTAGAAAGCTAGACACACAAAATAAAGAACGATAGCACTAACTGTTTAGAACAAAGAGAAATTCTTAACATCTAAACGATTTAGCGTTACAGCTTTAGTATACGATCCACTTGTTAAATTTTTGTCACTATTTGACGATGAATTTTTCGGGTATTATTGCTTGATTAAAGAAATTATGAATTTATTTTTTCTAATGCCTATATTTTTTACTATTGAATTTTTTGTTAATTTAGGGCAATATGTAACACTCTGTATTTATTTCCAGTGTGCAGCAAGGTTTAAAATGATGCTTACAATAGCTAAGATGCAACATTTTAAAGTGCATTTTTTCAAGAATATGATTTAGTCAGATCCATTGAAAACAAATATCTTATGTGATTAATGCAATTATTTTAAACATGTCATTTGTAGTAGTACGACAGGACAATTTCTTTCAGATAGCGATTTTGCATTGTCGCCATGAATTTGCCAAGATGGCCGTCAATATCTGATTTTACCATTTCTTAAACTATATTAAATACTAAGTTAAATCGGGAAAAAAAAAAGAGAAAAAAATCACATTTTTCGAAACCTACTGATAAGTGAAAAATTCATCCTTGATTATATTGTAAAAACGAATTGCCGGTTTGAAGTATTCGAGATAGACCCTCACCATTCATAAATTGGATGGCTTTTGAATATTTGTTGAGAATATTTTCTGGATAAATGTTCTTGATGGCTTCAGAATACTTGTTGGCGGCATCTTCTGAATAATTATTATTGTTGGCGACATCTACTGGTATATATTGATCACAGTTGCTGCCGATATCTCCTGAACTTGTGTTAATGATAGTTTCTGAATATTTGTTGGCTACATCTTCTGGATATATATTGATTACACCTTGATTTTTTACATATATATTATGTAATATTGAATTTAGAAAATAAAAAATGCGTGTGGAGAATGAAATATTATGATATTGGATAATTTAATTTAATTTAATTTATAGAGACATCAATGATACAGGGAAATCTACTTAAGCTATTTTCTTTCTAATAATACGGATAATATTTTACCTGGAGATATTTTGTACATTTAGACCAAATAAAAAATGTTCTTCTTTTTTCCCCTCTTGAATTAAGTTAAAAAAGATTTAAAATAAAACTGAAAAAAAAAAAAAATTGTGCTAAAGCAATGGTACAGTTTAACCTCCTGGCGAAATTTAAAATTTCGCACCGAAGTAGCTTAGACTTTTCCCGCAAAAATCTTGACATGCATAACTGAGATAGGTAATTTAAGTCATCGTCAAAATAAATGAAAAATTTAAAATCTGCCAGTGAGGTCCTGTATTAGGTGTAACTAAAATATTTTAGCAATGCAGTTACTTCATTCCATTGCATGAAAAAATAGACACATAAAAAAAAAAAGTCCTGTTGTATTAAGTTAAATTATGTTTTCTGCAAAGTTTTACATCAATGCTTAAAAAACAAAAATAGGTTGCCAATTTTATTATTATTATTATTATTATTGCACTATTTTATAATTTTTCTCTATATTTAAGGCAAGGCTAGAGTTAAAATGGCTATTGTGGTTGCGTAAATGAATTCCTTGGTGAAAAACGTTCGAGCTTCTTCATTTCTAAATTTTAAAAATCGCTAAATTGGTCTTTGTAAACATCCATCATTTTAAATATGTTTTTAGTTAAAAAAAGCTAAATTTTTATATAAACTAATCTATGTTGTCATCTCGTAAATATCATTTTCAAAATTTCTGGGCTTAACCTCTAATTCTATACGCAAGCGAAGTGTGATGTCACTGACCGTCCGTGGATGCAAGAAAATGATTTCCTATGTTAATCGCCCATTGGATTTTTTGTAAAAAATTATTGAAAATCGAGGAAAATTATTTCCCGATTTTAATCCCCATATTTGGGTGTATATATGTATTAGTTATCATGTGCATGTGTTAGATTTAGTTATTTTGCTGCCAAATTGACAAAATTTTTATTTTAAATTTCAAAACTCTGTCGTCCTTGGCGTTTTTTGTTTTTGGCGATCAAAAACGTAGTACGAAAATATACATGCCAGATGTATATTTTCGTAATATGTATTGTACGAAATATTGTTTCATATGATTCATTACTGTCTTAAAATAAGTTGTAAAAATAACCATGATTTTTGAAAGGAATTAAATTATGTTCGCCAAATAATTTGGCGATATTCTTTTCTTCGCCAAGGATGACAGAAATGAAATCTATTCCGCTGCATGATATTAGTATCTTATATCCGATACTTTATTTAGACATTTGATAACAAATTTAACTTCATATTATTATAGAATATTTATCATTTTCCTTTTAATTAGTATATTAGTTGGATATTTATTGTGTAAATATCATCCTTTGAAATGAAATGTTTATGTTTTCAGTCGAATATGGAAGTTTGCCAATTTTTTCTTAGAGATTTGAAATTTAAAATTCAAATTTTATCAATTTTACAACAAAAACGACTTAATCTAACGCATGCACATGATAACTAATACATATCTATATCTAAATGTGGGGATTAAAATCGGGAAATAATTTTCCTCGATTTTTAATATTTTTTTTTACAAAAAATCCAATGGGCGTTTAACATAGGAAATATTTTTCTTGCATCCACGAACGGCCAGTTATGTCATCACTTCGCTTGCGTATACCAATCGTTGTTTATCATAATCATTATATTCATTACTAAATCTTTTACGCCTAACGTTAAAATAAAAACTAATAATACAAACTTAGCTAATAATATAAAATAATAATGTGAACTAAAATAAAAATATAAACTAATTTTCATTTCATTTTTATTAATTTTTTACTTAATATTTTTAAAATATCGGTTATTTTCACATTTTGCTATTCTAAATAATTTTTTTCTTCTCTCGATCATCTCAAAGATGCCAGTTTTTCAATTTTTCTTATTTACATCATTGATCACATTTTAATTTTCCTGAGGAAAGTGACGTCAGCAACACAGAAAAAAACGTCATAAGAGAAACTTTTTCTCCGGTGGCAAATAGAGTACCTTTAAAAATTCTACGTTTTTGTTAATAACTTCGGTAATTAAAATGATAGAAATTTCTAAGCAGCTGAAATTCCTTCCTTGAAATAGTCGGAATACACTGATACCTCTCATGATGCAGAGCACTTTGCCCTCCGCGAGAAGATGCTGTCGCAGACAAAAAAATTGACGCCAGGGACAGTTACTTTTTTTTAATATATAGAGATAATTTTAATAAATTATTTTTTAAAAACAGAATTATTTTTTAATAACCGAATTAAATTCTATATAAATGTAGGTGCATTAATGAAACGGGGGGTTCAGGGGGCGATAACCCCCCCCTCACACAGAACTAATTATCATATAAAACTCTTCCGAAGCCTAATTTGCATTGTTTAACAGTTTTACATAACAGTATACTCATTATCTTACCTCTTAACCTGAAACCTGTATTTATAGTATTTAATTTCAGGGTAAGAGAAAATCGTGTGAATGACACACCAGATTATCTTTTTTCTTTAAGTTGAATTGAAATCGTTTTAGTTAAAAGTTAGTCAGGAAATTCACTCTCAAAGCTTTTAATAATATAAAAATAAAAATAAAAGCAGCTAAAAATAAATAGCAATAAAATAGCAAGTTCTAATCTGATTTTTAACATTTTCGGATAAATATTTAAAATTATAACAATAGTAAAAATAATTACTAATTCCTTCTGTCTGTCCGTATTTATATTTGTACAAATATATTTTTAGAGTGCCTTGAAACTTAAGTATGTTATTCATATTCCCTAAAGCATATTTTCTATTCAAAATATTATAATAAATAATATTGGTTTGAGTACAAGAACTTACAAAATATTCCAGATTCATTACCGTCTATGGGAAGTATTTCTTTAAAAATATATTTATATCTTTTGAACTGCACAGAATTTAATGAAATCGATAGGTATTATTCAGATGATAAATAATGTGATATGTGGTATGAATAATATTAATAATTTTACAGGTCGCACATAAGTATTCAGATACAATATGGGATATAAAAAGAATTTTCTTCAAAGTGCATTTTCAGTTGTATTATACCTTTTTAACACTGCCTAAATGTATTGAATGGTAACTAAATTTTAAAAGTATCTAAAAGTTTTTGTTAAAGCCTCTCATTTGGATTTCCAGCCATCATGAGAGCCATCTTGGTGTTTATTGTGATTGTCTCTTGTTCTTGATCTTAGCACGTAGCGCCTACCATTGGTCTTTGCTTTTGTTTGGTTTAACATCACTGCAGGTACGTTCATTGGCTAGAATTACGACAGTTTCACTGGCTCTTGCGTACTTTCAGTTATGGTGACAATCTATTTTTCTAACATTTTTAAAGTCTATATCTATTTTCTGTTCTCTGTTTGTTATGGTTAATGTTGTAATCAGGTCCTGTCTACCGCCAGGGCATTCGGGGCAGGTGCCCTTGGACCCCCTTCTGGATGGGGACCCCCACAGACGTATGCCGAATTTTGCAACCTAAAGACCTCTTAAGTCACGACAAGGGGGCCGCCCAGAATAAGCTTGCCCTGGGGCACCAGGCAGTCTAAATCGGGCCCTGGTTGTAATAATTTTATTATAGTTAATGTCGCTTTCGTATTCTTTAATTCTTTTGTTTATTTTACTTTTCGTCATACCTGTATAGTAGCCCTGTTTGTTTTGGTATGTAATTTCGTAAATACCTGCGGTTTCTGGGAGATCAAAAGAGTTTTTATCAGTACGAATACGTTGAAAATTGCTTCTGTTTGGTTTTATGTGGATATTACATTCATTTTCGAGACTTCATTTTTAAATCTGTTGGGGTTTCCTTTATTCTGTTGTATATTTGGTTTTAAATTTTCGTCCGCTTTCATTATGGTTTAGTTTTTAAATTCTGTTTTTGTATAATTTACTAGATTCTTATTATAACCAGCTTTTTGTATGAAATTCATCTTTTAATAGATATTTCTTGGAACAAACGTTAATCGCGTAATGTATATAGGACTGAACTGAATTTAGTTCACATTTACAAAGGATTTTACATTTAAAGTTAATTACATTTCGCTGCTATTGATTGGCTTTAAAAAAAAAAAAACGGCAGTTTGAATTTCGTTGTTTCGTGTTCTGATTACAGATACGTCTAAAAGATTAATCTTCTTATTTTTAGTTTCAAAGATAAATAAAAACTAGATTAACTTTTTAGACGTTAGTAGCGCATATTATCATTATTAATCGAAATGCAACTTATTAGCAATGTTAAAAAGTATCCTCTTATATAGAATTTTTTTTTCCTCATATTAAAAGTTTCTCAGTCAAATTTAGAATGAAAAGTCGACTTAGATACAAATTTATCAATTTATATAGCAAGCAGATTGCAATGAAGACGCCATAGTTTTTGTTAAAATTTATGTAAAATCTTTTGTTGTTTTATATATATATATATTTTTTTTTATAGATTTCTAGTGAAAACTTATACTTTTGTGTACAAAATAAAAATATATTTTACTTAAAAAATATTATGAAAACTTTGAAATAAAAGTTTTACTTAACGCTTTCGTTTCGGCATCTTACTCCAATTTCAGGGTATGATGGCCGTTTGTTTAGGACAGCCAGACCCAGCAACTTTAGAAACAACGAATTTTTGAGCCGATTTTTCCTCGACGAAAACACCGTAGAGGTTACAATAGACGAGTGAAAAGTTGGAAGAAAGAAGGCTAACTTCTGACGCTTATCATTTTTCTTGGCGCGGATAAAATACGCAATGATTAGTCTTAAAATTCCCTTTCATTTGTGTAAAATATCGCATTATTATTTCTATTTTGATCTTTGTTACAACTATTGTCATAACGCCATACGAAAATAAAAACGATTAATTAAAAATTCTTATCATTTAACGGTAAAATGACTTGCTTAACAATAATATTTCTTCTTCAAATCTCCACTTCCTCCACTTTAAGCGATTCCCGTGTTCCGTTCCGGCATTTGGAAATATGACGTATCAAAATAGCGCATCCTGATTGGATGAGTCTGTGGAAAAATTGTGTGTAGAGACAATTTTATCAAGACAGCTCTGAAAAAGTTGGACAAGTTCGGTGAGCACTATCACACAGGGAGTAGAGACAATTTTTTCTGAAAAATCGGCGCTGATCAGTTATTGGCTCTAAAATCGCCTATAAACCCGTCGTGTCTGATACGCGCTTTAGATGGCTTATGCGATTTCAGTGTAAAATAAACATTTTACTACAAACGGGAAAAAAAAAAAAACTTTTTTTTTAATGTTAAGTAGCTTAAAATATTATCTTATTATTATTATCTATTACATTATTTAATATTTGCTAAAATTAATGTCCATAAGTAACTTAAAACAACAGAAAAGACAACCAGGCAACTTTTTTCAATGTAAAACTACCAGCAGCTTACCCTAAAATATTTTTGTCATCTAACCCCAAAAGTTATAAATGGCGTATAAGTCTGCTTATTAACTTACAAAAAAGGAAACCGGCCCCCTTTGTAGATTTGGCGGAAAGGCCAGATACTGTACTTTTAAAAAAATATTCGCATAACGTATTCAGGGATGGAACACGGGCGCAGAATTCATACCACTATGAAAGTAAGAAAAATTTCTACCTCTTAAATCAACAATATTATAGGTATAGAAATTTCTTAAACAGATTCCGGTGTGAATTCTGCGCCCGTGTTCCATCCCTGCGGTATTGCCTATTTTAACTACGGTTTAAATAATTAACTAAACAAGGGATAATTCCAAATTTTCAACACTTTTCAGATGAAGAGAGGGGATTATCAATCAAAACTAATCTAAGAAATTGCTAAAAACTTACAAAAAGTAATCTTATGTATTATTACTTATGTACCTGTCCTATGAATAGCCGGTGATCTCCTAACGGCGTCTGCGTATAAGAAAACTTAAGTGACCCGCCATCCTGTCCAACGCAGCATCTTACACCAACTTATCATCCTATATACCTATGTTGCTTTTATTTATAGACAATCGGGAATATATATAACTGTTAAATGTTCGTTTTACCCTTACAGTCACACAGAAATTACCTCTACTTTTACTTTCAATAATTCAATGTATGCTCCTGATAAGTATTGATTATTGTTATGCTTTCACATTTTTATGGATATTGTTCATCTTATCGCTTTCAAACTTTTTTCTTTTGCGGCTTAACTTCTTTCAGGGAAATATATTATAGAATTATACATACGTATGTATATATACAGTGAAACTTGAATAATTCGAACTTGTTTAATTCGAAATTCTGGATAATTCGAGTTTTTTACTCGGTCCCTTGGATTTTGTATTAAAATAATGTTAAAATATCGTGGATAATTCGAATTCTATTTTGGATAATTCGAATTTTTCACACGATTAACTTTAAAATATTACAGTAAATTTTTTCACAAGATTTTCTCAGCTAAAATGCATTCTTTATTTTAATAGTCTTTCAAAATAAGGATAAGGAAATACAAGAAAAGCCCCTACCCAGTGCATTAGAAGATATGGTGCATATACATGAACTTCGAAGGTTTTTCGAATTGAAGGTCATGTCTGATGTAGAAGATTCTATTTTTGTATCAACTGATAGGTTGAAGTCATATGCTATGACACAAAGATTGCGCTTGAAGAAGCAATAAAAAATATCTATAAAAGTGTTGAATAATTAAGCTCGTAAAAAATATTGATTTAATGGGACGGGGGGGGGGTAGCAGTTTTCTTAGATATAAAGTTTATAGGTTAAATCTTTGATCGTAGAGTTTTAATTTTTAATTTTATCTCTTCTTTTTGACAAAATAGTATGCTTGCCAACATCCTAATTAATGTTCTGTAGTGTTGTTAGTCCCGCCCTTTTTTCACACCAGTAAATTTTTAAAGTAATATTTTGCAAATGCAATTACGATTAAATAAGAAGAAAAATACTCTAAAACGGATACTGGTGTGAAAAAGAAGGCGGCGCTAACAATACTACGGAATTTTACTTAGTATGTTGGCAAGTATGAAATAGTATATGTAATTCGAATTTTTGGATATTTCGAATTTTTCTCAGGTCCCTTCAACTTCGAATTATCCAAGTTCTACTGTATATAGTGATAACATATTTTAAACATGTAACTAGATTTAAAAAAAAAGAAAAGGAAAGGAAAGAAAGAAAAGAAAGGAAAAGAAAGAAAAGAAAAATAAAGGAAGAAAGAAAAGAAAAGAATCTAAAATTACTTATAGTGAAAAACCTTATTGCCGAAATAGCGTTTCAAATTTAATCACTGACCATTTCGTCCAGTGAAAAATATTAGATTATGGTTCAAATTTCTGCTATTTGATGGAAAGTTGTCCCCATAAACTAAATCTCTCTTTATTTCCTTTTCTATACTTGGAAGAACTTGTATTTCGGAATGTATTTTTGTTTCATTCTCAATTAAAGAATAGCTTTTAGTTTATTTTGAATTGAAAATTTCTTCAAACGGTGACAGAAAATCAAATTTAGTATTAGAATATTTTTTCTTAAAATAAATTATTCATAAATTCTACGAAAAAGAAAATTCGTGATTAAATAATATGTACTTAAATACTGTTTCATTAAACAGTATCTTCCCTACAGCGTTTACATTTATTGTATGACTTTTTATATGCTTTGCTTTATCCACTTATTCAAACATTCGTAATTTATTTGCATAACTATGCAAACCCGTGCGAAATATTCGCTCTTTATTTCTTTTCTTATTTACCTTTAAAATCTGAAACTCATAAATGTTATACCCATTTCAACACCTAATTAAAATTCTAATTTACCAGAAGCCAAATTATTATTAAAACCAAATTAATACTGCACAATAGTGAAACCAAAATCATTGAAAGAAAGGTTTTCAAATAAAATTCATGGTTCACGACCCAATTTTAATACTTCCACAGGCAGTACAGTTTTAATATAGGACTCCCACGACGCCTTTTAAATTTTTGTCGTCATGCTGGCGATGACATTTTATTAATTTTGATATATATATATATATATATATATATATATATTGTTTAAAAATAAATAATTAAATAAAATAAAACAAACTAATTCCTATTTTGATTCTATTTTTTATGATTGTGTTTTTTAGTCAATTTATGACACAAAAGTTCATATTCTGTATATATCTTTAAAATATTGCTAGGTTTAAAATGACGCTTGCAAAGATTCTGAAGAAATAACTGTTAAAAATATTTTTTTTTTTTCGTAAAATAGTCTCATCAGACAAATGTCGTCATTTTTTCTTATTAGTCCATTGAGCTAAGTCCGCGTGCTTAAATATTGTCCATGTATAAATATTAATTTTTTTTATCCTCTTGTATCGTATCGTTTCGACAAAAAATAATTAAAACTGGTTCACGTTAGAGAAATATTATATAGATTTTTTACATAATAAAATATATATCGTTTGTAAATAATTTACAATTTTTTTCCATTGGTTGTACATTGCCTGGCACAGAAAAATGCAATACCATAAGAGATTGGGTAGAAGGTGATGAAAGTTTATACGCAGACAGCTGATGCATATCTAAATAAACGATGCTATTTTCAAAAAGATAATTAAATACAATGATATAACACAGGGTGATCAGAAGAACTGAACGAGGCGAAGATTCACTGTCAGATGAAGTGCGATATGGGAGTCGTTAGCACATACTAACGCATAAACAGGTTTTTCATGAGGGAGATGTTCGAAATCTCGAAGTATTCTCGTTTGATATGATTTATCACACGTGTCGTCTTCAATCACGAACTTCTGACTATTTATAGCTCAGACAGAACCCTTTAATCAGTGATTCACGATTGCAGAACGACCTCTATTCTTATTAATTTCAAACCTCTTTGAGGTGAATTATCGCCAAATGTTGCGTCCGTTGTTTACATTTGTGAATATCATTTTTGCTTAAAAATAATCCTACTCCTACATGCAGCTCAACAAAGTCCACACGTTTTCAATCATTCTCCATAGTTTGCATTTCTATTGAGGCTGAAGCAGAGCAGACAAATGACGTCATGTCCTACAGATTAAAAATTAAGGATTAATTATCACTAGCCGACATTTTTTTTTTTTGGGGGGGGGGGAGGGGGAGGGGGGCGGGTAACAAAAATGAAATGGCCGCAGTAATTATAAATTACATTTATTATATTGTATTAATGAATTAATATTATTATTTATTATACATTATATTTTTTCTGTTTTTAAGTAATAAAATAATACTTTTCCATTCTCCAAATGAAATTCCATGACCATAAAATTACCAAACAGTGATAAAAATTGAGTGACGGGATGGCGTCCCAAGAAAACAGTTGGTGATTGGGCAAAATGGAGGTCATATTCCGATTCAGGAGGTCATTTTACATAAGAATCGACAAGAATAATATCAGGGCTCGATTTTTTTTTTCTTTCTTCTATATTCAATAGAAGAAGATATTAGATTTGTAAAAATTTTCGAACTCGGGTTTTTGATGGTTTTACACGTTTTGAGAGTTGTAGAACACGATTTGACCTTTTTAAGAAAATGTCTATCTGTGTATGTGTGGCAAAATTTTGTGGTGACTGTATCCCAGGTACTACTGCACAGAATTTCATACAAATTGGTATGTAGCTACACATTGACATAAATTAGTGCCTATCAACTTTTGGTAAAAATTGTCCCACAGCTTGCGTTGCCATCTCACATTTTCTAAATTTTTAACATGGTAATATAGGACAAAATTTTGTATAAATGTGCATAAAGAGAATTATTTTTTAATAATCATTATGACATTTAAAAGAGTTATTTGTAATAGAGATAGTCAACTGGGAAAAAAAAATTGTGTATGTAGGAGCCTCGCCTTCCCCATGAGGGGGGGGGGGGGGGTTAAAATTTTCATGATGGGTATCTTTCAAAAGAGCTCGCCAATACCTTTAAAACGAACGGTTGAACTATTGATTTGCGATAATTTAAAATAAAATTATCGATTTTTTTCATTTTTAACATTTTTTTTTTAAATGTAATATTAAGAATAAAATTGACTTTTTTTTTTTTTTTTTTTTTTTTTGGGGGGGGGGGGGATATTTAGTGTAATACTACTTCTCTAATATGGAAATCGTCTGCATTATCAAAGAAGATTTTTTTTTATAATAATCTTAATAAATTATTTTTACTGAGTGAATTTGTATAGGAAAATTAGAAGAAAGTCATGTGGATAACAACATGCTACTTTTTTTTTTCAGCGTAGTGATATAAGTACACAATGTGCATAATTATTACAAGATATATAAAGCTCTCAATAATTAAACAAAAACATTTTTATATTAAATGTAATTAACGGAAGTGTAATATTGTAATATTTTATCATATCCTTGAAAACTGAATGGAATTTATTTCTCATAATCATACGGTATATAAAGTATTTTTGAAGTTAAATTTTCAGTGCTGTTTTCTATTCTTTTTTTTTTTAATCTAATTTTTCTTTTTGAAGTTCCCTGATTACTAAAGCCAAATTTTTAACAGCTAATCTCTGTGTATGTCTGTTACCAGCATAGCTTATTAACAAATAACTGCAAGCAGTTCAAATTTTATATTTTGAAGTTTACAAGAGATTGTCATTTGAAAAAACTGATGAAGATTTGTAAGTTTCAAAGGGTGTTGCGTGTAAAAATTGTCTTACTTATTTAGAATAAACTTTTAAATTTAATAATTGTCTTAAATTACTTATAAATTTCGGTATTATATTCAAACGGGGGTTTAGGGGGAGTACTCCCCTACACATAATTAAATATCAAATAAAACTGTTTTTTTAAACTTATTTTAAATTATAAAGCAATTATCCACCAGAAGCTTATAAATATATATAAAACACATATTAAGGAGCACTATAAAGCGACATCAAATTCTGTAAAGCCACCACTGCATTAGCAAAAATATCCGCGATTGTAATGAAATGCTCGCCCTCTGGTGGGCTAAGGTGAATATATCATACCACTGATAGCTTTCACGCTGAAACAACAAGAAAGAACAATAAATAAATACACGCGGCTATTATATTTACTAACAACTGCAGTTGAGAAAGCTCCATCTATCGATCATTACAAACGCGGATACCTCAACCGCGATATAAATGTTAACTTTAATATAATACGCAAGCGAAGTGTGATGTCACTGACCGTCCGCGGATGCATGAAAAAGATTTCCTATGTTAATCGCCCATTGGATTTTTTGTTTAAAAAAAAAAAAAAAAAAAATCGAGAAAAATTATTTCCTGATTTTTATTTAAAATTATTTCCTGTATTTGGGTATAGATATGTAATAGTTATCGTATGCATGTGTTAAAATGTGTTATTTTGCTGTCAAATTGACAAAACTTTAATTTTAAATTTCAAAACTCTGTCATCCTTGGCATTTTTTCTATTTGGCGATCAAAAACGTAATACGAAAATATACATGCCAGATGTATATTTTCGTAATATGTATTGTACGAAATATTGTTTCATATTATTCATTACTCTCTTAATACGAGGGTTGCTATTTATATTTCTGGCCTTGGCAACAGTAAGTGTTGCTAGGCGACCGCATACGATTTTAATCGAAAGTTTGATATTTTTAAACGTAAATTCAGCAGACGATTTACCATTATAGCTTTATTTGTGTTGTTGACAGTAAATTGAAAAGTTCTTCTCTTTCAAAAAATGGAATTGAATCGTGAAAATTTTCGTGCGATTATTTTTCATAACTTTCGACGTGGATTGTCAAGACAAGAGTGCTTCGATGAACTTAATTCTTTATACAGCGATAAAGCGCCATCCTACAGCACTGTAAAAAATTGGTATAACGAATTTAATCGTGGTCGATGTTCGATCCAGGACGAATCCCGTGCAGGTCATCCAAAATCCGTTGTTGTGCCAGAAAAGATCGATGCTGTGCGTGAACTAATAAAGCAAGATCGTCATGTGACATACCGTGAGATTGAGGCGTCTTTGGACATTAGTATGACTAGCATCAATAAAATATTGCATGAACATTTGAGCGTAAAAAAAATTTGTTCGCGTTGGATCCCGCATAATCTGACAAACGCTCAAAAAAAGGCTCGTGTCGATTGGTGCAAGGAAATGTTGGAAAAATACGTTCAAGGTACATCAAAGGCTGTGTATAACATCTACACAGGTGACGAATCATGGATCTATGCATATGAGCCGGAAACAAAACAGCAATCAACTGTATGGGTCTTCCAAGTCGAGGCAAAACCAACAAAAGTTGTTCGAGGAAGAAGCACATCGAAACAAATGATTGCCTGTTTCTTCGGCATTAACGATCATGTGGCAACAGTGGCGTTAGAGCAGCGCAGGACGGTCAATTCTGAATGGTACACGACCATTTGTTTGCCAGAAGTCATCGGAGAAATTCGAAAAAAGCAGAAGAACAAGCGAATCATTCTTCATCATGACAATGCGAGCTCTCACACATCGACTCAAACAAATGCATTTCTGACTGAGCGAAAGATCGAACTGATGGGTCATCCGCCGTACAGCCCTGATTTGGCACCCAATGACTTCTTCTTATTCCCACACATCAAAAATAAATTACGTGGACAACGATTTTCGACCCCCGAAGAAGCGGTTGATGCATTCAAAACGCATGTTTTGGAGTTACCTCAATCGGACTGGAAAAAGTGCTTTGAAAATTGGTTCAAACGTATGCAAAAGTGTATTGATCATCATGGAGAATATTTTGAAAAACAATAAAACCAATTTCGATCCTACATATTTGTTTTTTCATTATTAGGCCAGAAATATAAATAGCAACCCTCGTATAAGTTGTTAAAACAATCATGATTTTTGATAGGAATTAAATATGTTCGCCAGATAGTTTGGCGATCTGATATTTAGACATTCAAAAACAAATCTGACTTCAAATTATGATAGAATATTTATCATTTTTATTTGTAATTAGTATATTAGTGGAACATTTAGTGTGTAAATATCATGCTTTGAAATGAATTATGTTTTCAATCGAATATAGAAGTTTGCCATTTTTTTTCTAAAGTTTTAAAATTTAAAATTCAAATTTTTTCAATTTTACAGCAAAAACAACTTAATCTAACGCATGCACACGATAACTAATACATATCTATACCCAAATAGGGGATTGAAATCGAAAAATAAATTTTCCTCGATTTTTAATAATTTTTTACAAAAAATCCAATGGGCGATTTAGGAAATATTTTTCTTGCATCCACGCACGGCCAGTGAAGTCATCACTTCATTTACGTATACCAAGAAAATAGCCAATTTTAATACCACCACCATTAAATAGAGAAAATGTTGAATTTCTTTCCAATTGTAATTCAATAAATTTCAACGAGCCAACGATGGGTTTGAACCGATCATAGCACCATTTCATCAGTCGCCGAACAGAAATGAGCCAGTTAAGGAACAGACCGAGCCACACAAACCAGCCACTAAGGATTTGAGGGGGGGGGGGTACTATGGGGAATTAACAGTAGTTTAAAGTAAAGTTTTCTTATTTTTAAATATTATTTTAAATTGTTTTTAATGTAAGCTCATAGACAGTACTTGTTATCTTATTCCTTAATCTGCATAGTTTCTCTATAGTATCGAAATCCTTGGTAAGAGAAAGTCGTGTGAGTACCACACCAGATTATCCTTCGTATTTTAAAACTAGGGGGTAGATAGAAACTGTTTTCTATAACTAACTGATTATATCGACAAGGACCCTCGAAATATTTCTAGTCGAATCTTTTTAATGGACTTCAATGTTTTCTTCCAATCGCATTTGTGAGTGGTCTGTATGCCATGACATCAGTATATGTATCACCAAATGCCATCTCACGTAATGAGGAAAATTTCCATTTTTACATACATTATCCCACACGCAAATGGGGCAATATCAAATAAATATCTTATTTATTAGTTCGACAGGACTACTGCTTTATAACACTGTTACTACCTGTTATCACTGTTATGTTATTTACTGTTATTACGTGAAATGTCTGCTTTCAGTCAAACATTTCACTTCATCACCATTTGCTGTTTTTCACCTTGAATAGGTCGGAAGGTTTTTTCTTCCTCTTTGGCAACAATTATATATATATATATATATATATATATATATATATATTATTTTATTTATTTTACTTTATTTATTTATTTTTATTTTAAATTTTTATGCTTTTTGTATATTTAGACCAATTAAAAAATGCTTTTTCTTTTTTCCCTCTCGCATCAAGTTAATATATATATATATATATATATATAATAAAACGGGAGAAAATCGTGTTAAAGAAATAAAAGTTTTAGTATAGGACCTTCCTTGGCGGCGTAATTTTTAATTTGGCACTGAAGTAGCTCAAACATTTCTCGCCAAGGCATTTACTTACGCAATTGCGAAAGCCATTTTAATTCATCTCCAAAGTGGCAACAAAATTTTAAAAGTTAGCAAGACGGTCCTATAGTAAATTTATGCAAAAGAAATTTTAAGAAATGAATAAAATAATCATTGCTAAGGAAAGTAGAAGAGTTACCTTATACCATTATAAGGAAAAATAGACCCAAATGAAATCATGTCGTATTGAACTGAATTCTACTTTGGCAGAAGATTATATCTAATTTAGGAAACAAAAACAAGCTTCGGTTTCAATTTATTATTTTCTTCTATATGTATATATAGAGAAAGTATTGGATTCGTGAAAGTTCTCGAACTCCAGTTTTCGATGGATTTACACGTTTTGGGATCTCCTGAACACGATTTGACTGTTTTTAGAAAATGTCTGTCTGTCAGTCTATCTGTCAGTCTGTCTCTGTGTGTGTATCACAAATTTTGTGGACGCTTTAACTCACGAACCAATGAACGAAATTTAACCAAACTTGGTATTTAGTTGAACCCTGGCATAAACTGGTGCTGATTAGATTTGTGGAACAATTGCTCAACAGGTGGCGCTGTGATCGCATTTTTCTAAATTTTTAACATGGCAGTATAGGACAAAATTTCGTACAAATGTACATAATGCGAGTTATTTAAAACATGTGACTGTAAAATCAATATGAAATATTTATAATAGTAGTAGTTAACTGGGAAAAAAATTTTGTGCATGTGGGAACATTGCTCTCCCCCTCTGTGGGGGATGTACACCCCCCCGGAGGGAGTAAATTTTCAATACGGGTGTCTTTTGAAAGATCTCGTCAATACCTTTAAAATGAATGGTTGAGCTATAGATCTGTGATAATTTAAAACAAAGTTATACATTTTTTTTTTTTTTTTTTTTTTATCTTTCAACGAAAAAAACTTCTTGGCAAAAAATTGACTTTCTTTCGGCATTTACTGATATAATTCTGTCAGATAAAAATCGTCTGCATTTATAATGGAAAATAATTTAATAAATAATTTGTATTCAATGAATTTTTATTTAGAAGAAAGTCATGTGGCGACCACATCATACTAGTTTTTAAATTTCGCCCTAGATGGACAAACGAACTAAACAGTCAACTTTTTAAGCAAATGTATATTTGTAAATTTATGGTCATCATGCTAATCATATGTATATATATATATATATATATATATTTAATTATTTTGACATTTTAATGGCGCATGTATTAAATTTAATATGACAATAAAAACTTAAAAAAAAAAAAAAAAAACGCTTTAGCAGAAAATATATGTACACATATAAAAATGATTCTAAAAAGATAGAAACGTATATTGTCCAATTTTAAGCATATTCTTATTTATTTTGCCTTATTCATAGGAAAGTGCTATTAGTAATTAACGAATGTTATAATAGATTTTTACTAGTGCTTAGTGTTTTTCAGTGTGTCATTAACAAAATTAAATGGAAATGTTATTATAATTTTTTAATGAAAATTATAAATTCAAATAAAAAATCTTCCGTTCTTTGAAATCTCAGCTATAAATGAAATTGAATTGCATACAGGCATCCTATTTTCATTTCTAATAAACTTTATTTTTAATTATATATATATATATAGTAGGTTTGATGATAACATTGCAAAAAAAAAAAAAAAGAAGCATATGTATTCAAAAAAATGTATAATATATTTTCATTGGCAAAAGATGTGTAAAATTTTAGAAACGAGGCGGATTAGGAATAATGTTTCTTAATAACAGTACCATTTATCTGTAGTGCTGCCATCTATGTACTTATTCTTCAATTACTAAGAAATATATTAATAAATTAAAAATAATAATAATGTTTCTTCTTGTAATTCAATCTTTTATTTTTACTTTAATGTTTAAATCTGTTTTCTATTATGTATATCTGTTTGTTGTATTGTACAAAATATTAAACATAGATTTAAGAAAAAGGTGATATTTTATTTAATTATATTTTTTTAATCTTCAAAATATTTTCATTTATATTATTTTGAATTATTTTATTTGGACAGAGTTCTATTTCTTTCAGACAGGAAAAGAACATAGTCACTATTAGTTGTAAACCACTTTCAATTCTGCATAATAAAAAATAGTCTGTTAAGAATCAAAGTGTTTACAAATTCGCAAAAATTACCAAACAATGATAAAAATGAAGGAGGGTGTGTATCTAGAAAACGGTGAGTGATTGGGCAAAATGGTGGTCATATTCGGGTTCAGGGGGTCATTTCATATAAGAATATACTGAAATGGTGTCAAAGGCAATTTTCATGCCGAGCAGTGTAATTGATAAGGGTCATGGTAACATACTTGCCGTCTTGCCGACCATTTCCAAAACCGATATACAATATAGGCAAAATAGACCTATCGTACTAAATTAAATTCTGTCTCTGACAAAAATTATTCTTATTATTAGTACGGAGGACTATTAGTCTCAATCTACGGATAAAACGTTGTCACCAGTTTTACGATGGTTAGGCATTTAGCGAAATCGAAAATTTATCGAAAATATAATTGAATAATTTGAAAGCGATGTTTAAAAAAAAAAAAAAAAAAAAAACTTATAGTCTTCCGTACTAAACTAAATTCTGTTTTTGCCAGAATTTAATCAAAATCGTTTATTATTATTATTATTATTATTTTCCTTTGTCAATTTTAGTAGATTTACATCGTATACTATTAATAAAACCTTAAATATGTTAATGAAACAGCCTGTTCTACGATTTGTAAGTCAAATGTGTTTAAAACTCAATGGTTTTTCTTTTAACAGCACTCTCTGTAAGAAAGGTTTAGTTTCCCTAATTTGTCGCACGAGTAACATGATATCGTGTGACGCGTGCTACAATTCAATTTTATATTAGAATGTCATTTTTTAAAAAAAGCAAAAATCATTTCACTTTTCATAATTTTCCAGTGCATCCAATTATTTAACGTTTCGCAATTTTGTTCTGCAATAATAACTGTTTGTAGGCATTTAAGTTTCTTGATTTGTTCTTCTGTACCGAATATAAATCAAAGTAATTGGAAATGGAACTGGCACCTGAGATTAATAATATGGTTGAAAACGTAGAAGCCGTTCCTGGATCTAGCAAAGAAGGAATGGCTGAAATATCTACTTCAAAGGAAAGTAACGCCAATATCATGTCCAACAAACGACAAAATATTGTGACAAATAATCTTGAAAAGGAAGGCTTAAAGATCAAGAATGCCGAAGTGAAAAAGCTGAAAGCTAACCCTATGTCTGAAAGCAAAAGCCTGAAAAGAAAAGCATCTCATCCTCCAACTTCGGAAATGGTCATGCATTCCATCAACGTTTTGAAAAAGCGCAACGGCGTCACATTTGAAGATATTAAAAACTACATGGAAGTAAGGTATCCAGTTAACATGAAAGTATTAAAACATCATGTCAACAAATTTCTTCAGAAAAGCGTTGAAAACGGAGTGCTTGAAAAAACCTATGGAACCGGCACTGAAGGAAGATTCAAAATCAAAAAATCGGAAACTGTAAAAAGACATTCAAAAGACTTGCGCCGAAAAGAGCTGAAAAAGAAACCAGCTAAGAAAATGATTGCCCCAAAAAAGCAAGTAAAAAACTAACTGGAATTATTTCATAATCAAAATTTTTCATACAAGTGGTGGAATAACCGGGCATTTGAATCAAATTTATCTACAAATACGGTGCACGTAAAATAATAAAATTTTCAGTTTAATGTAATCAAGAACTTTAAAATAAAGATTTTTGAAATTACAAGTATTTTATCTTAATCTTTTGAAAAAAAAAAAAAAAAAAAAAAGAAGGCATAGATATTTGCCGTCCTTGGCGATTTCCGTATTTGGTGATTAAAAACGTAATATGAAGATACATATGCCACATATATATTTTCGAAATATGTATTGTACGAAATATTGTTTCATATAATTGATTTTTAAGGAATTAAAAATATTTGCCAGATAACTTGGCGATATTTTTTTTTTTTTTTTTTTTTTTTTTTCGCGAAAGAGGAACAGATATCAAATCTACTCAAAAATATATATGAATTTCTTTTTCTTTCTTTTTTTTTTTTTTTTTTTTTTATGGTTTTAAAATATACAATTGTAGTAATTATAAAACGTATCCCCCCAAAAGAAATAATAATAATAATAATAATAATAAAATATAATAATAACTATCCTTTTCCAGATTTTTTTTGGTACAACTATAGTATTTCCCCTCAGCTAGATTTGGCGATTTTTCGTTGGCGCTGGTTTGAGTGATAACGATGTCGTTCTGGATTGTTTTTAATACAATATGCCAACCTGCATGCTGTTTACTTTTTAAGCCATAGCAACCAGCGTTCTCTTATTTTTTTATTACCATGCAAAATAATAATAAATGGTACTTACGTATTATCGCAACCAGGCCAAAATTCGCATAAATCGCCAAATTTGGCGACCCTACTTACGGCAACCCTACGTGTTATACGTGGTTTTTAGTAAAAAAATTATTTTGCTTACTGGTTAGATTGAATGCCGTGAAATACTTTAACTAATACTAATAACTTAACTAATAATAATAAAACTTAATAACTAATAATAATAATAATAATATACTTATAATAATAATAGTAATAATAATAATAATAACAACTTAATAATAATAATACTAATAATAATAATAACTTAATTAATACTAATAACTTAACTTTCTTACTCAAACTTACAAATCGCGCCAACCTGGTTGCGATAATACGTAAGAACCTAATAAATTAATTAAACAAAATAAATCAATAGTAAAAAATAAAATACGACCGTTTTATATAATGATTTTTGTAGTAATTCAGGTGAAATAGAATAACATCATTTCAACATCGTCTGCAGGCTGCATACTATTTATTTTTTATGCCATAGCAACCAACGTTATGTTTTTTAATTACCATGACAACCAGCTTAGCAATTGATTATAAAGAGATAATTATTCAATGTTCTATTTTATTTCATCCGGTGAAGTATCTATATATATAAAAGAACACTTCCTGAGTGAGTGAGTGAGGGGGTGATCTATCAACGCCCAGACCAAACCCCTGGACCTAGAAGCATGAAATTTTGTGACAATGTTCTTTCTATGACGTAGGCATCCACTAAGAAGCGATTTTACAAAATTCGCCCCCCAAGGGGGGGAGGGGGGGGCAAAACGTGATTTCACAAAATCCTTCATATCTCAAACAAAAAAACAGATATCCGTAAAATTTTTGCTTTAAAATATAGCTAATACAAATGTCAAAAAACCAATTTCTGGAATTTTCAAAATTCGGTCCCCAAGGGGGGCGGGGGGGCAAAATGTGATTTCACATGCGTAAAAACGTGATTTCGCATAATCCTATATATCTCAAACAAAAAAATAGATATGCGTGAAGTTTTTGCTCTAAAATATAGCTAATGCAAATATCTAAAAACTAATTTCTGGAATTTTAGAAATTCAGCCCCCAGGTGGGGCAGCAGGGGGGGGGGAGAGAAGGGGGCAAAAAATAAAAAGAGAGTTAGATCGTTCAAAATTGGTATATAGAGGTTTTCGATACCTACAAATCGATTTCGGATATTTTCGAATTTGTAAAATTATTAGGAGGGGCGGGAGGGGGGGGCGGCAAGGGGGGGGGCTATGGGGCAAAAACAAATAGAAATACAGTTAGGCCGTTCAAAATTGGTACAGTTAGGTTTTAGATGCCTGCAAGTCGAATGGGGATATTTTCGAAAGTGTAAAGTTATTAGGAGGGCCGGGAAAGGGGGAGGGGAGAGGGGGGGCAAAAAAATAAAAATAGAGTTAGATCGTTCAAAATTGGTATATAGATGTTTTCGATACTTACAAATCGACTGCGGATACTTTCGAATTTGTAAAATTATTAGGAGGGGCGGGAGGGGGGCGGCAAGGGGGGGGCTATGGGGCAAAAACAAATAGAAATACAGTTAGGCCGTTCAAAATTGGTACAGTTAGGTTTTAGATGCCTGCAAGTCGAATGGGGATATTTTCGAAAGTGTAAAGTTATTAGGAGGGCCGGGAAAGGGGGAGGGGAGAGGGGGGGGCAAAAAAATAAAAATAGAGTTAGATCGTTCAAAATTGGTATATAGATGTTTTCGATACTTACAAATCGACTGCGGATACTTTCGAATTTTTAAAATTATTAGGTGGGGCGGGAAGGGGGGGGGCTATGGTCAAAAACAAATAGAAATACAGTTAGGCCGTTCAAAATCGGTACAGATAGATTTTAGAGGCCTGCAAGTCGAATGGGGATTTTTTCGAAAGTGTAAAGTTATTAGGAGGGCCGGGAAGGGGGGGCAGAGGGGCAAAAAAAAAGAAAATAGAGTTAGATTATTCAAAATTGGTACATAGAGGTTTCCAATACCT
This sequence comes from Salticus scenicus, assembly GCA_963930645.1. NCBI lineage: Eukaryota > Metazoa > Arthropoda > Arachnida > Araneae > Salticidae > Salticus > Salticus scenicus. The sequence continues at coordinate 278,093,928 of OZ005655.1, forward strand.
ACAAATCGATTGCGGATATTTTCGAATTTTTAAAATTATTGGGAGGGCGGGAAGGGGGGGGGAGTAGAGCGGTAAAAAAATAAAAATAGAGATATATCGTTCAAAACTGGTGCATAGAGGTTTTTGATACTTACAAATCGATTGCGGATATTTTCAAATTTGTAAAATTATTAGGATAGACAGGAGGGGGGGGGGCGAAGTGGGAAAATAATAGAAATAAGAGTTAGAGCATTTTGGGAATTTTTTCCGAAGGCAGTGAGAACCCGGTGCGACATTTTTCCTACTCAGATTTTGTTTCTCTTTTTTTTCATGTGATAAAAATTAATGCAATTTTGAGAATTCATTATAGTGATTCATTTAAAAATAGGGACCAGCGAAGCGGGCGTTGCCTGCTAGTTATTATATAAAAAAGGTCGTATTTCATTTTTTATTATTGATTTATTTTGTTTAATTAATTCATTATTATTTTATTTTTTTAACCTATGGCAGCTAGTAGTAGTGAATCAATAATGGAAATTGTTGAAAAATATAAAGATTTGTTAAGAAAGAATGTTAGAATGGTTGTAACGAGTGATAGAGCTATATTTGGAAAAAAAGATGAATGTAGTAGGATTGTTTTGAGTGAATTATTTAGAGACAGAGAAAGGTTTTCGGATTTTTTGAAAGAATGTGGATTGATTAAACGAAGTATGATTTGTGAAAAATGTAAGAGTGATATGGTTTTTGAACCGAGAAAGAAAGTGACGGATGGACTTGCATGGAGATGTTATGGTTATGTTGTTGTAGATGATAAGAGTAAAAGGTGTTCCGCCGAAAAATCGATTAGGTTTGGATCGTGGTTCTCGCATAGAATAATAATAAAGGAAGAAGGAGCACGCCAATACTCTAATGCTTACAAACCCCTTCTAGTGAAATGCCAGCGAAAGCTACTTTTGCTCCTCTCAACCTTAAAGTAGGGCACTCATCCTCAGCGCATTTATCGCTGTTTGATGTGGGTGCTGCCTCGCAGACTGATTGACAGAGAGACGAGACGAGACGATTCAAAAATCTCACCAACAAGTCGCCAACCAATCAGATGGAAGCACTGTTACAACCCTATACCCGGAATTCCTGGATTTTACAAACTGAAACCAAAACACGTACGCTTCTTCTTCCTTTATTATTATTCTATGGGTTCTCGTCGAGCAAAGGAGGTAAGTCAATTTTAAATACATATTTGTTTTGTTATTATCAGAAATAAGTTCAATGAATTATTTTAATGATGCCATTCTGAAAAACATATTTCGGTTTTTTTTACGTTAGAAATCCATGGCAACCACTTAAAAAGTAGCATTTACGCCAACGAAAAATCGTCAAATCAGGCTGAGGGGAAATACTATAGTTGTTACTTTTTTTTTTTTTTTTTTTTTCAATTACGACGTTTTAAATTAGCTTATAATTTGTGTTGAAACATTTATAAAAGAGAGAGAGAGAGATCCCCGAAGTGCAATTAACTTTCGCCTTCAAGATTTGAAGTTGAAAATTTCCCGTTAATAATAATAAGCTACCTTACATTTTGCAGAGAGCCAAGCTATTTGGCACATTTTGGTGACTCATAAATGTACAAGGTGAGGTAAAACGATAGTGTTATCTGAGGAACAAACCATTTAAAATTATCTAAGCGCTATTCATAATTTAAAATTCTTTTCTAAACAGAGTGTAATTTAGAACTATTTTTTTTTTTTTTCAGAATATTGCCAGACAACCTCTTTAATTCAAGATAGTCCCCGCAAAATCGAAAATCGTGATGTCGCCTTTTTTATTGTGTAAAAAAAAAAAAAAAAAGACTTTTTATCCTAATAAATCTGTGTTTTACATATTTTAATTTAGTGCCAAAAGTATCCTATATTTTTTATGTAAAACTAGAATGTTGTAACCACCATATGACTTTTTTCTATATTTTCCTATGCAAATTCACTCAGTAAAAATAATTTATTAAAATCATTATTTAATGAAATTATCTTGCATGATAATGCATTACGATTTCTGTATTAGAGAAGTAGTATAACACTAAATATCTAAAAAAAATAGTTCATTTTATTCTCGATATTACATTTTTTTTTTTTTTTTTTTTTTTGTTAATGAAAAAAAAAATCGATAACTTTATTTTAAATTATCGCAGATCGATGGTTCAACCATTCGTTTTAAAGATATTGGCGAACTCTTTTGAAAAATACCCATCATGAAAATTTATTCTTCTGGAGAGGGGACTTCCCCCTCCTACATATACAAAAAAAATTTTCCCAACTGACTATCTCTGTTACAAATAATTCTTGTAAATTTCATAATGATTATTTAAAAATAATTCTCTTTATGCACATTTATACAAAATTTTCTCCTATACCACCGTGTGAAAAATTTAGAAAAAGCGGGATGGCAACCCAACCTGTAAGACAATTTTTACAGAAAGTTGGTAAGCACTAATTTATGTCAAGATGTAACTACATACCAATTTGTATGAAATTCTGTGCTGTAGTTCCTGAGATAGTTGCCACAAAATTTTGTCACACAGACAGACAGACTGACAGACATTTTCTAAAAATGTTCTACAGCTCTCAAAACGTGTAAATCCATCAAAAACTTGAGGTCGAAAATTTTTAGGAATCCAATATTTTCTTCTATTAAATATAGAAGAAAGTAAAAATAAAAATAAAAACGAAGATTTTTTTCGGAACCCAGGAAAATATTCACGCACTTATGTTAGCATATATCTAATGTATTCCATATGGCTACATAACTGGTGTTTATCAAATGGTTAATTGTGCCAACTTTTACTCATTTTCTAATACTAAAAGCAAATATTAAAAAATCTGGAGTGATTTCACTCGACTTTCCGAACATTTTGCAATTCAAAGTTGTTTAAATAAATTTGAACAAGAGAAGTCGTTAAGTGAACAAAAGGAAGAATCGTAATAGGGTGTTTATTTATCTTCAAGTTGTGTGTAGTTTTTAGATAGTAATGTATCCAAATTCTTTTGTGCATCCCTACGAAAGAACTATAAATAACTAGTTAGTTGTAGGGCGACTAAGCCGCCCGTTGAAAAGTGAACATTTAATTTTATTTATTTCTCGCTTCAAATAATTCATTTGCTGGCAAGCCCGTGCGAAATTTTCGCACTTTGTGTCTTCGTTACCTTTAAAATTTAAAATTATTATTATTATTTTATAGACGTCATTTTTTAGATCACCACAACATCATATCCGCGATTGTAATGAAATGCTCGCCCTCTGGTGGGCTAAGGGGAAATCACAATAAACATGCTTTAATTCGAATTCCATCAAGCCGCAGGATTGGGTTCCACATACAGTCAATCCGCCTTATACTGGTATGCAATGCCCTTACCAAGAAACCATCTCTTACTGTATTAATAATTAAAAAAGAAAAAAAAATACGTGTGGCACTCAGGACTGCCGCGATAAAGCAATTGCACAGCAATTTTTATCAACTTATGCAATTATAATTATTTATTTATTTTATTTTTTACCCTTCCGCTCCCTCCCCCCTTTCCCGCCCCTCCCAATAATTTTAAAAATTCAAAAATATCCGCAATCGATTTGTATGTATCGAAAACCTCGATGTACCAAATTTGAATGATCTAAATCTATTTCCTCTGCCCCCCCCCTCCCGGCCCTTCTAATAACTTTACACTTTCAAAAATATCCCCATTCGATTTGCAGGCCTCTAAAACCTATCTGTACCAATTTTCAATGGCCTAACGGTAGGTACTTCTATTTTTTTTTTTTTTTTGCCCCTTACCGCCCCTCCTAATAATTTTACAAATTCGAAAATATCCGCAATCGATTTGTAAGTATCGAAAACCTCTATATACCAATTTTGAACGATCTAACTGTATTTTTATTTTTTTGCCCCCCCCTCTCCCCTCCCCCTTCTCGCCCCTCCTAATAACTTTACACTTTCGAAAATATCCCCATTCGACTTGCAGGCCTCTTAAACCCATCTGTACCAATTTTGTACGGCCTAACTGTATTTCTATTTGTTTTTGCCCCATATCCCCCGTTACCGCCCCACCCCCTACCCGCCCCTCCTAATAATTTTACAAATTCAAAATCATCCGCAATCGATTTGTAAGTATCGAAAACCTCTATGTACCAATTTTGAACGATCTGACACTATTTTTATTTTTTTGCCCCCCTCCCCTACCCCCTTCTCGCCCCTCCTAATAACTTTACACTTTCGAAAATATCCCCATTCTAATGCAGGCCTCTTAAACCTATCTGTACCAATTTTGAACGGCCTAACTGTATTTCTATTTGTTTTTGCCCCATAGCCCCCCTTACCGCCCTACACCTACCCGCCCCTCCTAATAATTTTACAAATTCAAAATCATCCTCAATCGATTTGTAAGTATCGAAAACCTCTATGTACCAATTTTGAACGATCTGACACTATTTTTATTTTTTTGCCCCCCTCCCCTCCCCCCCCTTCTCGCCCCTCCTAATAACTTTACACAATCGAAAATATCCCCATTCGACTTGCAGGCCTCTTAAACCTATCTGTACCAATTTTGAACGGCCTAACTGTATTTCTATTTGTTTTTGCCCCATAGCCCTTATACTGGTATGGAATGCCCTTACCAGAAAACCATCCCTTACTGTAAAAATAATAATAAAAAAAAAAAAAAAAAAAAAAATCCAAACAAGCATCAATCGAAAAAGCATATGTAAACATGTTTTTTGACACATAAAACAATTGCCCTCGTCAGCTTGTTTTCGAGCTACGAATTCTGAAATTTTGCTAATGATCAGTGCAACCACGCCTGAATCGATAAAACCACCAAACTACGCCTTACTGACATAATGAATGAAATCCAAAACAAACAGAAATCGAAAGAGAATAGACAAATGTATTGTCTGATGCATAAATCAGTTTGCCCATTTCAGCTTTGAGATACGTTCTATGAGATATAATGCCTGAAAATTCGCTAATGTGGAATCTAATAACACTGCTCTGCAAAAAAAAAAAAAAAAAAATTTTTTTTTCGAGATCTGATACCATTCTTGCAGAATTTTATGCAGAATGACCTCCTGAATCCGAATATGACCACCATTTTCCCCAATCGGCCACCGTTTTCTAGATACACACCCTTCCTCATTTTTATCATTGTTTGGTAATTTTATACCCATCAGTTTGATTTGGAGAGGAACGATAATTATTTTAACCGTTAAATGTCTTCTGACCTGAAGAGCTACAGCGGTAGAATGTTCTAAAACACGAACATTTGTAGTAAGGATGATTTGTAGTCTGACGAGGGCTTTGAGACTTTACTACACTCACCAACATTTTGAAAAAAATTTCACTATGTAAATTTTATTATTTGGGGTGTTTTGGTAAGAAAATGGCAAACTGGAAGATGGAATATGTAAAAAATAAGAAAAATATGCGGGGGAAAAAAAGAAAGAAAGAGAAACTGATTATTTTTATTGATTTTTTTTTTTTTTTTTTCTGGGCACAAATCCCCTCAAATTTCCTCCTCACTACAAATGTTCGTGTTTTGGAACTTTCTACCTCTGTACTCCTCAGGTCAGAAGACATTTAAGGGCCCTCTTCACTCACCGCCGCCGGAAGCCCGAGCCAATGTTTTTCTATGGAGAAATTTTCTTTACAAATAACTTATTAACTAATACATATTTTTAAATTCTGTTTTCACATTCTGAAAGTTCCCAGCTGTTAAATTGACGCACCTTTTCTGAAAAAATATATTTTTATTTTTTTTATATTTTATTTTGAAGCTGCAAAATACGAATTTTCAATATGTGAAATTTTTTCATTTTGCAATTTCGAAATAAAATATTAAAAATTAAAAAAATACATTTTTAGAAAAATTCCGTCAATTTAACAGTTGGGAATTTTCTGAATGTGAAAACAGAATTTAAAAATATGTATTAGTTAATAAGTTATTTGTAAAGAAAATTTCCCCATAGAATAACATTGGCTCGGGCTTCCGGCGACGGTGAGTGAAGATGGCCGTTAACGGTTAAAATAATCATCGATCCTCTCCAAATCAAACTGATGGGTATAAAATTACCAAACAATGATAAAAATGAGGGAGGGGGTGTATCTAGAAAACGGTGTGTGATTGGGCAAAATGGTGGTCATATTCGGGTTCAGGGGGTCATTTTATATAAGAATATGCTGAAATGATGTCAGAGGCAATTTTCATGCCGAGCAGTGTAATTGATAAGAGTCATGGTTACATACTTGCCGACCATCTCCTTATGAACCGTACAATTTTTTGTACCTGCCTTGTTTTTTACACCAGTCATTTTTTAGAGTAATGTTATTCTTTTATTTAATCGCAACAACATTTGGAGAGAATTACTATAAAAATAAAGTGGTGTGAAAAAAATTACGTTTTTACAAGGGGCGTTAACAATTGTACGGTTATTAATGAGATGGTTGGCAAGTATGTGGTTATAACAGGTTTTATTTGGGCTGCTCTCCCCTTCCTTCCGTTGCTACATTTTTACTCAAACTTAAATGTAGATTTCTTGAGAACGGATTCACGAGGGCAAACAGATTACGCGTCAAAAGTCATATTAGATTATGCCCTCTCGAATGAACACCCTTTGATTGATTTGTATTATTACACTATTGGGATGGTTTCCTGGTTAGATGAATCCATGAAGGATTGTATTACCATGGATGAATCAAACAACTGTTCGTTTGACACCGACAAGAACCGATGTTTTAGTGCTGCCATCTACTGAGTAGAAAAACTTTTTAAATCTCTTATTATTCCGCACTTCTACTCTTCCGAACCTCTTTACTGCTGACAGAAAAATAATTATAATTATTAATATTAAAGATACAAGGGACGTTGCAGTTAATTATTTTTGTTTTATATTCTATCGGTTATTAAACCACTAACTGACAAAAAATATATATGTCAGTGGCGGATCCAGAACTTAACTTTTTTTTTTTTTTTTTTTTTTTTTTTTTTTTGGGGGGGGGGGGAAGGGCTAAGATTTTTCAAGATGTAATTCCAGATCAATGGAAAGTTTGCAATTGTACTATTCAGTTGGGAATGTGAGTACGTTGGGGGGGGGCTTCAGCCCCCTAGCCCCCCCCCCCTCTCCCCCTTAAATCCGCCACTGATACATCCGTATAAAACTAAGAAAACTTTTTTCTTTTTTCTTTTCATTATTTCTTTATTATTATTATTTTTTTTTTAATAAGTAAAAGAATGCAAAACAATGGCCAATTTCAAAAGGCGAATTCTTTTAGGTTGGCGGGAAAGTTCTGTTTTATTGAATTAAACAACTGACAGCGGAAATTTATCCTCGACGACAGTTATATAACTTTTAAGAATGTATTTGGTAAATATCTTCTGTACCTATCTTATAATAAATGTTCAAATTACTTATCTTATTTTATTCCTTTACTTATCTTATAATAAATATCTCATGAAAATATCGAAATAAATTATCCAAATTGCAAAAACATTTCCATGAAAATAGACTGTTAACTAGTAGATATACAAGCAGTAAAAAAAAAGTTAAACTAAAATCTAGTTCAGGGGAAATTTTTCAAACCATTCAAAAATTAGATAAACAAAAAACACAATAAATGTTCGAATTATCCATATTCCTTTTATGCGTCAGGAATTACTTCTGGCGTCATTTTCATTAACTGGAGTTTTTTATGGAGTAAACTATTTTTCCCACATTTTTACAATTAAATCAATTAAAAAAGAATAAATAAACAAAATGATTTGAAATTATTATTTTTTTTTCTAGTTGTAGTTGAAAAATGTAACATAAAATCTTAATAAAATAAATTCTTTAATAAAAATTGCTGTTATACGAGTTTTTATTTAAATTAATATAGAAACCGTTGCTGAGGGAAGCTGCTTTATAATTTAACCAGGCGAATGAAACGATATCTAAAACCGATATACAATATAGGCAAAATAGACCTATCGTACTAAATTAAATTCTGTCTCTGACAAAAATTATTCTTGTTATTAGTACGGAGGACTATTAGTCTCAATCTACGGATAAAACGTTGTCACCAGTTTTACGATGGTTGGACATTTATCGAAATCGAAAATTTATCGAAAATATAATTGAATAATTTGAAAGCGATGTTTGAAAAAAAAAAAAAAAAAAAAAAAAAAAAAAAACTGATAGTCCTCCGTACTAAACTAAATTCTGTTTTTGCCAGAATTTAATCAAAATCGTTTATTATTATTATTATTATTACTATTATATAACCCCGTCAAAAATAACGGAATGTGAAATCAGTTAAGGTAGTGAATCAACGAATGCTTTGCCAGCTTCGCTGGACACTATATTTAAAGGGGAGTTGCACCTGACGGGACTAATATTCAAGTTGTACCTGACGGGACTAATGTGCAAATTGCACCGAACGAACAAACTATTTCTTTTAACGAAAATACTTACTAACCCTGGACGATAGGTCTAATATAACGTATCATATTATATATCGTACTTATCGTAATATAACTCAGCACATATTTTGCTTCCTTCTTCGACTCATTTTAATAAATATTTTTTATATGCAAGGGCAAATTTAATATTTTTTAATTTTTAATTTTTCGCGTGAAAACATTATTTTGTCTTATGCCCCACCCCCACCCCAATATATATATATATATATATATATATATATATCATAGAATAATAATAAAGGAAGAAGGAGCGTATATGTTTTGGTTTCGGTTTGTAAAATCCAGGAATGCCGGGTATATGGTTGTAAAAATGCTTCAATCTGATTGGTTGGCGACTTGTTGGCGAGATTTTTGAATCGTCTCATTTCTCTGTCAATCAGTCAGCGAGGCAGCACCCGCAACAAACAGCGATAAATGTGCCGAGCATGGGTGCCCTACTTTAAGGCTTTGAGTAGCAAAAATAGCTTTCGCTGGAAATTCACTAGAAGTGGTTTGTAAGCATTAGAGCATTGACGTGCTCCTTCTTCCTTTATTATTATTCTATGAGATATATATATATATATATATATATATATATATATATATATAACAATAACTGGTAATTTTTTTGGCAAAAATCATAAATTTAAATGTCCAGTTTTGAAATTATTTTCATATTTTAATTAATTCTAAAGTATCTAATCAAAACTTCGTTACAAATAAGGTACCAAATGAAAGGTACCATATTTGTAACGAAGTAACCTTAGGTACCTTATTTGTAACCTTATTTATTTTAACTAATTTGATAAATATGACGACGCAATCAACTGTTTGTTTATATCAGATAAGTACATTATCATGATTGCAAGAAAATGATGTAATAACTATTAGCCATAATTTTTATGATTGAATTTTATATTACATTTTAATTTTATCCTCCATGGGTATTTATTTTAGAATTGCAATGGTAGTTATAGACTTTCGTAGAAATCTTTTTACAAGGGAAAAGTGTAAGCAGAAAAAATGTTCAGTTTTGAAAGATCTTTCTAATGATGTAACATTTATGCAGATTAATTAAAAATAAAAAATAAAATACATAACATTTCTAAGAAAAAGAAAGAAAAAAAAAAAAAAAGGCTACCAAAAGTCTCTGTTTTATTATTATTATTATTCTATGGTTTTGAAGCGGTCTAACCGGAATTGTTCCTGACACAAGGTGGTCACTATTATTATTAATTATTATTTTCCTTTGTCAATTTTAGTAGATTTACATCGTATACTGCACGGAGTAATAAGACGGATTAATATTACTCCGTGGTATACTGTTAATAAAACCTTAAATATCCCAGCAAAACCTCAGATGACGGCCAGCATGAGGCCAAGTGCTGGTTGCCAGCAGTAGCTGCAGCTGGCCCGTCGGTGGCAAAAGTTAACGTTGCCGCAGGGAATATGTTACGCCAGCCGTCAGTAGGCCATATTCAATCGATCCACTGTTGGCAGCCTGCAGTAAGTTAAAAATAAGTTAGTGGGCCAGTGAATGGATCGCTGCTGGCAGCTAGCAGTATGATGAAAATAGGTAATGGGCCACTGTTGGTAACCGACATTAGGTTGGAAATTGTTAGTGGGCCAGTGTTGGGCTACCTGATGGCAAACATAATTTTTCTATGTTATTGCTGGAAGCCTGCAGTGGGCCAGTTGTGGCAAACATAAAAAATTATATTACTGCCGGCAGTCTTCATTGGTCCTTTATATTTCCCATTAAAGGCCCGCTTCACTCATCGTCGCCGGAAGCCGAAGCCAATGTTATTCTATGGGAAATTTTCTTTACAAATAACTTATTAACTAATACATATTTTTAAATTCTGTTTTCATATTCTGAAAATTCCCAACTGTTAAATTGACGGACCTTTTTTAAAAAATATATTTTTTTATTTTTTTATATTTTATTTTGAAGCTGCAAAATACGAATTTTCAATGTGTGAAATTTTTCATTTTGCAAATTCAAAATAAAATATTAAAAATTAAAAAAATACATTTTAAAAAGGTCCGTCAATTTAACAGTTGGGAATTTTCTGAATGTGCAAGCAGAATTTAAAAATATGTATTAGTTAATAAGTTATTTGTAAAGAAAATTTCCCATAGAATAACATTGCCTCGGACTTCCGGAGACGGTAAGTGAAGAGGGCCGTTAATAGGCCAGCAGTGATTTAGCTATAGCTAATATATTTATTTTATTGGTGATACCCTTAATTTTATTCGTGCTTTTTTTTTCTTTTTCTTTCTTTTGTTTTCCTCTCTCTTTCATCTGATGAAGTAGCAGCCAGTTTTTTCTATGCATCCAATATTTAATTTGATTTTGTACATATTCATTTTTAAATACTATTTACAAGTATTTTATTCATACACTATGGTTGTAAATTCAGGATTTCTAGTGCAGCATATAGGAAATAGTCAGTTGATCTATTTTCCTTATGATAAAAGTTTAATTTTTTGTTTTCAGTGCAAATGTTTCTCTATATTACATTTTTTGGAATAAAGGAGATTATGTTTTTTTTTTTTTTTTTTTTTTTTTTTTTTTTTTTTTTTAAGTGTTCAAATTTCAATATGTTTAACTTTGTTACGCTATTTGATATAAATAAATGTAACTTTACATGTGAAAATTATAAATTATTGAAACAAAAATTGTTATAAAGTGAGCATTGTAAAAAAACACCATAAACTAAAAATAATAATAATAATAAATAAATAATAAAAAATTGCAGCAATTGTTTCCGGTTGAAATAGCACGATGAACCTTCATCAGGCACGAAGTGCGAAACAAAGTGGGCACGAGTGCAGCAAAAGTAATTTGCTGCAATCGTGCTTTTTGTTAAACTCACGAAGGGATGTGTTATTATTTCAACCTAAAAGATCTGATGCATCTTTTTTTTTTTTTTTTTTTTCGGGGAGAGGGGGGGGGGGCAATGATTATGTTTATTTACAAATTTTTCTATTTATTACTACAGTACAAAATCTCAAATCCGGAATCGTCCGGACCGTGGCCTTTCCGGATTTCGGACTTTTCCGGATTTTAGGTCACTTTCTGATTTACGGCAATAAGAAAACGGACATCTCCATTCCGAACGTCCTTTTAGTTAATAACTAGGTTACGCCGCCCGAGGGTGCGATTTCTTAAGAAATTGGAGTCTACTCTCAAGTAACATGTACAATACTTTGAATAAACACCATAAAATTTTGCAAACAAAACGGAGGCAGTAACGCTTGCGCTTTGTTTGCCGCACTCGTGCCTACTTCGTTTGCCTGATGAAGGATCATGTTTTCTTTCCATCCGAAACGATTGTTGCGAGCTCTTACATTTTATTGTGGTAACTCTTATTACTTTTAAACACCAATTCTGTGGTGCTTTTTTATTATAACTCTCAAGTATCCAGAAAATCTTGAATATTTTTATTTTCTCCTACATCAAATGGTACCCAGTTGATAATTTTTTTCCCTTCTTTTTAAAACAGCAGGGCAGATGAATCAGCTTCCTTTTTTTCTCTCTGTGTTTATCTTCATTTAGAATTAATTATCACAGCTGTCACTCTTAACCAGGCCGCCACAAAGAACTTTTTCGCGTTGTTGATAGTCCAGTGGGATCTTTACTCTCTCTCCAACTTCTTCAAAGTCCTTGAGTGAATAATTTTCCGACACGTGCCATACCGAAAGATGATTTTGCAGTTTTATACAGATGACGTTATTTGAACTTTAAGCGAATATTCAGCATTTGACCTGTGCCAATTAATTTTCATTAGGTTTGGAAAGCAGATTCTTCAGCTGAAAAAAAAAATATATATATATCGTTCGGTTGAGTAAAGAGATAACGGAATTAGGCAGAAAAACGAGAGTGCGTTTGTCTTTGTAGCTGTAAATATTTGATAAATTTATCCGCGATTACCTATTTGAAAAATATTTTTAGAATTCTATAAAACTCATATATGTTATACAGGTTTTCGAGATTTACTATAGGACGCTTGTCATAAAAAGTTGTACAGGTAACCCAAATGGTTTCAGTATAAAAATTCATAAAATAATTTGGATACATTACAGTCAAAGAGACATTTCTTATCAGCGCACGTAAAAATCTTTATACAATGCTAAAATACAGATCAACATAAATTTTATAGATGCAATAAGAAATGGTTCCGATCAAAAATGATAAAATAAATATTTGTGGTTCATTTAATAATGATGCTCAAAAATATTCTTATACGTTACGGGAAATTGAGGGGGGAAGTATTTCAGTTTCGTAAAAGTGAAATTATTTTTCTCACTTGCATTTAAAAAATAATAATAAATAAATAAATAAAATAAAACAGTTTGTTATGGCTACCACTTTTTTTTTTTTTTTTTTTTTTTTTTCGTTTCCTATAATAGTTTATAGAAATTACATTTGAAAATTATTATTTATGAAAATTATTTTCTGTGATGGAGGGTTTTGAGATTCCTGAACTCGATTTGACCATTTTTAGGAAATTTCACTCTGTAAGTGTGTATAAAAAAAATTGTGGACGCTGTATCTCACGAACCAATGGACGAAATTTAACCAAATTTGTTATTTAACCAAACTTGATTAAAATCGTTCCCGATTACATTTGTGGATCATTCACTCAACACATGGCTCTATATTTCTACTTCTTCGTAATTTTCAATATGACACAGTATAAATGATTTCAAATAAATGATAATTATTTTTTTTAATTTGTATTATGAATTAAAAAATAAATATTTAAATAACTAACAACAAACTAGGAAAATTTTTTTGCATAAGTTGAAGAATCCCTCGCCCTTCCCCATGAGGGGATAAATTTTCGATGCTGGTATTTTTCAAAAGAAACTCATCAATAACTTTCAAGTAAATGACTGAATTAAATTTGTGGAAAATTAAAGCAAAGTTATAAATTATTAAAAAAAAAAAAAAAAAAAAAAAAACCAAGAAGAAGAAGAAAGCATTTTTTCAGAAGTTGGCACAAAATTGATTTTATTATTTTTATTATTATTATTATTGAGAAACACTGTTCTAAAATGAAAATCGTTTGCATGCATTCAGGAAAATGATTTTAACAAATTATTTGCACTACGCGAATTTGCATAATAAAAAATATAGAAGAAAGTTTTGTGGTGCCACATCATACTAGTTTTTTGGTCAAAAATTAAAAAATCAATGAATAATAATAATAACAATAATAAAATACTAGAAAGTTAGCGGCTATCATAATTTACTAAAACGGGTCAACTGGATATTTGTTATATATTTCTAGAAATCCTTTTGTTACAACAATAGCTTTAGAGTCAAACATTTAAAAAAAATAGTATTTAAAAAATAATACAAAAACAAATTAATAATTGAATTACTTACTCATATATTATTTTTACGAGATTTTCAATCTCGCACCCGCAGACAACAACAACGAACAAGAACTTCCTATGAAATGGCGGACAGCGAGGGAATTTCAAATCAACAGAAAAAGAATCACAGCGCCCTCTATGCATACAAATTGGTTATGGCCTAATAATTTGCAGCCACAACATGAAAAACATGATGTTGGCCGTGTGGTGATAGCCTGCATAAGGCCAACTGTGTTTATGCCACTTCTGGGCCACCGACCATTTTTCTTTAGGCTTCCATCACAGCTGGCAGCCACAAACGGCCCGCTACTGGAGTTATATGGGGCAACCGGCAACTGATGGCAAGTGCAGGATGCCAGCAGTAGGCCAAAACGAGCCCACCAGTATAAGTTTTGCTGGGATGTGAATGAAACATCCTGTTCTACGATTTGTAAGCCAAATGAGCTGAACTCAATGGTTTTTCTTTTAAAAGCACTCTCTGTAAGAATGTTTAGTTTCCCTAATTTGTCGCACGAGTAACATGATATCGTGTGACGCGTGCTACAATTCAATTTTACAATAGAATGTCATTTTTTTAAAAAGGCAAAAATCATTTTACTTTTCACAATTTTCCAGTACATCCTATAATTTAACGCTTCGCAATTTTGTTCTGCAATAATAACTATTTGTAAGAATTTAAGTCTCTTGTTTTGTTCTTCTGTACCGAATATACCTAAATCAAAGTCATTGGAAATGGAACTAGCAGCTGAAATTAATAATATGGATGAAAACATGGAAGCTGTTCCTGGGTCTAGCAAAGAAGGAATGGCTGAAGTATCTACTACAAAGGAAAGTAACGCCAATATCATGTCCAACAAACGACAAAATATTGTGAAAAATAATCTTGAAAAGGAAGGCTTAAAGATCAAGAATGCCGAAGTGAAAAAGCTGAAAGCTAACCCTATGTCTGAAAGCAAAAGCCTGAAAAAAAAAGCATCTCATCCTCCAACTTCAGAAATGGTAATGCATTCCATCAACGTTTTGTTGCATGGGCGTCGCAATGGCGTCACATTTGAAGATATTAAAAACTACATGGAAATAAGGTATCCTGTTAACATGAAAGTATTAAAACATCACGTCACCAAATTTCTTCAGAAAAGCGTTGATAACGGAGTGCTTGAAAAAACCTATGGAGCCGGAACTGAAGGAAGATTCAAAATCAAAAAATCGGGAACTGTAAAAAGACATTCACAAGACTTGCGCCGAAAAGAGCTGAAAAAGAAACCAGCTAAGAAAATGATTGGCCCAAAAAAGCAAGTAAAAAACTAACGGTGATCTATTTCATAACCAATATTTTTCATACAAGTGGTGGAATAACGAGCATTTAAATCAAATTTACCAACAAATACGGTGCATGTAAAATTATAAAATTTTCAGTTTAATGAAATCAAGAACTTTAAAATAAAAATTTTTGGAATTACAAGTATTTTATCTTTCTCTTTTTTTTAAAAAAAAGAAGGCATAGATTTTGATATCTGTCGTCGTTTGGCGATTTTCATATTTGGCGATTAAAAATGTAATATGAAATACGTATGCTGCATATTTTTTTTTTTTTGAAATATGTATTGTACGAAATATTATTTAATATTATTGAATGAAAGGAATTAAAAATTTTTGCCAAATATCTTGGCGATCTTTTTTTTTTTTTTTTTCTCTCCGCGAAAGACGAACAGGTACCAAATCTACTAAAAAAATTCATGGTTTTAAAATATACAATTGTAATAATTATAAAACATATACCCCACCTTAAAATAATAATAATAATGATAACTGTCCTTTTTTCAGATTTCTTTCTTTTTTAATATCGACGTTTTAAATTAGTTTATAATTTGTAATTTGCATTGAAACATTTATAAAAGAAAGAGAGAAAGATAACGAAGTGCAATTAATTTTCTATTTCAAGATTTGAAAAGGAAAATTTCCCGTTGATAATAATAAGCTACCTTACCTTTTGCAGAGAGCCAAACTATTTGGCACATTTTGGCGACTCGTATACAAGGTGATATAAAACGATAGTGTTATCTGAAGAACAAACCATTTGAAATTTTCTAAGTGCTATTCAAAATTTAAAATTCTTAACCAATTTTTTTTTTTTCTTTTCCTTTCTTTTTTCGGGATATTGCCGGACAACCTATTTAATTCAAGATAGTCTCCGCAAAATAGTGACGAAGCCTTTTTTATATTGAGATGTGCCGTTGAAATTTCGTAATAATTGGTTTAAACGCCCGATAATTCGATTCTGAATATTTTTGAAAGTGTAGAATTATTAGGAAGGGCTTGGGGGGGGGGGGGTAAAGGGGCAAAAAAAAAAAAAAAAAAAGAGTTACAGCGTTTGAAATTGGTATCATTAGGTTTTAAGGAAAGATAAATCGATTGCGGATATTTTCAAGTGTAAAATTATTAAAAGGGGCGAAAGGGGGGAAGGGGCAAAAACGTAGAAAAAGAACGGTTGTTTCGGAGAAAACTACGGAAAACCCAGAACGCCTTTATTCTTTTATATTTTGCAGAGTTTCGAAATTTGATACTCCTTTCACATTTCATACTATGGATTTTTAACAGTATTTAGCCCGGAATTACGCAAGTTTCAGAGAAAAACCACGAAAAAGTCGGACATAAATCGTTTTATAATAGTGTTTATATCATTTTTGTATCTCAGCTTCTAATTAGCATAATTTCAAAAGTAATATGTTATTTTGAAACTTATTTGAATAGAATTTCAAGAGTAGACGCCACAAAATTTCTGTCACCTTCCATTAACCGACTACCGTAAGTAATGGAATTCGAGATTTCACGTGATTTACACGTTTTAAGGTCTCCTGATTAGGGTTTCTTTTGTATCTCAGCTACTAATTAAAATAATTTTATAAATAATACATTATTTGAAAGCTTTGATGATTTGGAATTGAACAGTAGATTACAGAATTTTCTACCGGCAGATGGCGCTGTAATATTTTTAAATTTCAATATTTCGAATTCAGAATATGATTAAATTATTTTTAACATATCATTCGAAAGACATTTTAAAGTACTTTTATATTTTCAAATAACCTACATTAAATTTATCCAATAGAGGGCGCTAATCGTAATTATTCGAGATTTCACCTGATTTATATGTTTTAAGGTGTCCTAAAGGGGGGGGGGCAAAAAATTAGAAATTCAGTTAGACCGTTCAAAATTGCTATATATAAATTTTTGGTGCCTACGAGTCGAATAAGGATATTTTCGAAAGTGTAAAATTAAGGAGGGACAGGAAAGGTGGTGAAGGAATACGCGCGCGCAGCGAGCGTATATATGAATTCGTGCGCACTGCGCGCGCACGGGTCTACGCTGACGAAGGCAGAGGTGACCCGGTGTGAGTTTTTACCCGATCAGAAATGATTTTTTTTTTTTTATTCCTTTTCTTTAGAATAAGAAGTTATGAATAAGAACATGGAATTTTGAGAAATCATAAGGGTGGTGAAGGAATACGCGTGCGCAGCGCTCATATATATGCATTGGTGCGTGTGCATCGCACACGGGTCTACCCTGCCGAAGGCAGTGGGGACCCGCTGTGACATTTTTCCCGATTGAATTATAATGATTCATTTAAGAATAGTGACCAGCGAAGCGGACGTAGCCTGCTAGTCTGTAATAATAAAAGAAAAGGTTTGTCTGTCTGTCTGTATGTGTGTATGCCCTTACGTTCAGCCCCTATTGAACGCAAAAGTACAAAAAATGACATACGGATGCTCAGGAGCCTTCCCGAGGGGCTCCTGAAAACATAGTTTAAAAGTTTTAATTAGTTGTGGAGATATTAATTAAAATGTCCACTCATGTCTAATCTAAAAGCGATCTCAATGACTGAGAATTCACCGCCATTGCATAAAAAAAGATATTTTAACGGAGTTAAAAGCAGAAAAAGTGGAAAATAAATTAGAAATATTTGTCCGATCTTTACGATTTCGATACCAAATGAAAGGGACATTTTTTCTGAATCTAAGTGTGCAAGTGGCTTATCGGTACAACAATTAGATTTTTTAAAATTAACTAAAGTATGAATTTTTTGTGGCATCATCATTTCAAATGCCAGACGACCGTTTCCCATGAAAAAGGAAATGATTGTATTCAATCAAGGTGTCACGTGTTTTATAGTGCGGGGGGGGGGGGGAAATTGCAATTTTGAAATTTTTTCAAATTTTCGTTCACGTTACATTTGAATTAATATTCGGCCTAGACAGCATATTATAAAGCTACTGTTCAATTTTCATGAAAATATATAAATAAACAAAAAAATTAGATTAAATTTTGTTTTATATTTTGCAGTATTTAAAACAGGAGTGGATCGAGATAGTACATTTCCTTCTTTGAAATAGACATCTAAATTTTTAATTGTTGCCTTTATTTTAATTTTTTCAACCATAAAATAAAATAGGCTTTCACGTGAAAAATAACTAAATAAATAAAAAAATATTAATATTTTCTTTTGGCATCCAAATGCTTTAAAATGCTGATTAGATATTTTCTTTTGTAAGAATGCCTCCTGCTACCTGAAACCCCTGTTATGAATTTAGATCCTTCCACTAAAAGTAATGAAATAAAAAACGAAAGATGTAATGCGAAAACACGTAAACTTGTGTTGTATCATGCACGTATGTACTCTTCGTGCACATAAAGAAAAGGAAAAAAAAAAACATCATCACTGGACACCCCAACTCCGCTGTGCGTGAATCTGTGGACGCGTGTAACTCGTTTTCGCAGCAATTAGTATCGCGCACATGAAAAAAAAAAAAAAAAAAAATCACTGGACACCCCTACCTCGATGTGCATGAATCTGAGAACGCATATAACTCGTTTTCGCAGCCATCAGTATCACGCACGTATGTTCGCTTCGCTCACATGAAAACCAAAAAGAAACATCAGTGGACTCCCCTGCCTCGCTGTGCATGAATCTGATAACGCATGTAACTCGTTTTCGCTGCAATCAGTATCGCGCACATAACTCCTCCGACCCCCGACCCCCCCCCCCCCAAAAAAAAAAAAAAAAAAAAAAAAAAAAATGGTTACCCCTACCTTGATGTGTATGAATCGCAAAAGTGCACGAATTTACGATACTTGCGTATTATCCGTAAGTACATACATGCATGAACAAATTTAATATATATATATATATATATATTTTTTTTTTCTTTTTTTCACGTGAAAACATATTTTATTTTATGGTTGAAAATATTAAAATAAAGGTATCAATCAAAAATTTAGATGTCTATTTCAATGGAGGAAATGTGCTGTCTCGATCCACCTTGGCTTTCCGTGAAATTATCATTATTATTAGGTAACACGAGAGTCCTATGACCGAAATAAATTGTTTTTAAAATAATTTTTCCTATATTTCACATAACAAATAATAAAATACTCTTTCTTTCATCATTTCCCAACGAAGTTTAAAAGTATTTATAAAGAATATTATAAGATAGAAAAAACTTTTTATATACCATGTTTTTAAATTTTCTGTTGAATCATAGCTATAAGCAAGCGAAGTATGACGTCACTAACCGTCAGTTGGGCAAAAAAAAAAAAAAAAAAAAAAAAAAAAGATTTCCTATGTTAATTATCCATTGGATTTTTTGTAAAAAGTTATTAAAAATTAAGAAAAAATATTTCCCGATTTTAATCTTCGTATTTGGATATAGTTATATATAAGTTATTGTCCACATGTGTTAGATTGAGTTACTTTTGCTGTAAAATTGATAAGCTTTTAATTTTAAATTTCAAAATTGTGCCGTCCTTGGCGTTTTTTGTATTTGACGATCAAAAACGTAATACGAAAATATACATACCAGATGCATATTTTCGTAATATGCATTGTACGATATATTGTTTCATATTACTGATTGCTCTTTTCATATACGTTATTAAAACAACCATGATTTTTGAAAGGAACTAAATATGTTCGCCAGAAAATTTGGCGATTTTTTTTTTTTTTTTTTCTGCTAAGGACGACAGATATGAAATATTCCGCTGCAATATATTCATATCTTATATCAGACACTTTATTTAGACATTTGAAAACAAATTTGACTTCAAATTATGATAGAATATTTATTATTTTCCTTTTAATTAGTATATTAGTTGGATATTTATTGTGTAAATATAAACCTTTGAAATGAAGTGTTTATGTTTACATTCGAAAATGGAAGTCTGAGATTTTTTTTTCTACAGTTTTGAAATTTAAAATTAAAATTTTATCGGTTTTACAGCAAATAAAATTTTTAAAGTGACGTCAATTTTTGTAAGATGAATAATTTAACAATTTACAATTTTTTAACGCTCACGATTAATTAAATGTATTTATTTTTATATAGAAAGAAAATGAACTCGTAATTTTTTTTTTTTTTTTTTTGGCAACAATTAAATTATAGCTAATATTTTAATGGCTATTTATGTCCTATTAGGAGGTTATTATTTTCATATTTTAATTAATTATAAGAAAACTATTCAAAAATTCGAAAATCGGACTTTGAAGTATTGGGTTGTCATCGGGTTGTGAGCTATTGTGAAAGTTTCAAATGTCTAGCTAGTAGGGAAGTTAGTTAAAATTTGATTGCAAGATTTGTACCGGACAAACAAACAAACAAACAAACAAACAAGAATAGAAGTTAATAAAAACATGGTAAAAAATAAACTTTTAAAAGTGCTAAATTTAACAACAATTAATAATGCATCAACTATTTTTAAATATTTTGACTACACGCAATAAAAAGAAGTAAAATAAAACAAAAATGATTTAGAACCCCCCAAAAAAAAGTTAAATTATGTAATTAAACAAAAACTTTGGCGGTTATCTCCAAACAGTTGTTTTACGGCTGTATTCACCAATAACTTGAACTGCCGGTTGAACACGAAAACTCGAAAAGCGCATAAAGTCAGAGTGCAACTTTTCAGCAAAGTTGGATGCGTTGCTTATGCCACCTAGCGGCACAGTTACTTTCCGTATTTTGAGTGGAAAATAACCAATCAAAGACTATATGAAATCTTCGTCGCTAGATTGCAGAAGCAGTCAATCAATTTTTTTTTTTTTTTTTTTTTTTTTTTTTTAACTGCACCCTGCCCTTAGACGCTTTTCAAGTTTGAACTGGGAGTTGAAGTTAATGATGAATACGGCCGATAGAAATTCACTGAAAATAAACTGTAACCAAGGAAACCACCGAATACGCAGGCGCAAGGGGAGCATGTTACATGACTCATCTTGTACAGTCACCCAAAAAAAAAAAAACGCCACCCCCCCCCCCCCACCTAATTTCGCCGTAAATTATCGTAGAAACATGCGACTGATACCGATCAGTTTGTAATAACGTCTAGTTTATAATGTTATAGTTAGATTTTACTTAGGGGGTCGTCTACATATTAAAACTGACATCAACTTCATTTTTTTTCAATGGTAACCCCCCTTTTTTATAATTTATTTGAATTCTTTGGATCAAATCATCACGTAAAATGGTATATTTTATATATTTCGCTCAATTTTTCATAGAGTTATAAGCTGTCAAAGTTTGGGGATGCTAATGATAAATGAATGTGACAAACATTAAATCATATCTTCCGAAATAATTATGATATTTAAATTCTGTTTTTTTTATTCGTTAGAATGAAGTGACCCAAACATATTCCATGCAATTTTTTGCTAAAGAAACATTTTTTGAATTATGAAAATTATTAATAAATTCATATTTGAAAAAATTATGAATTATGACCTATGTTAATTTTTGCACGAATAGAACGGGCATCATCAAAAACATGGGTTTCCAAATTTACAGCTCGTTCCTAACATTATTTTTTGAGTTACAGTGATACTTCACTTTTTATTCCTGTTAGGGGGCCGTCACTTGTTATAATCTGTATCCTCTATCTACAAAAAAGACACTTAAAATGTACAAAAAAGCCAAGCTCAAAGAAAGAGAATTGATTAAAGTTGTGTCTAAAAAGGGTGTGATATCAAATTCCCAAGCTTTCATTCAAATACTTATTTAATATTCCCTTTTAACTAAATTTTCACATGTGAATCAAGTGCCTTATGATATGTTGATAGAAATCCTTCTTTTCTGTACTAAATACATCATAGCGTGTTTCTGAAAAATATTATTATTTTTATTTATGTATGATGGGCTTGGCGGCCATCTTTCAAAGTTTTACGTTAGTTTGAATTCTATAAATCTCATCAATTATAGGATGAGTTGGTTGATTGGTTGGTTAATAGAGTTTTATATCGCACTAGTGCTGCGCAATGGGAAATAATTATAGGATGGGAGGATGGGAGTGCGCCAAACTTAACACTGTTAAAACTTAAATTGATTCAACTTGTGTGCTTAACGGGGCTTTTGCGATGTTTTTAATGCATTTTTTTTTTCTTTTTTAATCTGAATATTTCAACCCTTGTTGAATGGAATAACCATATTGTTTTTACGAGATATTTATTCCAAGAAGCTAAATTCGAATTGGGTAAATATAACGGGGGGGAAGCTTCTATGCTCCCCCCCTCTCCTTCATGTTTTTACGTTAATTTAAATTTTTATATTCTTTATTCCCGGCATTTATAGGATGGAAGTGCACTTAATACTAAATAATTATAAGAAATCATGTTATCGAAATATTTCCGTCTCTACTGAATGGAATAGCAAAATTAATTTTATATGAGATATATTTTAAGAAACTTCTTTCAAATTGTGTGAATGTTTATTCATTACTTGAAAGATGGCCGCCAAGCCCATCATACATAAATAAAAATAATAATATTTTTCAGAAACACGCTATGATGTATTTAGTACAGGAAAGAAGGATTTCTATCAACATATCATAAGGCACTTGATTCACATGTGAAAATTTAGTTAAAAGGGAATATTAAATAAGTATTTGAATGAAAGCTTGGGAATTTGATATCACACCCTTTTTAGACACAACTTTATAATCAATTCTCTTTCTTTGAGCTTGGCTTTTTTGTACATTTTAAGTGTCTTTTTTGTAGATATCATTTATTTTTTTTAAATAGTTTTTATATTTACTGGAATTAACCTGATACTTTAGATCAGATATGTCCTGGATTTCAACTCAGCTTTCGTGCGATGTTGTTCCTTGCGTTAAACTGTATTATAAAGTTTTCTTTGCGTTAAACTTTCCATAATTCTGATTGCTAGACATTATCCATGGGTTTTCTATGCAGACTAGTATGTCGTGGCCATCACAAAACTTTCTTCTACATTTTCCTATACATATTAACGCAGCACAAATTATTTATTATTTTTTTCATTATGAATGCTGAATTTTATCAACTCAGAGAGGTACTGTTGCACAAAATGTCCAACGGAAGTAAATTTTCACCATGCAGATGGCATTCTTTCACTTCTAAAAAAAATTGTAGTATATGAGCTCCACTTATTGGCCGATAGGCATCGAGATTGAATCAGCATAATGTCTCATAATGCAGTGTTGGGCATCAATCGATTAAATTTTCAATCAACTAATTAGTTGACTAAAAATTTAATCACGATTAATTCAATCACAACTAACGGTTATTCATTTGCTGCAACTAAAAAATCAATCGCGATTAAATTAATCGAAAAACAGACGACTAACCGTTAGTTGCGATTAAATTAATCGTGATTAAATCAATCGTGATTAATATTTCAGTCATTTGCTGCAACTAAAAATTCAATCATGATTAAATTATTCGAGAAGCAGACAACTAACCGTTATTCATGATTAAATTATTCATGATTAAATCAATCGTGATTAATATATTAGTTGCAGCAAATGATTAACTGTTAATCATGACTAAATTAATCATGATTAAATTAATCGTGATTGAATTGTAGTTGTATCCATAGCTGATATCCCTCCTCCCCCTTTCTCTGAAGATCAAATGATGCCGCTAAATTTTTGATAGCAATTTTCAGTAACGGTTTTTAAAAACTTTCCAACAAGGTTGAAAAATGATAATCACTTCGGTTTGTCTGTCTGTCCGCGCTCTAGCTCTAACTCCCGTAAATATTTATGGAATTTCTTGAAACTGATATATGTTATTCAAGTTCACTATCGAATGTTCCCTATTGAAAGTGGAGTAAATACCTCTACTGCTCTGTGTACAGGGACACCCGAAAGTATTCCAAAGCATTGTAATCCATGGGAGGTATTTCTATAAAGCATATTTTAATACTTTTACTGTACACAAATCTTAATGAAATTGAAATATGTCATTCAAGATTAATATTGGATGTTCCTTATGTAAAATGGAGTGAATATCAGCACTGTTTTGTTTACAGGGATACTCGAAAGTATTCCAATGCATTGCGTTCTATGAGAGGTATTTCTATAAACCAAATTTTAATTGCCGAAACGTCAGTGGAGGCCCTACATTGAGACTCAAAACGGTTTTGGGCTGTGTCTGTGTGTCTGTCTGTCTGTCTGTCTGTCTGTCGCGCGATAGCGGCCGCACAAATAGCGCTATTGACTTGAAATTTGGTACGCATGTTCATGAGCCACACGAAATCAGCTGTATAGTTTTTGGTATGTATTCCATTTGTAGTTCGTATACAGGGACACGCCAAAGTTTTTCTTATCATTACGGCCTATGGGAGGAATTTGTATGTATCGCGATAGCGGCCGCAAAAATAGCGCTATTGACTTGAAATTTAGTATACAGGTTCAGGAGCCCCACGAAATCACCTGTATAGTTTTTGGTATGTATTCCATTTGTAGTTCGTATACAGGGACACTCCAAAGTTTTTCTTATCATTACGGCCAATGGGAGGAATTTGTATGTATCGCGGTAGCGGCCGCAAAAATAGCGCAATTGACTTGAAATTTGGTACACATGTTCATGAGCCCCACGAAATCAGCTGTATAGTTTTTGGTAGGTATTCCATTTGCAATTCGTATACAGGGACACGCCAGAGTTTTTCTTATCATTACGGCCTAAGGGGGGAATTTGTATGAATCGCGATAGCGGCCACAAAAATCACGCTATTGACTTGCAATTTGGTACACATATTCATGAGCCCCACGAAATCATCTGTATGTTTTTGGGTGTGTATTCCATTTGTAATTCGTGTACAGGGACACGCCAGAGTGTTTCTTACCATTACGACCTACGGGAGGAATTTGTATGTACCGCGATAGCCACCGCAAAAATCAAGCTATTGACTTCCAATTTTTGACGAAACGTCAGTAGAGGCCCTCTGTTGAGACTCAAAAGGATTTTGGGTGCCGTCTGTATGTCTGTCTGTTGTGTGATAGCGGCCGCAAAAATCACGCTATTGACTTGAAATTTGGTACACATGTTCATGAGCCCCACGAAATCCGCTGTATAGTTTTTGGTATGTATTCCATTTGTAGTTCGTATACAGGGACACGCAAAGTTTTTCTTATCATTACTTCCTATGGGAAGAATTTGTATGTACCGCGATAGCGGCCCCAAAAATCACACTATTCACTGCAAATTTGGTACACATGTTCATGAGCTCAACAGAAATAACTGTATAGTGTTAGGCATGTATTCCATTTGTCGTTCGTGTACAGGGACACGCCAAAGTGTTTCTTATCATTACGGTCTATGGGAAGAATTTGTATGTACCGCAATAGCGGCCGCAAAAATCCTTCAATTGACTTGCAAATTGTCGCACACTTTCCAGCTTTGCATATAAGTGGCTGTATAATTTTTATTGCTATATTGTTTATAAACTGTGTACAGGGGCACGCCAAAATTCTTATCATTACGGCGTATGGGGTGAATTTCGTTTAAACGTATTTTAATACCATTACTTTGCAATCAAGAAAATGAAACTAGCGTACGTGAGTAAGATGCTTAAACTTATGTTGTTTGAAGAAAATATGTGCTTTTAAGATTTCTAATTAATGTACAGGACCTTATAAAAGTGTTCTGACAATGTCACGGTGTTATCGAAACGATGTTAAATTTGGAACAATTATTAATTTTAAATGCAAAATAAGCTGAATAGTTTTTACTGGTGTATACAATGTTTATGGTTCGATTACAAAGACACACGAAAGAATTTCGTAACATTAGAGCCTATGGACAAATTTTTAATTTAAGCGCGCTCTTTCATGCGTTTATGCTGAATTGAACTTAATAAAGTTAACATACATTATAAAGATGCTTAAAATCATGTTTACTCTTAAAAAAGGTTGTGTATAGACTAAATAATTTATGGGACCACACAAAGTAATTCCGAGTATGTACTGTAATCATCCAAATGATGTCAAATTAGTTTGAAAAATTAATGAGTTATAATTAATTAGGTTTGTTCTTATTATTGGCGTTTATAATGACTGTGGCTACTTTTCCGGGATACATAAAGGAATTTCGTACTATTACGGTCTATAGTCGGTATTTCTTATAAGTGTATTTTAACAAGGTTACACCCCATCTAATATAATGAAATTTTATTAGAATTTTAAAAGTATGTTTTCCTGTTGAAAATTGTGGGCATAGAATTGATAATTAGTTTAAAGGTTACGCAAAATATTTCCGATATGCTATGTAATTTTTTTGTATGAAATTTTATAGTTATGAAATTTGGTATTTATGAATTTCAGGGAAATAATACAAGACCGTCGTTTATTAAGAATACATATTGTTGCGTACTTAGGGGTTCGTAAGTTGTCCGAGAATGAAAGGCGAAACTTGCAAAAATTCAGTGATTTATTCACAGAAAGTTCCAGAAAAATACAGGTCTATAAACCAAGTATCAGCTTCAATTCAACCAGTAAACATAGCTTAAACAACAGCCGTTAACAGTAAAACAACAGTACAAACTCTTTATCAATAACACATAAAGCAAGTCTCATTCAAAGAGGCTCAAAGCAAAGCAAGCATTTGACGAAACTGACACAGATCTGAGACTGACCGCCTTGGCAAAAATAATGCTTCTTTTATACTTTTCTATCGAATACAGACTGTTCTGGAAAATTCTCGTATGAGGGAAACAATCGCCGAATTTAACGCCAAATCCATTTCTTCCCTTATTGGAGCTTTTTAATGCATTTTCAAAGGAAAATTAGGCTATTTTAACGCTAAAACGAGTAGAAATGCACAAAATTAGCATTTTATAACCGCCCCCCCCCCCTTTAATGTATGTGATTATGGTAAGAAGTCGATCGAATCAATATATACTATTATATAATAAGGAATAAAAAAAAAATGGCATATTGAATAATGTCTGATGCAAATAGGACGTTGAGGCTCCTGATCTGCAGATCCACTAGTAACTTTACTTTGCATAAAGCTTAATGAAATTGAAATATGTTATTTATATGCGCAAAAGAATGCTTTCTATAGATTATAGTATGATTAGCATTAAATTTACAGGGCCACACAAAAATATTCAGTTACATTAAGAGACATTAGTAAAATTTTGCTGGAATTGCACGTTCGTTTACATTAAGTATCTTTAACACTTTCTAACAATTTTTAAGTGGGAATTTTACTTCAGTTTGTGTATCTGTCTGTCTGTTCGTCTGTTTGTCCGCGCTCTAATTGTCATAAATATTTATGGAATTTCTTGAAACTGATATATGTTATTCAAGTTTACTACTGAATGTTCCCTATTGAAAATGGAGTGAATACCTCTGCCGGTTTGTGTACAGGGACACCCGAAACTATATCAAAGCATTGTGTCGTATGGGAAGTATTTATATAAACCATATTTTAATACCTTTATTGAACACAAATTTTAATGAAATTAAAATATGTTATTCAAGTTCATTATTGGTTGTTTCCTATGTATATTGTTTAAATACAACCACTGGTTTGTGTACAGGGACACTCCAAAGCATTCCAAAGCCGTACGTTCTGTGAGGTATTTCTATAAACCAAATTTTGATAACATTATTACAAAGCTTAATGAAATTGAAATATGTTATTCATAGGCACCATGGAATATAATATAATTAGCAATTGATTTACAAGGCTACACAAAAATATTCAGTTACATTAAGAACTATTAATAAAAATTTGCTGGAATTGTACTTTCAGTTACGTTAAGTGTTGTTAACACTTTCTAACTATTTTTAGGCGTGAATATGATTTCAACTTGTGTGTCTGTCCGATTGTTTATTTTTCTATCTGCCTGTCTCCCGCCCCCAGCAATACTTTTAGAAATTTTAAAAAATGTTATATATTAGTCGAGTTCACTATGGAATGTTCCCTATTTAAAATGGCATTAATAGGTCGTGTACAACTAGTTTGTGTACAGGGTCAGGTTTGCGTTTTAGGTCAGACATTTTTAAAAATCATATTTAAATAACTTTCTACTGTAAAAATCATAAAGAAATTTTATGCATTGTTAATATTCTAACATAATGTTTTGTATAGAATATGATATGATTAGCCTTCAGATTTACAGGACTACACTAAAATATTCAGATACATTAATAGCTGCAATTATAATTTACCATGTGCATTTTCTTTTGAGTTAAGCCTCGTATCTCTCGTAAGGTTTTAAATTTACATGATATTTGTTTGGGGGGTTTTCATGTAAGTTGCTCAATACTTTTGGCTATTAAATTATACAAGAGAAATTTTTATAAAGCTTGTGCATACGTAGTTGAAAATTATTTAGTAAAAGTGCTCGTATTGCATAAGATATTTAACATTTTCGCATTCTAATTGCTGTATGTGTGCCTAATGTAGCGTACTATATTTCTTAAAAATGGATTTCTACTGCATCTAATGCCCTACGTGTTTTAATTAAAAAAGGAGAAATTGTTTTTGCGATTTTTTAAAGAAACCGTTATATCTCCATGAATATATGAGGTAACCTCTTAAAATTTATACATATAATGAAAATATCCTCATAATCATATGCTACAACCAAAATGAGTTTAAAGCATTACCTTTTACAAGATGATCCAAAACATTTTGGTTTTTGTTTATTTTTTTACACTGGTGAACTTTTCCTCTTCAGGACACAAATTTTGCTGAAAAATGCAAGGTATAACATGTTCTTTACACTACCGAAGTTTCAAGATGATTCCTATAGAATTCTTCTAGATATTTGACAAAATGTCTTAATTCGAAAGTACCCAAATACTTATTGGTAGGTTGCATATCTCTTAAATAGAGGTCTTTAATTTGTTTTATAAATAGTTAACAGTTTACATGGTATTTTCGCAAATTCAAAAATGAAAATTATAAAAATTAAAATTAAAAACTATTAGGTGCTCAATTTTCGATACTTTTCTTTATTTTAAATATACTTAAAATGAAGTTTAAACTGAAATTTCTTTTCAGTTTACGTAAGTCTACTAAAAATGCATAAAATAATATTTCTTAAAAATATTACTAAGAACATATTAGCTACATCAACCGTTTTTATAATTATTTATGTAATGAATTTATTTTGCGTTTGTGCATATTCTTGAATGAAAAACTGATTTGAGTTTAGAACCTGACTAGAAAACTAAAATAACAAAAACTATGTATAATTTGAAGATATATTAGAAAATGAGAATTTATCGTCTGCAATCTTTAAGGGAAAGTATCCGGAGATGAGAGAAGTAGCGTAAAGCCGCACCAGAATGTAAAAACGTGAGAAAAATGGCGGCTTTGGCTTTTCTCACGGTTTTGTGAGGTCTAACTGGAATAGAGACAGTGTCCGGAGATGAGAGAAGTCGTGTAGAGCCGCACCAGATTGTAAAAACGTGAGAAAAATGGCTGTTTTGGCCTTTCTTACGGTTTTGTGAGGTCTACCTGCACCGTTTCCGGCTGCAATCTTTATTAGACAGTGTCCGGAGATGAGAGAAGTCGTGTAGAGCCGCACCAGATTGTAAAAGCGTGAGAAAAATGGCGGCTTTGGCCTTTCTCACGGTTCTGTGAGGTCTAACTGCAACGTTTCCGGCTGCAATCTTTAAGAGACTGTGGCTGGAGATGAGAGAAGTCGTGTAGAGCCGCACCAGATTGTAAACACGTGAGAAAAATGGCGTCTTTGGTCTTTCTCACGGTTTTGTGAGGTCTTTCTCACGTTTTATTCTAAATGCAATAGAGACAGTGTCCAGAGTGAGAGAAGTCGTGTAGAGCCGCACCAGATTGTAAAAACGTGAGAAAAATGGCGGCTTTGGGCTTTCTCACGGTTTGGTGAGGTCTAACCGCAATAGAAATAGTGCCCGAGTGACAGAAGTCGTGTAGAGCCGCACCAGATTGTAAAAACATGAGAAAAGATGCATTCAAGAGATTGTATTCCTAAAAAAGCAACATAAAAAATTCTCTAATATTGGTAGACTCACGTTTTTATCCGTGGGTCAAAAATTAATGCTAACCCGACTCGCACTCGTCGCAGAACGCTACCTGAATAATATACATCAGTTTCAGGTCATTCTAAAACTATGATAAGAAATCTGATGGACAGATTGACAGTCATATAGACAGACCGAAATGTGAAGTCCTAAACACATTTAAACGATATTGAAAAATGTTTTACTGGGAATTCTTATTCTTTCTTATAAAAAATTTATCATTAATTACTGATTTATTCGTTAGTAATAAAACTTTTGATTAATGATTGATTCAATCATTAGTCGTAAAAATACGATTAACGATTGATTTATTCGTTAGTCATAAAAAAATATGATTAATGATTAAATTATTCGTTAGTCGTAAAATCTACGATTAACGATTAATTTAATCGTCAATCAAAGCATTTGCGATTAATGATTAAATTAATCGTTAATCAAAATATTTATGATTAACGATTAATTTAATCATTAGTCAAAATATTTTTGATTAACGATTGAATTAATCATTAGTCAAAATATTTTTGATTAACGATTAATTTAATCATTAATCGTTAGTCATCGAGATGATTGAATTTTGCCCAACACTGTCATAATGGCCTTTTCACATATTAAGTTTTGTTTCATTATATGCAACAGAACCTTTCCTTAAATTGCGAAAATCGCTGTATAGCAGCGCCACATGTTGTGATATTGGTACAAAAGTTGATAAGCACTATAATTTGTAACAATGTAAATTTATTTGTAAATTTATGCAATTCCATGTATTAGTTACTCAGATATAGCCTTCTCTGAAATTGCGGCAATCACTGTATAACAGCACCATGTTGAGCAATTGACACCAAATATTGATAAACGCTATTATACATCAAGGATCAATTGCATATAAATTTATATGTAATTCTGAGCAGTAGCCCCTGATATCTAGTTGGAACAAAACTTTCGCCACACACATAGAACACACACACGCAAATAGAAATTTTCTAAAGATAGTCAAATTGTTTTCAGGAGCTCTTACAACGTGTAAATCCATTAAAAACCGAAAGTCGAAATTCATTTCAATAAAATGACAAGCGAAGCGGGCAAAGCCTGCTAGTATACTATATAGAAGGAAGTAGAAATCTTTATGCATCATAATTATCATTGCCAGATTGAATTGAAGGATATTAAAATTGGATACTATATCGTGTACTGACTTTCTTATTCTAAGGTATGAAAAATATTAAAAAATCAGCAATTCAAGCTATAGATTTGAAACAAATGTTATTCAAAAATGTATTCATTTCTGTTTTCAGGGATATAAAATTTTAAATTGTACAAAATAATAAAAGCAAAGTTTCTTTGGTTAAAAAAAATAACTTATAAACAGAAAAAGCAGCTCAATTTGAAATTAATATTTTTCGGGTAAACTGAGATGAAGCAATTTCATATTTGGCGATTTATGTCTCTTTGGCGATATTTAACAGTTTGTCAGCAATTAAGATACGAAATTTTGATTTTTAAAAGCTAAATTTTATAAAAGTTCCTAGATTAAGTAATTGTCTATCTGAAAAACCAGTTTTCAAAGAATTCTGCACATTTATGAATTCTCTAGCTTGTTTTAAAAAAAATTTCTTGAAGAAGAAATTTTTTCAAAAAGTTGTCAAAACATCTAATTTTACGCTAAATTGAAAATGCTCCCATTTTTTTACTTATTAACTTAGAAAGTTCGTTTTTATCTCAAATTAAAGATCTCGTTGATTCGAATATTTTACTTTTTGTTTCATTTTACTGCGATATTTGGTTCGTCCAATATTTAAAACTTTACGGAAAAAAAATTTGCCGATTTAACATGGGAAAGTTGGTTTCTGTATAATAAGCATTTAACGATCTTGGGTTATTTCTGTCGATTTTATTATTGGCGCGTTCTGCTTTGTGTTAGTAGTAGTTTGTTTGTTTTGCTTTTCTCTGAGCTTGGCTTGGCAAAACGACCGTTTCTGCTTGATAAGTAAATGTTTGTATATAATTTGACGGAAAACTATTTTAATTTACCTTTATGTTATTTTTATTGTTTCCTAAGCAATATTTCGATGTTTATTATACAAATTGGCATATTTTTGTAAAGTTATCACAAAATGTAGGCGAAGGGTTGTGAAAGAATTTCAAAAGAAAAGAAGCCCCGCCTCTGATTCGCTGAAACACTATTTAAAAAAAAGACTAATTTGCATATTCCTATTTGACTCTATGTGTGACGCTGATATGCATAAATCACAATGGTATTTACTACATCGATTATTGAAGACAAAACTTAAATGATTTAATTACAAATATGCAAAATTATTTTGTTTTATATTATAAAGTTTTAGAAAATTTGTGAAAAGGCGTGGCTTACGGTACAAGAGAGGAATATATCCGATCCTAATATGTTAAGTCTTTCTTCATAAGTATTAAATATCTTTTTCTAATTTTTCGCTGCTAAAATTCTATTTTAACCCTGTTACACTTTTTTTTGCATTTCAATATTCAAGAGTACGTACACCTCTAGTTAACGATCATGTTTTAGAAAACACGGTACAGCGAAACTGATTGCATGAAACAGCAATTATGCATTCGACAATCGTTTTATTATTATTATTATGAATATTTTATAATTTTAAAAAGATTTTTTACCATGAATTTTCTGTTTAAATTTTGTTGTAACATATTTGCATTTGGTTACTGTACCGTTTGTACGCTTTCTGTTATTTAAAATTTATCCCATAATGTAACATAATAAAATATCAAATTTCTATTAAAAGTTTTTTAATACAGAATCAAATAGTGAAAAATTGTTTTTTTTTTTTTTTTTTTTTTTTTTTTTTTTTTTTTTAAGTTTATAAGATCTATTATTGGAACATAGCTCAATAGTATTTATTTTCAATTTCCTAATCACGAAATCAAAGTCACAGTTATTATGGAATAAAAATTTAAAACAAAGGAATAGTCTTATTACTTTCAAATATATAGATATTGATCTTACAGAATCCTGAAATTTCATTTAAAAGACTTTAATCGTCTAAATTTAAAAATTCAAAATAAAATAAATTAATCTAAATGTTTTTAAAGTTGAAACGGGAAGATTTCAAAGTATATGAAAATTGGCATTTGTGTTTTGAACATTTTGGTGCGGCAGGTATTAAAATCAATATTTTAATGATGAGCTGAACCTGGGCTTAAGAGAGGGCGGATCCAGCTATTTAGCACAAGTGATATCACCTGGCTAAAACCAGAATAAACAACATTTTAATTTATTCCGGGGTATTTTCAGCCCACTGTTATTCCTTTTTTTTTTTTCTTTTGATAGATATTTTAATATCTATTCAAGCTATTTAATTTTCTTCGTATGAAGTGAACTATTTGATGTTTAATCAATAGAAACCAATAAAAATCTTTTAATTCATAAACTAACTCAGAGAGTTTTGTGAATTAGAGTCATTTTTAATTTTATAATTAACGTTCCTGAAATTTTTTTCCAGTGTAAAACTTAATAAATAATGTATACTGGGTGGTATATCATGATTTATATTTTCTAAATGTATAGACGGACCCCTAATACATTTTCACGTGTAACTCTATTTAGAATTGATTTAAAGTATATAAATAGGTGTGTTTTCCGAATCGCCTTGATCTCAGAAATCTGAATATGAAGTCAAAAGTAGGTGTTGCCATTGAAGAAAATTAAGTTAATGCCAGTTTTAATATGTAGACGACCCCCTAGGCAAAATGTAACTATACCGTTATAAACTAGACGTTATTACAAATCGATCGGTACCAGTCAAATGTTTCTACGATAATTTACGGCGAAATTAGGTGGGGGGGGGGGCGTTTTTTTTTTTTTTTTTTTTTTTTTTGGCCGACTGTACCTTCTCAAGGTTTACCATTTATCCCTCTACTTTATATATCTTGTTGCCTGTAAGCAACTTTTTTTCTCTTCTTCGCGGTGGCCCCGACGCTGTCCACAGGCACATACACACACACTGTCTTTTATATATATAAAGATTATTAATAATGATATTATTATTATTATTATTTTCAAATACAGTAAAATTTCGGTTGTCCGAAAACCACTGACCGAAATATTTTTGTTTAATAGAGATTACGTATTTTTAAAAACGAGAAACAATCATTTCTGGAGAGCAAAGGGAAACACGCGAAGAAGGAACAAACTATATCAAGCAGAATTCCATTATATCACCTACACTAAGGGACAAAAAAAGGGCCGCACTTGGAAATTTTCCATTTCTCTTTCTGCAGTCGCCAATTTTAAAAGTAAATTTTCGAACAGATTTTCTTAAGTTCTGTTCCAAGTAAATTTAGGATTGAGCCAAGTATTAAAAACAATGTGTAATTGTTCGAAAAATTGTTGTTTTAAAAAGTATTTCAAAAATGGCAAGAATGAGGCACTTAACAATACCACAAAAATATTAATTTTAGAGTGAAAATCAAAAAATATTTTAATATGTGAGATGTCAAAATGATTAAATGTTAACGAAATACTGGTGAGCTGGTTTTTAGCTAGATTAAAAAAAAAAAAAAAAAAAAAAAAAAAATGGCTGTTTAAACTGGAAATTTGTCTCTAGGCGGTCACGTTGCTGTTCCAATCGAGATGACAGCAAGTTAAAAAGCCAGTGCTTAAAAAATCAGTTTGTATTACATTTAGAACATAGAAGGGATTCAGAAAAAAATTTTAGCAACATAATTTCTTAAAATACAGTGCAACAACGATTAAAGAAAGCAAGTTTAAGTGTCAGAAAATCTAAAAAATAATCCATTCTCAAAGAAAAAAATTAGGAAAGCAAAACTTCAGAGGGTTAAAAAAATTAAAAAATGATCAGTTAATTATTCGACTGAAGTGGTTCTCTTGGATGAGTCAAGTTTAACTTATTTTGAGCTGGCAAAAACAAGCCGGTCTGATGACGAAAATGTGACCGACTGAATGAAAATCGCACTTTTAAAGCAGTGACACATTCTTCGTACATTATAATACGACAGTGCATAACTTTTTAATGAGTCAAGCAAATTTTCATGTTCAAGGGATCAATTAACCCAAAATAAACCTCAGCTTTTAAAAAATTGATGCCTGACCGAGTATTTTGGGGGTATTTCAGATTTTTCCACAATCAGCATTTCAAGATGATAATGCAGCTTATCATATAGCGCCTGTGGTACGTTTATTTGATTCAAGTAATTAAAATTATCTCTCCATTCTCATGAGCATCTGTAATTTTGTAAGTTATCATAACTTTTACGTTGATTTCTTTAGAAATCGACCTATTGCAATCACTTCGTTTATCAATATCTATCTACCTATCTATCTATCTATAATGAAAATTTTGTCATCACGATAACTCCAGAAATAATACTCCAAATCAAACCACATTTGGACAGTGAACTGATCTTATAAATATCTTGGATGAGTTCGTTAACCAAGTTGCTCCAACTTTTTGTTTTCAAGTGGCAGCCAGTTGAAAATTTCAAACCCACAGTGTAAAAAGCAGATTTAAAGCAAGATTTGCTTGAATTTTTATGTAAATACAGGCCACATAAAGGTCTCAATGAAGTTTATTAATGAAGTTTATCCGCCATTTTTAATAAAGTGGCAGATATTTTAAGTTAAGCAGGGCCACTTGAAATCAGGCTACCACTTGAAAATTTAAAATCACTATAACTTCCGAAATAATACTCCAAATCGAACCAAATTTGGACAGTGTCTTAACTTATTTTACAAATATCTTAGATGTGTTTGTTAACCAAGTTGCTCCTCCATTTTGTTTTCAAGTGGAAACCACTTGAAAATTTAAATTGTAAAAAGCGTATTCCGAATTTGTTTGAATTTTGATGTAAATACAGACCACATAAGGATCTCAATGAAGTTTATTAATGAACTATATCCGCCATTTTTAATAAAGTGGCAGATATCTTAAGTTGAGTGGTGCCACTTAAAATCAGGCTACCACTTGAAAATTTAAAATCACAATAACTTCTGAAATAATACTCCAAATCGAACCAAATTTGGACAGTATCTTAACTTATCTTATAAATATCTAGATGAGTTTTTTAACCAAGTTGTTTCACCATTTTGGTTTCAAGTGGAGACAACTTGAAAATTTCAAATTCAAATTAAGCGTATTCAGAATTTGTTTGAATTTTGATGTATACATAGATTACATAAGTGTCTCAATGAACTTTATCCGCCATTTTTAATAAAGTGGCGGATATCTTAAGTTAAGCGGGGCCACTTGTAATCAGGCTACCACATGAAAATTTAAAATCATAATAACTTTTGAAATAATACTCCAAATCGAACCAAATTTGGACAGTATCCTAACCTATCTTATAAATATCTTAGATGAGTTTTTTAACCAAGTTGCTTCGCCATTTTGATTTCAAATGGAGACCACTTGTAAATTTCAAATTCACATTGTAAAAAGCGTATTCCGAATTTGTTTGAATTTTGATGTATACATAGACCATATAAGGGTCTGAACCAAGTTGATTAGTGAACTTTAACCGCCATTTTTTGGAAAGTACCGGATATCTGATACTAAGCGGGCTACTTGAAATCAGGCTCCCACTTGAAAATTTAAAATCACGATAACTTCTGAAATAATAAAAGTTTGGGTAGTGAACTTATGGTTCAAATATCTAAGATAAGTTCACTTGGTGACTTGATCCGCAATTTTATTTCCAAGTGGCGGCCACTCTAAAATTTGTCATTATGGTAACTTTAGTAATACTGAATCAATTCGCATCAAATTTGGGTAGTGGATTTATCATTCAAATATCTGAGATAAGTTCGCTGGGCATCTCACACCGCTTTTTTTTACCAAGTGGTGCCACATGAAAATTTCTTATGACTATAATTTTTGAAATACTGATTTAATTTAAACTAGAACTGGACAATGAACTTATCGTACAAATATATATTGGTTGATTTCGCTGGGCAAGTTGTTTCGCCATTTTGTTTCCAAGTCGCAGCCACTTAGACTGCCACTTGAAAATTTGCCATAACAATAACTTTTGAAACACGGCACTGATTTGAACCACAGTTGGACATGTTTCAAATATCTTGGATGTGTTTGCTGGAAAACTTGTTCCACTGTATTGTTTCCAAGTGGCGGCACTTGAAAATTTGTTATCACGGTAACTTTTGAAATACTTCATCAATTCAAATCAAAGTTGAAAAATTGATTTATCATTCAAACAAGAAAAATCTTGAAATTTCACGTAACTCGTGAACAAATCACTTTATTGCGTCTATCTTTCGTATATCGATAATAAGTGTTTTCTTGCCAAAAAAGTCGCCATGGGCGAAAAGTCGCCAAAATTGGCGCC
This sequence comes from Salticus scenicus, assembly GCA_963930645.1. Lineage (NCBI taxonomy): Eukaryota > Metazoa > Arthropoda > Arachnida > Araneae > Salticidae > Salticus > Salticus scenicus. Next base: position 278,131,436 of record OZ005655.1, read on the forward strand.
AAATCCATTACCTGCATTATTGGATATTTTTTAATGAGTTTTTAAGAGAAAATTAGGCTATTTTGACGCTAAAACAAACTAGAAATGCAGAAAACTAACATTTTATCAACTTACTAAGCCTCTTTGAAAGAATTTCTACAAAAAAAAAAAAAAAAAGGTTCAAATTTGAAACGATAGCTTAGATGAGCAACTTTCTCATTGCCATTTTGATCCAAGTGGCAGCCATTTAATTTTTCAACACGATGACTTTTGAGATTTTGAATTTATTTGAACTATATGTGTACAGTAGACTTATCTCACAAATGCATTTGATATATTTGTCAACTTAACCCAGCATTTTGTTTCCAAGTGTTGGCCACTTGAAAATTTTAAATTCACATAAAAAGGTATTTATGAACCGATTTGCTTAAAACTCCATATGTGCAGAGCCTACATCAATATTTCTACCAAGTCCATTAATAATTTGTAGCCGTCATTTTGAAACATTTTTTTTTTCTCCATAAACTTTGCGTAAAGTGGAAGTTGCAACCAGATATAATTGCTTTGGGAAAATGTAAGTTACATGCTTTTATAGCTGCTGCCTTAAAATCCATTTTTATAACTTCTGGACTCATTGCTGGACACCATTCCTTCAACGAAGCAATTAAAGCTGAATATGTGTTTTCTCTTTTGTCCGGAAATAGTGCATATACAACGGGAAAAACAATGGTTTCGGTTAATGTGCTCCCACAATCGACATGTATGGCATACGGTTTACGGAAATTTCGCCTCCGGCATCTGGCTCCCGGCACTTCGCCCCCAGTATTTCGACCCTGGGAAATCTCGAACCCCGGAAATTTCACGCTCACGAGTTGTGAAAAATTTTCTCGCTCACGAGTTGTGAAAAATATGTGTGTAATGACAAATAAAAGTATAAATATGCATGTAGATATATGCATCTCGATATACTTCTATTTAATTCACACCATTTTCCATTTTAATTTCAATATAAAACATATGAATTAAAATAAGGTTTTCGAATGCAAAAATTGTTCGATTAATTTTTTATCGCTCTTAATTAAAAGAAAGTTTAAGTGTACAGTAATATTATTTATTTATTTATTAAATTTTTAGTGCACACATAATAATTTTATTAATTTGTCAAATATTTTTTTACTGTATTTTATTTATTAATCAATTTTATAATTATTGAGAAATAAGGAAAAAATTCTCATTACCCTACAACTTCTACTAGGCGAGTCGTATTAAACCCCGACGATCTATTGAACGCCAAAGTCCGACCGTTACCGTTCTTCGATGTCTTTTTCTAGTCAATTTTGTCCTTTTATCCTTTCCAGTGTTAGCCTTTTTTTTTTTTTTTTTTTTTTTTTTTTCACTTGACATTGTGAGTTTTTTTTTTTTTTTTCATCCCATGCTTTTTTCTATGGAATTCTGACTCTTTATTCCCCTATTTCTATGAACTTTCAGACTTTTCCCCTCGTTTTCTACATTCTAAGTTGCGGTCCGAAAAATCGATATCGAGTTTTCACCTGATTTATACATTTTAAGGCCTCCTGAGTCCAGAAAAGTAGTTTCTGACAGTTGGTCAGAGTGTGTGTATGTATATATATGTATGTATGTGTATGTATGTGCGGAATCTCCTGGGTATCATATCTCCGAAGCTAACAAAAATAGAACTACGAAACTTCTGAACTGAGACAGGTCTGATATACAGATAAATTTTTCAGATTTTGGGGGAAACTGAAAAACCGGAAATGGGACAGTGGAAAACGTAAGTGGGACCGTAAGTCCGTATCTCAAAAACGGCTCTATCAATTTTCTTTATAGTTGCTATATAAACACTCTATTAGATGAACTTTCAAATAATATAGTTGGTTAGTTCTGGAAAATTTATAGGCGTCCTGTAAAAATAGCTCAATTCCAGGCTTCGCAAGTGCATTCCTTTAAAAACGACTGCACGGATTTTTTTTTTTTTTTTTTTTTTAACTCGGTATATTAACTCCTTTTTAAACATCTTTTTGTATGTAATTATTGTTACGGTCAATATTTCAGTTTGCCAAGTTTTGGTAAAAGTTTGTATCTCAAGAACGGCTCAAACGATTTTCTTGAAAATTATTATATAAATCCATTTTAGATATCCTTTCTTATGTATTACGTGGTTATAAGAGGAAAATTAACAGTCATAGTACTTAACTAGGTCAATTTTAGATCTCGGAAATTGGTGTTTAAAAAAATTAGTCTAAAAATTTTACTTCCTTATATAAAATATAAGGAAGTTAGTAATCCCGATGTGCGAAATTGATTTTGTATTATGCATAGCTCAAAAAATGAATGATCGTAGAATGTTGCAAATGTATATGCGTAATGTTATAATTTCTAGTTGTACACTTGCAACGTTGGTTTTAATACGAGTTCCCGTTTCAGAGATATCAACGATTTCACACGAATTTTCCTGACGTCAGTATGTAAGTACGTGTGTGTGTATGTGGGGGGGGGGATGTATTTCGCATAATTCAAAATCTGTTAGACGTAGAATGTTGAAAATTAGTATATAGGTTTGTTATAACATCTAGTTGTGCACCTCTATTTATATGATTTATATGATTATGGACTTTATATGATATTCCGTTTTGGAGATATTTAGGAAAATTATGTTCATACTTACCAAAAATATAAAGATTTTGGCCATTATATATGACTTACCATCATAGAGATTTCAAAAAACCTAATGACAGAGACATTAATGATATTTTTATGGAACTTGAAGACTTTTTGCGTGTAGAAAGTTATACTTAAAGCCATAAACAGGTTCTTGTCAATGAATGCATTTTTTTTTATGAATATTTAGCCCGTAGATAGAGCCGGTAATGTATCTCGCAAACCTCAATTACGGTTCGACGTTGAACGTTTCAAATTGGTATAAGGGTTTCTTATAACATCTAGTTGTGCACCTCTCTTTTTGGACTTTAAATAATTTTCCGTTTTGGAGATATTTAGTAGAATTATATTCATAATGACCAAGAATACAAAGGTTTTGACCATTAAATATGACCTACCATCATAGAGATTTCAAAAAAAGCTAATGATAGAGCTAGAAATGATATTATTATGAAAGTTGAAGACATTTTTGCGTGTATAAAGTAACATGTAAAGACATAAGCAGGTTCTTGTAGACAAATGCCCTTTATTCAATGAATATTCAGCCCATAGGCAGAGCCCGTAATTTTATTGTTGCGAAAGTTGTTGACATTTTAGTGTTTCGAATTTGATTCTTTAAGACAGAAATATTTTCTAGTCGACGAATGGATTTTATTTATGAATATTTAGCCCGTAGATAAAGCCTGCAATGATATTAATAAAAGACGAATTGTTTACGAATTACGAAACAAACGAAAACATACTTAGTAAGCGAGCATTATTTATTTTGGCTTAATGCAATTTAATTAATTATATGCTCCATTACTAATAAATATTGAAAATAATAAATGTAAACCCATAATAAAACTTTCTATGCTCTATTAGAGTTAACAGCTACTTTTCAAAATGTACTATATTTGCAAACAACCTCAGTTTCTATTCTCAGTTCTTAAACCATTTGAGGAGCAGAGTTGGTTGGTTGGGTTTTACGTCGCACTAGGGCTGTGCAATGGGCAATTTGCGACGGTCAGGGTCTCGCCCTAAAGGTGGTCCGAAGACATGACATAACATCTTTGACCTCTGCGAAAGGGATTGAGGAGCAGAGTAATTTTGCTTATTGAAAACGACCAGAATTTATGAAGGATGTTAGAAGAGAAATAGTAAATCTTTTTTAGCGTGAATGAATAGATTCAATATTCATTCACGCATATTTTTATCGCCATGCTGTTTGTGAACCCTTGTTATGATCAAAATGAAAACATATATCAATACTGTATAAACTTCATATTTTTATACAACAGATTATTAGAAGATAAAAAGAAAGACATTTTTATATAACATATTTTTAAATTTTCTGTTGAATCATATAAACGCTACCGAAGGCAGCGGAGACCCGAAATATTTGGCTAAAAGTAACGAAAAAATGCATTGTTACCGTGTTCTCAGCTATTCTGAAACTATCAAATCTCTAGCTATTCGGGAAATAATATGGTTGTTGAATCATATAAACGCTACCGAAGGTAGCGGGAGCTCGAAAAAATTGGTTAAAAGTATTAAAAAACTCATAGTCATCGTGTTATGAGCTTTTATAAAAGTTTCAAATTTATAGCTAGTCGGAAAAGTATACGATTGTTGAATCATATAAATGCTACGGAAGTCAACGGGGACCCGAAACAATTAGCTAAAAGTATTAAAAAATGCATTGTTATCCTCTTTTGAGCTATTATAAAAGTTTCAAATGGCTAGCTATTCGAGAAATTAGTAACATAAATTTTCTGTTGAATTAGATAAACGCTACTAAATGCAGCAGGGAACTTAAACAGTTGGCTAAAAGTATTTAAAAAATGCATTACCACCATGTTCTGAACTATTCTGATAGTTTCAAATGTCTAGGTAGGTGGTAAGTTAATTAAAAAATTTTCTCTTGAATCATATAAACGCTGCTGAAGGCAGCAGGGACCCTATACAGTTGGCTAAAAATATTTAAAAAGTGCATTGTCTCTGTGTTGTGAGCTTTTCTGAAAGTTTCAAATGTCTAGCTAGTCGGGAAATCAGTTAAAAGTCGATTGCAAGGTTTGTACTGGTAACGCTACCGAAGGCAGCAGGAACATGGAACAGTTGGCTAAATGTATTTTTAAAAATACTTTGTCACCGTGTTCTGAACTATTCTGAAAGTTTCAAATGTCTAGCTTGTCGGGAACTTAGTTAAATAAATTTTCTGTTGAATTACATAAACGTTGCCGGAGGCAGCAGGGACCCGAAAAAGTTAGCTAAAAGTATTTAAAAAATGCATTGTTATCGATTTTTGAGCTATTTAAAAAGTTTCAAATGGCTAGATAGTCGAGAAGTTAGTAACATAAATTTTCTGTTGAATTATATAAATGCTACCAAAGGCAGCAGGGTCCTAAAACAGTTAGCTAAAAGTATTTAAAAAATGCAATGTCACCGTGTTCTGAGCTTTTCTGAAAGTTTCAAATGCCGAACTAGTTGGGATATTAGTTAAAAATCTATTGCAAGATTTGCACTGGACACACAAACAAACAAAGAAGAATCGAAGTTAATAAAAACATGGCAATATTTTGGGAAATACCGCATGCATGTTTATATCTTTATTTGTAATTACATTTATATTTTACATCAGTCGGGGGCGAAATTTCCGGGGGAGAAATGTCCCGGGGGCGAATTTTCCGGGATGCGAAATTTCCCGGGGGCGAAATGCTGGGGACGAAATGTCGGGGGCGAAAATTCCGGATTCCATGGCATACAGTTGAGCAAATTGTTTCGAGCAACTTTTGAAAGTCCCGTCGAAGAAAAAAAAAATTCCGTCTTGCAAGAGGATTGTGCTTCGCTCCCTGCAAAAACTAGAAGTCTTTTTCCAACATCATTTGAAAAGTCAAGCCGAAGAAAACTTTCTTGGTTTGAAAGAGTTATTAAGTTTTCGGGAAATTCAATTTCGGCGCTGTCTGCAGGATTTTGAAGGGTTCCTAAAATTCGTCTTCTCTCCCTGCATAATGCTGATTTGACGTTTTCGTATTTAGGAATATTTGCAACGAGATCATAGCCTTTTTCTTAAAGTCCCGAAATCTCTTCCTCGAAAATTTTGTTGACAGATACTGCTATTTCTTCTCGAACTCTCTTCCTGCATGTTTCCATCTTACGATTGGTGTCAATTTGGGCAATATCTGGAACTAGAGATGTAAAAAACCCGAGAATTTTGCTTCAGGGGAATAAACATGGGAATTTTCGGGTTTAAACCGGGAATTTTGGGAACTTTGATGGGAAGAAACTAATATTCAGTGTTTAGATTTAATTTCACTTCTTTTAAGTATACAAACAACTTGTTTCAATATAATTTTTATTCTGTTTGCTTAAATAAAAGTGATATAAAAAATTATGTGATTATTTTACAAAAAATTGTAAAAAATTAAACATTTACGTTATTAACAATAATAAATGATGAAGTTTTGTCTGCCTATTTAAATAACTTTAGAACTTTTTTTCCTTTTTTAACACTTTCCAACAAGGTTGAAAAGTGTTTATGACTTCGGTTTGTCTGTCTGTCTGTCTGTCTGTCTGTCTGTCCGCGCTCTAACTCCCGTAAATATTTATGGAATTTCTTGAAACTGATATATGTTACTCAAGTTCACTATCGGACGGTCCCTATTGAAAATGGAGTTTATACTTCTACTGGTTTGTGTACAGGGACACCCGAAAATATTTCAAAGCATTGTGTTCCATGAGAGATATTTCTATAAACCATATTTTCATACCTTTACTCTAGACATATCTTAGTGAAATTAAAATATGTTATTCAAGTTCACTATCGCACGTTCCCTATTGAAAATGGAGTTTGTACCTCTACTGGTTTGTGTACAGGGACACCCGAAAGCATTTCAAAGCATTGTGTTCTATGAGAGGTATTTCTATAAACCATATTTTCATACCTTTACTCTAGACATATCTTAATGAAATTGAAATATGTTATTCAAGTTCACTATCGGACGTTCCCTATTGAAAATGGAGTTTGTACCTCTACTGGTTTGTGTACAGGGACACCCGAAAGTATTTCAAAGCATTGTGTTCTATGAGAGGTATTTCTATAAACCATATTTTCATACCTTTACTCTAGACATATCTTAATGAAATTGAAATATGTTATTCATGTTCACTATCGCACGTTCCCTATTGAAAATGGAGTTTGTACCTCTACTGGTTTGTGTACAGGGATACCCGAAAGTATTTCAAAGCATTGTTTTCTATGAGAGGTATTTCTATAAATCATATTTTAATACCTTCACTGTAGACAAATCTTAATGAAATTGAAATATGCTATTCAAGTTCACTATTGGATGTTTCCTGTATAAAATGGAGTGAATACCACCATCGGGTTAAACACAGGGACACTCAAAAGTATTCAAAAGCATTGCGTTCTATTAGAGATATTTCTATAAATCAAATTTTAATAACTTTAGTTTCCACAAATTTTAAGGAATTGAAATATATTATTTATATGCACAAAAGAATGCTTTGCATACAATATAGCATGTTTAGCATTATATTTACAGGGTGGCACAAAAATATCCAGATAAATTAAGAGCTATTAATAAAAAAATTGCTAGATATGTACTTTCGTTTACGTTAAGCGTTTTTAACACTTTCTAATATTTTTAACACATTCCAACAAGGTTGAAAAGTATTTATGACTTCGGTTTGTCTGTCTGTCTGTCTGTCCGTCTGCCTGTCCGCGCTCTAACTCCCGTAAATATTTATGGAATTTCTTGAAACTGATATATGTTATTCAAGTTCACTATCGGACGTTCCCTATTGAAAATGGAGTTTATGCCTCTACTAGTTTGTGTACAGGGACACCCGAAAGTATTTCAAAGCATTGTGTTTTATGAGAGGTATTTCTATAAACCATACTTTCATACCTTTAGTGTAGACATATCTGAATGAAATTGAAATATGTTATTCAAGTTCACTATTGGATGTTTCCTGTTTAAAATGGAGGAATTACCAACATCGGTTTATGTACAGGGATACTCAAAATTATTCCAAAGCATTGCGTTCTATGTGAGATATTTCTATAAATCAAATTTTAATAACTTTACTTTCCACGAAGTTTTTGGAAATTGAAGTATGTTATTTATATGCACAAAAGAATGCTTTGCACAGAATATAGCATGATTAGCATTAGATTTACAGGGTGGCACAAAAATATTCAGTTACATTAAGAGCTATTAATAAACAATTGCTAGAATTGTACTTTCGTTTACGTAAAGCGTTTTTAACACTTTCTAACATTTTTTAAGTGTGAATATGATTTCAGTTTTGTGTATCTGCCTGTCTGTCTGTCCGAGCTCTAACTCCCGTAAATATTTATGGAATTTCTTGAAACTGATATATGTTATTCAAGTTTACGATCTGATGTTCCCTATTGAAAATGGAGTTTGTACCTCTACTGGTTTGTGTACAGGTACACCCGAAAGTATTTCAAAGCATTATGTCCTATGAGAGGTATTTCGATAAACCATATTTTCTTACCTTTACTGTAGACATATCTCAATTAAATTGAAATGTGTTATTCAGATTCCCTATTGGATGTTTCCTGTATAAAATGGAGGAAATACCACTACTGATTTATGTACAGGGACACTTAAAAGTATTCCAAAGCATTGCGTTCTATGAGAGTTATTTCTATAAATCAAATTTTAATATCTTTACTTTCTACGAAGTTTTAGGAAATTGAAATATGTCATTTATATGCACAAAAGAACTTTGCATAGAATATAGCATGGTTATCATTAGATTTACAGGGTGACACAAAAATATTTAGTTATATTAAGATCTATTAATAAAAAATTGCTAGAATTGTACTCTCGTTTACTTTACGCGTTTTTGAAACTTTCTATCACTTTTTTAGTGTGAATATAATTTCAATCTCTGTGTCTGTCTGACTGTTCTACTTTCCGTCTATCTGTCTCTCTGTCTGTTTTACTGCGCTCTAATTCCCGTAAATATTCATGGAATTTCTTTAAACCGATATATTTTATTCAAGTTGACTATCGGATGTTCTCTGTTGAAAATGGAGTGAATACCTATTCTGGTTTGTGTACAGGGACACCCAAAAGTATTCGAAAGCATTGTGTTCTATGGGAGGAGTTCCTACAAACCATATTTTAATACCTTTAATGTATAGAAACTTCAATGAAATTTTAACATTTTATTCAATTCCTTATCGGATGTTTCCTTTGTAAAGCAGAGTACATTTGTAACTGGTTTGTGTACAGGGGCACTTGAAAGTATTCCAAAGCATTGTGTTGTATGAGAGTTATTTTTATAAACCAAATTTTAATAATTTTATTCTCCACAAAGCTTAATGCAATTGAAATATATTATTCGTATGCACAAGAAAGTGCCTTCTATGTAATATAGTATGGTTAGCATTAGATTTACAGGGCCACACAAAAATAATCAGTTACATTAAGAGCTATAAATAAAAATTTGCTGGAATTGCACTTTTGTTTACATGAGCGTTTTAAAACTTTCTTATAATTTTAGTGCGAATATGATTTGAATTTGTGCATCTGTCTGTCCGATTGTCTACCTTTCTATCTGTTTGTCTCCGGCTCCTATCATCCGTGAATATTTTGAGAATTTTTAAAAAATGATACACCCAAGTTCCCTATGGAATATTCCCTATTTAAAATGCCATTAATTGGTCCTGTACAACAAGTTTGTTTACAGGGACAACAACAACAACAATAAAAAAAAAAAACAATGTATTACGTTTTAGGATAGAATTTTTTAAAGGTTATAATTAAAAATCTTTCTGCTATGAAAATCATAGAAACATTGACACGCATTATTAATATTCTAAAATGATGTTGTATATAGAACATGATATGATTAACTTTCAGATTTACAGGGCTACACTAAAATATTCAGAGAGATTAAAAGCTGTAATTATAATCTGACGACTGCGTTTTCTTTTGCGTTAAGCCTTTTTAACACTTTCCAAAATGCCTAAGAGTAATTTTAAATTCAATTAGTCTATCTGCAAGTTTTTCAGTTGTTCTGTCTGTTGTGTGATAAAGTAGGCAAAGAATATTAAAAGTTATTCGATACAATTGCGTACAGTTGGAAAGTGTTACTAATCAATGCGTTTTGCATGATTTTTTTTTCTTGTTTAATGAATACCATAATAAAATATGTTATAAAAATAATACAATGGAATTAAATTATGTTTAGAATACTTTAAAATTATTAAATTTTATTATAATTCATCGAACAAAATTTCACAATAGTTCATGAAATTTCATTATAATCAGTTAAAGAGCACGGGCAACAAAATCGAACATGAGTTTTTGGGTTATTAAGAATTAGAGCAATAATTTTTTAATGCATCAAATCGATACATAAAATATTCAATAGTTAATAATTAAATATTTGGCTGTTATTTCTTTCTTTCTTTATTTTTTGCATATTAATATTGTTGAAATTTTAATTGAAATAATATTTCCCATTGTAATATTATTGATTGTTTTAGTAAATACAGAATATTTTGAAGCATTTTTGTTTTATTTTTGAAATAAAATGTTAAAGATATACAACTGAAACATAATAAACTCCGATTGCGATAAAAAAAAAAAAAAAAAAAAAAGAAGAAGAAGAAGTGTTATATTGAACTCAGTGTGTATACAGTCAGAACTAAGATATAAATATACTGCAATAACAGAAAATAAGTCTGTTAATAAATGAAATTTGAAACTTGCACTTTTTAAATTTATAGACGTTAAAAGCACTATTTAAAAATTGAAAGATCATAAAAAAACATCTAAATGTGAGATAACATTTTGAAATGCCTTAGAGCATATCTAATCTCAGAAAAAAAAAAAAAAAAAAAAAAAGCTGAATTTGTAACTTTTGAAAACTTTCAAAATTCCCTTGTTTTGGAAACTTTCAAAATTCACTTCCCAAAAAACCGGATTTAAACCCGGGTTTTTTCCCCACTCACATCTCTATCTGGAACGTAAGAGTGTTCAGTTTTTTCCATTATTTCATACTTCAGATTTGTTTTAATGGTTCCTTTGCATTTCTGCGACTTTGCCTTGCAACATCGCCAAGCTATTTTGGTGTCACTTCTTCTAAACAAATGATGTTTGAAATCCTCTGTAACAAGACAATCTTTACCATTCCTAGTTTTCATAATTTCAATGTTTTCCATATTGTATAGTACGTGCAACACACAGGAACACAACTGCAAGAATGACTCCACACAGTTACGAAAAGGAGAAGGTGAACGGGTGATAAATAGGGACCGAATCTCATTGGCTATTGTGACTCTTACTGTAAATTTGAGATATGAGTTACGTGCGCTTCGGCCACGGTCTAATCTTTCGGTCTAATCTAATCCCACCTGTCAAGTTGATACATCGGGGGAAAGGGGTGAATATATTTGTGAGCTTGAGATACTAATCTAGGTGAGCTTCAGCCACGATTCCCCTACTGTGAGCTTCAAGCATGTGCGCTTCGGCCACGGCGACACACAAGTTTACATCACTTAACACAAGTTTACATAACAGTACTCGTTATCTTACCTCTTAATCTGCAACCTGTATTTATAGTATTAAATTTCAGGGTAAGAGAAAGTCGTGTGAGTGACACACCAGATTATTTTTTATTTGGTTTCAACTATCTATACTAATATTATAAATGCGAAAGTTTGGATGGATGTTTGTTACTCAATCACGCCACAACGGCTAAACGGATCTGGATGATATTTGGTATAGAGATAGATAATAGTCTGGAATAAGACATAGGCTACTATTCATACCGGGAAAATGTAAATTTTTAATTAATCTGCTATAAAATATAGATATTTGATATCCGCGATTGTAATGAAATGCTCGCCCTCTGGTGGGCTAAGGTGAAATTATCACACCACTGCATATCATCATATTATGCAATCGATTTTCCATGATGTAGTGGCGGAGAAAGAACAATTATTAATCCACGTGGCTATTATATTTACTAACAACTGCAGTTCAGAGAGCGCCATCTATCGATCATTACAAACGCGGATAATAAAACTTTAAAATAATTTATTTTAATTTTTAATTGTTGCCAAAGAAGTTTACGAGTAAATTTATTTTTCGACATATAATAAAATATATTTTCACGCGAATAATAATAATAAAAAAACATATTAAATATTAAATTTGCTTAGGCACATGACAACATGACATCATTATCAAAATTAAATAATAAGAAGATGAAAGCTAATTCAAATCTGTATTAAAGAACTTTATTTATTGATATCCTGTGTATATTTTTAATTTTAATGCTGAAGTAGATAGGACATTTTTCACCAAGGACTGTATTTTTGTGACAGCCACCTTAAGTCAAGTAGTCCATAAAAAATATAAACAAATGTGTACATATAAAAGAGTAAACTCACTAAATCGCTGACTTAACACTGCCATGACTTGAGAGAAATTGGAGTATTGCCATCACTGATGGACCTATATGACGACAACATCCAACAAATCGCAGATGCAGTTATAAAGATCCACGGTTTAATCTAATTCGACTACGTCATGGACACGACAAAAAAAAAAAAAAAAAAAAAAAAAAAACTGCCATGACGATTCTATGGGAAATGGAGTCACAAATTTTAGTGACAAGGTTGGTTTTCGGAGCCTGACCAACCCCTCCCCCCCCCCACTAAGACGGGATTTTGCAAAATAGCCCCTGTCCCCCTTGGGGGCAGAAGGCACAAACACCTTTATAAGCATAACTCTGCTTCAAATTACTTCACGGTGAAGAAATTGCAGATGGAGAGACCAGATTGAGTACAAAAAAAAAAAAAAAAAAAAAATTCTGCGATTTTGGAATTTTGGATTTTTAAGGGGGGAGGGGAGGGAAAATATTTTCGAAAAATGGTACTCAACACACGAGAAAATCGAGCTCAACACACACTACAAAGGGATTTTGTGAAATTCCCCCCCTACCGCCCTTTGGAGAATGGGGGGCAAAAACATGTATTCATGCGTAAAGCTGCACTAAATTATCTTAGGTTGGAAATTTTTGATGTGAGGGACGATTATATGTATCTAACTTATAGTATGAAGAGATTTTGCGAAATTCCCTCCACCTTCCCTCCTTTAAGAGCGGGGGAAGATTAAAAAAAATAAATAAATAAAGCATAGCTCTGTTTAAAATAATTTCAGGATCTCGATTTTTTGATGTGTCGGTTAGGTATGTATGTCAATATGCAATATAAAGTAATTTTACGAATTTACCCCCCACCTCCCCTTGGGGCGGGCGGGGCAAAAAACACATTTTGAAGCTTAAATCCGTCCAAATTACCTACGAATGGCGAATTTCGGTGTGTGGGTGTTGATTAAGTGTACGCAATATGCACTTTGATGAGATTTTGCAAAACTTTCAACTTTAACCGCGAGGGAAGGGGAGTAAAAAGCAGGTAAGAGACTGCCGAAGGCATTGGGGATCCAGACTCGACTTTAGCGAGCAAGAATACCGCTACAGAAAGTAGCAGGAACTTAGATTTTGACGGATTTCAATGACTTATACATACATATATATATATATTACTAGCAGGCTTTGCCCGCTTCGCTGGTCACTATATTTAAAGGAAACACTTTTCTATATAGCTTTATGAAAAAAAGAAACAAAAAAATACTGAAATCGCTCAAAATATCACTTTGGGTTCCCGCTGCCTTCGGCATCGACTTGTTCGTCCTCGCAATCTCGTCCTCGCAACGGGAAATTTCATATTTCAGATCTTGAAATCGCAAATTAATTGCACTTCGGTATCTTTCTCTCTCTCTTTTATAAATGTTTCAATGCAAATTACAAATTATAAACTAATTTAAAACGTCGTAATTAAAAAAGAAAAAAATCTGAAAAAGGACAGTTATCATTATTATTATTATTATTATTATTTTAGGGTTTGGGGATATGTTTTATAATTATTACAACTGTATATTTTAAAACCATGAATTTTTTTTTTTTTTTTTAAGTAGATATATCTGTTCGTCTTTCGCGGGTAAAAAAAAAGATCGCCAAGTTATCTAACAAAAATTTTTAATTCCTTTCAATCAATAATATTAAATAATATTTCGTACAATACATTTTTAGAAAATATACATGTAGCATATGTATTTTCATATTACGTTTTTAATCGCCAAATACGAAAATCGCCAAACGACGACAGATATCAAAATCTATGCCTTCTTTTTTTTCAAAAGAGAAAGATAAAATACTTGTAATTCCAAAAATTTTTATTTTAAAGTTATTGATTACATTAAACTGATAATTTTATAAATTTACATGCACCGTATTTGTTGATAAATTTGATTTAAATGCCTGCTATTCCACCACTTGTATGAAAAATTTTGGTTAGGAAATAGATCACAATAAGTTTTTTACTTGCTTTTTTGGGGCAATCATTTTCTTAGCTGGTTTCTTTTTCAGCTCTTTTCGGCGCAAGTCTTGTGAATGTCTTTTTACAGTTTCCGATTTTTTGATTTTGAACCTTCCTTCAGCGCCAGCGCCATAGGTTTTTTCGAGCACACCATTATCAACACTTTTCTGAAGAAATTTGTTCACATGATGTTTTAATACTTTCATGTTAACCGGATACCTTACTTCCATGTAGTTTTTAATATCTTCAAATGTGACGCCATTGCGCTTTTTCAAAACGTTGATGGAATGCATGACCATTTCTGAAGTTGGAGGATGAGATGCTTTTCTTTTCAGGCTTTTGCGTTCAGACATAGAGTTAGCTTTCAGCTTTTTCACTTCGGCATTCTTGATCTTTAAGCCTTCCTTTTCAAGATTATTTTTCACACTATTTTGTCGTTTGTTGGACATGATATTGGCGTTACTTTCCTTTGTAGCAAATATTTCAGCCATTCCTTCTTTGCTAGATCCAGGAACGGCTTCTACGTTTTCAGCCATATTATTAATCTCAGGTGCCATTTCCATCTCTAATTACTTTGATTTATATACGGTACAGAAGAACAAATCAAGAAACTTAAATGCTTACAAATAGTTACTATTGTAGAACAAAATTACGAAACGTTAAATAATTGGATGTACTGGAAAATTATAAGAAGTAAAATGATTTTTGCCTTTTTTAAAAAATGAATTTCTAATGTAAAATTGAATTGTAGCACGCGACAGACGATATCATGTTACTCGTGCGACAAATTAAGGAAACTAAACATTCTTACAGAGAATGCTTTGAAAAGAAAAAACATTGAGTTAAGCACATTTGGCTTACAAATCGTAGAGCAAGCTGTTTCATTAACATATTTAAGGTTTTATAAATAGTATACGATTTGACAAAGGAAAATAATAATTAATATTAATAATAAACGATTTTGATTAAATTCTGGCAAAAACAGAATTTAGTTTAGTACGGAGGACTATTAGTTTTTTATTTATTTATTTATTTATTTTTTTATTATTATTATAACATCGCAATTATATTTTCGATAAATTTTCGATTTCGATAAATGTCCAACCATCGTAAAACTGGTGACAACGTTTTATCCGTAGAGTGAGACTAATAGTCCTCCGTACTAATAAGAAGAATAATTTTTGTCAGAGACAGAATTTAATTTAGTACCATAGGTCTATTTTGCATATATTGTATATCGGTTTTGGATAACGTTTCATTAGTCTGGTTAAATTATAAAGTAGCAAAGGATTCTATATTAATTTAAATAAAAACTCATATAACCGTAATTTTTATTAAAGAAATTTATTTTATTAAGATTTTATGTTACTTTTTTTCAATTTCAATTAGAAAATTAGTATGTTGTGGCCACCACGAGACTTTCTTCTATATTTTCCTATACAAATTCACTCAGTTACAATATTTAAAAAAAAAAATCCAAGGTTTTTTTTTTTTCGTTAAAAGTAAAAAAAAAAAAAAATCGATAACTTTGTTTTAAATTACCACATATTTATAGTTCAACCATTCGTTTTAAAGGTATTGACGAGACCTTTCGAAAATACCCATCTTGAAAAAATTAAATCTATAAATGTAGTTTTTGTGACATTTTTTTCTCCTTAATTGAAACAAATGGTATAACTAGCACGACTAGATTGTATACAATGGCTTAAAAAAGAATCCAGGTATGTTAAGGTCCATGAGAGGCATTTCTTTAAAGTATTGGAATGATAAGACCATTGCTTTCAGACAAAATGGATTACTGCTTTTTTTTACGCAACAAGTTAAAAATATATATTAAAAACAAATAAAAAAAAAAATATGTTGAAAATATAATTGAGAGAAAACGTGCAAAAGAAATTTTAAGATTAAACATACTAACCATTGCTAAGGACTGTAACTTCAGGCAAAATGTGCAAAAGAAATTTTATGAAATGGATAGAATAACCTTTGCTAAAGAACATAAAACAGTTACCACTTGTTTTCATATGAAAGAAAAAAACTGAAAAAAAAAAATTGTAATCCTGAATTAAATCCTGTTTTACAGAATTGTATATCCCCTGTAGCAGAAATTTATTATGCTTTCTGCGACAAGCTTCATCAACACCAAAATCTTTCTGCAGGAATAGTTTGTGAAGTTAACATTTACGAATTCAAAATAAATTATTTTTAAATAGTAAATAATATTCAGTATAACGAATGTATTTAAATTTTAACTAGGCACAAATGCATATATCTGCACCATTGCAAGAAAATACTCTTTTTTTTTTTTTTTTTTTTTTTTTTTTAAGAAAGGTGAAAATAAATCTATTGATCGTGATTTTAGGTGTGCGGACCTGTTTTTTCTTTAGGAGCGATTTTTAAAATTTGAAAATCAGTTCAGTTGGTGTTCCACCTTGGTGCAGAGAAGAATGGTCGGGCGCTTGCTTCCGTGCGTTATATTTTACCGTTATTTTTTTATATGTGGTCCCACACCCTGATACATTTTTAAATCTTTTCCATCGAAAGATTTTTTATTATTAACGGTTATTATGACTTGAAACTAAATTGTGAAAGTGACCGGAGATGATTTTTTTTTTATTTAAATATTTTGTGAAGTATCTTGAATTTATTTTAAAGAAACATGGCTATGTATTAGAGATTTGAGATTTGTAACTGTTGTACAGATTCTACATTCTTGAAATAGGGAAGCCAATTAATTTTAATAAATACTCCTAAATTGGAATTGAATACTGCCTTTTCTTTTTTCAAGACTGGGTATGTTTTACTTTAAATCTTTATTCTGAATTTTAAAATATCTTATAAATAAAAACAATAAAATAAAAATTGAATCTATCTTATACTTGGTATGTACCCATGTATGATCAGATCGAAGCCTTAGGGTTCATTCATCACTGTTTTCATACGACCACAATTTGTTAACATCTTTTGTTTTGTATTAAGTGCAGCCCCTAGTCATCTTTATTAAATAAAATTAGGATAAGTCTCTATTCAAGAGCAGGTAGTATATAAAGTACCACCACAATCATTTAAATACATAAAGTATAAAGTAACGGAATACAAGATCTAAGTAACACAATTATAGACAAAGCATAGTCGAAATATTTTCATAAAGATTGAGGCAAGTGAAATATTTAATTTTCAAGGAAATGAGAAATGTAACATATTTCATGGATAAAATTGATAATAGAAAATAATGATTACAGATGAATGAAATAAATAGAAATCAATTAAAAGTAAATATTTGATAGTGATATCTATACAAATAAGTAAATAAAAATAAATAAATAAAACCATTTGCTGTTTAATTATTATTTATTCAAAACACTACTATAAGATAAAATTCTTTTTGGTTAATACATACATATATATTCAACAAAACCTTTGGTTTGATTTTTATTCAAAATAATTATTTAATCTGCAATATTTCAATTAAAAAAAAAAAAACATTTTTTTAAAAATTCAAATGCTTAAAAAATGAAATGAGCAAACTGTAGAAACTAATGATAAGAGTATTTTTGTAAAATAAATTAATAATTTTTTTAACGACTTCATATGCTTAAACAACAAAATTTAAAGCTAAGAATTTTAATCGCAATTAAAATAATTAAGGATTGGTAAAGAAAAAAATTAGAAAAGTTACCAGTTTTATAACTTAAAATACCCATTAGTATTTATTGCTAAGATCGTTTACTACATATAAAATGCTAAAAACCAATAAAGTATTTTTAAGATTAATTTCTTAATTTTCTATTTTTTGAAGCAAGGTTTGAAGCTTCATTTTTTATTTTGCGTATAACTACAGACGTTACAAATTTCCCCATAGTCTTATTTCTGTATATATTTGTGAGATGTATTGCATAGTTTGAACCAAACATTAAAATTAATGCAGCTTTTAAAAATTTACGTGAATTTACTACCACGCACGTATGCACGCTTCGCATACATTAAAGAAAAAAAATCACTAGATGCAACTAATTTGCCGTGCGTAAATCAGAAAATGTATGAAAATCGGTACAGCAGCAATCACGCACTTATTTAAAAAAAAAAAATCACTGGATGCAGCTTTTTTGCTATGCATGAATCTGAAAATGCATGAAATATGAAATTCGAAAAATGGTCGCAAAGCCACATTCTTTCGAAAAAACATCTTTTTGCAATACAATAAATACACACGACAAGTTTGGAGACACGAAAATGAAGTTCCGATGTGAAGAGGTTACCAGTGAAAAGTGTCGATACACCGAATCATATAACCGCATCACGAATCGTTAATGCATGCCGTATCAAAGCTAACCCAAGTGAGTTACATCCGCTTTATCTCCTCTCCTTATTCAGGATTGAGACGATCGTATCTGCAGAAACGAAAATTTATTTTGCAGAACAGTTTATAAACCATTCTTTGAGTTTCTCTCTCTCTCTCTCTCTTTTTTTTTTTTTTTTTTTTTACTTTCCGAACACTACAGTGAGGAAAGTATTGTAATCATGTCAAAAATCCGAATTTGAGATTTTGATGTTTCTATACGTTTATACACCAGGAAAAATTCTTTATCTATTATGGCCTATGGGGCCAAATTTTTAAAAGTGCGATAGCGTCTAAACGCTTTATTAATCTGAGCAAAAAATTTTTCACCTGTTATAGGTCACAGTTGCACGAGCTGTATAGATTTTAGTGAATTTAGCACTTACAGTTTTTTTACAGGGACACAAAGAAAAATTCTTTATCATTATGGCCTATGGGACGAAATTTTTAAAAGTGCGATAGCATCTAAACGCCTTATCCGATTGAGCTGAAAATTTATATGAATATTATAAATCACTGTTGCACTAACTGTAAGCATTTTGGTGAATCTAGCATTTATAGGTTTTTACAGGGACACAACGAAAATTCTTTATCATTATGATCTATGGGCTCAAAGTTCAGTAGCGTTAAATAAAACATCGTGTAATATATGGAGAAAAATACTCAAACACTCTATTACGGTTTTCTCTCTTGTTTGTTTAACAACTCCTCTTTCTTTACTTTATCTACAAAACTGTTAATGACTCAATGTTCGGAAAGTCGAGTGGAGTCACTCCAGATTTTTTTTTTGTTTTGTTTTGTTTTTGTTTTTGTTTTTTCAAACACAATGGCAAAATTTATTTGACTTAAGTAAAATCTTTCTGCAAGAACATTTCTGTTTCTGCGACATTGTCGCCGTGTCGCCGTTTTTCTGCCACGGGGTGTATATCTATTATTACTTATTACAAAAAAAAAAGGCTACGATTTTCTTTTCTTTTTAGTTTCTCTTACCCGTAAGGAAGAGAAAGTATTATTTTTGGAACAAATTTTCGAAACGGAGTTTTTGTTATATTTACACGTTTTGAGGAGCCCTGGATCCAAAAATCATGTTTTTAGCGGTTGATCTGTGTGTGCGTCTGTCTGTCTGTTATCAACATATCTCAAAAACAAATTATAGCAGAAAGTCCAAACTTGTTATTCTAACTGTGCATGATATAGGGATGCAACACTAAACTTTTCG
The DNA here is from genome assembly GCA_963930645.1 of Salticus scenicus. Classification (NCBI taxonomy): domain Eukaryota; kingdom Metazoa; phylum Arthropoda; class Arachnida; order Araneae; family Salticidae; genus Salticus; species Salticus scenicus. The sequence continues at coordinate 278,151,080 of OZ005655.1, forward strand.
TTGAGATCAAGCAAATGGTTCGTGTACAGGGACACCCAAGAGAATTCAAATACAGTATGTCTATGGGGGAATTTGCAGGTAAGTAGAGTTTAACATCTACAGACTGCACCAAATGAAACGAATATATATATTTTATATACGTAAAAACAGGTTTTATGTAGAATATCGTATAGAAATCATTCACTGTTCGTTTACAGGGCTACACAAAAAAACTAGATTATAGTGCGACAACACTTGAAAATTGATGGAATTGTACTTCAAGTTGTGCCGTGTGTCATTAATATAGGATTATATTTATGTCCACCATATGGTGCGTACATAACTTTCAGAAGATATACATGGCTGCCAATATTTAAGCCATAGCATTCTTTTTTATTGTTAGTGGAAGTACTTTTCTGTAATATTTTACCATCTCCAGGGAGGATAATAAACTGTCCAGTTGTTTATAGAATGTTAGCTTAATAAAACAGAAGGGCAATCAAAACGTTATTGTACTAAATCCAATGTCGACTTCATATAAACCTCTGGTGGAGACTATAAAAACCTTTGGCGACGATTCAAGTCCCGTCCCGATAAAGAAAAGTACCGTTCCGATCAAACCTAAAAGAAATAAACATCTTATGTTTAATCTTAATGTGCCATGTTTTAACGCAAAATCTCGAAAAGTTAAGTATTCGTCGACTAGAACTTGCTTATGTTTTTACAAATTACTCTCTACACGCAAAAATGACGACAACTTTCATAATAATATCATTACGGACTCTATCATTAGCTTATTTTGAAATCTCTATGATGGTAGGTCATATATAGTGGTCAAAACCTTTGTATCATTAAACCTTTGGTCATTATGAATATAATTTTCGTAAATATCTCCGAAACGGACAGTTACAGAAAGATCAAAAAGTAGGTGCACAATTAGATGTTATAACAAACCTATATACCAATTTGCAAAGTTCTACGTCCAACCGTTTTTGAGTTATGTGAGATACATACACACAACAGACGTCACGAAAAATCGTGTAAAGTCACTGATATCTCTAAAATGGGAGCTCGTATTAAGACTAAAATTGAAGGTGTACAACTGAATATGCTGCCAGTGACGAATATAAATTTGCAACATTCTACAATGATTCGTTTTTGAGCTATGGGAGATACAAAATCCATTTCGCAAATCGGGATTACAATACTTTCTTATACTTTGTATAAGGAAGTAAAAATAAAATAAAATGCATTCGTCGACTAGAATCTGCTTATTGCTTTACAAATTACTTTCTACACGCAAAAGTTTCGACAACTTCCATAATATCATTACGGGCTCTACCATTAGCTTATTTTGAAATCTCTATATGATGGTAGGTCATATATAATGGCCAAAACCTTTATATATTTGCCATTATGAATATAATTTTCTTAAATATCTCCACAATGAATAGTCACAGAAAGAACAAAAAAGGGAGGTGCACAACTAGATGTTATAACAAACCTATGTACCAATTTGCAACGTTTTACGTCCAACAGTTTTTGAGCTATGTGAGATACATACACACGTCACGAAAAACCGCGTAAAGTCACTGATATCTCTTAAACGGGAGCTCGTATTAAGACTAAAATTGCAGGTATACAACTGGATATCATGCTAGTCACAAATATAAATTTGCAACATTCATAGATATAAATTTGCAACATTCACAAATATAAATTTGCAACATTCACAATAAATTTGCAACATTAATTTCAATTCCTGAGCAGCTTTCCGGGACATGGTTAAATATTATATGATGTAGTATATTATAGTAAAGCACTTCCACTAACAAGTAAAAAAAAATGTTATTCCTTAAATATTGGCAGCCATGTATATATTCTGAAAGTTATGTACACATCACATGGTGCACATAAATATAATCCTATATTAATAACACACAACTTAAAGTACACTTCCATCAATTTTGAAGTATTGTCGCATTATAATGTAGTTCTTTTGTGTAGCTCTGTAAACGAACAGTGGATGATTTCTATACCATATTCTACATGAAACATGTTTTTACGCATATAAAATATATATATTCGTTTCATTTGGTTTAGTGCAGTCTATAGATGTTAAACTCTACTTATCTGCAATTTTCCCCATAGACGTAATGTATTTGAATTCTCACCATTTGCTTGATCTTAACGAAAAGTTTAGTGTAGCATCCTTATATGATACACATTTAGAATACCAAGTTTAAACTTTCTGCTATAATTTGTTCTTGAGATATGCTGATAACCGGCACACACACACACACAGACCAACCGCTAAAAACATGATTTTCGGATTCAGGGGACGTCAAAACGTGTAAATATAACATAACTCACTTTGGAAAATTTGACCCAAAAACAATACTTTCTCTACCTTATGGGTAAGAGAAAGTAAAAAGAAACAAATAAATCGCCCATTATTAAGAATTGCTGGGAGAGTAATCATACTTCTAACTTTAATTCTGCTAAAAAATCTGCAGACTTAAATATTTATATGAACTTTATTTTCTTGGAACTTTCTATATTATATATATATATATATATAAAGCATTTATTGTCATTATGTGGTAGCCTCTCGGTCTACTTGTGTGGAAAACAGTAGTACATAAAATCTACATTTTTATTATTTTTTTTAGCTTACATTCTCTGTCATAAACCTTCTGTCGAATCTGCGTTAAATATATAAAAAGGGAAAAATAAATTAGAAATGTCAGTCCTATCGTTACAAATTTGGTACCAAATGAAAGGGGCGATTTTTCTGAATCCAGAGGTGCAAACAGCTTTTTCGACATGACCATTAGGTTTTTAAAAACTAACTAAAATGTGGAATTTAAGTGGCAACACTACATTTTAATTCATTTCAGTCATTTTAAAAAGTACGTGTCTCGTTAGAAATTCGATACCAAATGAAAGGGGCAATTTTTCTGAATCCAGGGATGCAAACAGTTTTTTGACACGACGATTAGATTTTTTTAAATTAACTAAAGTATGAAATTTGGTTGGAAACACTTCATTTTAATCTTTTCAGTTGGGGCCTAAGAGAACACATTTTGCTAAACTTCAAGCTTCTAATGGATGTACCTATAATTCTTATTAATTTCAAAAATATTCGTTAAAAATAATTCTCATTATGTACATTTATACGAAATTATGTCCTATACTGCCTTGTTAAAAATTTTTAGAAAATGGAATGACAGCTCAACTTGTTGAGCGATCGATCCCCAAATTTAATCAGCACCAGTTTAGGTCAAAGTCCAACTAAATACCAAGTTTCTTTTAATCTAGTTCCTTAATTCGTCAGATACAGTGTGCACAAAATGCTTGATACACACAGACTAACCCACAATGACAGACTGACATTTTTCAAAAAATGGTCAAGTCGTGTTCAGGGTAACTAAAAACGTGTAAATCTATCGAAAACTGGAAGTTGAACGTTTTTACGAATCCAGTACTTTCTTCTTAAATTTATGGAAGAGAGTAAAAAGGCGCTGTAAGGTGTTCTTTTTTTCCTGTAGTATATCTTGTTATTCTTGTGTGGTCCTGTAAATAAACCAATTCTTTGTACAAAGCATACCATATTCTGAATAAAACACGCTTATGAGTATTTGGATAATTTTTTTTTTTCGTTAAGTTTTATGTAGTGTAATAAATATTAAAATATACAAAAAAAAAAAAAAAAAAAAAAAAAAAAAACTCTGAAAGACCATCTGAATTCTTTTGTGAACCCCTTCATACCATCTAGTAAGTGTTTTAATACCATTTTTAACAAGTAACAAGAACCGAGAACTGGAATGACCTGCATCAACTTTAAGTCATTCTAAAGGCATTCAGTGAAGTGAGAGAGCAAAAATGGAATAGACAGAGCAACTGAAATCCTAAGCATTTTCCAACCTTCTTTGAAAAACTAAAAAAAATGATTCAAATGTAAACTCTCCGCAGAAAAAAAAAAAATAAATAAAATAAATAAATAAAAATAAACCTGCTAAAGTTGATGCAGGTTTATAATAATTTGCGATCCTATCTAAGCACTCTAATTTGCTAATAATGCAATTAAAATTTGCCAAAAATTTATGTTTGCACTTAAGAACAATTTTTCAAACGCTAGCCTCGAGCGTGTTATGTTATGGGAGCGATTAAAAACTAGAAGTTACACTGTCAGACTTAATGAGCCACCATTATTAAGATTTAAAAGTTTTCCCCGTTTCTTTATAATTAAAAGTCTGCTGCTGTAAGTTTTCAATTTCGAAGCAAAACGCTCAGCTTTGCGATTCATAAATTAAGCCCAATGATATAATTTTTATTTTTTTTTTCTTTGTACACAATACAAAGATGTTCAATTAATACCCCAAATCGAACCAAATTTGGACAATGAACGTATCTTTTAAAAAGTTTGGATGGGTTTGTTAGCCATTTAATTTTCAAGTAACTTGAAAATTCACTTCAAAATTTTAAATTCACACTGTTAAAAGCGTATTTGAGACTGGATTTGCTTGAATTTTGACGTATACATAGACAATATAAGGGTCACAATCATCATTTATTCCAAAATCTTGTTTTCAAGTTGCTGCGGCCACTTGAAATCACGCTGCTATTAGAAAATGTGACATCAAGATAACTTTTAAAATACTAAATTGATTCTGATAAAAAAAACGTTTGAAATTACCATTAATTAAATCTCTATGAGATAATTAAATAAATAAATTCAAAACATATACTTTGAAGGTAAGACTTATAATAATAACAATTTCTTCACTTACCTTCTAAGCAGCAATCTCAGCACAAGTCTTCTGACAACAGAGGAATATCCATAGGTTTTCTGATCTGTAGATGAATCTATCTAAAATGTGTGATACCAGAAGCGGTTGAATAATCCACTCTAAATACTAAAGGAGTGTAAGTATTAGAAATAAATCATTTGAGATTTAATTTAATCTTGGTATTTATTTTTAATTTGGGATGCATCTTGTTGTGAATCCTTTCAGTATGAAATCAGAGAGAGAAGTGAAAAAGATTACAAAATGAAAAATATAATTAGATATAAAAAAATAATAATAAGTTAATGAATGTTTATAAAAAGCGTAGACAGTCAATATGTATTTTTAATACAAGTCCTTGAGGAACAGCGATCAATCCTCATTAGTGTTAGTCATGAGATAATCAGAATCACGAGTGGAGAAGATAATGCAATCCAGATTTTTATTCAGGCGTAATTGATAGCTCGTAAATAAGTGAAGAATGATTTCAGTTTTTGGAATATGTCTTAATTAGATGAAGCGTTCATCGATGATAATATGTCATTTCCCCCTTCATCGGGGTACACTTCTTAAACCTCTATGGTTAAGTTCAATTTCCTTCGGTGAATTTCAAAAATGGGTCTTGCTAGAGGTTTGGTGAGGACGTCTGCGGTCATTTCTTTTCTCGGGCAATATTGCATATCAAGTATTTCTTTCTCTTTCAAGTCTTTTAAATAATTATACTTAATGTCTATGTGTTTTAGCTTGGCAGAAAATTTACAATTTAGCAACTTAATGCAGCTGATGTTATCTTCAAACAGTGTGATGGGTGTATCTTGATGTAGAGATAAATCACTTAATAATTTAATTAACCAAGTGATTTCCTTAGCAGCATTAGTTGCAGAAATGAACTCCGCTTCTGCAGAAGACAATGCCACGGAAGTTTGCTTTTTAGTTGTCCATAGAATGGGATTATTTCCTAGCATGAAAATATTTCTCGAAGTTGACTTCCTATTTGTTTTATCGCCTGCCCAACCGGCATCAGCGAAAGCTGTTAGTTTGGTGTCTTGTTTTACGTTAATGATGAAATTTAAGTCTTTTGTGGTGTTTAGGTAACGCACAACCTTTTTAGCTGCTTCCCAATCTTTTTTTCCGTGGATTCGAATTTCTCCTGCTTAAAATATTTACAGCTGCCAAAATATCTGGCCGACTAACTGTACCCAAATATAATAAACTTCCAATTACTTGTTGATATTTAATGTTATTTTCTAACGGATTATCGTTATCATCAAACTTGAGATAATTAGGCTCCATTGGAATGTTTGTAGGTTTGGAGCACTCAAGATTTAATTTTTTTACTAACTCTGCTATTTTTAATTTTTGGTTTATTACAAAATCACCTTTTTTATTTCTGGTTATTTGCATACCTAGATAAAAGCTTATGAAGTTATGTTTGGATCATTATGAATGTATAAACACGAGTCTGCTGAGCTTTCTTTATAATTTAAGGTTTTTAGAAAGTCTCCTATTCTCATGTACCAGTCTCTTGCGGCCTGTTTCAATCCATAGATGAATTTATTTAATTTACATACTTTGTTTTCATTGCCCTTATATATGAACCCTTCAGGTTGTCGCCTATAGATATCCTCATCTAAATTTCCGTACAAGAACGCGGTCTTAATATCTATATGTTTTACATTCAGTTTGTGATGAGTTGCGGAATTTAGAAAAGCTCTGATTGTTGTGTACGAAACTACTGGCGCAAAAGTTGCATCGTAATCTTCTCCAAATTTTTGGAGAAAACCTTGGGCAACTAAACGCGCTTTGTATTTTTGTAGTTTACCCGTATCATCGTATTTAGTTTTGAAAGTCCATTTAGAACCGATAACTTTTTTCCCTTCTGGAGGATCGACTAAGGCCCATGTGTTATGCTCGTTTAAAGACTGTATTGTATTTCATCTTCCGCGGCTTTAATCCAGTTATTCTTTTCAACAGGATGTGTCATATTTTGTATCTCGGACCAACTTTTTGGTTCATGTACTAAAACGTGTTTAGCTAAATAGATTAAACGGTCTGGAGGAACACCTAGGTTAAATCTCGATGATCTTCTGAGTCGAATTTCTGAATCATGTGTTTGCTCAGAATCGTCCTGTGTTTGCTGATAGGTATCGTTAAATTCAAAATTTACAGTCTGCGTTTGATTATTATCATTAGTCGGTTCCTTTTGCGATGAATGTTCACAATTTTGATTTTCTAAGAACTTTACTGTTCGCGCGATAATGATATTTTCCCCCCTGTATAGATTCTATATCCTTTGGATCGGTAAACATAGCCAACAAAGATTCCCTCTTGAGCCTTGTTATCAAGTTTTTTCTATTATGTTTATCAATGTAAGCGAAAGCTTTAGATCCGAATACTCTCAAATGCGAGAGGTTAGGTTTAACTTTGTTCCAAAGCTCATAGGAAGTCTTGTCATTAGATTTTGTGGGGAGCCAGTTTAGTAAATAGTTCGCGGTATGGATTGCTTCCCCCTAAAATTTATGAGTTAACTTCGCTTCAGATAACATACTTTTGTCCTACAAGGGTTCTATTCTTTCTTTCGGCAACCCCGTTTTGAGGTGGACAATAAGGAACAGTGAGTTCATGTCTGATTCCGTTTTGTTCAAGAAAATTCTCTATGTCGTTGCCTACATATTCTCTACCAGTATCTGATCTAATTCTTTTAGGTAGCCTGCCAAATTTATTCTTGACTAATGCTATGCAAGTTTTTAATTTTTGCAATACTTCACTTTTATGTGTTAAGAGGTAAATAATTGTAAACCTGCTATAATCGTCTATAAAAGTAAGGAAATAGGTTTTTCCCCCTATAGAGGGTGTCTGAAATGGTCCGCAGATATCAGTATGAATTAGTTCAAGTACCCTATTTGCACGGTACTTAGATTGCTTAGGATACGGCATATATGTTAATTTAGTTTTTATGCATGTTTCACACGTTTTATCGTGTTTACAAAAATTTATGTCAAGTCCTAAAGCTAGTTGCATATCTATGATTTCTTTAATATCTGCGAAATTTCTATGACCTAGACGTTTGTGCCATAACGTAATACATTTCTTATTATTACAATTAGATATTAATCTAACTTGTTCATTTGTATCATATTTCGGTTGTATTACTTCATAAAGATTTCCTTTTATTTCCCCCTCAAGGAAAGTTTTCCCATGTTTTTGCAACTGACATTTATTTTTCTGCAACCACTTTTAGTGGCAGAGAGTAAGTTTGTTTCAATATCTGGTACGAAAAGGACATCTAATAACTTTATTTTATTTACTTCCCCGTTTTCAGTTTCAGTTTTTATTATTATGTCACCCGAACCTTGCGAGGTTAAGACATTTCCATTAGCGATAACTACGTATGAAACACCAGTGTCTTTAATTTTTACAAATAAATTCTTATTATTCGTGATATGTGCGGAACAGCCACTGTCGACTATCCAACTAGATTTGTGTTCGTCACTTGCATAAAACGCTAAGTTTTTTATTTTGTTTACAGTTGTCCCGACCTCTTCATCAGAATTATTTAACTCTCTGGTGGAGTGTTCCCCATTTATACGTTGGGATTTGGTCTCAAAACATAATGAGGAATTAAATTTTCTATTTTGAAACCCTTATCATAATTTCCTGACGCGTTGTTCGGTTTTTTATTTTTTTGATTGACCAACATTCACTGGTATTGTGACTTTTTGAATTACAATATGTACAAAATTTGTTAGGGCGTTTTTTGAAATTATTATTTTTTTTTTTTTTTTTAACCCTGTATGCCGTGGCATTATCTTCCGAATGGGAGTTTGATTTTTTATTACAGGATCTTCGATTATACTCGTCGATAATTTTATTTTGAATATATGTAGGATTAAGATCTTGTTCATCCCTGCCTTCTAACGCAGTGATCAAAGGATCATAAGAGGGGGGCAGAGAACATAAAAGCAGTGCCGACAGGTGAGCATCGTCTATATTTTCACCGATTGCAGACAGTTTATGTTTAAGTTCCAGTATTTTAGTGATGTGAGTGTTCACATTTTCTCCCTCGGACAGTTTGCAACTGTATAATTTTTTCAGTAAATACAGCTTGTTTGAGAGATTTGGGCGTTCATGAATGCTCTTTAATTTCTCCCAAATCTACTCTAGCACAGGTTAAATCTTTAATATGGGGAATTTGAGAGTCAGTAATTGATACATTTATGAGGGCTTTTGCCTTATTATTCTTTTTTGACCAATCAGCAGTAACTTGTTCTGGTGGATTTTCAGTAATAACTTCAAATAAATCTTCTTTGGTCAAAAGCATTTTAGCTTTAAATGACCAAGTAGTATAATTTGAATCATCGAGTTTATCGATAGTTATATTTTCTTTTAATGCCATTTTGGCTGTTTATTTATTATAATGCTTGATTATAAAACTATGGATATTCGTTTTACTTTTTGTTAGAGACTTTCGTCAGTCTCATAATCACTGATAAAAAACGTTTGAAATTACCATTAATTAAATCTTTATGAGATAATTAAATAAATAAATTCAAAACATATACTTTGAAGGTAAGACTTATAATAATAACAATTTCTTCACTTACCTTCTAAGCAGCAATCTCAGCACAAGTCTTCTGACAACAGAGGAATATCCATAGGTTTTCTGATCTGTAGATGAATCTATCTAAAATGTGTGATACCAGAAGCGGTTGAATAATCCACTCTAAATACTAAAGGAGTGTAAGTATTAGAAATAAATCATTTGAGATTTAATTTAATCTTGGTATTTATTTTTAATTTGGGATGCATCTTGTTGTGAATCCTTTCAGTATGAAATCAGAGAGAGAAGTGAAAAAGATTACAAACTGAAAAATATAATTAGATATAAAAAAATAATAAAAAGTTAATGAATGTTTATAAAAAGCGTAGACAGTCAATATGTATTTCTAATACAAGTCCTTGAGGAAGAGCGAGCAATCTTCATTAGTGTTAGTCATGAGATAATCAGAATCACGAGTGGAGAAGAAAATGCAATCCATATTTTTATTCAGGCGTAATTGATAGCTCGTAAATAAGTGAAGAATGATTTCAGTTTTTGGAATATGTCTTAATTAGATGAAGTGTTCATCGATGATAATATGTCAGATTCAAACAAAAGTTGGACAGTGAACTTATGGTTCAAATATCTTGGATACGTTCGCTTGGTAACTTGATTCGCAATTTTATTTCCAAGTGGCGACCACTTGAAAAATTTGTTATCATGATAACTTTTGTAATACTGAATCAACTCGCATCAAATTTGGGTAGTGGATTTATCATTCAAATATCTGAGATAAGTTCGCTGAGCATCTCACTCCGCCTTTTTTTTTCCCCAAGTGGTGGCCACTTGAAATCATGGTGCCACTTGAAAATTTCTTATCACGCTAATTTTTGAAAGACTGATTTAATTTGAACTAAAGTTGAACAACGAAATTATCATAGAAATATCTTGTATGATTTTGCTGGACAAGTCGCTTCGCCATTTTGTTTTCAAGTTGCAGCGACTAATGGCCGTATTCACCATTCACTGCAACTCCCGGTTCAACGCAAAAACTTAAAAAGCGTCTAAAGGGAGGGTACAGCTTTCCAGTAAAATTTGGCACGCTGTTTCTGCCATCTACCGTCGAGGATTTCATATAATCTTTGATTTGTTATTTTCAGCTAAAATATCTGAAAGTAACTATACCGCTAGATGGCAGAAACAACACGGCAAAATTTACTGAAATTTTTCACCCTGACTTTATACGCCTTTCAAATTTTCATGTTCAACCGAGAGTTTAAGTTATTGGTGGATAACAGCCTTAGACTGTCGCTTGAAAATTTGTCATAACAATAACTTTTGAAACACTGCACTGATTCGAACCAAAGTTGGACAGTGATGCTTCAAATATCTTGGATGAGTTTACTGAGTAACTTCCTCCATTATATTGTTTCCAAATGGGGCTACTTGAAAATTTGTTATCATGGTAACTTTTGAAATACATTAGACTCTCGTATAACGCGGGGGACACGTTCCACGTAATAGGAAATCGCGTTATAGGAGACATGCATTGAGCAGACGATTTCATTCCGCAATGAGAGCAAAAACGTCGGGTGTTGGCATAGTAACGGAGCAATCCTTATCTGCAGTGAAAAAGTAAGTAACCTTAAACAGGTTGAAAGTAGAAAAGATGTCACGTGCTTCCTTTATATTACGCGTTATACGAGACTCTTTATCGCGTTGTATGAGTAATAGTCGCAGATTTTTCGTCGCGTTATACGAAATCGTGTTTTGTGCGAGCGCGTTGTACGAGATTCTACTGTACTTAATCCGTCCAAACCAAAGTTGAAAAAGGAATTTATCATTCAAATATCATCAAGCCCGTTTTCTATCACCAAGTCGATTAATAATTTGTAGCCGCCATTTTGAAACCAAATGGCGGCTACTTGATAAGAAGAAAGAAATCAAACTACCCTTCCGAATGAGCTGTGAGGACTTGTTTTTTAAATATGTATATTTTTGCTTAATTGTATCACATTTAGTCAAATCTTTCATTACATAAGTGAATAAACTCGAATAACTGCATTAAAATCCCATAAATAACATTACTTATTTTTTCTAGAAAACTAAAACTTCTAAATATTCATTATAAAAATGAAGTTTCTAAGTTACTTCAAATTATTTTTCTTATAATTTATGAATTTTTATAATTCTGATTTATATTAAACACTAAAAATCGATAACACTTACAGAATCTTGACTTTTTCCTTACGCATAAATTTGCAAAATGCTCGTTATTTCAAAATCCATTTACAAGGAGAAAATTCACTTTTACAATGAACGATCCATATAACATGGAGCGTATCAAGCAATATTTTTCTTTCTCTCTTTTAAAAGACTTTTTTTTAGCTCACATTCTCTGTCATAAACCTTCTGCCGAATCCGTGTCAAAAAGGGGAAAATAAATTAGAAATATCAGCTCTGTCGTTACAAACTCGGTACCAAATGCAAGGGGTGATTTTTCTGAATCCAGGGGTGCAAACAGTTTTTCGACACGGCAATTACATTTTGTTTAATTAACTACATAAAGTATAAGTATAAAATACTATATATATATACTACACTAAGTATAAAATTTAGGTGGCAACACTTCATCTTAAACTTTTCCCTATACTTTTTAGTGCGAATCAAGCTAATAAAAAAGTCTTCAATTAAAATTTTTTTTTTCAATATTTTATTTATTAACATGAGAAATAAAATTTTGAGTTTATAAAAGAGCAACATTTAAATAATGTTTTATAAAATCTATTATAATCTTTCTCTCTCGTGGACCTGTCACAATTAAGTTTTGTAGAAACGATACGATAGTGAATTAATTAATAAAATTCGCGAGGATGAAATGTAATACATAAGCATTTAAACACGCGGATTCAGTTTAATGATCTAATTAAAGAAAAAAACAAGAAATGACGACATTTATCTGATGAGATCATTTTACAGAAAAATCTATTTTTAAAAGTTGCATCTTTACAATGTTTGCAAGCGTCATTTTAAATCTAGCAATACTTTAAAGATATAAACAAAATATGAACTTTTGTGATATATTGGCTAAAAAAATGCAATAATAGAAAATATAATCAGAAAAAGTACTAGGTTTTTTTATACAAACAATTATGCCAAAATGAATAATAATAAAAATAAATAAATAAATAAATAAATAAAAGGCATCGCCAACATGGCAACAGCAATTTAAAAATCGCCATGGGGATCTTATACTAAAGCTGCCCTGCCTGGGGAACTAATGAAAATTTGTTCGTCAAACAGGAATTTTAATAATTCTGGTTCAATCCTCATCATCCCACCAAAAATAATGATAATTTGGCTTGTGATGAATTAAAATTTAAATTTTGTGGTGAAATTAATATAAGACTTAAAACTTTCAAATTTTAAAAAGAAATAAGAAAAAGAAAGAAATTTCGAAAATTTCGCACAAATTTGCTAGTTTTCATTAAATAATTTGGAAAATTCAGTCGGTGACTGCTGGTTTCAGGAGAGCATTTAAGAAAGAGGTAAACGGATTTCTTAAAAATTAATGTACGTAAAACTAGTTCGATTTTCGGTACAGTTTACCCCAAGTATAGCCTTGTAAAAAGAGTTGTAATCGAAAAAATCTGGTGCGAAACAACCACACGACTTCCATAACCTACTATTACACGCATTTTTTGGAATTTTCCAGTAAAAGAAACTTGATACACGTGAAAAGACTTATTAAACAAAGTTTACCTAGAGAAAAAAAGGAAAGTGATATATAAGAAAAAAAGGAAAGTGATAGAGTTATTTTTTTTTAAACACATGTTTCCGAAATCTGAAGCTGAACTACCTAATCAGAATGACCGTAAATTTTCCTGTAATAACCACGTAATACACGAGAAAGCGTATCTAAAATGGATTTATGTAACAATTTTCAAGAAAATCGTTAGAGCTGTTTTTGAGATGCCAACTTTTACCAAAACTTGAAATATTCAATTATTGACTCGATAACAATAATTTCATCCAAAAAGATATTTGAAAGGGAATTAATTTGGCAAGTTTGAAAAAAATCCGTACAGCTGTTTTTAAAGGAACGCACTTGCGAAACCAAAAATTGAGCTATTTATACCAGGGAGTGTGAAAGAACGAAATAACTATCTGAAGTTCATTAAATTATTTAAAGCAGAGTGATATATGTATTTTATAGTTTTGTTATAAAACGATCATTATTCGAAATTGAGAACGTACCACTTATATTCTTTCACAAAGATACAGATCAGAATTCGGATACATTGCAATTTTTTGTATACTATAAACATGTACTTGACACGGAACAATTGAACACTGGAATATTTCTTTTCACTTACGTTTATTTACTTACTCAAACTCAAATTAAATTAAACGCCCTATTCGGAAATGCAAATGAAGTCACTCCATACTTTAAGATTCAAAATATTCCATTTCCCCCCCCCCCCCCAATTTGCTTCTAATACACAATTATTATGAAGTATACTAATAAGTTTCCTGAGAGAAAAAGAGTAAAAATATCATTATATTAAGTATCTTTAACCTCCGATTTCTGATAGATTTACACGTTTTTGAGATGTTTTGAAAACAATTTGACTATTTTTAGAAAATGTATGTGTGTGTGTGTCAAAAATACTATGGAGGCTGTAACTCATGAAACATAGGCAAAATTTAACCAAACATAATATTTAACTGAACTCTAACCGAAATTATTGCTGATTACATTTGAGAATCAATCGCTCAACAGGTGGCGCTGTTATTTAATTTTTTTTCTTAATTCTTAATCTGGCAATATAGGATGAAATTCAATATAAATGAACACAATGAGAAATATTTTTAATGAATAATTTTGAAATTAATAAAAATTATTGATAATTGTAATATTAAATTAGAAAGAAACATAGTGTGTATGGAGGAACATCACTTCCACCTTCCGGGAGGGGGGAGAGAGCAAACACAAATATTTCTATTCTGAAGTAGCGTTTGTCGATGTAAATTAGTTAGGAGAGTACAGGGTGATTACAATTAAAGTTACGATTTCAAAACACTATACTTTTAAAGCTATCCATCAGAGCGATTTGATATTTTACCAGAGCAATCGTGAGGCAATGAAATTTTGTTGGGGAAGAAAAAAGTAGTTCCAACATGTTCTAGATGGCGCTGTCAGGGTAATGTCAGGGGAAACGCCTAAATGAACTCATTAAACACAGGAATGTTGTTAGCAACACAATAGAATAGTAGGAAACAATAGACTTCAAGGGTTTACTATATTTTTTTTATAGTAAAAAGACGAGAATATGTGTTTACAGCGGAAACAGTCATAGTGAAAAGAGAAAATGAGGAGCTTCACGAAACAAATACTTTACGGATAATTAACACGTTCGCTGCCGGTTTCACGTGACTAAAATTTGAAATGACGTTTTTTTCCTTTAACCCGCCGAATATGTTTGACGTGTTGCACAAGAGCGCTACATCGCCAAATGTTATAGGCTTTGTGTTTACCTTTGCTTGTTTGCGTCACGTGTTACGTCAATACGCTGTATTACGTCAAACGTGTAAAAATTCATCTGCTCGTTACAAGCAAACTCTGGAGTTAATGAGTAATAAGTTAAATTTCCATAGCAAACAGTTTCGTTTGTAATGAGCAGATAAAATATCTCGCTGACGCCATCACTTCGGTTGCATATTGATGATACGTGTTTTATTAGAGAGAAAGTATTCTATTTTGAAATACCCTTCCATGGAGGATCAAATTTTTGATCGCATGTTTCCGGACCACTTCTAGGGGTGAGTCCCCGACCGTTGCCAATCGCCCATTGCGCAGAACTAGTGTGACGTAAAACCAAACCAACCATCTATTTTGAAATATGAATATTTGTGGTGTTTGCGTTAGTACTGTTTGGCTGGTTGAATAGAGTTGGAATTTAAGAGGTACTTTTGAATTTAAGAGGTTTGTTGATTGTGTTTTACGTCACACTAGTCCTGCGCAATGGACAATTGGCGATGGTCTGGGTCTCACCCCTAGAGTGGTCCAGGGACATGCCATCACAATTTTGATCCTCCACGGAAGAGATGATTCTCACGCTTCGTAGACACCCAGAGGTTGGTTGGTTGGTTGGGTTTTACGTCGCACTAGTGCTGCGCAGATGGGCAATTGGCGACGGTCTGGGACTCACCCCTAGAGGTGCGACAGACACCCAGAGGTATAATTAATATGGGAACATGGAAAACATTGCGGGCACGACAGATTTTATGAGCACCAGCCACCATTAGTATACACAATGGTTTTTGGCAGGCTCGAGTACCGAACCCGCAATCTTCCAATTCCGAGCCCGGCACTCTACCGACTGGGCATGGGCAACCACGGTCCTGAATTTTAGAGGCATATTTTTGAATTTCATGCCAATACTGGTTGTTACAGTACAAAATTTTGTATACTTTTTAATTTCATGCATTTTGAGATAGGGGTATAGTGAACAGATCAGAGTACCATTATAATAGAGAATCGTTAAAATTTGCTATAATTATCCAGTTGCGGATTTATTTTTTCATTCCTAATGAATGAAGACTAATAAATAAAATATTAATGATAAATAATTTACTTTATACAACTTTTGAAAACTTTTAATTTTAAAATTCCTAAGTAAAAAAGTATACTTCATGCGGTTTTGTTAAATAAATCCTTGTCGAATCCTGTTTTTAGACTGACTAAGAACAGGATTCGATAAGTATTTATTTAACAAAACCTTGTGAAGTGTGCTTTTTTTACATAGGAATTTTTGCTAGTGTTCGGACACTTTTGTTACCGACTGTACTTATAGCTGTTAAATTATTGGAAATAAAAACACTATAATCTAAACACGTATCATCAATTACTAAAGCAACACACTTTTCAGGGACATTTGGTGTGACTGTATAATCTAAGTTTTATTTTTTTATTTGTGATTAGTTATAAATTCGTAATTATTTCGTTTTTTTTTTTTTTTTTTTTTCTTTTAATTCTATTTTATGAAAATTTTCCTTTTGTCCTATGTATTATTATTATTCGGATTTTTTTTTTTTTTTTTTTTCAAGACGCGTTTTCTTTTTAGGTTAGATCGCCGAAAAGCTCGCTTTCGTATGCCGTCGGTGTAAGGTTGCTATTTGGAACACGATGCGAAATGGCGCCGTCTTGGCGATTTTCGAAATTTCGCCAAGCGGCAGCCTAAAGTAAACTTTCACCTGCAAAGCAATACGTCACATCCCGCGCTGGCGCGGGATCGGCAGCGAACGTGTTAACGGCCCATTTTGGAACTTTTTTTTTTCTTTTGGCAAACAAAATTTCACTGCCTCACGATTGCTCTGGTAAAATATCAAATCGCTCTGATGGGTAGTTTTAAAATTATAGCGTTTTGAAATCGTAACTTTAATTATAATCACCCTGTATATCTTGGTACGTGGTACCTCGTTGCATGGTACTCTAAGTTTGATTACGATCGGAGTGTCACAGTTCGTGAATGTTCCTTGTTAGAAATATATTTTTTAACTTTGCGAAATGTAGAAAAGTTATGAGTTTACAAAGAACAATTACAAATAATAATTGACAGTTTATTGGTGTGCTATGTATAAGTATTTACTTATTCCTGTTATTTAATATTCAATTAATAATATAGTCATTTTCGTTTAATAATTTAAACTAATTTGTAGTTTTAAGTTCATATAAAAAATGCAAATCAAAATAATTATGAAACACAAATTAATTTATTAATTACAAATTATTCATTGTGTAAAAGTATTTATTGTTATTTATTAATTATGCATTTTTATTAAATTCGATGTATAATAAAGATTTAAAACATTCTGTTATTTAATTAATTCTTTTTATATTTTATTTGCTGTTTCACTTACATATTATTTAATAGATGAATAGTATAGTTTATGATCATTTAATTATTCCCATAAGCTTATAGCTTTTAAGAACATACAAAAAGCATGAATAAAAATGTTTACGAAAATAAAAATAAACTTATTAATTAAAGTTAATCATTATATCGAAAATTATTTATAGTCAATTATTAATTATACATTTTTAGAAAATGCAGTTTATAACAAAGATTTAACCAAATTATCTCAAATTACCTTATTTTTGGAAAAATAGTTTGAAACATTTTTACTATATTTCTTTATGCATGAGAAACATTTCATATTAAATTTAGAAACCTGTTACAATTATTCCTTTTTTTTTTTTTTAATTTAATTCAGTGAAATTCTGTAGTAAATTTTTTATCAGTTTTTTATGGGACTTTAAAGTCCCGGTGGGATACAAATGGTTAAAATGTCACATTGTAAATTAGTAATTCAATTAATAAACAATTTATGTATAAAGAATATAAAGTTTATTTGATTTTATTATTATTAATTTTATGTTATTAATTAATTTAGATTAAGTGTAATAATTAATTCATCATAATTCATAGATAAAATTTGTTGTTTTAAAATTTTATTTATAGTTTAAACTTTTAAAATATTGCTTATTAATAAAATTTATCATGAACTTACGAATATAAATTTGTTATATAAATATAACTTATATAATTTTGTAAACTTATAATTTTGTTACTTCTAATAAATAAATGTGAATAGTTTCTGAATTCGATGACTTTAATAGTTTATAATAATAATTATAAAAATTATTATGTGCATTCATTCCATTTATATAGTTATTAATAGAATTTTTGTCATGTCATTGCACTATTATATCTTTTCGGAAGGAAAAAAATTCAACAACATATAGAGTTTTAAAATAATGTTTATTAAATTTAATGTGATCATTTCCCGTATACCACAACGAGATATATAAAGTAGAGTGATAAATGGTAACCCTTGAGAAGGTCCAAGATGAGTCATGTGACATGCTTTCCTTGCACATGCGTATTCGGTGGTTTCCTTGGTGGTAACAGCTCATTTTCAGTACATTTCTATGGCAACGGTTTCAATGTTTTTGTTTACTTTACGTAGTTTAAGATTCTTTTGTTCTAAACCATTTTGATTTTGATTTTACTTCTTTTTTATTTCGTGTAGTTGAACTTTAACCGACAAAATGCTTAAAAATAGTTGAAAAATTATTATTTGTTGTTAAATTTAGCTCTTTAAAAGTTTAAATTTTGTTTTATAAACACTTTTAAAGTTTGTTGAGAAACGATGAAAAGAAAGGTATTTTATTATTTATTAAAATGTGAAATATGTGTAAAATTATTTTAAAAGCAATTTATTTCGGTCATAGGACTGTCATGTTACCTAATAGTTGAACTGATATTTTAAATGCCAAAATAGCGATAAAGGGCCAAACACAGCAACCTATTCGAGCATGTCACGTGATTCATCTTGAACCACAGAAAGCTAATCCTTCATCCATTGAATCAGCACTCTAATTTATATATCTCGTTGGTATACAACTAATAATAGTGATAGATTGATTGATGGAGAGTTTATTTGTGCCTTATCCCTACTCTTTTAGGGACCCTATATATAGAGAGACTGGACATTGACCGAAAATCGGCCATCTTAGTGCCAATTCGGAGCGATCCCCGTAAAACGTAATGCTTTTTTCTCCGCGATTTATGCTTTACTATACAACATAAATGAAAGGAAATTGTGCTAAACTTGTGCAGAAAGTAATTCAGAATATAAATATGTAATTTTTTTCGTCTTAGAGAAAAAGAATTTGAAGAAAAACGAATTTTGTTTTAACCTCCGACATGGTTACTTTTTCAATTCCTATCAGAAAACAGAGGAATTTTTTGTTGTATATTTCTATATTAAGCAAAATACGTTGATTGTGAAAGCAATTCTACCTTATTTTTTCTGAGGACATACATTCTATATATAAAAAGTTAGAAAATTTTTAACAAAAATAGGGTAATCTTTGTTTTTGTCAAGTAATTCATGAATAAATGTAAAACTACGGTAGAAGAACAGAAATTATTTTTTATTATTTCATAAAAATATTTACATAATATTTTTACAAGCTAAAAATACATATTTTTTTTATTTCAATTACATAATATTAATAATAATGACTTAGTTAAATATTAAAAATAAAAATTTTATTCATAATAATTCGTAAAGATTGGATATTAACTAATATGTTTAGAAATTAAAAAAAAAAAAAATTATTTATTTTATTTACATTTGCTTATTTCGTTGATTTTTTTTTTTTTTTTTTTTTTTTAATATTATGTAAATAAAAATAATTACTTATTTAAATATTATTTATAAAATATATTATGGCAATTATTATTAAGGAGAAATATTTATTTCATATGTTAGCAAATAATATACACCTTATTTTCTTTATTTTTATCAATTTATTTTAAGAAATCTGATATATATTGCGTACCAGCAAATAATCAAAAAATATCTTTTTATATAGTTATATGCATCAATGCATTAATAATATTAATATGCATTTTAAAATATATCAGAAAAATACATTGAGATCTAACATACCAAATATATTGCACAAAAGAACTTAAAAACTAATAGCTAGAAAATAAATAATGTAATTATCTCATATATTAGGAAATAAATACGTAAAACAGTATGCAATAAGAGAATTCAAAGTATTTAAAGCATGATATAAAATAAATAATTATGCATTTTTATCTTTTAAAAGTATTCCAAAATTAAAGCAATTTATCTCCCAAAAAAGTTAAAATGTAATAAATAAGTTCTTTTTCGATTATGACGTAAAATAATCAAAATTTCTTCTCAGCGTAATGATAAGCAATGGAGCAACTGGCACTAAAATGGAGAATTTCGTCAAAAAGCCGGCGCGCCAATGTACAGTCTCTCTCTATCGAGGGTCCCTACTACTCTTTGTTACATTAGCGCCACCTTTAAGACTCGATAGAGCAAAATCGCAGGAAGCAATGTTCATCTAAGCTGTCGTAATCTTCATTTTTATGGCTCTGTCGTCTGCCGTGCCGGTTTTTGTTTGTAAATATTATGTTAAGTCATAGAGCCATTAATCATTTCTTTAAGCATATGACACATCAAATTCTGTTATCCTACATGTACTCGAGTTTATAATATCTGTACTTTTCTTTTTAAAATATTTTGTTATTATTTAAGTAATTTTTTATGATTGATTTATTTTAACTATTATCTATTTGTTTGCAGCAAAACGCCAATTTTTTAAATGGCTATAAAGCGAAAATAATTTTACCTATTTGCTTATGAAACTTTTGAAAAAAGTATTATGGCATTTCGTGAGAGTACCAGTAAAGAAAGGTATTATATTTTTGCTTTCTTATTAAATATAAATACTTTTCCGCCCCCTAATTTATCTTGTGAAATGCATTTTCTTGTTTTACATCTATCGAGTAACTTTCAAGTGTGTTTGAAATATTAAATATCGAAGTATTTATATTTGTGTAAATCGCATGATTTTACTTTCTTGGTTTTTTTGTTTGTTTCACTTTAACTGATCGCAAAAACAATAGCACTTTTAGTTAAAATACTAATTGATAGTTATTTATGTTTGTTTCTCTTTAGTAATAATGTATAGAATTTAGAAATTCATTGATTGATAAATATACCAAAGTTCAGCATAGAGACAGGATGAATCAAACATGAAACTTTGAAATGTGTTTGTTATCTTTTTATATAGGATCAGCTAAAAGTAAGAAAAGTTTTAATCTAATATATATATATATATATATATATATATATATATATACACTCATATATATATATTATTTTTTATTTTTACTGCTTATTATTATTATATATGAAATTTAAAGCAAAAGTATATCTAAATATCAGGAGATAGATGGTTTGTGATTTGGAATGTCACTCTGTTTTCACATATGCAGCTTTTACAGTGCAATTTTACTGATCAGTTTAAACATGCCTACATATTTCTGACATTTATAATTCTTTCTTAAGTGTTTGTGTGTTATCAGCATATTTCATGAACAAATCACAGGAAATCTAAACTCGGATATTCTAAATTTTTATTACATATATAGTGATGCTACACTAAATTTTTTGTTGAGATTAAACAAATGTTTCGTGTACAGGGACATCGAGTTCCAAGCGAATTCAGAACATTATGCCTATGGAGGAATTTTCTTGTAAGTTCAGTGTAACATCTAACCCTAAACAACATGGAATGAATATATTTTCTTATATATATATATATGTATTTCTTATATATATTTCTTATATACCTAAAAGCATGTTTTGCATAGATTGTGGTATGAATATCATTCGTCATTTGTTTACAGGGCTATCTAAAGTATTTGGGTATATTGGGGTTATACTTGGAAATTGCTGGAAGTTAAAATACATAGTAAAATAAACCAAAAGCACTAAAAATGGTTAAAAGTGGAATTGTTTTAAAATTACCATCATATTACAGATAAAAGTAATTTTTATAAGAAAAAAAATGGTAAGTAGTATTGTAGTGAAGTGAAATGACAATTCAGTGACTTTGGTTTTTCAGAAATGATATACTGATAGCCCTTTCCAACCCAAAACATTTTTATCTTAAAATATTATATTCTTCTGTTTTTGCAAAATGAAAGAAAAATATGGACTACAACTGACATTTTTTGATTGAAAATTGTACTTTACACTTTTTACTAATTAGCTCGATCATTCATTTCCTGATTTTATTACATACGACTGTTCCAGATGCAAAAGTGTAAGTGGATGTCTAACACGCACGATCGTACGGTCTGGGTCGGAAAGGGATAGTGAGCACATACACACAGAATATCATTTTGCATTATACAGTATTAATGGGCTTCTACATGCATTCCTTCTAATATGCAAAAATTCACTGAAATAAAAAAATGTGTTTATCAGAACTGAGTTCCCATACAAATTAAGCCGTGATCAGGCCTCTGTTTTTATTTAAAAACTTTTATCTTGAAACTTACAATGTAGAATGTCACTAACATCTGAAAATAAAAGTATATTGAGGTTTATTTTCAAAGAATATCCTTGTTTTACTTGTAATAACAAATTTTTATTGTATTTAACTTTTTTTAAGGTTTTCTTTATTACTTCTTGAACCTGGGGAAATTTATTTCGAAGATTACAGCTGCTTCTGTCATCCTGGCAAAACTGAAAGAGAGGCATTTATAAAGTAATTTTTTAATTTCAATTTTTTAAAATTTACTTTATAGATTTGTTAAATTCATTTTGTGTTGTTTCAATATTGTTGCAGATTTATTATATTTGACAAGTTTAGACTGAAACTTTTTAAAATAAAAATTTACTATGCAACTATAATTTAAGGTTAACACGTTAATGATTGTTGCATGTATAAAAGAAGGATGCAAGCAGATTAGTGAATATTTTCTTGAATTCATAATAAAAAAGAAGGCTTTAGTTTTTCAGCCACTTGGTAATCATTTTAAATTTTGATTATGATTTTAATATTATTTGAGTCAAAAACTTAGATTTATAAGAAATATTTTATTCATCACAATATCGCTTCCAGCACAATAAGCCGGGGAACCCCGGCGAAAGTACTCCGGCCATGCTGTGGATTTAACAAAAGGTTGTTTTTTTAAATTCTATATTTAATTAAAACTCCATGTTTTGAAAAGCCGGGGAACCCCGGCGAAAGTACTCTGGCCATGTCGTGGAGTTAACAAAAGATTGTTTTTTTAATTCTATATTTAATATTTTATTGTTTTGCTTTTAATGTCATATTTGTTATTTAATAAATTGTTTAAAAAATACTCAGCACATATATATGTCAATATGTTTTTTTTTCTTTCTTTTTCTAAGAACTATGTGAATAACTTATTACCTTAATACAAATGTATGAAATAGTTGTACCCTATAATCTTTTGTTGTATAATATCATACAGTCAAACCTCGTTAACGTGAATTACTTTTAACATGAACTGTTTCCACAATCCCTATCAAAATGAAAATTATTTATATATGAAGATTTGTTACTGATTGCATGAATTACTGATAACATGAACAGATTTTTTTTTCCCCTTCAGATTCATGTTAATGAGGTTCGGCTGTGTATGTATATACATATATGTATATATATATATGTTTATGCTTATCTATATCTATAGTTTTTGGTGTCAGTATTTAAACTTGTATGATTATTGGGCATTTCATATCTCATATTCTTAACCACTTCACCAGTCATCCCGAGTTTTTAGTTTCTATTTAAATTTCTATTTCTATTTAACTTCTTATATGTACTCTTTATTGAAAATGTAAATGCTAAATTAAGATGAGCTTGATTTTAAAGTTTTGCTTCTACTGGTACTGGTTACAATTGACGTTGAACATAATTATTTATTCTAGACCCCAGAAAGGAAGATTAAAAGTTTGTTCAAAATCTATTTTGTTTGACCCAAAAGATATTAGTTATCCAATCCTCAAAGTAAGTATACTATACTATATTTTGAATTTTAAACTTAATACGACAGTTACTTATTTTGATAATTTTCATGAATTATTGATGCACTTTGTTTTATTAGTCATTACTAATGTTTGTGTTATGTTGAAAATTACTAACAGTTTTTTCTTTTACTGTTTTATCTTAAAAAGTAAAAATTAAATTATTAAACATACTATTTGAATAATAGTTATATTTGTTAGCATTTGTGTTATTGTTATTTTATATTGCATCTTATACATCAAATAGCAAATATTCCAGTCTTTCACTTATTTGTGCTTACAACTCTTATAACATTGAAGAAAAATTATATTACTGCTAATCAGTGAATCAAAGGATCTCTTAAAGCCTTATCAGACACATGACAACTTTACAGGCGATTTTAGAGGCAACCACTGATTAGTGCCAATTTTCCAGAAGATATTGTTTCTACTCCCAGTGCAATAACACACATTGGACGTGCCCAAATCTTTTAGTGCTGTCTTCATAAAGTTGTCTCTATACTCAATTTCTCCTCGGATTCATCCAATCAGGTTGTGCTATTTTGATGTGCCATATTTTGAAGATGGCAAGAAATATTATCCCTAAGCACATATATTTTATCGTTTAATGATAAGAACTTTGAATTAACCATTTTTATTTTTGTATGCTGATATGACAATAGTTGTAACAAAGATCAAAGTAGAAATAATATTAAAACCCGAATAAACTACTACGTGAGATATGCCAAAGAAGAATATTTGAGATACATACAGCTGTTTCGGTAGCCTTAAGCGTACCGTCTTCAGTGAAGACGGTACGCTTAAGGCTACCGAAACAGCTGTATGCATCTCAAATATTTTTCTTCAGCGTTTCTGACGTTGTAGTTTATCTGGGTTTTAATATTCCAACGCCAAGTCTGCTGTTATTATTAGAAATAATAGTGCAATACTCTACGCAATCAAAAGCAAATCTTAACACTAATCATCACATATTTTATTCGTGCCAAGAAAGTGATAAGTTGCAAAAGTTAGCTTTCTTTCATCCAACTTTTTACCCGTCTGTTGTAAACCCCTATTGTGTTTTCATCAAGGAAAAAATTCAGTGCTAAAGTCGGCTATAAAATTGGTTATTTCAAAAGTTGCTGTGTCCTATAAGCCCTTTAGAGAATTACTTACTTTTTTTTTTTTGTCAGTTTAAATTTGAAATGTATATTAGTTCAAATGTACAATGTTTTCAAAAAGCAAAAGATGAATTATAAAAAAAAAAAATACAGTACAACAATCAGTGTATGCATGTTATGAGCTTCTTTTTCAGGTAATAAATAAATAAATAAAATAAAAATCAACAACACAGCAATTAACACTTGTATATTAAATCAAAAATAAATAAATAAACCACAATTTCGATCTATGAATCACAAAAGCATGAAATTAGGTAATTTTTTAATAATAATAATAATAATTCATTTACCTGTTTGTTTGTTTTTTCAAATTTTATGAAATCTTTCACTTTAAAACACCACTATTCAAAACACACATAGCAAATGCATATTGATAAAATACCTTTCTAGTGTGATTATAATATTTACTTAAACCTTAATCTTCATTCACAAAATCAACATTAAACTTGATATCAAAGAAATTTATATAATGAAATTACCTCTAAAATATTTCACAGGAACTTTTGTTATCAACACATGGGCTTTTCACAATGGCTGCTTAGATTCCTTTTTTACAAAACAAATGATAAAATACAAAAATTGCAATACTTTTCCACTATATTTTCAATATTTATTAAGCATTGTTAAGTGTGTAGTGTTGTCACAGAAATATTATTAAATTCATTAGCATAATAAATTTATTAAAAACATTAATAATTTTGTAAAACACTATCAAAATTCTATTTCATTTTACACTTTGAACCTCCTGGTTTAAAATGAAATAGAGCTTTAATTAAATAGTACATTTAATATATATATTAATATTTTTAATGATGTTAAACCGTACCTTAAAATAAAAATGACATAAATTTACATAAAGAAATTTTTGTTAAAAGATTTTGTATGACCAACTTATATCAAAGTATGCTTTTAAGTGATGTTTTTACACTATATGACAGTATATATGATATTATAGATGTGCTAAAACAACACTCTGACAAACACGTTTAGGACGAAAAAGCAAATCCAATCTGCTATATCTGATAAATTAGTATAGTTGCACAAACAAGTAATGCGCCAATGTAATAAAGTCGTCTCAGTTAAACCCCAGCCTTTTGAAAGTTAGCATTTAAAAACTAATAAGTTTATAAGATTTTTATTTTGTAACTATTTACATAATTATTTATTTTTTGATTAATATAGTCACTAATTTTATTTTAGTTTCCTTTACGTGATTGCCGAACTATTAAAAAATGGGAAGGACCTTTGTTATCAAAGTGAGTTTATTTTAAATTTTAACTTTACCCTCAAAATTTCAGTTTATATACTTTTTTATATGTAACATATTAAACTTATACATATTTTATTGAAAAAAAAATGTATATATATATATATATTGTACTTTTTGTTATTTTATTAAAAATAATCTAATCAGAATATTTTAAGTAATAATTTTGCATAATTCTTGGCTAATATTCAATTTTAATAATAGTGATTTTGGCAAGAAAAGAAAAATAAATTGATAAACGATGCCAACTGTCACAAATGCTAGTTTTCTAACATTAATATGGTGTATGTTTTGTTTTAGTGAATTAAATTATTCAAACTTTTATACAGGATGTCAGTATTCTAATTTCAAAATTAAAATTTCTCGAAAACATAGATCGATAGACAAGTGGAATAAATTTTATTGTGAAATCTATAAAGATTTAATAGTGAAATTTTGAAATTAGTAATAAAATTTGCTAACCAATACAATTTTTCTAACATTAATATGGTGTATGTTGTGTTTCAGTGAATTAAATTATTCAAACTTTTATACAGGATGTCAGTATTCTAATTTCAAAATTAAAATTTCTCGAAAACAGATATCGATAGACAAGTGAAATAAATTTTATTATGAAATCTATAAAGGTTTAATAGAGAAATTTTGAAATTAGTAATAAAATTTACTAACCAATGGAACTATATGCTGTAATTGCAAATGAGAATTCCTATACAGGGTGTCTACTAGGTCATGGGATTAAGCAGTAGGTTATGAAAGTCAAGAAAAACCACAAAATCTGTTTATTGAGCATGATTTTCTTTTCTTTTTTTCTTTCCATTTTGCTAGACCTCTCAATCACAAAATCCATTTCTTTGCCCCAAAAAATCTAATACTTTTATCTTTCTCAATTTTCGGCTGTCTGCTAAGGACATACCTTTTTCCATATATATATATATTTTTTTTTTTTTTTTTTAACAAATCAGAATAAATGTTATTCCTTTATCACGTGTAACAAAATATTATCACAAAGCAACATTTTTCATAAAATCTGCATAAATGATGGTATGGGGTAATGATAGGTTGTCTTATTAATGACAGGTTTATGAATTTATTTATCCTTTGTTTTCTAGTCAGTGGAGGTAAGGAATTGTTTTCAGTTAATAGAATTTCTTTCTGAACTTTCAAGGTTGTCAGACAAAATCCAATCTTTGCTTTTTTCAGGCTATGCTTATTTTCTTCAAAGTATTATAATTTTTTGAGTATCATTATTAGGTTTTGGTTAGCTGTAATAATTGACTTACAAGGCCACAATAAAGTCGAAATGAATATACAGTAGAGAGTCAAAAATTCACACAGCTCGGGACCAGAGGTTGTGCGGATTTTAGGATTTTGCAGATTTCAGGGCCCATAAAAAAATGATTTTTACTTTAAATAATATTCTGTTTTTATTATTCAAACTAAACACATACTAGTGAATAATAACACTGAGTATTAAATTACTAGGTACATAAGAATAATAATGAACATTAACAAAAATATATAATGAAAACAATAAAGAAAAATGAAAGAAAAAAATATATATACTTGTCAAATTTAGATAAAATCTGTTCACAATTAGCTAGTTTTAAACTGAACTTCAATCTGCATGATTTATTTTTTTATTTATTGTAAATAGTAGTAACACAGATTTACTTTTCTATGAATTTTTTTGAGTTGTTCTTTACAAATTATGCCTTCATCAGAAAACATTTAAAAAAATCTGTTATTATTTACCTGATTGATATCATCATATCACAAAAATCATTATTTTCGTTTGATGAATTTAATATACTGTCAATAATTTCATTAGCAGCAACTTGAGTCTTGCAGTCTTTCCTATTATTATTATTTTGTTTTTCTTTTTTGTAATCATAAAATGCAAACATAAAATCTGCATTCAAGATCTTTTCAAAAATTCTGATTTGCAGTTTTGTAATTTATTATTAGTGAATTTTATTGTTTGTATCTGACAAGCTGTGCGGATTTCAGATTTCGGTGGATTTCTGGCTCTCTACTGTATTTTTTAGAGGATTGGGCCTCCCTGCAATAAATTATATTTTCTCTCTTTATACAAAGACTTTTTCTTGTTAAAATTTCCAGTATTTATTCAGGAATTTACAATCACCCCTGTAGTATGTTAATTTGTAATTTTGCTGCTTTTGATTTAAAATTTAATAGTAGCACTTTCATTATATAGAACTCAACTATGCTCTAAGGATGACTAGACCATAATCGAAAGTGTTTGGCATTGAAGTTTTTGAATGGTTTTTAATGATTTTAACTTTATTATTAATTTATTAAAGAAAATGTTAATAAGCGATGAGCGTCTCCTCATCCCTGTCAAATTGTATATATTTATTTTTGAGTTTTAAAGCTTTAAACATTTTTGACCACTTCTGATAGATATATTTTTTCACTGAGTTATTTTAATTATAGCATAATTGTGATTGAAAATTTCATAATTATAAATGTTTAGCTTGTTTTAAGTGTGATGGTCATGTTTAATAGTCATAAGGATTATCATTATATGCCTAATTATATTGAATTTCATTATTTTCTTTTCTCTTTTTCAGAATCGACAAAGGAAATGTTATTTATTTAGAGTGTGACCAAGTAATTGAAATGCTGGAAGGAAGTTTTATTGCTCCATATAATTTTAAAAGAGTAGGTTAGAAAATCTTCTTTGTTAGTTTAGGGGGGGGGGGGACTATGTCATGCATGATGATTAAAAAATGATTTTTTAATAATTGATAATCATATGTTCCTTATTTGATTTATATTATTTATCATTATATTATAATTTAAAATACTAGATTTAGTAGAGCCAAGTATGCATCATTTTTATAAGTCAAGTCTGATAATAACTAAAGTAGTTTAAAACATTGCTTTAATTGTTAGTGATGCAAAATAATTTTAACTCTACTTAACATGTTAACAACAAATTTATTTTCATTTATTTATTATTTTACAAGCTTCCTTCAACACACAGCTAGTTCATGATTCTTGAAAGTTCTAATAGTATTAAACCCCTGCTCGGTGATGCCTATGTTCCATTTCTGTAACAGCCTGATTGTTTACTGTACAGAATGGTCACCATTGAAAAATGTAACCATATCAAACTTCCACTCAGGGCACCCTTTCCAGGGGTTGATCCAGACAAAATTTGGGTCCCTTTTGCAGCCCCTTCACAAAATTCCACTTAGTAAAAAAGGACCCTTCACAAAATTCAAATTCATAAAAAGGGACCCTTCACAAAATTCAAATTCATAAAAAGGGACCCTTCACAAAATTCAAATCCATAAAAAGGGACCACAAAATTCAAATTCATAAAATGAGTCCCTTCACAAGATTTTGCTTTATAAAAATGATCCTTTTATTAAATGTTTTCATATTTTCAGTATTATTTTTAATTAATGCCTTAATTTGGCTCAACGAAACTCTATTAACTTGATTTTACACATTATTTTACCTTTTCACAAAAATATTTTATATTTCACAAAAATATTTTATATTTCACAAAAATAAATAAAAATTTCACAAAAATATTTTGTTTTTCACAAAAAAGGGACCCAAAAATTAAAACCTGGATCGACCCCTGCTTTCCCATTTCAGAACCTACAACAATAGAGGCATCCCCTCCTCTTATTTCATGTACCTGTAACAGTCTGTTCCCAATCGATTCCTCATTCTGAAAAACCTAGTAACAGTTTTTGTAGCCCCTATCTCCATTTTTAAATACCAATCCTTCCCATCTCCTGCTCTAATAATTTTACAGCTTTGAAAGATTAGGCATTCGATTCCTCACTTCCAAAATTCTAGTAACAGTTTTTTTTTTTTTTTTTTACCCTGTAGCTCTATTTAAAAAGTTTTAAATAACTGTCCCCATCTCCTGCTCCACATTTCCAATAGTAATTTTACAATTTTAAAAGTATGCACAATTCATTTCTCACTTCCAATAATTGCTTTTCTAGGCCTTGGATCCATTTAAAAAAAAATTTAAATACCTGCCCCATTTCTTCCTAATAATAATTTTAAATCGAAAAGATAAAAACTTAAAACTTCATTTTTCTATCAGTATGTTGTATGATTAGGATGGAATAAAATGTTTCAGCAAGAAAAATTTATTTAAATAAATATTTAATTTATCACCAATGAAGTTGTGGCATTTTACTTCATCAGGGCATTTAAACTGGCTGTGTTTAATTTGGTGATAATAGTAAAACTAACTCATATTAAAACAATAATATAATTTATTAACATTAACAAAACATATAACTAAAATTATGTTGCATCTTGCAACTTAAATAATTTAAATTATAACAAAAATGATAATCCATTTGAAGCCGCTGCTCGGGCTTTCATCTTCGTATTTATAGCTCAGCTGTTCTGATGAGTAAAAGGAAGGTTGATGCCACTCAGTGAAACTCGGGAAATGGAAGCTGTTGCCAAATGCTACAAATTTATTAAAAATCTTATTTCTTAACAGATTAAAGGGATTTTTCGGCGGGATATGTTTGATAACTAAACATGGCTGATTATTAATTTCTGTTAAAATCTGTTTCAAATTCAAAAACTGTGTTTTTTATCTCCACTGTGGTATCACATGACTTTAAAAACTGCGAAGTAATTATCTCACATGATCCTCTGCCAAATCATCTACAAAGCAGGTTTTTTTTTTTTTTTTTTAAGATGTATTTGAATTTTAAAGAAGAGGCTTTTTACAATTAACATTTTAATTAATATCTCAAAAACTAATTAAAAAATTAAAAAGATTTTGCTATCAACTCCTACACATTTTATTCTAGCCATATGTCAATATCTGTAGTTCTGTGGCACGTATTCACTAAATGCATAGCTGTACAAACACAAGCAGACAGCTTTTTATTTATTTATTTGATATATACCATAATGTATCTTACTCATGTTTGCAAATACAAACATTACAAAATTTTAGAGCTACACTATCTACCAATAAGTATTTGGACATTTTCGAATTTAGATGTTTTTTCAAATATCTAGAAAAATTCTACGGATTGTCTTGAAACTTAAGGAGTATAAAGAACATGTTGTATTTTATGTATTTCAGAAAAAAAAAAAAAAAAAATTGTCCCTGAGAGAAAAAGAGGATCAGTAAAAATTAAACAAAAATCAATGTTTTGGATTATCATTTAAAAAATAATGCTTGAAATACATTTTGGCTGTAACATGTGATTACGAGTCTTCTTCTAATTACCTATATAAATTTTTTCGAGGCTACCACGTATAAAATGAATTGCTATTTTTTTTTTTTTTTAATATAACACATAGGATATTAGACCCAGTGCAAAGCTATTTTTAGGAAACTTGACGTATAACATTAGACACAACAAAATTTTTATTTGCATAATTTAATTGCTAAAAGTGTTGAGCTATATACAGTGAACTCTCGTTAAAACGGACAGTCAATGGCCGACAATTTTTGTCCATATTAACGAGAGTCCATTATAACAGGAGTTCATAAACTGAAGTTCCATGTTTGCCCCTACAAGTACAGTAACACGTAATTTTAAATGTTTGTCGCTTGTGCACTTTTCTCCTCTAAAGTGTAAACTTTGAAAAGGCTGAGCTTTATATATAAAAAAAAAGTCCTGTTTCATCAATGTTAAATATGTTTTTAGCTTTGATAGTTCGTCGTCTTTGATAAGGCATGACAAATTCTCTTTCCATTCTTTTATGTTTTCTTCTGGTACATTTCCGATAACAAAATCCTTTGCTATGTCTCCACAATAGAAGTGGAGACAGGTGCAAATTGTTGACTTGAACTGTCACTGTCAATCAATACTGTTTACCTCCCACGGTGTAATAGCGCAGAATGAAAGAGATTAACCCTTTTATTATTGCACCTTTTCATGTTTTTTTTTTTTTTTTTTAACTTTGAAAAGATTTTGGGAACTGACTGTTTTTCGAAGAAAGTAAGCTTTGAGGGGAAAAAAAT
The DNA here is from genome assembly GCA_963930645.1 of Salticus scenicus. NCBI lineage: Eukaryota > Metazoa > Arthropoda > Arachnida > Araneae > Salticidae > Salticus > Salticus scenicus. Next base: position 278,183,268 of record OZ005655.1, read on the forward strand.
GTCCGTCTTAACGAATAAATTGTATGTATAAAGCAATGTTTATTACATGCAATTCCTATAGACATTAGCCAGGGATTCTGTTTTTGTACGTAATAATGAGAAATACCCCATCTTAAATGGGGTCGTCTTAACGAGATTTCACTGTATATCAAAATTCCAAACAAATATTGTATAAATTCAAAGTGTTGTTGGCAATAGAATGAAAAAGAAAATGAAGATGATCGTCTGTTTTATCAATATTTATGTAAAATCAGCGAACACTGTATTACCATTGATTGAATCAAAATAAAACTTTTAATAAAACCCCTTATAGATTATCTTTTATTTTGAGAGGAACAGTTCATTCTATCGCCAACAAATTTTTGTATTTACACAATATTTGCTTGGGGTTTTCATATAAGTAGCTCAATACTATTGGTTACTAAATCATACAAATAAAAAATTTTTAAAGCTTGCTTATTGCATGCTTAGCTAAAAATTATTTAGTAAAAATGCTCATATTTTGTAAAATAATTAACATTTTTACATTCTGATTAAAGTATGCTGAGTGTAATATTCTACATGTTATATGTAAAAAAAGGTGGCAATTTTTTTAAAAAACATTATACAGTAAAGCACAGTTTATACATTTTTCAAGGGACTGACTTAAAAAGACGTGTAAATAAAAAGACGTATAATCGTAATTTTAATAATAACACTTTGATTAATACAAATTTATTGACACTTAGGCAAAATTTATATGAAAATACTAATTAATAAAGTTTCTTAAGTTAGTACATGTGTATTATATATATTTTTTAAGGATAATAATTAAATAAAATATATATATACAATAAAAAGTGAGAAAAATTATACTATTAATGCATGACTGGGTACTAATACATATATCATATATTGTATTACATTTCTTATGAACTATATGAACACATTTTGAATATTAATTATATATATTGCATATCTTTAATGATTAGCATGCGATTCATGCCCATACAGATAGTTATTTAATAACATTGAAAATCTTTAATATTCGTCTGATTTGCTGTTTGTGTATGAGTATTAAAAATTCTACTGTGAAATCAATTGATTCTTTGATCTTTCCTGTGTTACTCCATTTAAGATTCTTTCTAGGGAAAAATCCATCTTATACTGACAGGTTGAGGAATTCTGCAAATTTTAGTAAAGTGGAAAAGACGTATAACTGATATTAGCAGCATATAAAGGAAGAATTTTCGCATTAAAAGGAATAAGAATGAATCGGGACTTCACTGAAAGTAGATATAAATGTAAAAGATGTATAAACGAGAGACATATAAACGGTGCTTTACTGTATCTCCATGAATATGTATGGTTTTTAAAAATTTATACAGATAAAATTTAAAGCATCATCATAATCATATGCTACAGTCAAAACGCATTTCAAACATTAATTTTTTCAGGGTGATCCACACCATTTAAATTTTTTTTTACCTAATCTTTTACTGATTCCCTTTTTCTCTTTGGGGCAAACCTTTTGCTGAAATATATAAGGAATAACATGTTCTTTATACTCGGACTGTTTCATGACAATTCATAAAGAATTTTTGTAGATATTTGACAAAATGTCTAAATTGGAAAATGTCCAAATACTTACAGGTAGATAGCATACATAAATTATTTCTATTAATTTATGTCTGTATAAGATTATAGAGTAATAGTAAGTTTGAATAACTTTTCTTTCTCGAGCTTTTTTTTTTTTTTTTTTTTTTTTTTTAATTTGAGTTATGCTAAATGCATAATATCTGAAATGCTTTGTTTTAGACATTTTTCTTTTTTTCAAAATCATCAAAATTGATTTATTATTAATTAATACAAATAAATAAGAAAATAAAATTAATTAAAAAACCGTTATAAACTAGTATGTTGTGGCCACCACAAGACTTTCTTCTATATTTTCTTATACAAATTCACTCAATAACAATATTAAAAAAAAAATTATAATTTTTTTTCCAAGTTTTTTTTTTTTTTTTTGTTAAAAGTAAAAAAAAAAAAAAAAAATCCATAAATTTGATTTAAATTATCACATATTTATAGTTCAACCATTCGTTTTAAAGGTATTGACGAGACCTTTCGAAAGATACCCATCTTGAATATTTACTCCCCTCGAGGGGTGGCGAGGCTCCTACACATACAAAAAAATTTTCCCAGTTGACTATCTCTATTATAAATAATTCTTGAAAATTTCATAATGATTACTAAAAAATAATTCTCTTTATGCACATTTATACAAAATTTTGTCCTATATCAATCACCATGTTAAAAATTTAGAAAAAGCGGGATGACAACACAACCTATAAAACAATTTTTACCAAAAGTTGATAGGCACGAATTTATGTCAAGGTGCAACTACATTCCAATTTGTATGAAATTCTGTGCAGTAGTTCCTGAGATACAGTTGCCACAAAATTTTGTCACACACACGCAGACAGACAGATATTTTCTAAAAATGGTCAAATCGTGTTCTACAGCTCTCAAAACATGTATATCCATCAAAAACCCGAGGTCGAAAATTTTTACGAATCCAATACTTTCTTCTATTGAATATAGAAGAAAGTAATAAAAAAAATGTAAACTTACTAAAATAAAAGATAGATTCTGTGCTAACTGAGTCGTATTTGCCACACGGTCAGAATTTTAGGGGTTGCTAAAGGCAGCTAGTTAATAAATAGATAAATAAAAATCATTAGCTTCTACTGAAATCTCTGTGATGGTATGTCATACAAAAATTTTGTATTTTTGATCATTATGAATATATTTTTCATAAAATCTCTAAAAGGGAAAGTCACTGTCACAGAAAAAACAAAAAGGGAGATGTACAACTAAATGTTATAACAAACCTACATATGAATTTGTAATGTTCTGTGTCCAATCATTTTTGAGTTATGCAAGATAAACATACATGCGAGCACACATATAGATATCATGAAAAATCGTACATATTTCTTAAAAAGGGAGCTTATGTCAAGAAGTTGGAGGTGTACTACTAGATGCCATGATAATCACAAATATAAATTTAAAGCTCTCTATGACTATTTGTTTTTGAGTTATGTGAGATAAAAAATAATTTCTTATACTTTATATAAAGAAGTGAAAAAGTTAGTCTGTAGTGATGGTTTCAATATAAATTTGTAAATATGAATAATTCTGAATGTTTTATGTTAGCTGTATATAATACTGCTGTAACTTTTTAAAGTCATGCAACTTTAAAAATTATTGTCATGTATTGAAGGAAATGGAATTATTGTTATTATTATATTGTATGTTTTGTTAGAAAAATGTTTATTTTAGCATTTTGTGTTATAACAGCTTTCTGTGCTTTTAACTGGTCATGCTGTTCTTGTTATAAGTTTATAACTTTTTAAAACACATTCATGTATTTGACTCTTGAATTAAAACCAGTAGTTATTAGAAAAATGTTTGTTTTTTTGTGTGTTATTTTATTCATTTATTTTGCATTATTGAATCAGAACAGAAACATTGATGAGAAATTCAATTAATCTTTAAATTTATTTAAAATATTGCAAAAATGTGCGCACTTTAAAATATTTCAATTCCTATATGCATTTTATAAATTTATGTAATAGCTTACAACTTTGCATATTGCATAGGAAATTTATCTTTAGTCAAAATTATTCTTCAAAAATTATCATTACATTTGCACATCGTTAAAGTTTAGTTTTTTAATGTGAATCGATTGTATTTGATCCTGGTAATAATGATGTTTATTTTTTGATGACGCTAGAATCATCAAATAAAAAAGGGTTTTATTGTATGCTTTTTTAATCATTTTAAGGAGGTGCTTATTTTGTTTTTCTTTTTTTCCAGGAAACTACTTCTTTTAGGTTTGCATTGCAGTATGTCTCAGCCAATACTTGTATTTCACAAATTACACAAGTAAATATTCTTATGTTGCATCCTTCACCCATTTTATTTTTGTGTATCTAAAATTCAAAACTTATATTTGTACTATTAATTAATCATAGAAATAGTTTGAATTGATGTTTTATAAAATTCATTTGTTTTCATCAGTAAATTTTTAAAATTCATTTATAGCTTATATTTGCTAATTTTTTTCTATTATATTTCAGCTTCAGCATGCGTCATTGTTACCTAGTGCTGACCAGGCTTCTATGGTAATTTTTTTATATTTTTTTTAAAGTAATTTTAAAGTTAGTTTTCTGTTCAATATCTGTTCAATAACTAGCAAGTTATCAAATATTTAAATCAATTGATTTTATTTTTAACATGCTTTTATTAGCTTCATCTGTATGTATGTTGGTAACCACTCTGGGAGCAAACAAAAAATCTATATTGTAAAAAAAGACTTTCCCTACGTGAACGCTGCGGCTGTGAGGTAAAGCTCCGCGCTACGAACCTAAAGGTCTAACGTTCAAGCCCAGTCAGGGGATATTTTAAAAAAATGGTTTTTGTTTAATTCTAAATTATTTTGTTAAAAATTTAAAAAGTATGTAAATATTGGGGTGTGTCACTCACACGATTTTCTCTTACACTTCATTTTAATACTATAAAGATAGATATTTTGTACTTTTTAGTTCACATTTCAATAAAAGCGTGTTCTTTAATTTTTTAAAAGTACAATTTTATTAATCTTTGATTTAAATTATTTTTTAAATTTTTCAATTCTATCTGAAGCTGATTGTTTGTTCAGAGCTATTTAATGGTTTATTATTTGGAGATAAGGTAATGGGAGAAATTAGTGCTTTATATTGGTGAAAGTCCTTTATCAGTTTTAAAAGATTGTATTTCATCAAAAAAAATTATTAGAACAATAGGGAACCAATAATTCTACAAAATTGTAATTTTCAATTTTTTTTTTTTTTTTGGTACTGGTTTGGGTGTTTTTAATGTTTTTTGGTACTCTGACAGGGTGACCACTGGTCAGGGAAAGTCAGGGAATTTAAGTGAGTCTGGAAAAGTTATGGAATAATCAGGAAATTTCATGTAAAATCAGGGAATTCTGCCAAATTTTGTGAAAATAGGCCTCATTTTAAAGCTTATTATTGTAAATTACTAAAATGTGCATTAATTTTGTGAATTTTTGCTGAAAATAAACATCATAAAACAGGGAAAATGCTAAAAAATAGTCATGGAAAAGTCAGGGAGCTTGGAAAAGTTCTAATGTTAGCCACCTTGCTCTGAATTCAGAAGTGCTTATCTTTTCATATATCACATAAAGGTTTTTCACAAAGTAATGATGAAGATCTGAAAAATTCACACAGAAGCTGTAACTGAATTTAATCTTTTTGTGTATAAAATACATTAAAACAGGCTATTATTTACATATTATCTTTTAAATGTCGCTGTTTCTTTAAATTGAAGAAATTTTTCACTTATGCATGGCTTGATGGCATTCTCTATGCTGCATACAACAATAATCTGCTAACATTTTAACATTCTATCGGCTCTGATTCTTCCTTTTTATTTCTTTGATATCTGGATGAAATCACCCCCCCCCCCTTGAGTTTAGATGTTTCAGTAAATAACTTACACAGGGTTGCCACAGGCTACTAAAAGGCTACTATTTGCAACTATTTTCAGCCTGAGGAGACTCTGGCAACTTTTTTGACCCAAAAAGCTTGAAAAAGCAACTATTTTCACAAAAAGGCAACTATTTGGAGACTATTTTTCACCTTTTGCAAAATTCTTCCAGAAATATTAGAAAAATCTTTCAGAAAGAAATATTTTCTATGCATTTTATAAACAATCCCATATCTTAACCTTTCCACCCTTTATTTATTTTTTTTACCACTTTAAAGTATGGTATATCCCTGTTGCTGCCCTTGAAATAGGTAGAACATCCAATGAGAATGTAGAAATAGCACCCGATATGACATATGCACCTATTAAGCTGGCCAATTTGCTTATTGCAAATGACTACTAGTACACTCCTGTGACCTGTTATGTCCTTCCTCATCCTGATTTCATGTAAGAAAAAATAACAAAATTATAAAAGAAAGCTCTCTTAGTAAATCAGAAAAAGAAGTATACAGCAATAAATAAATAAATAAATAAATTCTTAAGAACAGACAATATTTAATCTTTTCAACAACCAAATCCCATGTTATTCTATGGGAAAATTTGTTTCCACAAAGACTCATTGCCTTTTTTTTTTTTTTTTTTTTTTTTTTTAAATTCAGTTTTCACATTTAGAAGTTTTATATATATGTATTGGTATATTTATATTGAATAGTAAGAAAATGCGTATGGTTTTTATCCTTTAATGGTCATTAGTATTTGATATTTAAGCTATTATTTTGGCCGCTAGGCTACTATTTAGGCAACTATTTTAATACTTCTAGGCTACTAAAGCAACTATTTTTGTCATATTTCTTTTGTGGCAACCCTGCTTACATGGGTGTTGAGACAGTGGAACTTCAAGCTCATATCTGTTTAAAAAAAAAAAAAAATCCCATTTTTGTCAAAACTGTACACAATGAAATTTTTTTGAATGTAAGATAAGTTATTAATCAGAATTAGATATGTCTAAGAATCTTTTGAAACTTAATAATAACTTCACATGAAAATCAAAATCTGCCAAATGTTGTAAAATCTGATTAGCCATTGGTTTTAAAATGTTAAGTATTACTTACTAAGGATTAGAAAATTCAAACTTACTTACAGACTGGTTCCATTTTATGTCTTATGAAAATTCATTTTGTTTGTTTATATTGATAAAAGTGCAAAATATTCTTTACTTTTTTTAAATTATGGGATTTTTCTTTAAAAATTAAAATATAAAATAAAAAAAGACCCTTTTTGTGAACATAATTTTTATTCTTTAAATACACTATCAATTTTCTTGTAATTAAATTTTGTTTTTTCTTATGTTTTTTTTTTGAAAGAAAATAGAAGTCAAAAATATAATTCTGGATAACTGGTTTCCAGATAAACAGTTCCATGTTGTAATTTATGATTGCAAAGGCCACATTTGCAATGTTTTAAACCTTAAAGCTGCTATCAGATGAAAGAACATATATTCAGAAGTATAATCTATTGCCATCGCAAAGCTACCGAACCACTTTTTTGAGCTCAATCAAGGGTTATTTTTAAGCATAAACAAAATCCAAAAATGAAAATATCGAGCGCTACATTTAGTGATAATTCCTTTCTTGCAAGTTTAAAAGGAATGAGAATGGAGAATCGTGATCTACCGTATGTGATTCTAACAGTCGAAAGTGCGTGATTGAAGAATATACGTGAGACAAAAGTATCAAACGGTAGTATTTCATTGGTTTCCCCCATGAAAAACATGTTTGAGATACTATGTGCTATTGCCTTGCAGATGGAACTTCGTCTGATAGTAGCTTTAGTTTTGTACACAGCAAATTCAGAAATCGATTAAAAGTGGAAAAGACTGAAAATCTGTTATTTGTGCTTCAATATTTAAATAAATATTATTGTTAATGTGTGTGATTAACATTTCTGTAAAGTTTTATTTCTAAAACCTTTGTTTTAAAATTTGTAAAATAAGTCATTTATTAATTCTGCTATGTTCCCGAAGTTATCCATATGGGAAAAAATTGCTTTAGAATAGTTATTTGCATACCAAGCAAATAAATATTTTATTTATTGATTTACACTATCAATGACTAAATATTTACCAACTCCCTATATACAGAATAATTACTTATTATTATTATTATTTTAAGATTTAATTTGTTTAGAGGAAAGAAAAAAAATATACATAATTCTCTCTCTAGTCAAAAACTTTGATTTAAACAATAATAATAATACACGAAAAATCAGATTTAAATTTAAGAAATCTGATTTATTTTTTAAACACCCTGATAGCAAGTTATTATTTTTTACCTTTTAGTACTACTTGTATATGTGCCCAAAGAAAAAGATTAATTTCTTTTGAATCTCTAATTTTATCCTCATATTAGTTGGTTCCATCGTAGTATAAAATCATTTTCTAAAAAATTTATATTCATATCACAAATATATTTTTAATTTATTTTTCTCTGTGTTTGTATTTCTGTACTGATAAGTATAAAGGATTTAAGTCCAAAAATGTCGATTTTGAGTTAAGTACATGGTCAGACTCAGAAAAAAAATTCTCTGTCGATTGGTATAAAGGATTTAAATCCATGTCATTTAGTCTTTGAGAAAATCCATTGGTAAAAAAAGATTCAAGTCAGAAATTTAGCATTAATCTTTGGTATAAAATATTTAATTCAATTTTTTTCTTTTATTAAATGAAGATTGACAATCACTGAATGGTATAAAGCGTATAAACCAACATAATCCCATTTTCCTAATCGATTCTGCTGATTAGCTTTTAGTTAGTTTAACTTTATTTTTCATCTCCTGAAAAATCAAGAATATGAACTTAAATCCTTTATACTTATCAGTACAGATTTATTTTCCATTATTTTTAATATCTGTTAATGAATTTGATTTCATTTCTCTTAGATTGGTACCATAGTTACCTGTAGGCAAACTAGTGTAAAGTTTGACACAAGCTGGTATGTATATTTTATTTTGTAATAGCTCTAAAATGTATAATATATGTAAATTTCATGCAACAGTGGATATGAAGGCCATTGTTTTACTTTTTAACTGACTTATTATTATTATTTCCTAATAGAAAACATATCAAATAATATTATGCATTATATATAAAAAATTTTATATATCTGTAGGGGCTCGGTGTTGGTTCGATGAGGTAGGTACAGATGTGGGGGAAAATGTTTGCAAGTAAAACACTCTATTCGCTAACAGTGGCAGTATTTAATAATATCTATTTACAAGCATATATACAAAAATATCTATCTGAAGCTTTAAATAAGTTTCCCACACTCTCATAGTGCATAAAACAATATTACAAACATCTGAACTAGAGAACGGCAGGACATATTCCTCCGTCTTTCCAGAACCAACTCACAGCTCACAGTACACTCTACTGATGCTCTTCTCTGCATCCCTTTTTGACCCCTTTTAGGGTTGCAATGACATCTATTCCCCTCCATAGGGGATACCATAACGGTGTGGGACTCGCCGGCATTACAATATCATTAATTAAAAAAGAAAATTTAAATTTAAAATAAATAAACAAAAGATAATTCTAAATTTTTATGTCTATCACACTATTAAATATTTTTTTATACATTTATTTATTCATTTAAATTTTAAAATTTATTTTAAATTACATATCAGATGAAAGTTCTGTTTATATAAATTGAAATTCCTAATTTCAAATGTGTCTTATTTCAAGCAATTAAGTGATACGGATGAGTCACTGAAATATGTCATTTTGTATTATTTATATCTGTATACAAAAGTTAATGCAGAACAAATTTAGTGCCGCATTGAGACACTGAGCTTCACAAAATCAGCTTTCAATAAAGAGGCACCTTCACAAAGTCAATTCTCAGCAATATAGCTGCACACTAAAAATTTCTATAATTTTTGCTGCATCAAACACATAATAAATACCCTCAATTTAGATATTTATTGTAGACAATGGTAAATATCTACATAGTAAACACCTTCTTACTTCACACATAAGAAATTACTCGCCCCTTTATATATATATTTAATGTTACAACTGTTACATTTTATTTTTTAAATGGACATTTTAAAATTAAATAAACTGATTTTTGCACATTACAGTTAATTGTTCAGAAGCATTAATTTTCACTAACTTACTTGATTTTTTCACGAATTATTTTATAAATTCACAAATGTAGTACCATTTTAAAACACCTGCTTATTCCCTGGTAAATTAGTACACCAAAATTCATTAATATTTAATATTTAAAACTGTTCAAGAAAGATGTCTGATGTCCCTTATGTTACAAATGAAATTAACCATGTGTATATAAATTAAATTAAGAATTGAACTTTGTATTTTTATAGGTTAGAAGATTTACATGAAACAATTCTCCTAGAAACCACAGGGAACAAAATTACACCTCTTGTGGTAAATCCTGGTCGTATTTTATTAACTACTCTTAGACTGTACTTTCAACCTTACAACAATGCTGAACCAGTGAGTATTCACATGAAACTATTCGTTTTAAAAGTATTCTAATAATTTGTAGTTAGAGGAAGTTGTTTGACTAAAATACATTTGAATTATATCTGTAAACATTAAAGTTTGTTGTTAGATGAAGTAACAAATTGAAGCAAAGAATCAAAAAGAAAAAGCATGTTTATTTAAATAGATTTCACGGAAGTTAAATTACAAAATAATATAAATAAATTATAAAATAAAAATATTCACTTTAATAATATTCTAATAATTTGTAGTTAGATGAAGTTGTTTGACTAAAATACATTTGAATTATATCTGTAAACATTAAAGTTTGTTGTTAGATGAAGTAACAAATTGAAGCAAAGAATCAAAAAGAAAAAGCATGTCTATTTAAATAGATTTCACGGAAGTTAAATTATAAAATAATATAAATAAATTATAAAATAAAAATATTCGCTTAAATAATATTCTAATAATTTATAGTTAAATGAAGTTGTTTGACTAAAATACATTTGAATTATATCTGTAAACATTAAAGTTTGTTGTTAGATGAAGTAACAAATTGAAGCAAAGAATCAAAAAGAAAAAGCATGTCTATTTAAATAGATTTCACGGAAGTTAAATTATAAAATAATATAAATAAATTATAAAATAAAAATATTCGCTTAAATAATATTCTAATAATTTATAGTTAAATGAAGTTGTTTGACTAAAATACATTTGAATTATATCTGTAAACATTAAAGTTTGTTGTTAGATGAAGTAACAAATTGAAGCAAAGAATCAAAAAGAAAAAGCATGTCTATTTAAATAGATTTAACGAAAGTTAAATTATAAAATAAATAATAACAATAATAAAACGAAAATAAGTAAATAAAATAGTCTGAAAATAAAATATACAATATTAGTATAGTTTGAAAAATATATAAAACTGTAATAATTTATTTGTGGACCAAATTAAGAATAATTGATTTCATAAGACAAAAAGAGATATATTTAATAACAAAGAATAAATATATCTTGATTGTGCTTCCTAGGGTGATAAGTGTGTAACTTTTCAAAGTTTTTTTTTTATTATTATTTCAATTTGTATTGCTTTTAGGAAAACCTGGGAAAATTGTTATTTAATCATCCCTAGTTATATAGAATTTGTATCGGTACTCTTTTAGTTTCTAATATTAGTAAGAAATTTACTCATCATTGTGTGAAATAATAATCAAATATTTCTTTTCTTTCTTTCTTTTCTTGCTAGATTTATGTAAATATTTATCTTAAATAACATATTCAAATTTAATTTGATTTTGTTACTTTTATTTTATTTGCCATGAAATGAAACAGATGTATTTATTAACGGCCCTCTTCACTTACCGTCGCCGGAAGCCCAAACCAATGTTATTCTATGGGGAAATTTTCTTTACAAATAACTTATTAACTAATACATATTTTTAAATTCTGCTTTCACATTCAGAAAATTCCTAACTGTTAAATTGACGGACCTTTTTTAAAAATGTATTTTTTTAATTTTTAATATTTTATTTTGAAATTGCAAAATGAAAAATGAAAAAAATTCACATATTGAAAATTCGTATTTTGCAGCTTCGAAGTAAAATATAAAAAATTAAAAAAATTTTTTTTTTTTAAAAAAGGTCCGTCAATTTAACAGCTGGGAATTTTCAGAATGTGAAAACAGAATTAAAAAATGTGTATTACTTAATAAGTTATTTGTAAAGAAAAATTTTCCATAGAATAACATTAGCTTCGGCTTCCAGCGGCGGTGAGTGAAGAGGGCCCTTAACTCATATTTTTAAAGATATATTTGAAACATCAGATCTTGCAAATTTATTACAGAGAATGGTTGTTGGAAAAGGGGAGGGGAGGGGAGGAGGGGCTTTTTAAAAACTTTTTTTTTTTTTCTTAAATTGTTTTACTTTTTTATTGTTCTTGAAAAATCATTATATGCTTGCAATCCATAATTTTATTTTATTTTATTTATTTATTTTTCAATACAGGTATATATTAGATACTCCTACTGAGTTACTTAAAAATAATTAGAATGTTTTTTTCTTTTTGAATGATAGTTTTCTTTGTTTAAAATATCCATATTGAAATTTTCTATTTATTTAACACTTTTTTATTTATCAGATGTCAAAGTACATTTTTATATTCTTGCTAATACTATGTAAAACACTGTTTGAGCTATATTTCTGTTTGCAATTTGTCACTAGATTTTTTTTTTTTATTATTAAATTACTTTTAACTTAGACTGTTCAAAGCATTAGGCTTGTTTTTATTATTAATTGCTTTATCATCAAGTTAAGTAATCATTGAAAAAAAAAATTATATATATATATAGTTCTGATCATCAAAGATTTTTAATCTTTAGGTCGTTCATTGTAAAGGTGAATTATCTCCTTGTAAGTAGATTTTGAAATAATGAGCTTTTTGCAAATTTATGTGTATAGAAAAAAGGCAAGTTTCAGTAAATGTTATCGATTTTTTGTGTTTGATACAACTCAGAATTATAAGAATTTATAAGTTATATTAAATATAATTTAAAGTAACTCAGAAACTTTATTTTTATAATAAATATATAGAAGTTATAGTTTTTTGAAAATAACAAATAATGTCATTTATGGGATTTTAATGCAATTATTGGAGTTTCTTCACTTTTATAATGAAAGGTGTGACTAAATATGATACAATTAAGCAAAAATATACATATTTAAAAAATATGGAGTTACACCACTTTTACAATGAACCGTTTATTTAATGCTTTTATTAAAGAAAAAATATAAAGCAAGTGTTTAATATATTATTGTTTATTTGTAATTATGTATTTCAACACATACCTCTTTTAAACTAAATAACAACATTATTAAAAATTTAATTAAATCACATTTACAAAAAATTTTGAATATATATATATGTTATAATAAAGACGATCTATTAAGCATCATATATATTTAATTTATTATTAAGTTTGCTTTTAATGTTGAAAATGCGAAATCAATGTAATAAAATGTACTAAATTATTATTTTAGTGGCCTGTTTTAAAGATCAAACTTTCAGATATTAAAAGAGCGATCAAGCGACGATTCCTGTTAAAACAAGTAGTAAGTATTATTTTCAATTTTTGTGTGTGTGTAAAATGTTATAATTGTACTAACCTAATCCTACAAAGCACATGGTGCCATGCCGTAAGTGGAACAACCACTTTAAATGTTCCTCCATCTCTACAAAATACTGGTATAAACATCTATCGGCTTTTGCAAGTAGCTATAAATTTTAAAACTCGAATAAACGACTACGTCAGAAACGCCAAAGAAAAATATTGGAAATGCATACAACTCCCTCATATTTCGTCTACTAAGTCAGCCTCTTCTAATATCAGTATTGTCTTACCCTATTTTCCTAAATCCAGTCAAACCATAGCTAAAATTCTCAAACAATATGATTTTAAAATAATATTTTCGCCTTTCAATAAACTCACCTTTTCTCAGTTAAAAGATCCCATTGATACACATAATTCTTGGGGCATTTATAGTATTTCCTGTCAATGTGGTTTATCATATATTGGCGAAACTAAACGCAGTCTTAAATTTCGTCTAAAAGAACATATGAATTACGTCCGCAAACAAGAAACCAATAAATCGGCTATTTCTAAACATTGCTTGGAGGAAAATCATAATTTTAAATTTAATTCAGCTAAAATAATTTGCAGACCTAAATCCATTCATGAACTCGATTTCTTTGAAGCTTTTCATATTTATAAAAATTTTAAAAACCTTGTAAATTGTGATTTCACTATTCCCTATTTGTCTGACTGTTGGAAATTTTATATACAGTCCACATTTTCTTAATTTTTCTACTGTTTACACAGCTAACTTTAATAAATTCCTATTGGCCACTCTCCCCACCTTTCCTGTAATTCTATTGGTTGAACTAAATTTGGCCCCTCTCCTATATATATGAGCCCTTCTGCAGATTCAGAATCCTTTTTGCACTGAAGACGGCACGCTTAAAGCTGCCGAAACAGCTGTATGCATTTCCAATATTTTTCTTTGGCGTTTCTGACGTAGTCGTTTATTCGAGTTTTAATATTCCAACGCCAAGTCTCCTGTTATTATTAGCTATAAATTTGCAAATAACTACTATGTAATCCAGCTGAATTACATAGTTGCTATGTGTGTGCAAGTAACTACACACGCATAGTAACTATGGTTGTCACTACTGTTCTTTTTACTGTCAAAATAATTTGAAATTTGCACTATAACCTTGTATTGGACAATACTTATTAAAGAGTTTAATAAAAATCTGCAAAAAAATATCATGCATTAGAAAAAAAAAAAAAAGGTTTACAGAGCAGAGATAAGTTAGTTTTTATATTTCTGTACTTTTATATTCAAAAATTGTATTTTAAGGAATGTTCCACATTATGGAATGTTTCACATTAAAAAATTTATTTTCTAATAAAATATTTGTTTATGATTTTTTCCTCATTAATTACTAATCATTAAATATATTTATTCCAGGCACACACACATACACACATACACACACACACAAAAAAAAAAAAAAAAAAAAAAAATCACATTTTTTTCGAGTTTTGTCAGAATTTCAAGAAACTTAAAAATCAAGCTACCCACATTTCAAAGATTATTCTTCAAAGAATGTTTAATTTTTATAAGCATTTTCATATTATTCATTTTTTTTTTTTTTTTTCATAGTTATTAAAAATGAAAACATAAAATTAAAGGCACATATATGTACACATTTATTTCAGGGTCTTGAATTGTACTGTTCTAAAATCTCAGCAATTCAACATTTATTTTTGTCTTTCAAAACACAAAAAGAAAGAGATAATCTATATACAGCAATTATACAAGAACCAGGTAATGTATATCTTTATTTATTTATTTATTTTCAAAATAACTTTGTTGTTGTTGTTGTTTAATATGTATTTTTAATATGATTTTAGCTGTGAAGTTAGAAGATACAGGACAAGAAAATATGACACTTTTGTGGCAGAATGGTGTGATATCAAATTATGAGTACCTTTTATACCTAAATAGGTGACACATTTAAATATTTTTTTTTTTTAAGTCATTGTGTGAGTTAATTAAATTGGTAAAATATTATGAAAAGGTTGAAAAATTGCATACATAAATTTAATATTTTAGAACTTTGTTCAATTTTAAATAATGTAATTTTTAATTCATTAAGGTGTTAATGGATTTCAAAGGCAAAAAAAGAATTATTTTTTTAATATATTTTTTTTTTCTTTCTTTCTTTTTTTCAGAAATTTGAGCATGTGAAAGAGCAATATTTAAACAATATTTTATGAAAATTTCTATAAAGAAAATTTTGAAAAATCAGCCGGTGAGTCTTGGTTTCTGGGGATTCTTCAGAAAAATGGTGGACAATTTTTTTCAAAAACTAATGCACCGATGTTATTGAAAATTTCCACTCTTCATCAAAATAGAATTGAGTAGTGCTTGAATGAAGGTTTTTTTTTTTTTTTTTTTTTTTTTTAATTGACATTTGAATTTTTTTGGCAAAGTTGAATGCAAAAACAATACAATTTTTGGTGCATTTTACCCCATGCATGGGTGAAAGTTTTTAGTCTATTGACTGAATTCA
The DNA here is from genome assembly GCA_963930645.1 of Salticus scenicus. Taxonomy (NCBI): domain Eukaryota; kingdom Metazoa; phylum Arthropoda; class Arachnida; order Araneae; family Salticidae; genus Salticus; species Salticus scenicus. Next base: position 278,198,944 of record OZ005655.1, read on the forward strand.
GTCTTTTTTTATGTGTTATAATACAGATAGGGCAATTTTATGGAATTAATCTTTGTTAGGGGCAAAGTAAAAGTTCCAATTTTTTTCTGAATCAGCCTCTATTAATGTTAATTCAGTTATATTAATAAATAATTTTCCTAAGTTTTCATACTTATGCTTATTAATGTAAACCTTGGAAATGTATGTTTTGTGTATCTACATACATTATGTATGAGTTTAATGTATTTTACCTAATATTACAAAGTATACATATACTTCAGTCCAGTGAAGATTTTTTACTTTCACCCATGACCCCATGTATAGCCATGTAAAACAGTTTTAATAATAATATATAAATAAAAAAGGAAAAATCCTTTATTCAAACACTAGTGAATTCTATTTTGAAAGTGTGTGCAAAATTTCCTTAAGATTGGTGTATTATTTTTTGAAAAATTGTGTCCTCTACTTATTTGAAGGATCGCTGGAAACCAGGAGTAACCAGCTGAATATTCCAGATTTTTTAATGAAAGTGTTATAAAATATTGTTTAAATATTGCTCTTTCTTTGTACTAAAATTTTTGAATAAACAATTTATTATATTAAAAAATAATAGAGAAGCTATGCCTTTTTTTAGCCTTTGAACTGATTGTAACCCCTCAAGTTGTTATGATTACATGTTTTATGTTATTTTCAAAAACATCAAAATCGTTTCATTTTTTATACTTAAATATATATATTTCTATAATTGTTAGCACCTTTTGCTCTTAATTTGATTTATTATCTAATTTAAGTGTTTGAGCAATTCAGTGAATGAAAAGTTAAAATATAAATATATTTAAAAGAATGTAACAATATCTCTTTTGAAATGTGTGTGTGGGGGGGGGGATGAGAATATAAAAGCATATATTGAGAAATATCTGTGCAATATAAACAAATCGCTAAATATTTTTGAAGATGCAATTGTAAGTTACCAAGATCATTCACATGCAGAGCCCTTTTTTCCTATCACAAGCCATAAGTAATAGCACTAATAATCAGTTTGTAGCAGTTGAGATCCATATGAAAGTTGTATCATTAAAAATAGAAAAATCAAAATTGCAAACAAAAGAATTTAAGCAAGACCTTCCAGTTCAATTGGAACAATAGAGTAGGTTGATTTCTAAGAGGCTACTGTCTTGAAACAAGATGGCAGATCAAGTTTATATAATAAATGTACTTGAGACCTGAATTTTAGGGCTATATACATATTAAATTTCAGGTAAATCAGCTCATAAATGCATTTTTTGTGTGAGTTTAAAAATTCCAATTGATGAAATGAAACCGCATGGTGGATTGAGTTGAATAATAAATTCGGTTTAGACTTTGATATAATCTATTGTTGCGAGTTTGTAAGTAATTCTGTTTATTTTTGTAGAAATTCTTTCAAAAGAGGCTTAGTAAATTGATAAAATGCTAATTTTTTGCATTTCTAGTTTGTTTTAGCATTAAAATAGCTAATTTTCCCTTAAAAACGCATTAAGAAGCTCCAATAAGGCAGGTAATGGATTTAGTGCCAAATTTGGCAATTTTTTCCCTCCTTGGCAACTTTTCTGCAACCTTGGTGAGAAAATCCTTATTATCGATATACCAAATATGGAAGCTGTAACTTGATTGGCTGACCAATTTCTTGAATTTTCTATACTTTTCTACAGTAGTATTTAAGTGGCTGCTTTACGCCAAGGCGATCAGTCTGAGATTAGCTTCCGCCAATGTTGCATTGGTGTATGTGTTAATGCTGTACAGTGTGTACCTCAGATTTGCTGTTGACAAATGCTATTTAAGCTGTGTTTATTGGTGGAATTAAAGTTGATACCTGATTTATAGACCTGTATTCTTTTGGAATTTTCTGTAAGTAAACTACTGAACTTTCCCAAGTTTTGTCTTTCATTCTTGGACAACTCACGAACCCCCAAGTACACAACACTATGTACAATCGGAGTTTCATGAAACTTTATTCACCTGCGTTTCTTAGAACTCAAAATTTTCACTAAAACCGCCAATTTCTATTGAAGTAACATGGTGAATGAAGTTGGTCAGTGAATTTATTAAAGGCATTTTTAAAATAAGTCTACTGAGGAAATTTGTTTTGAATTAATTCAGAATTTTGAAAGTTATTGCAATGACAATTTTTTAAGTAGTTGGCATTTTGAAGTAAAATGGGCAGGCCCGGACTGGCCAGGTCGGCTGGTCGGCGATTGCCGAGGGCCCCCGGAGCAAGGGGGCCCCAGAAAACCCCTCAAAATATACTACTTTATCACCATCAGTTAGTTACATCAGAGTAATTTCACTATTTATTTTCCAATAATCTTACGCAATTACAATCAATTTTGATTCATTATGTGTTGTGTAGTGCTCATAATTTCAAACAAGTTCGCGACCAAACATCGTGAATGCAAACAAGTTTTGAAGCTTTGCGATTGTCTTTCGAAAACATTGTCTTTCTAAATTGTTTTCATCTAGAAATTGCACGCAAGTCAAGTCGAGAATGTTTCATTCTTGGAGCACACTGTTTCATGCTTCATACAGTGGCGGAACTACAATTCTAGAGGAACAGGGTGAAAGTCTGAGACCCTCTAATTGGAGGCCCCCTTGTATGTCTTCACTTAATTTTTTAACCATAAAAAGGCATTAAAGTCAGTTTTAAAAATGATTCGAAAGTCCAAACCAACGTGGGGGCCAAGTGCATTGGAACCTGTCATAAAAGGTTCTTTTAGTTTTGTATTGTCGCTCTTCGGTCACTTTTTCTACATTAGAGCTTTTTATATCGGAACAATCGCTCTAATCTGATTTATAGCGGTGAGCGCGCTCCTTCAGTCTAACAAACTTAAAAAAGAATTGCAACAAATGATTCAGGTCAAAATAACGGTGCACTAACTTCAACAGATAAATATACTTAAAGCTTAAGTTTTTTCGGAGGCCCCCACAAGACTACAGGCCCAAGGAGGCCCGCACTCTCCGCACCGTCGTTGTTAAGCCAATGACTTCTTTTTGCACGTTTACTTTCTCCAATCTTAAGCAGCCGAGAAATTTTAAATGTGGCGTCTAGATTACGATAGTTGCGTCTCTCTGGAGCTGCAATTGTTGTGCTTACCTAATATAACTAACTTCTTTATCGCGACGCTCACTTGGTAAGTCTCGTAATAGGGTTATACTTAAAACAGTGTCTGAGATACGTCAACATAAAACATGTATGAAAGTGGCGCTTCGAAAAGAAAAGAAAAAAATTTTGATGTTGAAAAATTTTCCAAATGTCTAAACACTTGGTTAACTAGTTCCACTGCTGAGTCGCAAAGTCGGATTTTGAGGGATAATAATGATACATTAAATACAAAGTAACTCAAATTAGTTTATTAGCTCATAAGTTCAAGCAAAACAATTATATTATTTAATTTTATAAAATTAATTTTTAAAATTGGAGGTTCTTAATTCCAGACGAAAAATACAGATTTTATATAAAAATAATACTTAAGTACCTTCCACATACTCGGTTGGTTGGATTTAACGTCGCACTAGCACTACACTATGAGCAATTCGCGACGGTCTGGGACTTACCTAAAAATGGTCCAGAGACATGCCCTCACGATTTCGATACTTCATGGAGGGGATAAATCCCCCACTTTGGTGACCCCAGATCTATGATTTGGATGGGAACAGCCTCACGCTGGGTAATTTGAGTCAAGCCCTTATTTCTGTTTTTTGCCATGCCCTTAAAATCATTATAATAGAAGTACAAATCAAGTGACTATCATCAACACTTCGCTTTTCATATCCCTGCCGGCCTTTCTCAATCAAAATTATTTTTTCAAATAAACTGTTTTGAATAGTAGAATTATTTGCTATTGTTTTAGAATATAATGTAGGAAGTTAAGGTATTACACTAAGTTTTCATTTATCTACCGGAATAAAACAGTAGCAAAACAATTCTATTGTTTAATATTTTAAAATTTATTTTTTTAATTAGATGTTCTTAATTTCTGGAGAAAATTAGACACACTATTTAAAAACTAGTTGAACCCGGCCACGCATTGTTGTGATTTTAGTAGGCTTTACCCGCTTCCCTATTCGCTAGTCATTATATCTAAATGATCTTGAAATTGCATGTCAGCTATCAATATTAAAACCACACAAACATAAACACACACAAAATCCTTTGAAATCAACCAAAACTTCGATTTGGGTTCCCGCTGCCCTTAGAAGAGCCTTTCATGCCCGAAAAGTGTCCCTACAGCTTTTTTCCCCTATAAAATTACAGATTTTATACGAAAATAAAAACAAAGCTTATTTTTGTCTTATAAGTACAGATATAAAATTTTCTACGAAACAAAATTTAATTTAGTACGACAGGACTTCTTTCTTTAAATCTATTTTTCCATACAAAAGCATACAGCAACTGTTTTGTTCCTTAGCAACGGTTATTATATTCGTTTCTTAAAATTTCTTCAGTACATCATTACTATAAAACCCTGGCTACTTTGAAACTTTCGTTGTCATTGTGGCGATACGTTAAAAAGGATGTCGCTATTGCATAAGTAAAGAACTTGGGTGGATGGATGGATAGTTGGGTTTTACGTCGCACTAGTGCTGCGCAGATGTGCAATTGGCGACGGTCTAGGACTCACCCCTAGAGTTGGTCCGGAGAAATGCCATCGCAATTTTTATCCTCTACAGAAGGGATGGCTCTCCCGCTTCGGTGACCCCCAGAGGTATATTTTTTGATGGGAACATGCAGGACATTGCGGCCACGACAGATTTTACGTGCACCAGACACCATTAGTGTACACGACGGTCTTTGGCTGGCTCGAGTACCGAAACCGCAATCTTCCAATAACGAGGTCAGCGCTCGACCGGGCTACCGCGGCGCCCAGTAAAGATCTTGGCGAGAGTTACTTAGTTCATTATATCTGTACGAAGTCTATTTTACAGTTTGTATCAACTAAATCACAGTTAAAGAAAACACATTTTTTTTCCAATACGCTTGGTATTTTATTAGCATTGCGTCCTATTTTAATAATTATTTAGGTATTACAGTAGGATTTAGATTATTATGGTTTCAAGTTTCAACAGTGTGGTTTGGTTGTCTAAAACTAAAAGCATTCCAGAATCTCATTTTTAAATAATGAACCACTCATAATTAATTGGTATACTTATTCTTCCAGCATGGAGCTAGTTTAAATATGGTAGTACATAAAATACACATAAATATTTATTGTGAAAATAAGTAAATTACATCAGAAAAAAAACTTACTTTTTATTCAACTATTTCCCAAATGGCAAGAAAGCTAAATGAGCTTTTTAGACATGTAAGCCTAATTTTCAAATGTTACGTATTTTAATATCCTATTTCCTCTGAATTCCTCAGAAAGGGGCCGCTTTTCGATTTCTAGCCGAGGGCCCCCAAAGGAGTCAGTCCGGGCCTGAAAATGGTCAATCAAATTAATTAATAAATTTTATTGAGATCCCTATATGAGTTATGCATACAGCGAATTTTAAGGAAATTTGTTCTTAAATACATTTTTAAGATGATGTGATTTTAAAATGTTCAAGTGGGTTGCCACTTGACAAAAAAAAAAAAAAATGGATAGTTATTTCTAAAATAATTCTGTCCAATTTTAATTTGAGTTGATTTAGTGTTTCGAAAGATAATGCAATGAAAAATTTTCAAGTAGCTTTGTGATTTCAAGTAGTTACCATTTTGAAACAAGATAGCACATAAGAATTGTAATAAACTTGTTGAATCTCTGATCTCTATATTTATAGCAAATTTTAAACAAATCCAGCTTAATTGCAGTTTTAACAAGTTACTGCCACTTGGAAATAAAATGTTCACATGGCTGCAATTTTTAAACAAGATGATAGTATTAAGTTGATTAATTAAACTTAATTGACACCTTTATATAAGCAATGTTTCTACCAAATTTTAAACAAATCCATTCTTTTAAAAATGTTTTTCAATGATGGGAGTTCAAAATTTTTAAGTGGCATCCCTTTAGAAACAAAATGGCGGAGGTACTTGGTTAATGAATTCTTATAAGATTTTTTTAACAGAACTGTGCTGTTCAACTTTGGTTTAAATCTGTTCAGTATTCAGAAGTAATTGTGATGACAAATTTTCCTATTTTACATTTAACTTATCTGTGTTACACTGGCAATATCCTTGTATGCATTTTAAAATATTATGTTATCTTTTCTAGTTTGGCTGATCGCAGTTTTAATGATTTGACTCAATACCCTGTGTTTCCTTGGGTATTGTCTGATTATGTTTCTGAATCTCTTGGTAATCATTCTTATGTATTATTATATCTGTTAATGTTTAAAACATTTTTTTTTTTTTTTTTTTAACTATTTAGGCATACTGTTTGTATAAATAAATAAATAACTTAAATGATTTTTAAAAGAATAGTTAAAAAATTTTAATATTATACTATTCAAAATTTGTAACCCAGAAATAATTCTTAAATTACCCCTGTAACTTAAATTTTACTGTAAATCACTTTATAAAAAGAGCGATTTTAAAAAGGGACTACTTTTAAAGTAATTTTGCTAGCTTTTAGTGTAATTTATTATTGTTCGTGGCTTAATAGGTGCATAAAAATCAAAAGTCTCGGTAAATCAGTCTTTATTGGCCCTGGTTGTCAATTATTAACTAGTTAGTGAATAAACAGCAGTAATTGGTAAAAGGAAAGTGCTGGCGATCTAAAACATAGCGACAAAACTTAAAAAAAAAAAAAAAACAGTTATTAGCTGAAGAGTTGCTTTTTCAACACTGACATATCCCTCTGAAATTTCCTTAGAATTCAGCCCTGACTCCAAACACAAAAGCATCATAAATACAGACTTCTTAGTTTTTAAATTGTGAGACTAGCCATGATGTAACAATAAAACACTTAATAAAAGATCTTTAAATCGTCAGAAGTCTGCTCATCAATAAGGCTACATAAAGGAAATGTTAATAGATAATGCATATTGTATTAAAATTAAATTGAAAATTTTATTTTATGTTAAAATATGATTTGTGAAAGTGACAAATATTCATACCTTTATCATATAGTAGTGTAATCTTTCAATCAGATTTTTACTCTATTCTAAAAACAAAATTAAAATTGTATTTTATTTCACAGGAAAATGTATTCATTATTAAAACTATACATAAGTTACATTTATCGTTTCTCCCCTCATGTAATCATATGGGATTTTCATTGCTTCATAAAGAAGGAATAGTACAATATATTAAAATCACACAATCAACTGATTGGGAAGAAAATCTTATTTATTTAAATTTATTTTTCCGACTGAGTGAAAATAATGCCTGGACCGGGAGTCGAACCCCAGATCATTGACTTACAAGGTCAAGGCTCTACCAATTGAGCTATCCAGGCCGACAACTGGTGGACAACCATGCGGCTTATTTCTGTCGAGCTATCTACATGATAGACCAGATGTTTCTGCCTAAAGGTTGTCTCAGTGAGTAATTTCCACTGGTTGTCGGCCTGGATAGCTCAATTGGTAGAGCCTTGACCTTGTAAGTCAATGATCTGGGGTTCGACTCCCGGTCCAGGCATTATTTTCACTCAGTCGGAAAAATAAATTTCAATAAATAAGAAGGGATAGTAGTCAGATTCCTTCTTTCCTCCTTCTCGTGTTATCCAGTGGGATTTTTGTTGTTTGGTATTTATAAGGATATTTCTTTCAAAAATGAAGTTTTTTGAATTCTGGGTTTTTGAATTTCACTCTTTAAACATGTCGTCGTTTATCTTAGGAAGCAATTCTTTCTAAAAATCAAGTTTAAATATATATATATATTTTTTTTATGAGATTGAAAATTAGAGCTTTCAGTGTTCTTAATGAAATAAAATATTTGAATTTATTAAGAAAAATTGTTCTCTAAGATAAAATAACATGTTCAGAAAGCAGAGTTAAAAAAAAAAAAAAAAAAAAAAAAAACTAGTATAATGTGGCCACCACATGACTTTCTTCTATGTAATTTTACACAAAATTTATTCAATGCAAATTGTTTATTAAATTATCAAATTATTTTCCATTATAAATGCAGACGATTTTTATCTGACAGAATTATATTATCACTAAAACTGAAAGATGTCAATTTTTTGCAAATCAGAAAAATAAGATTATTTTCCAAGTTCTTTTCATTAAAAGACAAGAAAAAAATCGATAACTTTGTTTTAAATTATCACAGATCTATAGTTTAACCATTCATTTCAAAGATATTGATGAGATCTTTCAAAAGATACCATATTGAAAATTTACTCCCCCAGGAGTTGAAGCGATGCTCCCACATGCAAAAATTTTTTTCTTAGTTAACTACTACTACTATCAATAATTCATATGAATTTTACAATCACACAATTAAAATAACTCTCATTAAGTACATTTATACGAAATTTTGTCCTATACTGCCATGTTAAAAATTTAGAAAAAAAAAAAAAATCAATAACAGCGCCACCTGTTGAGCAATTGTTCCACAAATTTAATCAGCACCAGTTTATGTCAAGGTCCAACTAAATACCAAGTTTGGTTAAATTTCATTCATTGTTTCAAGAGATACAGCGTCCATAAAATTTGTGATACACACAAATATTTTCTAAAAAGAGTCAAATCGTGTTCAGGACATCCCAAAATGTGTAAATCCCTCGAAAACTGGAGTTCGAAAATTTTCACGAATCCAATACTTTATATATACATATAGAAGAAAGTAAAAAAAAAAAAACTTCATTTTGGAACAAGATATCCATATAATATGAATCATCAAAAATCCCATTGTGGATTACATGGGAAGTGAGAAGAAACGCATTTGATTACCATCCCATCTAAAATTTTTGAAAAGATAAAATTTTACAGATTTTGTTTCTTGCATTCCACTCTTTTTGAACATGTTGCATTTTATCTTACTAAGAATGTTTTAAATTTTTTATTTCAATAAATGAATTCACAACTCTAATTTTCGGTCTTGAGAAGAAATATTTAAATTTACTTTAATTATTTGTTTATTTATTTTTAAGTACATCAATTAAATATATTTATATATATATATATATATATTCAAAGAATGGAATAATAATAAAAAACAACAACATAGAATTACAGAAAAACAGTAAATCTGACTGTTGAATCAGTATTATTGTAGAAATAAATTTATCCAATTGTAAGAGATGTACTTTATTTTAGCTTGTTTTTACATGTTTTTTTTTTTTTTTTCCAATTTCCCCATATTATATTCAAATATAGAAATTTTTAATCATATAAAGTTTTTTGTATTTCCGGCTAAATTTTAGACTTTGTGTGTTTTAAAACATTCAAAATATACAACCTTTTTAATTTCTTTATGTCATACTGTCGACTAGTTTCGCTTGTGGCGCCCCAGCTTGGTCTCTGACGACACGGTGCTTGAAGTTTGTCGAAACTGTTTTTCCACGCCTCCCTCTTCTCTTTTAAAGACTCGCCGCCATTGCCGGTCAAGTAGAGCTCCATCGTTGCCATTGCAATTGTTAAAACTTGATAAAATTTCGACGGATTGTCTAATAGCGGCATAACCAAGGTTATGATAATTGGCCAATTTCTTTACTTGCTCGAATTTAATATTAATATTATCGTTTTTGTTTACCTGAGTTAATGCAGTAGTTATTTTTCCGGTGGCTATATTGTGGCTATGTTCCCTAATACGCGTTTTAATTTTTCTTTTTGTTTTTCCTATGTAACACATTTCTCTCTACCTTGACTATTAGTATATGGTATTTTATATATGCCTGCGATTTCTAAAGAGTTTATTTTGTCTTTATCGCTCCTAATCAGCTGAAAAATATTGGGGTTTGGTTTCATGGGTATGTTTACATTGTGTTTAGCTGCAATTTTTTTAATTACATTGTAATCAGCTGAAATAAAAAAGTTGCAGCTAAACACAATGTAAACATACCCATCAAACCAAACCCCAATATTTTTCAGCAGATTAGGAGTGATAAAGACAAAATAAACTCTTTAGAAATCGCAGGCATATATAAAATACCATATACTAATAGTCAAGGTAGAGAGAAATGTGTTACATAGGAAAAACAAAAAGAAAAATTAAAACGCGTATTAGGGAACATAGCCACAATATAGCCACCAGAAAAATAACTACTGCATTAACTCAGGTAAACAAAAACGATAATATTAATATTAAATTCGAGCAAGTAAAGAAATTGACCAATTATCATAACCTTGGTTATGCTGCTATTAGAGAATCCGTCGAAATTTTATCAAGTTTTAACAATTGCAATGGCAACGATGGAGCTCTACTTGACTGGCAATGGCGCTGAGTCTTTAAAAGAGAAGAGGGAGGCGTGGAACAACAGTTTCGACAAACTTCAAGCACCGTGTCGTCGGAGACCAAGCTAGGGCACCCCAAGTGAAACTAGTCGACAGTATGATATGAAAAAATTAAAAAGGTTGTATATTTTGAATGTTTTAATGGATGTTAACTTCATGGTTTAATAGTTCATAAATAATTTGTATGTTTTGTTTGCTTCCCTTCTTTCTCTCTACCTTTTTTTTTTTTTTTTGAGAATTGGAGAAAAGAGTTATTATTTATGAAATATTATTTAAAAATGTTTTATGTATACTACAAATTGTCTTTTTTTTTTTTTTCTTTTTTTAATATTGCAATATAAATTTTAAGGCAGTATTTTTTAATATTTAAATTCTTATTACTTATAGATTTAAATGATCTGTCTGTTTATCGTGATCTGGAAAAACCTGTAGGAGCCCTGAATGAAGAAAGATTAGCAAGACTGAAAGTACTTTTAATTATATTTCAAAATTTTATTCACGAATAAATAATACATTTCTTTCTTAGTATCTAAATAGCTTTGATAATAATTTATTTTACAGGAACGCTATGATGAAATGAGTGAACCAAAGTTTTTATATGGATCTCATTATTCAACTCCTGGGTTTGTGCTTTATTATCTTGTTAGAGAAAGTAAGTTATACAGATATAACCACTTTTCTGCCGTATATTTATATTTTCTTTTATGTGCATATTTTTCTCCTTTTACAAACATGTATTCATGCTTAACAATTGCTAATCTTCAGTCAATCCATCTGTCTGTGCTTCTACTTCTGTATATTTAGAATGCTCTGAAAATGATTTGTTATTCAGGTTCACTATAGCATGTTTTCTGTTAAAATTGGTATAAGTAACATTTCTGTTTTATGTACAGAGACTCACAAAGGAATTCAGATATATTATAGTTTATGAGAGTTTTTTTAAGCATATTTAACTAATATCTTATACAAAATATAGCAGAATTAACCTATATTATTCAGATACACAAAATCACATTTCCTTTAGAATATGGTGTGACTGGTTTATTAGAAAAACAAAAATTACTTAACTATATTATTTTAAACATATTTTAAAACATACAATGTTTAATTCTTCATGTTGAGTGCTGGACTAGTTTTGCATGGGGCTCCCCAGCTTTTTTACCAGCAAAACGGTGCTTGAAATTCGACGAAACTGACGTTCCCTCTTGGTTTCACTACCTTTAAAAACTCAGCATCACTGACGATCAAGTAATGCCCCATTGTTGCCATTACAATTATTATGATGAGATAAAATATCTATAGACTCCCTGATCGTGGCGTAATTGTGGTTTTGATAATTTGCTATTTTTCTTACATGTTCAAGGCACTCAACATGAAGCATTAAAGGTTGTATGTTTTAAATTATGTTTATAGTTATACTTCATGGTTTAGCTTTTTACAAAGTATATTATTTCAACTAAGTCCTTGTTTCATTCTACTATTAATCATCATTTTTAAATTCTTTTCATTTCTGAATTAAGAATTCCATTATACCCTGTGTGTATATGATACATATAGAATATTTATTTATTTTGTTATCCTAAGAATAAGAAATTAAGTACAGTTACAAAGAAAAACCAGTCAAATGGAAACAAAATAGTTAATTGTTTTGAGCACATGAGTGAAAAATTTCTTTTAAGCCAAGAGTAGAACAAGATCAATGCAAAAAAAAAAAAAAAAAAAATAAATAAAGATAAGAAACCAAATGATAGATAAACAACAATTAATTCAATTAATTCAATATGGTATTGAAAATGAAAAAGTTAGTCACATTTTCATTAATTAAATCTATTAGAATGTGAAGCATTTTAATTAGTTAAATTCAACTATAACTTAACTTTTTTTTATTGGTTACCCAGCATACTGTAGTTACATGGAAATTAAAGTATCTCGGAAAACTATTTACTTCATTTTTACATATTTGAAGTGTGAAAAATTCGAAATAAAAAAATTTATTTGGTATTCATCTGTAAGATGTCAGTTTGTTAGTGTGTTTGTCAGTCGGTGTACACAATATGCATGATTTTAGAATAATAAAATATATCAATATTTGAGCTTATAAATATTTTATAAGCTCTATTCTATAATATTTTTAAAAAGTGTTATAATCTTACAATCATAGCTTTTCTAGTATGAAAATTTCTGATATAACTAAATAGTATAGTATTGAATTAATAAGCTTTTTAGTGTTAGCATTTCTTTGAAAAGCTTTATTTTATTTAACTGAAATCGCTTAAGATAATAATGAAACCTTGCCAAAGTTTTTTTTTTTTTTTCATATTCAAATAATTATTTTGTTATTGTTTTGCTATAAACTTATTGTATCATCTAAAAATTTTTGCAATAAATAACCTTGTAATTTTTTCTTTAAGAAAATTAACTTAGTGTATAATTTGTTTCTAATTTTACCTGAATTCCTCTACAGTGCCTCAATATATGTTATGTTTACAAAATGGAAGGTTTGATCATCCAGATAGAATGTTCAACAGGTAAGAATTATTATTATTATTATTTAGAATATATGTAACATGATATAAAATGATTAATATTTTAAATACAATTTAATGAAAGGAGAAAAATAATGAATTATAGTATAGTCCTGATTATCCAAGTTAATGTGGACCAAGACTAACTTGGATAACTGAAAAACTTGGTTAAAGCAGAAATTGTAAATCCTTTAGATTAAAACTTTTAAATATGTTGGGAATACTTTTAATTTCTCAACTCCTTCAGTAAGAGCTTTTAGTAATTTTTTTTTTTTTTTTTTGGTAATTTCTGTGCATGTTCTCCAAAACATCTTGATCTCTAAAGACTGAATGAATGATATGACATTGGGAGGGGGGGAAAGGGGGGAGGACCTTTAATATTGCCACTCATCAATTTTTCATCATTTTAATGAGAGGAAACACTGCTTATAATATTGCTTACCTTGGAAGATTTTGATTTCTTAAGAATGTCATCAAATTCAGAATTTTTTTAGACAGTTCTAAAAATGGAAAATGTAGAACAACAACAAAATCTTGAAATATTTTATAAATCGGCTAAAGTGAAAGTTTGGATAATCAGGGTTTTACTGTATAGAATTAGGATATATTCCCAATTCAATAATTTAATGTGAAATTATATCTTAACAAGGCCATAATATTGTAAATGTCATTAGTTTTATGAAGGTGATACTATAATGTTTATAAAATAAAATAAATATCACCAAATTAGTATTAAATTAGAGAAATGATAATGCCATGAGGATAAATTACAGAAAGATTTTTATTAATATCTGTAGATTTATTTTAAATGTAAAATATTAAGTTTTATAAAACATTCAGTCTAGTGAATACTGATTGACAAATCTATGAAATGCTAATGAAAATGGAGATCTGGAAGTCTATGAAAATTAATTATCTGTGAAAATTAATTTGTATTCACCTTTAGCAACAATTGAAAGAAACATTCATACAAAATAAAATACATTGTTGTAGCTGGTACTGCTCTTGAAGCTGGTAGATGAGAAGTGCTGGATTCAATCTCAGGTTGTGCTCATCAGTCTAGCTGTTCAGAGTTTTTCATGGTGTTCTCTGAAACTTGCATAAATATAAGCTAGGATCCTTTAGGAAGAACCCCCCCCCCCCCCTCGTGAAGAACATTCCATCCAGCCTAGGACCCTCTTGTAGTTGATCGTCTTAATCTGAAACACCAAACACACACCAAAAATGTTGTTGACAGAGCAAATTTTAGTTTTGTTTATCTTTGTTGAAAGAATAACAGCTTCTAACATCTAAAAAATCATAATACTGAATTTAAGCTTTCATCAGGATATTTGTCCCATTGATTTAACTAACAACGAAACATTCAAAAGGTGTCGTCTTCAAAAAATATTGAAAAAAAGTATGTGATTCTACTCATCATAAAACACCAGAAAGTGAAAAAATTATTGGCTGAAATGAATTACAGCAACCACAAAAAATTATCAAAATCAAGCATTTTTTGCGATTTAGCGCTGTTAGAGGTAAAGAGTAGAATCACATTTTTTTTTTTTTCAATATTTTTTGAAGACGACATCTTTTGAATGTTTCCTTGTAAGTGTCTACTGAATAAACGATGGTTACTGTTGTTTATCTATCATTTAATAATGCCTCATAGATTACAGACTATGCCATCAAATACATGTGTTAATGAAAAGTTAGACAGTTGTTTAAATTTAAAATATATATCTCACAGCATTTATTTAAATGTAATCATATAATTTATTTAACATTTAAAACATTGGGGAACAAACCCATATTCTGCAGCTATTATGTCATTTGTCTCATCTGGTTTCATTTTCTCGTTTCCCAATCGCAGAGGACGATTACTATCAATGGTTACTATTAACTTATGCCTGTAAAATCTTTTTTTATAAGGCATTGATGTTGCTCATTATATATTCTATTACATTAGGTTTTGCCAGTTTTTTTTATTTCATTAAAATTAGCATTAATTTAATCTTTTTGGTTAAATTTAAAGAGTGCTGTATTGGGATTTCTCAGTTTTCCATCCCTTTTGGGTTCTTTAATTGTATGGTTTATTTTTCTTTTGCTAAGTCCAAGAAAAAAAAAATTAAGTCAATATATACTTTTTAAATTATTATTATTGGTATATTCAATTTTATAAACACCTACTATTTCCAATTACTTTACTTTGATTTTCATTTGTATCAGTATTTGTCTTTTTAAAATAGAGATTATTGTAGTAATGTACCTTATATTTATGGATATACTTATAGTGTGTCTGACACCTGGAGAAATATTACTACTAATACATCTGATTTTAAAGAATTGATACCCCAATTTTATGATTTAGACAGTAAAGGATCTTTTCTTCTTAATTCAAAAGTAAGTAGACGTCTTTTTTTATTTATTTATTTATTTATTTATTTTTTGCCTTTATTTTATTATTAAAATTTTATTAAAATATCAAATTATTTGAATTAAGTTTTAATTTTGTCATCTATTGCATTCCACCTCCCCACCCCCCATTTTTTAAATTCCATTTTCCAGTCACATCTTTCTGTTTATTGTTTTGTTTGTAACTATTTGTACAGAAATATTGAAATAGAAAATAAATTTTTCTGCATTAATTTCTGATCGAAAAGCATTCTAAATAATTTTATGTTTTCTATTTTCTAATATGCAGTATACTATTGTTATGGAAAAAATTAAATGAAAATTTTGTGAAATATTTGAGAAATTTTTATTTCTTACTCTTTGGATATTTTTATTAGCTTATTCAGCATCTTCCTGTAATTCTAATTTACTATTGCTACTGTTGTTCCCAGGCGACACCATATTCACATCATTCAAAATTTGAGCAAAAAACAGAAAAATGAAAAGAAAAATAATTAAATTAATCCAAGTTTTATTTTATTTTCAAAAATAGCACATTTAATAATTAGCTAATAAACACTCTTGCAGAATCCAATTTCAAAACACAATAGAAAATAAACTTGTACAAGTCAAAAGATAGGCTGAAAGTTCAAATAAGATTTTTTTCAAAGAGGCAAATCATTTTTTGATAATTGTGAATTGAAAAATTATTTAGTCAAAGGCATTGATGACCTCCACACTGACATTTTTATTTGTTTATAGTAGCTGATAAGTGTGAATTTTTTTTTTTTTTTTTTTTTTTTTTTTCAGAGGTCTTCTAAATATGTATTTATGTTTTAAACACACATATATGAAGCTCTTTTTTAGGCAAGTCAATTTTAATTCTTCATTGTCCGTGACATAATTATGTATTTTTTAGAGTGATTTATATCTACATTTGCTTTTTTTTTTTTTTCACTAGAAGTACCCATCTTTCCTGTACTATGATATTTTTTAAAGCCAGAAAACCTTTACCAATACAGTAGACTCCCGATTATCGGCGGTCAGATTATCCGCGGTCCTCAAGGGCCTGAATTTAAAAGGGAATTTAAAAATACAGAACAAATTTATTACAAAAAAAGATCGAAGAGAGTAATGACCTTCAAGGCTTTTGGAGATATTGCACGATTCTTGGCAGCATTTATGGCATACACACTGCTTGAGATGCAGTTAAGCAGTCTACATTGGTAAGGTCTTGGAGAAAAGTTTTACCAAATGTGGAAATACTTCGGTAATGTTTATTGAGGAGGAAGAAATTTCTGCTCATGATTTGGCAAATTTAGCTAAATCTGTTACTGGAGGAGAAAAAGTCAGTGAAGGAAACATTGAAGAGTAGATTAATTGAGACGCCAATGATCCAGGTATTGAACACTTTACAGATGAACAAATTGTGGGCCAAGCATTAGACCCAGTTTCAGAAGATAGTGAAGAAGAAGAGGAAGAAGGAGATAAAACTCAGCAGAGGATGAACCACAATGCAGCCCTAGCACATGCAGATGGACTTATAAATAAAGGGCAAAACTAGGGAAAATTCATTATTGACCAGTGGCTGGTACTGTCAGTTTCATTAGTAGCCACTTTTTTAAGTTAATGGCCACTTTTCACATAATAGGACTATTTCTTTCAGACTGCAAAAAGCATTGTTACCATTTTGTGGTATAATCACCACAAGAAAAATAAGAAATACATATAATAATAAAATTAATACATGGACACTGAAATTGTAATTATGCTCTTTTTAAAAATCCTAAATTACACATCCTAAATTAAAATCTGCGTAGGGTTGTAATAATAACAGCAAAAGTTTTACCTTTCAGATAATTCAGTAGTACTTTTTTTTTTTCTTTTCAATTTATTTAAGTGAAATAAGCGGTTACCATTTATAGTTCACATTGATACTTTCTAGTAAATGAATCAGCTGATTCATCATCATCACATCCTTTTACATGGTCATGTGTAAATACAGTTAGCAGTTTTTATTTCTAAAGACACACTTTTTTAAATGATTTTATTTCAATAGAGTTAAAATATTTCCTCTTAAAAAGTATAGATATGGAAACTTAGCTGCTTCATTAAAAATAATTTACTTAGCTGCCAAATTTGTAGCTTTAAAAATAGGGAGATTTCTACTTTAAAATGGGAAGGAAAAAGGAAGTTTTCTACTCAAAAGAAAGATAAACAAAATTTTTTGAAAAATACACATTTAAGCCAAATCAAATTTTGATACACACATTTGTCAAATATCTTAAATGGGTCAAATATACACTAAATACTATGGAGATAATAGTGGAAAAAGATTGTGCTTTGCAGGACAATTGATCATTAACTGTTAGTTGAAATGGAGCGCACATGTGCTGGAAGGGGGGGGGGACATCTATATACTTCTTTATAGCTTCTAGAATCTAATCAAGAAAGTTTAAAATGAATATTTACATTTATGTTATGGATGGAGAAAGATTGTAAATCACAAGGCTTCAGTGGAGCATGTGATTTGCAATTGTTGGAGGAAGGGGGGGGGGATTACAAGAATTATGAGTAAGAGATATTAAACAATTCTACTTCTTTACAGATTCTAGAATCTAATAAAGCATATTTAAAATAGATATTTATATTTTTGCAGAAAATGGAGAATGAATAGAAATTATAAAGCTTTCTATAAGCTGTGTGATCACGGATCGTTAGGGGGAGGCAAAGGGGGATTCAAAAAATTACACGAGTGAGATATATATTAAACAATTCTACTTCTTTATAGGTTGTAGAATATAATAAAGCAAGTTTAAAATGAACATTGACATTTATGCCATGGATGGAAAAAGATTGGAAATCACAAGGCTTCGATTGCCTCTCGTTGCTCGATTTTTAGAATCTTTTAATGATCACAAAAAGTGGCGATCGATGCATAATTTTTAATCACCATCTTTTTTTATTTAGTCACCATGTGGTCGGTGGCGACCGTTAATTTTGCCCTTTACTTATAAAATATCTCGAGGAACAGGATGATGTATCACTTTGTATGACAAAATGCTGATAAAGAAACTGCAATCACAAATTAAGAAAAAGTGTTTTAGTACAAAAAAACAAAAATGCTTCACCTATTTTTTTGTTAAAAAATAGAGCAAAATGTAAGTAGAAATTTTTATTAATATGTTAAATTGTATGTGGGCCATGCTTAACTGTTAATTGAATAGTATTGCTCAAAAGGCTTTATGTGTTGATTTATATACCCCTTTTTGACCATTTTGTGGATTATCCGCTGATTCAATTATCCACGGTTGTCTATTCCCCGTTCACCGCGGATAATCGGGAGTTCACTGTATTTAGCTCTTCTGGAAAGTTTTATGACTTTTTTTGCAGTCGTATAAAGTTAAGTCAAGTTTCTTCAAATGTTGCTATAAAGTTTTCTTTTCACCAGCTTCTTTGCTCGTCTCAGCAGAGGAAAGGCAAAATTTAAAGCTTATTTTTTTGCAATTTAATATAATAAATTGTTAAGGATCGATCTAATCTACAAATTCTTCATCAAATCATGCTTATTTTCTCCCTTTTCTATGCATTGGATAAGTCTTACTTTTGAGTTATTGTCAAAACAGCTCATTTATATATTTTAGAATTTTTGCCAAAACTTCCATTTTTTAAATCCTAGAGGGCTCTGCCCCCTCCCCTCCATTTTCTCTGATCACCAATCCCCAAGAGAGGCTTCACCATCCCTCCCAACTCACTTCACTCATTAACCTTGCAGAACTCTACCTGCTTATTTTGCAGCTCCAAAAAAAAAAAAAAAAAGAAAAGTGGCATTAACTTATTTTTAGCATATACAGAAAAAATGCAATTTATTTATCTCAAAAACATTTTGAGTTGTAAAATTTTTAGTGAAAAATTTGATGTTTCGTAAATTTAAAAATACATGACCCACTAATCTGTATTTTGTTAAAAGTATTACACAGTTAGAAAGAGAATTAATCTTTCTGATAATACCTATAGTTAAGATATTAAACCATTCGTTTTTCATACAGGGCCATTCAGAAAAGATGAGCGAATGTGAGCCAAAAAAACAGAAATTTTAGAGGTTTTTTTTTTTTAATGTTATAAAATATTAAATATCCATACTTTTTGAAAAATAGTTACATTGTTGGAATGGTGAAGAAATTTACTTTCAAATGGGGCAGGTCTATTTCTTGTATTTTTGTTTGTTTGCACATAATTGGAATTTAAAAACAAAGCTTTTAAAGAAAGCTCAAAATAAGAGTTTCAGAAAATCTATGCACATGTTTCACAAAAATATTCATAATTCATGAAATTTTTTGCAATCAGATTTCAATCTTTTTTTAGTGTTTGTTCCTCTTATCGAGTTCTATGTTTAAAATAAGAATAATAATAATAACAATAATAATTGATTTATCTTGAAACTTTTTGAGTTATAAAATTTTTAGTAAAAGATTTGATTTTTCGTAAATTTTAAAAATATGAATTGCTTATCTCTATCTGTATTTTGTTATAAGTTTTATACAGTTGTAAAGAAGATTAAGTGGACTTTCTAAAAGCACCTTTCATTAAAATATTGAACAATTAGTCTTTTGTATAGTTTGATTCAAAAGAGTTAAGAAAGAGAAATTTTGGATATCTTTAAAGGAATTTTTAATGTAAAAAAATCCATATTGTTTAAAAACAATTACATTGTTAGAATCAGGATTAAACACTCTTTCCAATGGTGCCGAGATATTTTGCATATCTCAATCCGATAAGGAGGGATCGCTTTTAAAAAACGCACAAAATTTTCTACTTTCCTTTTTTCCTTTTACAGAATATTTTATTATGAAGGAACTGCGATTTTGGAAGAAACTTTTTGCAAGTTGGCAATTAGAGTACATTTATTAACACCACTTTCAATGAATTATTTTATTAATTAATGTGATAGAAATTTCTAATCAAGATAAAAATGTTCCTTGGATCATTCAGCAAACATCGGTACATTTTGTGGCACTGAGAGGACCCTCTTGTTCGTGAGGAGATGCGGCTGCAAAAAAAATTTTTAAAAATGGACAACAGCGGCAGTAACTTTTATTTAGTATATAGAGATACAGGAAAGAATGACAATGTGCAATCAAAAAGTTTGAAGAATGGGAGCTAAATAACCAATATTGAAATCATATGTGGAGTGCTTTTTCAGTTTTTACCCTCAAAACTCACTTGGTCACTCTTCTACTTCCCCATTCAGACAAAGAGGAAGAATGTTTTGCAGTCCTGCACGGGTTGCCAACAAAAAAATTTTAATTGACCCGAAAACCAACCTGAACCCGCAATAAAAAATTTTGACAACCCGAACCCAGCCATAGACCCAGTTTTTTTTTTTACCCGAAACCCGAATCTAAATGAAAATTAATAATTCATCTAAAAATCATACAAAACATATTTAAGTTCTGAAATAAAGTAAATTTTCATTGTCACACAGTTGGTAAATCATTTTAAAAAGAATTAAAAATGTAAATACTAATACACTAAGTTAAAAGTTTAAAACTATAAAAATATAGATTAATAATAATTTTTAACTATTTATGTGTGATGTGTATTTCAAATATACAAAATTCAGTTTCATGTTTAGCATTTTTGTTGTTTATTGTTTGATGTTTATCACACACACACACACAAAAATATAAAAATAATACAGTGCTACTAAATGTCCATTCTCATCTAAATCTACATACGTTTCAGTAACTTTTTAAAAACATCTGCAAGAGAAAAAATATCAATCATCAGTTTGAGTTCACAGTCTATTTCAAAGGATGTTAGTAATCAAAATAGATGAATCACACATCTGATTATTCTCGGAGAGGGAGCCTGCTTTTCACAGCTTCTGTTCTGAATAATAATAATAATAGTATTTGATGTTTTTTGTTAATTGTTTAAGTGGAATATGGATGTTTATTTTACTATAATAGTTTGGGTAAGTGTATATTCATTATGGGTATATATAGCAAAGAAATTTCTGCTTAATAAGGTAATTTTTTTTAAAAGATGTTCTCAAGTCGACCCAACGCGTTGAAAACTGAACCCGTCTGAACCTGACCTGCAGTAAAAAATATCCAGTCAACCCTACCTGCACAAAAAAATAAATCGGTCAACCTGAACCGAACCCGACCTGCAAGAGAAAAAATTGTTGTCAACTTGACCTGATGCAGGACTCTAGCAGTAGCTATAATAAGCCAAGTGTGATAAACAAAAATATCAAAGTGAGCCAAATGTAACATACTAAATAAATCTGATTGTTCCACCCATCACTCGACTGGTGAAAATCACCCCTCTCCCTCCAATTCAGTTATGCATTTGGATAGGAACTTTAGTAATGAATGCACACTCTAATAAGATATATGCTCTAAGGTTTTCTTTCACCTGTGTTCGGCACAGAGATGGGCAGCTGCAGTAATTACAAATTGGAAATAAAAGTTTTCCCAAAATAGCAGACTGCATTTCTGAGTAATAGAACAAATGTGATCCACTGAAGGTGTACAGATAGTATGAGAAAGAGGGGAAAAAATGGCTGATCATCCACACATTTAGAAAGGATGGGAAATTAAGGTTTATCAATTACTTTCCATTTAAGAGAGAAAAGGAATTTCTCAAAGTTTTCCAAATACTTCAGATTTTGGTTAGTTGACTGCTGCATAGCTGAGCTTTACTGTGCTTTGGGCATTTTTAAGAGACAACATTCTGTGTATTTTTATTTGAAATGCATATTCAAAGTTTTGTTTGATTGCAGTATTTTTGTAAAAGATGATTAAATAAATCATAATCATAGTAATGTAATTATTTGGAAAGATATTCCTTCAAAGAAAGGAAGGAATTTAAAATATGCCTGAAAATAATAACTTCCTTCCTCCTCTTGAGTCTAAAAATCAGTGAAAGAAAAGTTTTATTACCTGCTGTTATTTTGTTTAATTTTATGAGTTTCTATTTTTAATAAAA
The DNA here is from genome assembly GCA_963930645.1 of Salticus scenicus. NCBI lineage: Eukaryota > Metazoa > Arthropoda > Arachnida > Araneae > Salticidae > Salticus > Salticus scenicus. The sequence goes on from OZ005655.1 coordinate 278,221,179, forward strand.
TGTATGTAATTTTTAATGCAGTACATATTTTAATTATTTTTTAGAGCGTAATTAGAGTTTTACCTTGTAAATGAGATATTATTTTTAATGTATTTCATTAATTGGGATTTTTTATAAAATCATATTGTTTTATCTTCTCTTTAGAATTTAAGTTTTGGCGTACGAATGAATGGTTTAAAAGTTGGGGATGTAGAGCTTCCACCATGGGCTTCAGGTTAGCTTAGAATTCTTATTTCTATATTTTTTACATTGTTGTAGGTAATTATAGTTTTATAGAAATACTAGCAGGCTGTGCCTATTTCGCTAGTCATATTATATCTATATGATTATTATTATTATTATTTTTTTTTTTAATTGAATAATTGAAACAAATATATTTTGTTTGGTGATTGTTTTCAGCATATCTTTAATATCGGACCCTGTTGGTGACTTTAAATATTTTTTGCCATTTAAGTGATGAATTGAAATGGCTACTGCAGTTGTATAAGTAAAGATCTTGGCAAAAAATGACCAAGCTACTTTGATACCAAATTTCAAATTTAACCAAGGAGCTCCCACATTGAAGTTATGCCATATTTTTAGTAAATAAAAGTTATGGCCGAATGCCATGATATATAGCTGTTAATGAAATGTAATAACATTTAATTATTTGAGTTTCATTATGTTGATTAAAAACAAGTGTATTTCTAATAATAATTAATTTAAAAGTAGTATATATTTTGATTAAATTGAATTTCAATTTTGTGATGTTTTTAATAAGCAATTGCTATTTTATTTATTGCTATGTAATTTTATAGCGATGCTAGTAATTTTATAGCGATGCTAGTAATTTTAAATTTAATAGTAAATACTATTTTATTTATTTCTTCACTGTTAATTTATGTATTTTTTGTTAATGTTTTTCAACATGTATATTTTATTACTTTTGTTTTATGTTTGCTACATTATTTTCTAGAAATATAGGATTTTGCTTATAAAGTTTGATTTGCTTCCAAAATATATATTCATTTGTTTCTTATTGTGATTTTTTTTTCTTTTAGATACAACTGAATTTATAAAAATTCTTAGAATGGCTTTGGAATCTGAATATGTTTCTTGCAATTTACACCATTGGATTGACTTGATTTTTGGTTATAAACAAAGAGGTGAAGAAGCTATTGCAGCCGACAATGGTATAAATAAATTAATTTTAAATTAATAGTTTCCTTGTTTTTTTATTGGCTGAAAAAAAAAAAAAAAAAAAAGCTAAATAAAATTTTCTTTATTTAAAACTTCATAAAATTTTTATAATTCTTTTATCAAGTATTTTTTTTTTTTTTTTTTTTTTTTTTTAGATTTAATATATGTATATGTGTGTGTACTTAAAATTGAATATAAAAGGTGTTTTTCGTGTTCATTTTGAAAGGTAAAAAAATTTTATTCTTCTCTTCAATGTTTACTTTTATTATGAGTCATTATCTAATCATTTCTGTAGATCAGTTTACTAATGTTAGAGTTCCAGTGTATTAATTTAATCACATTAAAATCAAATTTATTTCTTTTATCAAAAATAGTTGTAATCATTTCATTATCTACAATACTTATATCCAAGTCCAAGAAACTTGCTTTTAAAGGATTAAAATTGGTACTAATTAGTTTTAAATAAGAAGGATAAAAATTTGTTTTAATTTTGGTGTCATTATTATTAGTAGTAAATGCGATCAGATCATCAATGTATCTGTAAATTATAACACCCTCATTAGGTTTCCAATTACTTTCATAAGTATGCAAATTCATATTTGCTAAACTGTTACTAGATTCTGATCCCTGAGGAATGCCATTTTTTTTTTTTTTTTTTTAACATAAAATTTTCCTGAACAATTTATATAATTCTTGTTTAAAACCATACTGTATATTTTTTTTTATATTTATTATAATCTATAATATCTTTTATATTACTTTCAGCATAAAAAATATCCATAGAATTGATCAAATCAGTTATTTTATTATTGTTAAATAGATCTTCAAAATTCCCTGTGTAAACATTACTAACCTTCTTACCTTTCATAAAATTAATCAAGTCATAACTTTTTAAGAATCATAGAATTTTTAGTTTGATCTAGTGCATTTTGAATAATTAGTTGTAATTTTTTATTTACTGTAACATTATGAGTTTTATATGCAGAAGTTATAGTTCTAAATTTTATTGGATCTTTATGAAATTTAGGGATAAGAAAAATAAAAGGGAAATTAACATTAGTAAGTTTAATTTCAAGTAGTAGATTTTTAGCTTTAATTCTATTTACTAATTCTTTTTCTTTTATTTTAGTCTCTTCAAATAATATATTGTTTGTCATAATTTGATCTACTATTTCTAAATAATATTTTTTACATATAATAGCAAAATTGTTGGCAGCTTTATCTACATATGTGATAATAAAATTTTCTTGATGTTTTTTTTTAATATCTTTTTTATATCTGTTAATATAACCTTTCAGAACATCAAATTTAAATTTATCAATATCATTTTTAACATAGATAACCCTAGAGAATATATATATATATATATATGTGTGTATGTATAAAATTATTAAATTTTAATTCCTCTGACAAAATTTTATCTGTTTGTTCCAAATCCCTCTTTTCTCTGAACAGAAGGAATAAAATAATATATATATATATATTCTTTTCTTAATATTTCTGCATTTATTACTTTTTTCTGATAGCCCTCTTTGATATCATCCCTCTTTATACAAAATAAAAATATTTTATTAGTTTTTGCTTAAATTTTGCCTCATTTTTGCTTCTCTGTTTTAATATTCCCATAAAAAAAAATTAAAAAAAATCTCTTAAGATAAACTATGATTTACTCTTTATTTACATAAAATTTGTGTACATAATAAATACTATTTTATTATTTATTATTTTAGTATTTTATCATCTGACTTATGAAGGTGCTGTTGATTTAGACAGGTAATTAATTTTCTCTTCGTTTGGTTTCTCTCTTTTCTCCCCCTTCTTGCCTTTCATGACTTTTAACTTTTCATTTGTTTTTTTAATCTCTTTCTCTCTTTCTTCAGTTTTCTTTTTTTTATTTCTAAGTTTATAAAAAATTTCTCTTAATTTTATTGGTTTTACATTTAGTTATTTACATTTTTGGGAGTTATTATTATTATTAATTTTAAACCAGATCTATAAAAGGAAGTTAAAGATTTTTTCATTTCTAACACTAAAAGATCTCATGATTTGTTAATCCTCCCATTTAAGATTATTCTTTTGATTTCTATCTTGAGTATGCTGTTTTTCTTACTTGTAATTTTTTTTTTTTCTATCTTGGATTTGTGTGTGTGAAGATGGGAGAATAAAGAGAATATGCGAATGAATTATATTTATTTCTATTCTAAGGATTTCTTTTCATTGCCAACTAAAGTATTCTAATATAGGGTAGGTGCTCCAGTGATTGGCATGCTCCAGTAATTGACATCTGTCCCGAAATAATTAATAAATAAGAAAAATAATAAAATAATATATTTTACATTTTAGAATTTTAACATTTTATGTCAAACACTGGAGCATAGGTTGCTAATAACTGGTAAAATGAATAACTAGCAGTGTCAAACACTGGAACATAGGGGGCCAATTACTGATAAAATGAAAAACTGGCAGTGTCAATTACTGGAACATTGAGTGGGTGTCAAATAAAAATTCATTAAAAAAATAATTGTTATCAAATGTATATATTTTAATATATATGTGATTCTGAATGTCTTTCATGCCATATGTACTAACTTAAGATTTCTAAAAATATTTTCTGATGACTAGAACATTAAAATCATCAGAGATTGCTCTAAAAGTGTCAATCACTGGTACACTTACCCTAATTTAATCATAATTATTTATTATGTCTGTATTCTACAATGTTATTTTGAAAAGCATTAAAGAATAAATTAATTATTAATCTTCATTTGCTGGATATCTACCCAGAGTTAGAAATAAGAAATTGCCGCCACTCTTCATCAATTAGTGAGTCGCATTTGATCAGTTATGACAAAATTAAATAAAGAAGAAAAACGAAGTTTACTAATTACATAATGAAACATAAAAAACCTAACTTTACTTCGTTGGTCGTTCTAAGATCTTTCGGTACCGGGCACCCGGTCCTCTTCAGAAAACGTTCGCACTGTGATGGAACTAGGCTTCTGGCTGCATCCTTGTTGATTCTTCAACAGGTGGTTCCAAGCTCTATTTGGGGCCACTGCGCCGCTATCGTTGCATGTTTCTTCATTGGTGGAGATCTCAATTGACTCGCGATACATGGCGTATTGGTAGTTATTGTAATCGGACAATTTAATTGTATTATCGAAGTCTATTTTAATATCGTTTTCGTTATACGTTTTAGCTAATGCTGTGTTAAGTTTTCCGGTTTTAATGTCATGTTTGTGTTCTTGGACTCTGGTTTTGATTTTTCTTTTGAAGACGCCAATGTATGAACCGGTTTTGTTGTTTTGATCTGTGTACGGAATTTTATATATACCTGCGGTTTCAAGAGGGGGGATGGGGTCTTTGTCACTACGGATTAGCTGAAAAATATTTTTGTTCGGTTTGATAGGGATGTTTATGCCATATTTACTAGCTGTATTTTTAATTTTATTTGCGGCACCGCGATCATATGGGATAGATGAAGTGAATTTAATGGGTTGTTTTTGGTAATTCGGTATATTGTCCCCCCCCCCCCCCTTTTTTTTTTTTTTGTGTTGAGTAAAGTAATCATTTAACGTTATTTCTATTAAAGTAAGTGATTAATTTTGTTGTACTTTTATTTACTTAAAGAACTGCTTAACCTTGTACATTTTAACAATGCTTAACCAAACCTTTAACGAATTGAAATATGTCAATAAAAAACTCGCTAAAACTGAACAAAAAATCAACTTCTTAGAAAACTGTAAATATTTTAAACTCACCCCAACATTCATCCGAGTCGGCAATAAATTTTTGGTAGATAATTTTAGGGATGAAGTCCGCGAATTAGAACAGAAAGTCTTAAATAAACTAATTAGGAAAAGAAAAGCAGAATTTTATCAAACCAAAGAAATATGGAACGAAACAGCAGATAAACTTGAAAAGTCAACAGATTCAAAACTATGGACTACCTACAAAGAAAAAATCAACCAATACTACGAAACTGAGAAAAACGTGATCACTAATAAACACAACAAAAGACTTAAATTTTGGCTCAGAAAAAGAAATTATGAACCAATCACAAAAAACGAAATACCTTATATTAACTTATCCGACGCCAAACTTAACAACCATCAACACGAACTCCTAAACTTAGGACATAAATATATATTAGATCAACCCGTTAATGTCAAACACAGCATTGCTAAAATAGAGTCCGTATTAAATAAAATTCCGGAAAATAACCAAAATAAAATCCGCAATGTCGCCATAACAGAAATTGAAAAATCTACTAAAAATAAAAATATCAATAAAGCAGATCTGGCTGAATTAAAAAAACTGAAAAAGAACAATGAAATCACATGCACACTAACAGACAAAACCAGAAAAATAGCTATCCTTAATCGTAACGAATATGTGTCTAAAATGGAAGAAACCATAAAAGAAATAAGAGTTAATACCATCGACAAAGACCCAAATAATAAACTAATCGATAAAACTCGCAAAATCATTAAAGAAGGAAAATGGCCCGATAACATCCCCCCTAAAATACTAAACCATGCACCCAATACCCCGCAAATTTTCGGCAGATACAAAGATCACAAAACTCCCCCTAAACTCAGACCAATAGTAAATAAAAACGAGGCCCCAACCTATACTTTAGAAAAATACATGGCTAACATTTATCAAAAAATCATTCCCCCCTCACCTCACAGTTTAGAATCAACTGAAGATTTCATCGAAAAACTAAGGGAAATTGTAAACAACGAAAATTATCACCTCTTAAGTTTTGATGTCATAAACCTTTATCCCTCCATAGATATTAATGAAGCTTGTGAAATAGTTAAAGAAGCCATTAACGAAAATTACACCGATCCCGAAATAGCCCGAACTCTAAATTCTACTACTAATTTTTTACTCAGGGAAAACTACTTCACATTCAACAATAAGTTTTATCAACAAATTAAAGGCGTGCCCATGGGGTCTCCCATATCAGGCTTCATAGCAGAATTTAAATTAAGAAAACTGGAAAATCAAATAATAGAAAACTTAAAAAATGAAATATTGTATTGGTATCGTTACGTCGACAACGTTTTTGCTATAGTTGAGAAAAAAGCCGACATTGATAAAATCCTTAACGCTATTAATAACTACGATAAAAACATCCAATTCACCTACGAAGAAGAGAAAGAATCAAAACTAAATTTCCTCGATGTTACAATAACCCGGAATAAAAATAATTTCAAAACCACCGTCTACAGAAAACCCACCAATAGCAATGAAATTATCCACTTCAAAAGTAAAACACCTTTCAGATACAAAACAAACGCTATCCAATCTCATATTAATCGCGCTATTCTAATTTGCAACGAACCTGACGACCTAGAAGAAGAACTTAACTTTATTAAATCTCTAACAAAAAATGCATGATACCCAAATAAAATCGTAAACAAATTAATTAAAAATAGACTTAAAAAACTTGACCATATACCGAATTACCAAAAACAACCCATTAAATTCACGTCATCTATCCCATATGATCGTGGTGCCGCAAATAAAATTAAAAATACAGCTAGTAAATATGGCATAAACATCTCTATCAAACCGAACAAAAATATTTTTCAGCTAATCCGTAGTGACAAAGACCCCATCCCCCCTCTTGAAACCGCAGGTATATATAAAATTCCGTACACAGATCAAAACAACAAAACCGGTTCATACATTGGCGTCTTCAAAAGAAAAATCAAAACCAGAGTCCAAGAACACAAACATGACATTAAAACCGGAAAACTTAACACAGCATTAGCTAAAACGTATAACGAAAACGATATTAAAATAGACTTCGATAATACAATTAAATTGTCCGATTACAATAACTACCAATACGCCATGTATCGCGAGTCAATTGAGATCTCCACCAATGAAGAAACATGCAACGATAGCGGCGCAGTGGCCCCAAATAGAGCTTGGAACCACCTGTTGAAGAATCAACAAGGATGCAGCCAGAAGCCTAGTTCCATCACAGTGCGAACGTTTTCTGAAGAGGACCGGGTGCCCGGTACCGAAAGATCTTAGAACGACCAACAAAGTAAAGTTAGGTTTTTTATGTTTCATTATGCAGTTATGACAAATTTTTCATTTTGATGCATAGAATTCTCCCCCCCCCCCCCCCCCCATCCCAGAGGCAGGATTTGATACCTAAAATTATCTATCATTATGAAAAAAATATATATAATTATTACCTGGTATATTTTATATTCTTTATTAACAGTTAACTGTCCCAGCCGTGTATATACATTTTTTCAAAGTACAGTACTTTGTTATGTACTGCTACCAATGAAACTACTAACTTGGCTTGGAAATGCAATAAAATAGTATTGATAGTGATCTTGATAGTGTTTTCGAAGGGTTTACTCATTTCAGAGTAGAGAGAGAATGATGGCACTGGGAAGCGAATCTCATAAGTTTTCCTTGGCAGGTAAGGGGTTAAAATGAAGTTTTATTTTTTTCTCAACAAATCTAGAGATATAAATTCAGGGTTGGGGACAAAATATCGACGACGTAAATGAATACAAAGCAAAAGTGAGTTGGTAATTATTAATAATGTTGAATAAAATTTCATGACAACGCATACCTTAGTCAGAGCACTGACATTCTGACAAACCTGCAACAAAAATTTCTATAAATTTTACTTAAAATAGTTTAAAGACTATATTTATTAACTTTTGTCAAGATTAGTCATAATGAATTCAATCGTGCTTATCAATTTTAAAATTTTTAATTCAAGTTTGTGAATAGTGTTCAGCTTTAATGTCAGCAGTGATGTACACGATTTTTAAAATGTATTTTGAATAATGAAAAGCCAGAATAAAATAATTTAAAAATAAACATAGATAAAATAATGAAATTCAACTCTATGATTTAATTAATTATTTTAATTGATATTTATAAGGCCATGTGGCCCCCGCCAGAGATCATGCGTGACACAAAATCAAATTTTTAAATAGATCATACTATTTTTTTTATGCGATATTATGTCCGGATCCCATAGATTCATTAAGGTCACATACTTATCTTGATAAATCTAAAGATTCTCAAAGCAGTATAAAGAATTTATTGTGTGCATGTAACAGAAATTACTCTATCTGGCTAACAAAGCTTAGTGAAAAAATATAACATTCAAAACTGTACATGAATATTAGAAAATCCTACCTGTGTTATCAAGTACATATCTGAATGTGAGAGAAAGAGTTTTGTGAATTTAGTAAAATGTGGTGTCAAAAATTCTCTGTAGAAATACTGAACAATCTTTTAATAATTCAGTATTAATAAATTTTAATTAAAAATTTATATATATGAAATGCAATGTGCGGCAGACTTAGTTTGCTTTCAGTGATGATGCAGCTATCTTAGTAATAAGAGTTTTTATTCAAGCTCAGCAGTTTCATGCCAGTAGTTCACATCCTGAAAGTCTTAAGTCCTCACAGATGAATAATGTTAGATAGGAATCAAAATATCAGAAACCAGTGCCATGAGTTAGCAACTAAATATTATCAAAAAAGAACTTATGTGAAGGAAGGTTTTATGTATATAATTTTGTAATTAGTGTCTAGACGGTCATCAGCTTATGAAGATTTTTAATAACTTCAAATGGTAAATGGATTTTCGATTGATATCTGATTATCTGGACTGATTAAAGAATTTTCTTGGGCACTAATTTTACACACTTTGCCCATCCTTGAATTACAAATCATACTTGTTAAACCTGAATACCTGAATAGGAAACCATACAATTTCAGACACAAACTCTCATTATATTTTGCTCAGCAGGATAATGCATAATGGCTGATTATTTAAAACATCAAGCATCTTGGCAATCCCATCAAACAATTCCCTGTATAGCAGGGTTAGAAATAAGCAGTCGTTAGTCACATTTTGCAACCAGTGTTTTCATTTTGACGTCTAGAATTCCAATAATAGGTGCCATATTTGACGCCTAGATATTTTTATCATCATACCTAATAATTTTCCCAATCCCATCAGACTGTATTTCAGTCAATTGAACCTAATAAAAACTGATTTAAGAAATCATATCTCTATGAAAGTAGACGAATTCTTAATGATTAAATTAAACAGCCCTAAATTGGAAGATTTCTGCCCAGAAAATGCTATTAAATTGTGGTGGAATGATGTATCTTCTGGGCGAAGAATGAATTTGTGATTTAAAATATGTATGTTTAATATTGTCAATGTAATTACATTCACTACATAAATCTTTTTTGTATAATCTTGCATATATTATTTACAAGTTGATACTTTATTATTTATTATTATTATTATTTTTTTTTTTTAATATACATATTTAATTATAGATGGCACCTAGATTTTTCATTTTGACGCCCAAAAAATTTAATTCAGGTGTCATTTTGACGCCTAGTTTCAAAATTCTTATTTCTAACACTGCTGTATAGTCTTTGCTGAGTACTAAAACTGTAGTTATTTCAGTTTGAAATTAACAAAAAAAAAAGTATCTATAATTATGCATTCAAGGATAATCCTAATGACTATTATATATGTCCTTCATACTTAAAATAATCTTGTGTGTCACTCACACGACTTTCTCTTTTCCTGCATTTCAATACTATAGAGATAGATTGCATAAGTCTTGAGATCAATAACGTGAGATAATAAAGTTCAATGTACTTTAAAAACAATCTAAAATTGGCTTGGGAATAGTTTTATTTGACTTGTAATTCTGTGTGTGTGGAAGGGGGGGGACTACTGTGCTGTCTCAACCCCCATTCAACAATAGTGCCTACAATTATTTCAAAAATAAAAAAAAACAAGGCTGTTATTAATTTGACTTCAAATTTATTAATCTTGATCAAATTTTTAAGTCGCAACCTAATATGAAATTCAAAATATCAGATTTGAATTTCTTGCAGTTATTATTACTTTTTTTCAAGTTATGATGATAACAGATATACATATAGATTAATCGCTAAAAATTGGATTTTCTTAATCAGTGTATCTCAAAATATATTATCATAAAAAAAAATTGAAAAGGCAACTTCAAAAAATACTTTCATTACAGTATTGGTATGAAAACTTAATTTTCCTTCCTGCACAGTGTTCGTCGACATAGTAAAATGCAGCAAAGCGCTTCCATCAATCACATTCAATAGAAAAGAATGTTTAGCCCAATTCTGGGTAGCCCTCTATATCGTTTATAAACAATATGCACTATGAACAATATTGTGTACTTAAATTTAGTCTTACTTGAAAAACATCTAACACAAAAGGAATTACAATTCCAGCAATTTTCAAGTATAGATATATTTCCAATGTATCCAAATATTTTGGATATATTGGGTAAACTAATAATGAAGGATTTTCATACCACAATCTCCACAAAACATGCTTTTATGCATTAAAAAAAAAAAAAAAAATCTGTTTTATTTAAGTAAGCCTATAAATGTTACACTATACTTACCTGAAATTTCCCCATAGACATAATGCATTTGAATTCTTTTGGATGTCCCTGTACATGAACTGTTTGCTTGATCTCAATGAAAAATGTAGCATAGCGTCCCTATAGATATACATTTAGAATACCAAGTTCGGATTATCTGCTATTCGTTCTTGAGATATGCTGATAACAGGCAGACACTCACAGATACGCACCAACTGCTAAAAAAATGATATTCTGATTCAAGGGACCTCAAAACGTGTAAATATAACAAAAACTCAAATTTGGAAATGTGACCCTAAAACAACATCTTCTCTAGCATATATATGAGTAAGAGAAAGTAAAAATGTTAAACTATAATTATTCGTTTTTGAATTGTAAGTGTGTTAGTGACAAAAAAAAACAACTGCTTGATGAATAGAATAATCTGTATCAGCTGCTCAGAGGGTTAAAGTGATGTTCTAAAACATCCAATGAAATAGCTATGTTATTGGTATTCATAATTTTATATATAATAAATGTTAAAGTTTTATCAAGTATTTATTGAACTAAAAATTTTTTAGAAATCAACCAATTGGATTCACTTAGTTTATCAATCTGTAAAATTAGTTATGTATTAAAACAGTAGGAATTGTTACATAAATTTAATTCAGAAATAGAAAATGAAAGTATGGTTATATATTGGAATTAAAAACATTGGGTCCGTTGGACTCAATTTAGTACATTTAAAAATCCATGTCCATTTTGTCCACTTGAAATAAACAGAGCAGCAGAGTTAAATTTATATGAGAAATACTTTTTAAAAAAATCCTTATTCAATCAGAGCAGATACTTATACTAATTGTGATATTTAAAAATAAATAAATAATATATATTTTTTTTTATCAATTGATTTAAAACACATATTTCAGTTATTAATTATTGTTTTACAAAGTAACAGAATATATACATTTTCAATAATTGTGGTTTTTACACTGGCAAAAGATATTGGTCTTATCTTGAGGTATTTCATCGAAGAGAAAAAATGTGAAAGGTGGAAAAAGTAATAAAGCCGTTCATATATTTTATCTGTTAAATTAGATTGAGTTTAAATGGCAAATTAGGTTGTTTTATTTACCAAATCTCTTAATCATTGCACAACTACAAAATGAGGTTAGAAGAAATTTGTTTTTACTGAATCTGTCAATCTTCTCTTGAAATTATTTTCCTATATTTGTAAGAAAAAATTCCTATATTTTCCTATTTGATTGCTTTGATCCCTGTATATATAATCTTTCTATATCTTGGGTGATTAATTTTGGGATTTTTTCCATTTTCCATTTTTTAATTGTGATAAGAAATTGGCACATTGATTCTAATCTATTCTAAAATTTCTTTTTTTTTTTTTATTTGGTGAGCTCTACCAAAACATAGGTTAACATGTAATAGAATTTTCATGTTCTGCATAAGAACTTCTAAAATTTTTAGCAGTATTATCTTTCTTTTTTCAACAATGGAATAATTTCAGGTATCCAAATTGCAGCTTTTAATCATCTATATAGAATACCCCATAAATATATATAATAAATATATCTTAAACACAACTAATTGCTAGGCTTACTTCTGCATTCAGCTATAAAAGTTCTTATAACCCTCTGGGCAGACTAATAATTTAACAAATATTTCAGGTGAAAAAAAAAATTACTTTATTTTCAGCATTGCTGATGCTAATGAAAGATACTCTTTAGAAGTACAAATCATGGAGTTTGGCCAAATACCCAACCAACTGTTTGTTAAACCTCATCCTAAAAGAAGACTGCCTTCACCTATCGATGAGATCATGCCTGATTCTGATGAAGATATGATAGCCTGTAGAGAAAGCAGAAGTATGTAAATTCTAAAATTTTATAATACTTATACATATTTATATGGACAAAGTTATTTTATACTGTAGTTTTTCTATACATTAAGAAGTATGCATAAAATAAATGTTTTAGGTTGATATTCTTAGAAATTGACCTATTGCAATCACTTAATTTTTCTATATCTATCTATAATAAATAATGAACCAAATCAAGTCGAAGTTGGATAGTGGATTTCTGTTATAAATATATTGGATGAGTTTGTTGATAAAGTTGCTCCACCGTTTTGTTTCCAAGTGATGATCACCTGAAAATTTCAAATCCATATTGTAAAATGTATATTTAAGACAGCATATGCTTAAATTTTGATGTATACATAGACTAGGGGTGCACTACCTTTTTGGCTGGAGGGCCACTCTCACTGGTCAGTGGGATATGAAGGGCCACATACAAGATAATATAAAAGAATTAAACTATGCAGATATATTCATTGTGTAATATATATACACATATACACATGCATATATAAAGGGACACACTATCATTGTCAGGTGCCTGTGTTCAGAACTTCAGTTTGTATCATATGTTACTTAAAAAGGAAAAAAAAAAAATTATAAAATATTTTCAATCAGCGAGTCAAGTGAATCTTGAAGCATAATAATCATAAAGTTATTGAATACTAAGCAAAAGAATGAAATAAGTGTATCATATAAAATACAAAAAGGATAAATAAAATAAACAATTAAAAAGTATATTTTGCAGAGAGAAAAAAAAAAGTTATATTGGGAGTCACAAAAACAATTAGCACAAATGTAAAGGTGGATAGAAGGTACCAAAATAAGCAGTTTTAGTGTATGTAGGTGGGTATGAAAATACCACTTATTAGATGAGTTATTAGATGGTGCTGGCGAGATCTGTAACTGAAAAGACTTCTATGATCACTTGATTGTGGTAATTGCCCTTTTTCCACATGAATTTGAACAAAATACGTTATGTCATCTTCCTGTTCTGATGTAATATAAACAACATGTTCTGCAAAAGTCTCAATGAGTTTGATGAGGATTTGGTTGCTAAACTATTATGATAGCAACCAAGGAAGGGAGGCAAAGTTATCAGAGCTCAGATATTTCTGAATTAAATAAATTTTTATTTTTGACCTTTTAAACAAATTAGGAAATCAGTCTCAGCTTCCTGCATGCCCCCTGCTGATAATGTTTGTGGTTACACCCCTATTAGAAACCAGCTAAACTATCATGATAGTAACCAGCAGCAACTGCATCTGCTGCTAAAATTCTGTGATGTGTTTTATATTTTTTTGAATGTAACCCTAGTACATGTGCTACCACTGAAAATCTTGGTGGTTGTTTTAAAGCACAAAACTGTCTATTCTCACCCAGTAAAAGCATTTGAATGTTTTATCAGCTATGCCTGTCTTAAAATCGTTCCCTGTACATTCTTTTAGCCACTGCTTTATTTCTCTTTGCAACCCCATAAATCATAAAAGATCGACATTACCATTATTGAAGTCTGTGTTTTTAACCAGTTCTGTAAAATAATAAGCATTAATTGGTCTTTTTTTTCTTTTTTGTTTCACCAGGCAGAAATAAATTCAACTAACTGCACATTTGAAGGTTTTTTTTTTTTTTTTTTTTTTTTTTTTTTTATTGTAATTAATTACTACTATAAATTTAAGTTTCATCATCATTAATTTTAACACACATAATAATTTTTTTTAAAGAGGGGGTGGGAGGAGATTTTACTTACTGATTGTTACATTTTTTTAATCTTCTCTGATAGATTAAGGTATAATTATTGAGAAATAGAAGGGAAAACTTAGCTCTCAAACACAAATATATATAAAAACCAACATTAGTATCCTCCCCCCCCCCCCCCAAAAAAAAAAAAAAAAAAAAAAGTTTTTGTAAATGCCAGTTTTGAGAAAGCAAAAATTAAGTACTTTTTCTTTCTCTCTTTTTTATTTTTTCTCTCCTGCTGAAGATTAATGCAACCTAAAGGATCAGTCCTTCCACGGGCCGCAAATTGATGGCTACTAGGCCGCATGTGGGCCCCGGGCCACAAGTTGTGCATCTCTAGCATAGACCATATAAGATTTTGTTTCAAGTTTATTAATGAACTTCAGCCTTAAGTTAAGGGGCCAATTGAAATCAGGCTACTACTTAAAAAAACTTCCTTAGAATAATTTCTGAAATTCTGAATTAATTTGCACAAAAATTGGACAGTCGGCTTATTTATCAAATGTCTTGGATGCATTATTTAAAGTAATCTTTTTAGTGAGTAATGCATTTAAGATTACAGATATGACATGAATATAGAAATAATGATGCATTTATCATGTGTAATTTTACTTTTTCAAACTTCTGCTTCCGAGCTAAATATACAAGTATTACTAGCGATCAATTTTTTATCTGGCAATTACTAGCAAATTAAAGAATATTAAAATATGTATTTAAAAAATAATTCATTAAACATGGCTCTGTTATATGTGTAGATGTAACAAAGCTATTTTTAATGAATTATTTATAATTGAAAAAAAAAAAAAAAAAAAAAAAAAAAATCACACAAATTATCTAAGCACTGAAGATAACAGAAACGTTGTATTAATGTCTCATATAATGTGCAAAATCTTATCATTTATGCAGGAAGAATTGTATCCTGTTTAAAAAATTGCATATTGTGCTTATTTTATTTTAATTACTTATTTATTTTGAAACTTTCTGAAGTGGATCTGTAATACAATTTCATTTTTAAAACATCCTGTTTTGGAATAATCTATTAAATGTAATAATAATTAAATCTTTCACCTATTATTTAAATATCAAACAATAGAGGTTATTGATCAAAGACCAAGCTTGAGTATTTTCCACTTTTAACTTTATTTCGAGATTCTAAAATATGTTGTTAAATGCATTTTTATTTAATTACTAATAATGTGTAACATTAATGCATAGTTTAACTTTTTTCTTTTTTAGGCTCTTCTATATCTAGTAGTAAAAGTGAGATGTCTTCCAAAAGATGGAAAAAAGATGTTACAAAACTGTCACAGTGTTTGGATTGTAAAGGCCACAAAGAGTAAATGTATATTTTGCTATGAAAAGTGCCTATAACTAATGTAATTAATTTTTTAAAAATTAAATAATTTTCTTTTTGCAGGGCTGTTACAGGTGTTTGTATAACTAAAGATAAAAAATATATTTTTTCTGTATCTAAAGGTAGTATATCACTCCTTTATTGTTTATATTATCTTGAGTCATTATTGAATCCTTAAAATTATTCCCATGTTCTCAAAAATATTTGTGTTATTTTTTTTAATTATTAATATCTTTTTTTATTTGCTTTATACATTCTAATGTTCATGTAGTTTAAAAGAGGTTAAACAAGTAAAATAAATTGTGAAATATATTATTTAATTGGTTAATATTTTTTTACTTCCATTAACCAACTACCATAAGTAATGGAAGAATTGTATTTAGCCAAGAATTTCAATATCAAGTTTTCACTTGATTTGTATGTTTTTAGGTCTCCTAAATCAAAAAAAGTCATTTTTAGCAATTGAGCAGTATGTATAAATGTGTGTGTGAAATCTTCTGACTGTCATACCTCCAAAATGAATAAAGATAGAATAACAAATCTTCAGAATTAAGACAAATGTAGTGTACAGATGACTTTTTTTTTTTTTTTTTTTTTTTTTTTTTTTTTATAAAACCGAAAGAGAGACTTTGTCAGAATCTTTAAAAGGCTCTAACGATTTTCTTCAAAGTTGCTAAATAAACACTTTATTAGATGTCCTTTCATTTACATCAGCTGGTTAATTCAGAAAAATTGTTAAGCATCCTGTAAAAGTAGGCCAATTTGAGGTCTCACATGTGTGTTCCTTTAAAAACGACTCAATAGATTTTCACCAAACTTTCCTGTTAGCTTCTTTTTAGATATCCTTTTGTACATAATTGTTGGTTTACAGATGAGTGCTGAGTTTTAGTGAAAATCGAAGGTGGGACGGAAAGTTGGTATCTTAAAAATTGCTTTAACAATTGTTTTCGAATTTGTTACATAAACTCTTTTTTAGATGTCCCTTTGCATGCTTGGCTACTACAGGAAAATTGACATTCGTCCTGATTAATGGCCCTCTTCACTTACCGTCGCCGGAAGTCCGAGCCAATGTTAGTTATTCTATGGGAAAATTTTCTTTACAAATAACTTGTTAACTAATACATATTTTTAAATTCTGTTTTCACATTCTGAAAATTCCCAACTGTTAGATTGACGGACCTTTTTTAAAACTGTATTTTTTTTATTTTTTATTTGTTTTATTTTGAAATTGCAAAATGAAAAAAAATTTCACATATTAAAAATTTGTATTTTGCAGCTGCAAAATAAAATATAAAAAATTAAAAAAATAATTTTTTAGAAAAGGTCCGTCAATTTAACAGCTGGGAATTTTCAGAATGTGAAGGCAGAATTTAAAAATATGTATTAGTTAATAAGTTATTTGTAAAGAAAAATTTCCCATAGAATAACATTAGCTTCGGCTTCTGGCGGCGGTGAGTGAAGCGGGCCCTTAAGTAGGTCAGTTTTAGATCTTGGAAATGGGTATTTGAAAAAATGAAAACCTGCTATGCAAATTTTGTTTTGTGTGTCTTTACAATTTATGTATTAGTTTGTAAAGTTTATATTATTTCTTGCTGAAAAATTGTTAGGTGTCTGATTTGTTAAGTTAATTTTATATTTCTGACCACACTATTTCCAAAAAGAGTATATAATATGTGCAATAGTGGGTAATGAAAGTTGTATGGTTGTTATTGTTACACACCAGATTTTTTAAAAAGAGATAAATATTTCATGTCTGTCTTAGAAAATTTATTTTTAATATAATATTGTAGTTTTAAAATTTAAATATCATTTAATATATAAATATAAATAATTATAAATAAATATTAACTATAACTGTTCGTTGGTAAATATAAAGAATTTTTTTTTTTTTTTTTTTCTTTTTAGATGGTTTATTGAAAATGTATTCTTTAGAAGATAAAAGACAATTAAGAAGCATAAATGTGTATAATATGGTAATTTTTCTTCTTTTTTTTAAACCTCATTTTTTAACCCTTTTCTTATTTTTTTTACTGATCTGTAAAGATATAAGATTATTTTATTTTTTTATTTCAGGCTCTGTCATCTTGTTCATTAATGGAGGATGATCGAACTGTTATTGTTGGATCTTGGGATAATTATGTGTAATTATTTTAAATTTCAAATGTTTGTTAGTTTCATTAAATTTTATTTTGAAGAATAATAATTATTTAGTAGTTTACATCTAAAAATTACTTTTTTCTGTCTCAATTATTAGAGTTCTAAATTTTATAATTTTAATATTAAACATTTAATTTTATAACTTTCCTTTTGGTATTTTCTTTCTTTCTTATATGGAGAGATTTAATTTAGGTACTTTCAGAGATCTATCCAAACTTTTTAGGTAGTGTCCTGCTTTTATGAAATTGTGAAAATTTTACACCTAGTTTTGTGAATTTAAATTTAGTGTGAAAATAAAGTTCTTCCAGATTTTTTGAATAATTGTAAAACATGTAAATTGCAAAACTTAAATTTCAATCACAATGAGGTTTTGTTTTAGACAAGGTTGACTTTTATCAAACTAAACTTCTGTGTTAATATGAACAAAAACCTTTTAAAAATTAGAAATTGAATATGTGCTTTTTCAGGAAATACAGCAAAGCATGTCTGATTGTTCAGGCAACCTATTCACTCCACAGAAGGTTAGTTTTTGAGATAAAAAATTTATCAATGGTCCAATTTATTTAGGAAAATTTTTGTATAGGGTCTGTTTTTTTTACTTTTCTTTGGGGGGGGGGGAGGGGAGAAAGAAATATGAAGAGTCTATTTTTAAGATATAAAATTTTGTGAAGAGTCTTTTACCTCTGGGCAGATATCTGACTTTATATATTCATATTAGACAGTCTTATTATTATTTTTTCATTTATAATGAATATTTTATACTATCTTTACCTATCTATCTATATTGAAATTATAGAAATAAAATATGCTGTATGTCCCTACCCCCTCCAGCAAAATATAGTTTTTTTTATTAAAAAGTATCAAATTATTAACTTCAACTAGATGTGAAAGTTTAGTTTAAAATTCTAAAAAATTATATTTTTAAAAGTTAAAGATTTTTTATATCTATGAGTTTTAAAATTATCATTCTTGAGTAATATTTTTTCTTTTAGATATTTGTACAATGTTGAATATGGAAAACTGCTTGCTACTACGATGGCTCATGATGATTCTGGTATTGTTTTATTTTCACTGTTATATTTAAAGAATTTTCTTTATAGTATTTTTTCTTTTTAACAATTCTTCCCCCTGCCTCCTATCAAAACAGATAATTAAAAATAATTGATTATTTTTTTGATAAAAAGAAAAAAAAAATGTAATTTATTTATTTATTAAATGAGTTTCTTCTTAAAATTAAGGTAGAGTATTATAATAATGTATTTTTTATTCTTAAAAAGATTTTTAATATTACACATATAAAATATACTGAAATATTCTTTAGTATTACATATCTGAAATCATTGATTAAGTGGAACAAAAGAACGGTTATTATAAATTTAAATAGCATCTATTTACTCCTACAAATAGTTTATTATTATTATTACTTTTACACTTAATAAATTTTTCTGTATGGATCAAATTATAATAAATGGACATAGATTTACAAGTATCTGAAAAATCGGAAAATGTAGAAATTTTATCATGTAAGATTTTATCAAATGCCAAGAAATAATAATAACAATTTCACAAAAGCTAAAAATAAAAAAATAAAAAACTTTCTAAATATACATTTTCATAAATATATATGTTAAACTGTTTAACCTTTAAATGCCTGATTTTTTTTAAAAACAATTTAAAAATGTTTTATTTTTACCTCTGTTAAATAAATCACGGGAAAAATACTTTAAAAAATCATACTTTAACTATAGTTTACAGCTAAAAAGCAATTTTTGTCAATCGGCAAACATGAGGCATTAGAGCTTCAATATTATTCTACAGTGCAACCACATATCCTAAAACTAGCAGTGAGAACGTGTCCAAAATGTTGGAGGGATGCCAGCTTGTCCGACAGTTTGAAATTTGGAAAATATCCAGTAATTCTGTGCTCTGTTATTGATCATTTTCTCTGAGTCAGATGACTGTCACCCAGGGCCGTCTTAATACATTCGGGCGCCCTGGGCTAACACGTTCAGGCGCCCTTTACCTTTACCAAAAGTATCCTAAATTTAAGTTTAGCAAATTTTTAAATGCAATTTAGTTTTTAATTTAATAAAAACTAATCAAATTAAAGTTTAATAGCTATTTAAATCTAAAATTAGGATATTTATTAAAATATTAATTTTTGATTAAATATAAATTTTTTGCATTTAAAATGATAAATGAAAATTCTTAGAAATTTAATTTGTAAAATTGTTCCTCAGTATATCTTGCATAAATGTGCAAGTAAAAAAAAAAACATAATAATAATAATATATAAAAATACTTTTAGCAAAATAACTTTCTTGTAAAATTATTTACATATTTCTTCCATTGTAAACAATTCATTTTATCACTGTATCAATCCATTTTTACCTGCCTTGTTCCATTGTCAGAAGCTGGCAGACAAGAAATGCCAGGTTTGATCCCAGATTGCCCTCGTCGACCTAGCTGTTTGGAGTATTTCGTTATTTTCATCTAAACTCGCCTAAATACAGCTAGAACCTCTCAAAGAGTCCCCCCCCCCCACACACACACATAGGAAATTCCACCCAGACCTAGAACTTACGTGCAGTCAATCAAATTTAAACACTACAATATACCATACCACCCATTGCCAGAAAGTTTGAATTTTTTTTCTTTTTTTTTTTCAAGCAAAATTCAAAACAAAATATTATTTTAATATAGAGTGGGTGGTCAAATTACTGGATATTTTTTCTTCTGTCGGTTTAATCACAACTGCGGTTAGGAGACCAACCGCAAATTGAAGAAAATCAGAAATACTTCGGATCCTTCTGTATTATAAAAAAATACAAATTACTTGTAACTATAACACATGATTTCACTTAATATTTACAATATTTGTACGTTTTTTTTTTTTTTTTTTTTTTTTTTTTTTGTAACCACACGATTATTTAGACACTATATATATATTAATTTATTATAAATATTAAATATATTAATATATTATAGTAGTAAATTATTAATTTTTATAACAAGTTTTTTTTATTTATAACAAGAATAGATTTTAACAAAGTTTTACAAAACTTTCAGAAAAAATTATAAGACATTAGAGAAATATTATTTTGAAACTTAAAATTCACACATGTAATTTTCGCTGATGTATGAACATTTATTATAAATAATTTTTTTAATATGAATGCACGAAAGATTTTTTGATTAAAAAAAAAAAAAATCCATCTAAATAATTGTGCGATTCACATACACACACACACACACACACACAAAAAAAAAAAAAAAAAAAAAAAAAAGTACATAGTAAGTGAAATCATGTGTTAAAGTTACAAGTCATTTGTAGCTTTTTATGATACAGGGTAATCAAAAGCATTTGTGGTTTTCTTCAATTTGTGGTTGGAAAACACTCCATTATTTAGCATATTTGTCTTGAGACATTTCTTACTGTTAAGCAGCTCTTTCGATTTCTCAACTTAAAATGAAAACGAAAAGCACTGTATTCAGTTAATTCCATGTAATACATTAATATATACAATTAACAAATAATAAAAAAATTTCAAATAATTAAAGACTCATTCTGGGTTAAATTCTGATTAATTATGGCAATTCAATCAATTTTTCCCTTTCTATTCGCAAGAGGTCTTTAGCCGCAGTTCAAATTAAAAATGAGTGACTAGTCTGTTATATGGAAATCTCCTAGAGGGACTGTTCCTTGCACTTTGCGAGAGTTCTGTTTTCCGGCCACACCAATGACCAAAAGGTTCTGCTATCAAAGTTGTAGATTAGAGGTGCCGGAAGATTCGATTCAGGTCTCTTTCGCCGGAATAACTATTCAGAATTTTTGTTCATTTTCTCTAAATCTCGCTTGAAATCGGGCTAGGATTCTATAAAAAGACCACCGATGGAAGGCAGGTCTACGTATTAGTGTAAACAATCGGCCTTTAGAATCTCTTACCTTCCATTCCCCCCCCCCCCCCCCAAAAAAAAAAAAAAAGGATTAGACAGAGTTAAGATTTTATTAAAAGTGCGACTCATATCACCAAAATTTGAAATTGTTTGTGGAAATAGGCTAGTCTGTTTGTTTGCTTAAACATTGAATACAATTTCGTATACTTGGAATAATTTTAATATAGAAAATTTAAAAGAGGTTGATCTATTAATTTTGAGTTAGACCAGAAAAATGTCATCTTTATGAATATATATTATAAAATAAAAAATGTGAAAGGCGCCCTTAAACATGTGGCGCCCTTGGGCTGCAGCCCAATTAGCCCAATGGATAAGGTGGGCCTGCTGTCACCCCTATTTTAGCATTGGACTTGTTGAGTTAGCACTTGCGCAGATGCTTCCATGGTTTCATCAAATGTAGTCGATGAATAATAATACTTTAGAACAGGCTTGTCCAACCCAAAACACTTAGTGGACCGCACTGGAAATGTATTTTATTCATGGGGGTGCACCTTATGTATGTATGTGTATATATGTTTGTGAGTGTATGAATCATGTATGTATATGGTATTTTCGGGGGAGAGCAGGGTGAAGATTCAAAGCAGAATACATTAATTTAAAGTATTTTCATTCATAAATTAACAATAATATCATAAAAAATTATTAAATATACATTAATAACCATAATAAACAGAATGATTAATAGATTTAACTATATTTCAGTTACAACAGTGTGATTCTTTAGCTAGCATAATCATTGAAAGGTATGTGTTACCCAAAGTGTCAAACTTTAATCGTTATCATTAGTCTTCTCGCAGACCGCAAAAAATTACTCGGCGGGCCACATGCAGCCCGGGGGCCGCGGGTTGGCCACCCCTGCTTTAAAAGACAAAATTGGGTAGATTGTTGAAAGGCAACACACAGCATTTAAAGGTTACTAGTATCTGTACTGATAAGTATAAAGGATTTAAGTCCAAAAATGTCGATTTTGAGTTAAGTACATAGTCAGACTCAGAAAAAAATTCTCTATCAATTGGTATAAAGGATTTAAATCCATGTCATTTAGTCTTTGAGAAAATCCATTGATAAAAATAGATTCAAGTCAGAAATTTAGCATTAATCTTTGGTATAAAATATTTAATTCAATTTTTCCCTTTTTCCTAATCGATTCTGCTCATTAGTTTTTAGTTAGTTTAAATTTATTTTTTGTCTCCTGAAAAATCAAGAATATGGACTTACAATTCTTTATACTTATCAGTACAGATATATATATGCCTATAAGATTAAATAAAGCCAAAGGGGAGAGGTTCACACCGCATCCAAAATTTTGCAGATTTGTCGAACATTTTTGAGTGATACTTCATTTTTAACTCTCAACTTTATGTACTGACATTTATACTCCTTCCAATATTTTTTTCTGGCTACAGCCTTGTTTTGAATAATATTTTGCATCACATTTCATTAACTAGACATCATCTAAGCTTTTTAAAAACCAATGGAACTGTTCATGGAATATTTATTAATTCATTTTTTAAAAGACTTTACATTACTGTATATTGCTTATCTGCATATTTCTTACTTTATATATTTTATTACTGTATCTCATACTGTATAAATTATTTTTTATGTATAGGTACACTTGATTTTATTAAGTTATATAAAATTAACAGTATAATATTAATAATGTTAACTGTTTTCAGTCGTTTAGAGCAGGCCTGTCCAACCCAAAACACTTGGTGGGCCGCTTTCGAAATCTATTTTCTTCATTCAGGCCGCACCGTATGTACAGTCATAACCCCCCCCCCCCCCACACACACACACACACCTTTCCCGATTAATTTTGCCGCAAATTAGTGTAGAGACATTTGGCTGGTGCTGTTCGATTAGTAATAAGGCCTAGTTTAGAACGGTTTGGTTAAATTTTGCTTAAGGGGTGTGTACATATTAAAACTGGCCTCAACTTATTTTTTTTCAATGGCAACTCCCAATTTCGACAAGCTTTTTGGATTATTTGGATCAAAACAGCCCAGAAAATGGTATATTTTATAAGTTTCTCTCAATTTTTTACAGAGTTATAATTTGTTAAAATATGGAGATGCTAATGTTAAATGAATGTAATAAACATTATGTCTTCCAAAAAAATTATTATATTACTTTTTTTTTTTTTTTTTTTGTACGTTAGAATGAAGTAACATGGATGAAGTTCATGGATATTTTTGATTAAAAAACATTTTGTGAATTATGAAAATTATTAATAATATCATATTTCAAAAAATTATGATTTATGACCTACATTAATTTTTGCACGAATTGAACGGGCATCATCAAAAATATGAGTTTCAAATTTACAGTTCATTCCTATCATTATTTTCCAAATTATAGTGATATTTCAATTTTTATTGCTCTCAGGGGCTGTCACTTGTTATCATTTGTGTCATATTTTACTCTGCTTACGCATTTAATTAGCATTACTTTATTTTATGTTTAAAATTGTTATACTCCTCTTCCGATTATTATCTAAATGGGTATAATACTTTTCTGTGTGATATCTTTATTTAATTTTTTTAAATATAGAGATTTACCCCTGACCAATTTTTGCTTGTAACTCTATGAAGGCTTGATATAAACAATATAAACTCGAACTTTTTCCGAACCGCCTTGACCTCAGAAATTTGAATATGTAGTCAACAATGGGTGTTATTATTCAGGGGGGGGGGATGAAGTTTATGCAAGTTTTAATATGTAGATGAAACCCTAAGCAAAATTTAGCAATTGAATTAAAAACTCTAGGTGTCATTGCCAATCTTTAGGCATCAGCTGCTGGTTTCTACAATAATTTACGGCGAAATCAGTCGGGGAAGAAAATTATTATTATTATTACTATTATTCTGTGACTGTACATATGGATATGTGCATATATGTTTGTCAGTATATGATTCAGGTACGCATATACTTTTTTCGGAGGAGGGCAGGTTGAAAATTCGGAGCAGAATACATTATTTTAAATTATTTTCATTCATAAATTAACAATATAATCATGAAAAAATTATGACTGTACATTAAAACTATAATAAAAAAAATGAATAATGGATCTAATAATATTTCATTACAACAGTTCTTTAGCTACTATAATCGTTGAAAGGTATTTTCACTTCGAAAAGTCAGAAGGTATTTATTAATTTTTGATCCGTTATCCAAAGTCGTCAAACATTAAATATCGTTAGTCTCCTCGCGGGCCGCAATAAACTACGCGCTGGGCCGCATGCGGCCCGTGGGCCGCGGGTTGGCCACCTCTGGTTTAGAGGGTATACAATGCTGTTATGCTTAAGGGCCCACTTCACTCACCGCCACTGGAAGCCGAAGCTAATGTTATTTTATGGGAAATTTTTCCTTACAAATAACTTATTAACTAATGCATATTTTTAAATTCCGTTTTCACATTCAGAAAATTCCCAACTGTTAAATTGACAGACCTTTTTTTAAAAAATATTTTTAAAATTTTTTATATTTTATTTTAAAGCTGCAAAATACGAATTTTCAATATGTGAAATTTTTTCATTTTGCAATTTCAAAATAAAATATTAAAAATTAAAAAAATACATTTTTGAAAAAGGTTCGTCAATTTAACAGTTGGGAATTTTCTGAATGTGAAAACAGAATTTAAAAATATGTATTAGTTAATAAGTTATTTGTAAAGAAAATTTCCCCATAGAATAACAATGGCTCGGGCTTCTGGCAACGGTAAGTGAAGAGGGCCGTTAATGGTTATTTTCTCAAACATTAGTTCACAGATATATACTCCCAGTTATAAATGTTTTAAATTTTAAAGTCTATTTTCATAGAAATATGCAGACTCCAATAAATGCATTCCTATAAAAATTTTGAAATTTAAATTTTTACATTATTCCCCAGTAATATCAATTAAATTTAGGCAGTCATCCTCATATAACTTTGTCAGATTTTTTTTTATCTTTTACAGTAAAAATTTGTTAAAATATAAAGCAGGTCTCGACGCAAGAGACTTTCTAGGCCTCTTTGAAAAAACATTTCATTGTTGTAAGCTGCACTATAAATACACATAATATTTACAGTGTAAAATGTAAATATATTTGTTGTGCATAGCATAACAGGTAATTCTTAACCCATGATTAGGCCCCGTTTCGTGGTCGAAAAGCATTGTCTGATTATAAAAAGTCACAGTACACCTGACTCCACAACTGTAATTTCTAGATTATATAGGAAATATGCTAATGAGCTTTTACACATTCATTTATAATGGAATAATTTCATATAGTGTGGTGCATATAGGCTTTCAACAGTTTATATTTTGGTACAAAAATTAAGTGAATTTACTTGTGTTCATTTTAAGCGAATTTACTTGTCCTCAATTCCAGGTAACTGCAAAATTTACCGAAAAATTTATAAATTTTTCGAGATGTTTGTATGAGTTCTTAGACCAAGCAGTCAGTGGGTGCCCCCAAATGGATTTGTGCTTCCCCTCAGTTGTAAGGTTAATCGGGCCCTGCCCATGATTGCAAGAAACATGGTTGAACAATATGTGTGTGTTGTTTTATTCTAATTTATGTAATAATAATTATGTAATATCCAATCAGAAGCCATGATGTTGAAGATTCAGCATTCTTTTGTTGACAACTATCAAGACAGTCTACATTTTTTCTCATTTACAAGTGTCAAAACAGGGAATTGAATTCTTAACTTTCCCTGTATTGACAGGAGATATCTGTATATATATATAAATTACGTGTCACGATGTTTGTCCGGGGTAAACTCCTAAACTAAGGAACCGATTTTAATGAAATTTTGCACACTGTGTGCAGTTTGGTCCAACTTGAGAGATAGGATAGTTTTTATCTCAATTTATTGTCACAATATTGTTTTATTGCAATTATTTGTTAATTATAGACCTTTATTAAAGTTGCTTCAAAATATCTGTGAGTTCCATTAATTTAATTGTAGCCAAAAAAAAAAAAAAAATACGAGTTCATTTTCTTTCGACATAAAAATAAATACATTTAATCAAACGTGAACGTTAAAAAATTATAAAAAGTTAAATTATGCATCTCACGAAAATTGACGTCATAATCAATTTAAAGATTTTATACACATTGATAAAGTGCTAATGTAGTTCTATCATAGATATAGTAATATATATAGATCTCTCATCCCCATGTTATCGTACAAAGATTTTTGATGCCGAAAAAAAAATAAATAAATAAAAGCTTTGGAAACAGCCATTAAGTGGTATTGAAAAAGAAAAGAAAGAAAGAAAAGAAAGAAAGAAATATGAATTTGAAACTGTATCTGGAGTCTTCCATTCCCCTTTAGCAAATAAATTATTCATAAATTTTATTTGCTAAAATATTAGTATGTATTCCCGTGTGTATTCACTCGGGGAAAGACGGCCATATTTTGGTAAAAACGTCGTCTTTTCCCAAATGAAAAGGAATAACTTTTTTCTCCCCAATGATCACTCTATTCTATATATGCTATACTATATCTATGAGTTCTATACGCAAGCGAAGTGTGACTCACTGACCGTCTGCGCAGCCAAGAAAAAGATTTCCTATGTTAATTGCCCACTGGATTTTTTGTAAGAAATTATTAAAAATCGAAGAAATTTATTTCCCGATTTTAATCCTTATATTTGGGTATAGATATGTATTAGTTATCGCGGGTGTTAGATTGAATTATTTTGCTGTCAAATTGACAAAATTTTAATTTTAAATTTCAAAACTCTGTCGCCCTTGGCTTTTATTATTATTATTATTATTATTATTTGGCGATCAAAAGCGTAACACGAAAATATACATGCCAGATGTATGCATTGTACGAAATGTAATATGTATTATTCATTGTACGTATGTATGACATGTAATATGTATTGTACGAAATATTGTTTCATATAATTCATTACTCTTTTAATATAAGTTGTTAAAATAACCATGATTTTTGAAAGGAATTAAATATTTTCGCCAGATAATTTGGCGATATTCTTTTTTTTTCGCCAAGGATGACAGAAATGAAATCTATTCCGCTGCAAAATATTAGTATCTTACATCAGATATTTTATTTAGACATTTGAAAACAAGTTTGACTTCAAACTATGATAGAATATTTATCATTTTCCTTTTAATTAGTATATTATTAGTATATTAAAATTTAAAAGCATGGTATATAAAAAGTTTTTTTTTTTTTTTAGTGCTAGAGGCCTATTTCAGTCGGTACAGTTGTCGAATTTTTATAATACACACTTAATTAGTGCTAAGGGCCTATTTCAGTCGGTTTATTGAATGGGGATTTATTGAATGAAGTCCTCCCAAGGCACAACTTTGACATGAGTCCCCCCCAGGCACAACTTTGACATGAGTCCCCCCCCCAGGCCCAACTTTGACATGAGTCGCCCCCAAGGTACCCCTATTTCAGTCGGTACAGCGTTGTCGAATTTTTATAATACACTCTTAATAGTGCTAAGGGCCTATTTCAGTCGGTTTATTGAATGGGGATTTATTGAATGTGTTAAAACTACAAAATAGTTTTAACATGAGAGTTTTAAGAAAAATAATCTGAATTAAAATGCTCAAAAAAAAAAAAAAAAAAAAAAAAAAAAATATTAAATTAAATCAGAATTAATAATATCCAGAACTATTAAGATAGCTTAAGATTATGTGAAAAATATGTTCAAGAGAATATTTTCAGCTTCAAAGTCTAGCCATTTTCTTTTCATTTACCACCCACAGAAAATAAGAGTTCAACTTAGTGCATTCACCCCAGAGTCCCAAGGGACGCTCAAGAATTTTACCACCCCCGCATTCCAAATTTTCAAAATTCCCAGACAAACAAAATTCCGGAGGTAATCTTCCGCGGAATTTTAAATGAGCGTTACTTTGGCGTCCTTTTCAAAAAAATATAAAATTATTAAAATTAGAAGTTAAATACAAAAAAAAATTATAAAGAATTTAATTATAGCCCTAGCAAAAATATTTTCAAAAAAAAGATTCTAGTTATAAACAGAGAATATATATATAAAAAAAATATTTAATGCGCGCTCTTTCATCTCGCGCTTCTATACGATGAGAAGAGGAGGCGAATTGGGGGAAGAACGGATGAACTGATGAGAGAAAAAGACCACACAAACGCTTGGAGTATCAATATCGACGGAGGTCTGTGGGGGCATCTCCGCTGCGGCGGGATGCGTTCCCCTCGCAGTCTCGAAGAAGCGGCGGATGGTATAAGTCGCAAAGAAAGAGGAATAGAATCCTCTCCTGAAATAATACATGAATATGGCCAGTCTTTTCAACCTATGTAAGAATAAAGTGATTCGACATTAAAACATCTTCTATTGGATCGGCTGCGAAATATGCTTACTACAAAGATGATCTAAAGATTAGTAAGATCATACTTATTATTTTACTAAACCGGCCAGTAATGAAGAAAGGAATAACGTCAATGAAATGAACATTATTTGAAGTGGTTTCAAAATCTCATCATTTTCCTTGGCTGGAGAACTGATGCTATCTTCTATTTAAAATAATGCATCAATTGATACTAAATAAAGTAGCCATCAACTAAAGAAATAATTCGTATTAGAGAATAATCAATCTTGAATCACATTCTCTAATTTCATAAGGAGAATTCTCCCATGCCTCAACAATATAAGACTCATCGGTGCAATGTTCGTCTTTTTTAATCAAATTTTGGTGAATGGACAAGTCATTATGAACTGCAGTAATATAGTTGGTTGTACAACTAATTAAAATATGTCAAAATTCACTATTTTTTCTATTGGTTTATGGCTCCGGAGCTAACTATCATAATGTGTGTTGACTAGAGTTAATAAAAAATTGATGCATCAAATCTGCTATTCTACTTTAATTTTGAGGTAAGAGTTTATTTATTTTTTTATTTCTCTTGCAGCCATTTTGATACAGCTGAGTTCGGAGAATTTAGGATTCTAATAAAAAACTATTATTAAAATAATAATAACAAACAAAAAAATAAAATGCCATTAATTCTAAGCAATTTATCCTAAAGATACATCTATCTCCGACCTCATCTGTATATATTGAAATAAAATAAGAACAAAATTGATGATAATTAAATTACATTAATCTACTATTTTGTGATTTAAGCGATCACAATATCATAATTATCTAGCACTCATTTCTTTTTTAGATAATTTAATATATCGTTTCAGACGATCATTTATTCCTTTAAAAATATCATGATTAATCTATTTTTTATTTACTAATTATTTATTTGTTTTTAAATAATTCAACATTCAACCACAAATAAATATATCTTTTTAAAGATTTTTATCATAAATAAAAACATATTCTTTTCAAACAAAAATTTAACATGGTGCCGTGAGCCAAAAGTAATATACATATACTTTTTAACGGGTTGAGAACAGGGTTCATTTATGTTGATTTATTTTAGAACGCAATGATCTCATATAATGTAGTGGAGAGTCATCTTTCATGCAAATTTAATTTTTTGTGTAATATATATTGTGTAATTAAATTTTCTTAAAGAAAATTCATTTCTGAAATATTCATTTAATCACTGCCTATTCATATTTTATATATATCTATTTATTAATTATTTCAAATATATGTATTATTTATATTCAGAAATGGATTTTCATCTCATATTTTTTTTTCATGGCCATTTAAAATCCTTTCCTTCGCATTTTATAACTATATTTATTTAAAATTATTTGTATCAATGTATGTAATTAATTTTTGAAGGGAAGTACAATGTCAAATGGTAAGGATTTAAGCTTAGTTTCCTCGATTGAGCCATTCTGTGGGGGTGAAACCGAAAATTTTGGCTTCTTTATTGAGCAATTAGAGGACCTAAAAAATCTTGAAAGATGGTCTGATGCCAGGGCTCTATGCATATTAAAATTGAAACTAAAAGGCAAAGCCCTTGACTTCATATCTACGGACCCAAATGCAAGCAAAGCTAAAAGCTTTGCTGATCTGAAACAAATACTAAAAAATAAATTTACATCAAAAAAAAGTTTCTCGGAACTCCAAGTAGAGTTCCATAACATATCTCAAAGCCCAAACCAAACAATAAATGATTTGGCTGAAGAAATATCAGCCAAAGCATTAGCTTATTTAAACCCCACCAATGACAATGATCCCAAACTAAATTATTTAATTGAATCCATGAAACTGACTCAATTTCTACAGGCATTAAATCCAAGCGTGAGATGCGAAGTCAAAAAATTAGGACCCAAAAGCTTTAATGAAGCAATTAGAAGTGCAAAAAATATACACAATGCACTTTCAGAAGAAAGTAATAACTCTTCCGAAAATTTTGAACTTAACAATATTATAAAATCCCAGGCGGAGACAAATAACACCTTAAACAAACTTAATGAGCGATTGGAGAAAATCTCAAATATTAATTCGACAACAAACTCCAACGTAACACCAACACATATTCCGGCTCAGCCAATTATATGCCATATATGCAAAAAAGTGGGCCATATCACAACGGATTGTTGGTTTTTTCCAAGGCCTCAAAATCATTCTCATATTTTCCCTCAGCAACCTCTGATGGTCCAACCCCGATATAAATCCTCTCAAATGCACTCCAACTTCTCTCCTTACCAGAGAAATTTTCCGGATAATAGAACAGATTTTAGACGAAGAGATGACGGCAATAACCGGGGTGCATATGCCGACCAAAATCGTGGGAGGAATCATAATTACCGTAATCAACAAAAAAGAAGATACAACCCATACAGAAAAAATGGGAAGAATAATCAGAATTTAAACTAAAGGTGGGTTCTTACCACTATCATCAGGGTAAGAACCCTAATGCAAAAAAGGTCAAGAGATTTAATAATCCCACGCACAAAACTTCAATAAAATCTTCGAATCCTACTCCAAATGTCATTCTCTCTATTTCGCAAAATTCTCAGGATTTACCTTTAATCAATTTGCAGTTTGGTAAAACATCATGTAAGGCATTGATCGATACAGGGGCAAATGTATGTCTTATCCAATCCTCAACTCTAGAAAAAATAAAAGCCTTCACAAAAATTGACTATTTATCCCGCCCAGTCCTTCTCCACACATTAAATCAAATCCCCATACCATTTATTTCAGTAGTTAAATTAAAATTTAAAATCAATAGCAAATGGTTTAATTCTGTTTTTTATGTCACTAAGGAGCAATGGAATTGCAATTATGAAATGATTCTGAGCTATAATTTCTTGCAGGCCAATAAAATCATCATTGACACTCTAAATAAAGAAATAATTCATCAAAACAATAGAATAAGCTATGATGAAAAACCACCTAAACTCAATAATAAAAATCAATCAACAAAAATTAATCACCCTATCAATAATGTATTCCTCACAAAATCAATCAACATTCCCCCTAAGTCATCCGAATTAGTAGAAATTGAAATTCCATCTAAGGCTTTATACAATTCAGATATTTTATTTACTCCTTACTCAGGTCGAAATAAGTTTCACATGTCTAGTTCTATACATTCTCCAGGCAACTCTAACTTAATATATGTAATAATCGATAATGATTCTGATGATAAACTAACCTTAAGAAAAGGTCATAAAATTGGTTCTGTTGAATTACTGAATAAAAATGACATAATCACACCCAATAAAAATGAACTACTACAAATCAACAATATAAATTTGGAAGAAATTCACCAACTTAGAGCAAAAGAAATTCATGAAAACGACTTTGATTTATCCCACCTCAATGATGACGACAAAAAAAAATTGCTAAATCTACTTATGAACAATTCACAGGTTTTTTCAAAATCTTACAAAACACTAGGTTCAACTAATGCAGTCACTCCACAATTTCAACTCCTTCATGATTTCCCAATTCAAACAAAACCATACCCCATACCCAAGATAGCAAAGCAATACGCTCAACAAGAAATAAAAGAATTACTCGAAGCAGGCATAATAGAACAAACTAACTCAAATTATGCTTTCCCAGTATTATTTGTCAAAAAGAAACCCTTGCCAGGTGAAAATAAATTAAAATTTCGAATGTGCATCGACTACAGGCTTTTGAACGCCATAACTGAATCTTTCAAAATATGCCTTCCCAAAATAAACGATATAATACATACCATTGCAGGCAAAAAAATATATTGTGTTTTAGATCTAAAATCTGCTTTCTTCCAAATACAACTTAAAGACGAAGATAAACATAAATTAGCATTTTGCTCAGAATTAGGTAACTTTCAGCCAACTAGATTACCTTTTGGTGGTCGTAATTCAACTTCTTATTTTCACACATTAATTTCAAAATGCCTAAACGATCTTAAAGGTGATAAAGTTCAATATTTTTTGGATGATATCATTGTTGCTGCTGATACCACAGATGAATTATTACAAATTTTACAGAAAATTTTTGATAGATTAACTAAATTTAATTTAACTTTAGATCCATGCAAACTTCAATTATGTAAAAAAGAAATCACTTACCTTGGCTTCGTTTTAAATGAAAACGGCTTTTCTCCATCAGAACAAAATATCTCTAAAGTAATAAAATTTCCAGTTCCTAAAAATGTTAAAAATGTCCAAAGTTTTCTAGGGATGGTTAATTATTTCAGACACCTAATCTTCAACTATGCTGAAATTATAGATCCTATTGTAAAGTTAACTAGAAAAAATACTCCTTTTATCTGGTCCAAACAATGTCAGGAATCATTTGAAAAATTACAAGAAATATTACTTAGGAAACCAACTCTTAAAAATATCGATTTTGAAAAGGACCTGTATCTAGTTACAGATGCTTCTAAAGTTAGCATATGCGGTATCCTTATGCAGAAACATAATAATAATTTCCTTCCAATTGAATTTTTCTCTAAAACTCTTTCCACTGCAGAATCCAGATATCCCTCCATACGGAGAGAATTTCTAGCAATATATGCATCTATAAAACACTTTCATGAATACCTTTATGGGAAGAAATTTTTTATCTTGACTGATGCCAAACCGTTAACTCATCACATACATCTTGATAAACAACCAGAAATTGTCGCCAGATGGTTAATGTACCTACAACAATTTGAGTATGAAATACAACATATACCAGGCTTCAAAAATCCCGCAGATTTTCTTTCAAGAATGACAGAAGAGAATAGTCAAAAATATAATCATAATCACAATCAAGCCCGTAGAATAAACAACATATATTTATTTGAAACTAATGATAAATTATCTCACTCTAACATACTTACTGAACAATTAAAAGACACTAAAATCCAAGAATTAATTCAAAAAATAAAAGACAAAGACAAATTAACTTCAAAATTATACTTTATTCACGATCATACAAATCTATTAATGAGGAAATTCTTAAAAAGAAAATACACATACAAACCCAAAATCTTGACTCGAATTGTTCTTCCACAATCTCTGGTAAACGAAGCTCTAGCGACAGCTCATACTCCACACTTCGGCACACAGAAGACCTATAACTTCTTAAATGGAAAATACTTTTGGAAAAAAATGTATCTAGATGTTAAACAATTCTGTGAATCATGTCAAAAGTGTATGAAAGTAAAACCTAAAGCAAAACTTACTAAAACTGAAATGATCTCAAAGAGTAATTATGCCCCAGGGGAATTCATGTCCATGGACATTGTAGGTAAACTCCCAACGTCTAAGGACAACAAAACTTTCATTTTAACTTTGATTGACCATTATTCACGATTTTTGGATGCCTTTTCATTAAATACCATAACTTCTACTGCAATAATTAAGTGTCTGAATGTTTATTTTTCTCGCTATGGTATTCCAAAAATTATTTTGACTGATAATGCTAAATACTTTTGTTCAAAAGAAATCGAGGATTTCTATAAATTGCATAATATAGAGCACCGTAAATCCTCTATTTACTATCCACAGTCTAACGCAGTAATAGAGCGTGTTCATAGAACACTTAAAGAATCCATTTCAGCAATGTGTAACAAATCCTCAGAATGGTCAGACTTGTTACTTAAATTTAAATTACATTACAATAACTCTAAACACTCTGTTACAAAATTCACACCTGCTGAATTATTTTTTGGGAGACACTTAAATGTCCCAATTGATATGAATTCCTTGCCCAATTTTGAAGATGTACCTGAGAATTACTGTGCAAAACAGAAAAAACGCTTTGAAACCACTAAAAAATTGGTTGCTGAGAATGAGAAACAATTCTTTAAATCCCATGAATCACACATCAAGGGCAGGGAGGTCCCTCAATTTCAACTTGGTGATATTGTATTCATGAAAGATCCTTTGCATACTAGACCATTTCAAATCAAGTATCTCGGTCCATTTGAGATACAAAGAATCCTAAGAAATGGGAATTACGTTATTAAACATACTGAAAATAATGCAACTAAATCCATCCACGTAAGCAAATTGTTCAAATTGAAAAACTTCAATTATCAAGGCACTACAAATGATGCCTAAAATAATGGTATTGAAAATACATGAACAAAACAAAAAAAAAAAAAAAAATCAAAACACAAAATTCATTTTTAAAGAAAAATGAAGTTAATAAAATGAGTGAGCACAATTTCCATGGAAAAATTATCTTTATTTATGTAAACATATATACATATTTTTTTTTTTTTCCTTTATCTTGATTCTTCATAAAAATGACCTCTGTTGTCCTGTTTACACTTCTCACACTCCAACTTTAGACTGCAGACTCGTGAGGTAAACTTGTCGACACTTTCCTCTTAACTTACCAGTTATGGCTGGTCCACGACTGTCAAGAGGGTCTCAGGTCCTATATAGGATTCAAAAATACAAGAGTTATGAAAAATTAATTAAATTGCTTTCAAGAGAAAGTAGAGAATCCAGTAGTGTAATACACATCAGACAGTCAGAATTAATAAAATCAAGATCATACGGGCATTTTTCTAAATTATATTTTTTTTTACATACTTGCAAGTATACTCATACTAAATATATCTCTACCTGAGAATAATTATTATTATGATAACAATTTAAAAATAAGACTTTTTTGTGATATCATAATTGCTCACTTATGCACATCTAAATATCTAGTATGCACAGTATTTCTACAAAACAATTGTTTTTCAAAATGTATATGTGTTTCATCATATTATATGTACCAAGAATATTGCATGAAGAAAATGTTATTCTATGGTCATACTTCACAAAATATAATGAATATATTTATTGACAAATTGCATGAGAGGTTTCTCCACTACACACGGCTATATATGTTTTTTATTTATCATGGCTGCATGGAGATCCAATCCAATTCTTACCTCATTTATTTACTTATATATATCCAACTATTATATATTGTGTTGTATTGTGTTTGATGTCATATATATAACCCATTTGTTTGCTTTTATGTTCATTGTTTATCATTTTTATTCATTGTTTACATCAACCAAGTGTTCTACATAATGTGCATGAACTTTTAATTTATATACTCCATATTTTGTGGCACACTCACAGCTATTTGTATCAAAAACATTATTGATGTATACAGACCATCTAAGTTGCCGTGATTCCCCATTCGCTTCTTCTTTTTTTCCCATAAGGGGAGAGTATGTTAAAACTACAAAATAGTTTTAACATGAGAGTTTTAAGAAAAATAATCTGAATTAAAATGCTCAAAAAAAAAAAAAAAAAAAAAAAAATATTAAATTAAATCAGAATTAATAATATCCAGAACTATTAAGATAGCTTAAGATTATGTGAAAAATATGTTCAAGAGAATATTTTCAGCTTCAAAGTCTAGCCATTTTCTTTTCATTTACCACCCACAGAAAATAAGAGTTCAACTTAGTGCATTCACCCCAGAGTCCCAAGGGACGCTCAAGAATTTTACCACCCCCGCATTCCAAATTTTCAAAATTCCCAGACAAACAAAATTCCGGAGGTAATCTTCCGCGGAATTTTAAATGAGCGTTACTTTGGCGTCCTTTTCAAAAAAATATAAAATTATTAAAATTAGAAGTTAAATACAAAAAAAAATTATAAAGAATTTAATTATAGCCCTAGCAAAAATATTTTCAAAAAAAAGATTCTAGTTATAAACAGAGAATATATATATAAAAAAAATATTTAATGCGCGCTCTTTCATCTCGCGCTTCTATACGATGAGAAGAGGAGGCGAATTGGGGGAAGAACGGATGAACTGATGAGAGAAAAAGACCACACAAACGCTTGGAGTATCAATATCGACGGAGGTCTGTGGGGGCATCTCCGCTGCGGCGGGATGCGTTCCCCTCGCAGTCTCGAAGAAGCGGCGGATGGTATAAGTCGCAAAGAAAGAGGAATAGAATCCTCTCCTGAAATAATACGTGAATATGGCCAGTCTTTTCAACCTATGTAAGAATAAAGTGATTCGACATTAAAACATCTTCTATTGGATCGGCTGCGAAATATGCTTACTACAAAGATGATCTAAAGATTAGTAAGATCATACTTATTATTTTACTAAACCGGCCAGTAATGAAGAAAGGAATAACGTCAATGAAATGAACATTATTTGAAGTGGTTTCAAAATCTCATCATTTTCCTTGGCTGGAGAACTGATGCTATCTTCTATTTAAAATAATGCATCAATTGATACTAAATAAAGTAGCCATCAACTAAAGAAATAATTCGTATTAGAGAATAATCAATCTTGAATCACATTCTCTAATTTCATAAGGAGAATTCTCCCATGCCTCAACAATATAAGACTCATCGGTGCAATGTTCGTCTTTTTT
The DNA here is from genome assembly GCA_963930645.1 of Salticus scenicus. Taxonomy (NCBI): domain Eukaryota; kingdom Metazoa; phylum Arthropoda; class Arachnida; order Araneae; family Salticidae; genus Salticus; species Salticus scenicus. The sequence continues at coordinate 278,258,622 of OZ005655.1, forward strand.
AATCAAATTTTGGTGAATGGACAAGTCATTATGAACTGCAGTAATATAGTTGGTTGTACAACTAATTAAAATATGTCAAAATTCACTATTTTTTCTATTGGTTTATGGCTCCGGAGCTAACTATCATAATGTGTGTTGACTAGAGTTAATAAAAAATTGATGCATCAAATCTGCTATTCTACTTTAATTTTGAGGTAAGAGTTTATTTATTTTTTTATTTCTCTTGCAGCCATTTTGATACAGCTGAGTTCGGAGAATTTAGGATTCTAATAAAAAACTATTATTAAAATAATAATAACAAACAAAAAAATAAAATGCCATTAATTCTAAGCAATTTATCCTAAAGATACATCTATCTCCGACCTCATCTGTATATATTGAAATAAAATAAGAACAAAATTGATGATAATTAAATTACATTAATCTACTATTTTGTGATTTAAGCGATCACAATATCATAATTATCTAGCACTCATTTCTTTTTTAGATAATTTAATATATCGTTTCAGACGATCATTTATTCCTTTAAAAATATCATGATTAATCTATTTTTTATTTACTAATTATTTATTTGTTTTTAAATAATTCAACATTCAACCACAAATAAATATATCTTTTTAAAGATTTTTATCATAAATAAAAACATATTCTTTTCAAACAAAAATTTAACAGAATGAAGTCTCCCCAAGGCCCAACTTTGACATGAGTCCCCCCCCCAAGGTACCCCTATTTCAGTCGGTACAGCGTTGTCGAATTTTTATACGTCACTCTTAATAGTGCTAAGGGCCTATTTCAGTTGGTTTATTGAATGGGGATATATTGAATGAAGTCCCCCCAAGGCCCAACTTTGACATGAGTCCCCCCCAGGCCCAACTTTGACATGAGTCCCCCCCCCAGGCCCAACTTTGACATGTGTCCCCCCAAGGCCCAACTTTGACATGAGTCCCCCCCAAGGTACAACTTTGACATGAGTCCTCCCCCCAAGGCACACCTTTGACATGAGTCCCCCCAAAGGCACACCTCCCCCTCATTGGGAAAAAGAGAAAAAACGTTGTTTTGCGGCTATAAGACAGTTTGGACTTCCAACGTTATTTGTTACAGTATCTGCAGCTGAAACACATTGGTTTGATTTAATGAAAACTTTATCATGGAATTTAGATCGTCACGAATTAACTAAAGAAGAATTTGTCGATATTAACAAGTTTAGCAGTAGGCCTCTGGCACTAAATTAAAATCTGTCAATGTCAGATTTTCATGTTTTAAATAATGAAATAATGTCGTGTCTGTATAATTTTTTTTTAATCTTATAATTATTCTTATCTTAATCCTCAATGTTTCCCATCTTTATTAACTTGAATTTACTATTAAAAACATACTCAAAAACTTCTCATCACTTCGTTAAAATACACTAAACTTTTCCAAAATCTTCTTCTATTTAAAATGATACACGTATTTACTTTAAATGTCCAATATTTCATAAGATTTCCAATTTTAAAGTTTTAAAATATTTATCAAATTTACTTATTTTTCTGGTTTAGCCTTATTGTTTTCCTTTTTATAACTACAGCTGTTGTCCTCTTTAAAATATTTAAAATGATGAGGTCATTTTATAGTAAAATTATCCATTATAGCATATATTATATTTCACTCCTCCATAAAAATTGATTTTAAAATCGTCTGTTTCTTTTATATTTTTATTTTAATAGAATTTTAATAGAATTTAATTTATATATTAGTCATTTTAGCAATTTTATCCAAAGTAGCATTAGAAATAATATATATCACTTCTCCATTAAAATTTATAGGACCCTACAATAAAATTAATTTGTGCTTAATATCAACACTACGAAAATTTTTATCAATCGCTTCCAAATTTTGACCTAAGTTTCAAATCTCAACCCTGTGGGTTTTTACATCGGCTACAACGTTTTCGTCTTTGTTCGTAAATAATAATTTGACTGTACTAAATAGTTTACAGCCGTATAATTCAACGTACTTAGTCACAGCAACGCGTGGCCGGGTCTGCTAGTTAATATATAAATTTGTGATTTCCATTGTGGGCTATTAAACATTACTTGTTGGTCCACAGGTTGCTACCCTGTTAATAAAGCTTTTTTCTTTTTTTGTCACATTTTTATAAATAACTAGTATGTTGTGGCCACCACAAAACTTTCTTCTATATTTTCCTATACATATTCACTCAGTAACAATATTAAAAAAAAAAAAAAAAAATGTAATTTTTTTTTTTCTAAGTTTTTTTTTTTTGTTTGTTAAAAGTAAAAAAATAATCGATTACTTTGTTTTAAAGGTATTGACAAGACCTTTCGAAAGATACCCATCTTGAAAATTTACCCCCTTCCCCGGGGGGTACTTCCCCCCAGGTGGGAAGCGATGCCCGCACATGCACAGAATTTTTTTCCTAGTTAACTACTACTATTATCAATAATTCATATTAATTTTACAATCACAAGTTAAAAATATCTCTCATTATGTACATTTATACGAAATTTTGTCCTATACTGCCATGTTAAAAATTTAGAAAAAATGCGATCACAGTGCCACCTGTTGAGCGGTTGATCCCCAGATGTAATCAGCACCAGTTTATGTCAGGGACCAAATACCAAGTTTGGTTAAATTTTGTTAATATATATATATATATGAAAGGATAAAATAAGCAAGATTTTAAATTAGTATTTAAATTAATATTAAGTGATAACTTAATATTAATATCTCAGAATAAATCTTAATTTTAAGAACAATTTTATGAGAATTCTATTTGACTGCCCAGGTAAAGTTGTTTTCTCATCAGAGCTTCATAGCGCGGGAATCTGATTTCAGAATAAGTTTCGTAATCAAAATTATGCAATAGTCGGAATAAACTGTAAAGCATTGCAAAATAATAAATCCTGGATGCCCGGGTCAACCAATCGTAAAAGGTAGGCGGATTTTAGATTAGCTAATTATCCAATAAGCATTCATAAGAATAGTCTCAGTTCCCGCCGAAATATGCAGTATAAAAACGGGAGCACGCGAAAACTTGTGGCTTTTTAAGACCATCATTTGTCTAGTAAATTCACGTCAACTAATACTCCATCATGTAAAGTTTACGAGCTAAACTCGCGGCGCCCTTCGGGGTTTGCCGAAGTGCCGGCCATCGGCACCTTTTACCGGGATATACTGCTCCGGATGTCTTCATACCGACCCATGACTGCATCATCATACATTGTCACTACCTTTAGAACGTAATAAAGGATATTAGTTATCAAATGACTCTCTAATCTCTTATATAAGATGTCTGGACTTCTATTTTACTACTTAAGAGGATCGTTGCACCAGCCCGTGTAATCCAACGGAACTCATTCTTCATTTTAATATTATTTAATAATATATTACAGAAGTCGACAGGATGTACACCTAGTGTATGGAAACCGAAGAAAAAAATAAATCAATAACTGCTGGGTGGAAATCCTAGAAAGAAGAAATCATTAGTGATGGATTATTACTTATTTCTGAACGCTAACTCAACCGAAACTTTGTTGTGTTGTGCTGGAGAGTGATGAGATCCAGAGATCGTAGATATTATGATTTTTCCGATGCAAGCGAGAAATCTATATTTCTGAACTTTAAATCCAGAAAAAGATGATAAAAGTGAACTTCAGTCAAAACGATTTTACTTATCATCTTATACCAAGTTCTGTGTGAATTTTAATGAATCATTCGGCTGAACCGATTGAACTGCAATTAATTAAAACTAACAACGAGCTGATTCCTCGAAATTTGTTCCTACCTCAAAGAGGGATAAACATTTATACAAGTATTGTTTGCAAAATCAAGGAAATTATGTTGCGGAAAAATGAAACTCAACGGCTCTCCTCGCCCAGGCATAGATAGATTCAGTGATTCAGAATACCGATAATATTGTTTTTGTAGCGCGACTTTCATAAATTTTTGTCTGAGTCGACGAACCGCGCTCTCACATCGCAAAAGAGAAGAGAAAATAAGTCTCTCCGTTGCCATGGTAACGATAGAATGAAAAACCTTCGGTCTTTATGTTTACCGGGAGTATGAAATGAACCCGATTTGTGCTTCAAGTGTTTCAATTAATGGTTGATTATAAACAGATGACTATTACATGTGGCAAGACTAATAATAATAATAAATAAAAAAAAAAAAAAATTAATAAATCGTAGTAATGCGTTTAATACAATGAAAGATTTTTTTTTATTTCTTTAAATAATTTGTGAATACTTTTTATTTTATTTTGTTTTATTTTTGAAAGAAGACGACGGGTGAGTAATTAATGATTAGTATATTAATAAAAATTATTTATGGTTCTCAATATTAAAAATAATATTTGACCTATTTTATTTCCGCGATTTTTATGATTTGCAGTTAAAAAAAAAAAAAAAAAAAAAAAAGTTAATAATAATAATGATGATATTTTTAGTTAAAAAAAAAAAAAAAAAATTAAATAATTTTAAGAAAGGTTTGAAATTTATTATTTAAGTTAATTGATTTTATTGAGTTTTCTGAATTATTGTTTTAAAAGTTCTGATATTTATTAAATATTGAATTTATTGGGGAAAAAATAATAAGCAATTTAATGTCTTGAAAATGTTGACAGAGAAAAAAAAAAAAAAAAAAAAACTACAGATTTTTATTAATTTCTTATATTAACTTAATATCAAATTAAGTTTTATTTGCTGCAATATGTTTTTACAGAAAATTTAAGTTCAAAAATATTAACAGACAATGCAGAATGAAGTTATTTGATTATTTGTTTTTATTTTAATTTGTTTATGAAATTTTTTCATTTTATTTGGCTTTTGGTATAGTGCACGATATCAATGATTGCTTTGAAAGGTTGAATTTCAATTTTAATAAGGATCAATACATAACAATTTAACTTACATTTTATTATTGAGCAAACAATAATAATACTAAATAAATAAATAAGTATTTTATGGGTGTGTTATAATTTGGGGATTTTTAAGTTTTTACCTGAACAGTAGTAAATAAAAATAAATGGTCAAGCATGACAAATAGTTTTATAGTATAATGCAAATGATTTTTCAAGAGTAATAATTTTAATATACTATGTTTATCTTTTCCTTTGATTTTTTGAAATTTTTCTTGCATAATTCTTTTGCCTATTACTTGTTGCATGTGGTTAGTATTATATTTGAATATTCTTGGATGTGTCGCTGCATAAAATGACACTGATTTAATTATAATATAAAATGTGTCGTACTTTTATCTTTATATTTAAATATTCTTATATTTCTAGATACATTGGGAAATACCTGCATTTCGTATATCACTAAATGTTTAGTATCTTGTGTTTTTTATGTGTTAGGCTTTTTATTAGGAATATTCCATATATCTAGTGACTTTATATAATTTTAAAATTCATTAGATATCATATTTTATACATTTTCGCATTTCATACACATGCAGAAATACCCATGTTAGATATTGCTCATAATTTTTAATGAAAATATTTTAACAGAGTTTCTACAGTCATTGTTTTCAAAATTCACAGGACCAATATTGCGTTGGTACAATCCAGCCTCATCATGAGCATTGCTAACTAAAAGTTGCATCGTATTATTCATCACACATTACTTATCATTTAGAAAACATTATTTTATTTTTTATCTCAACACGAGTCCAAGCATCAATTTTACCGAGACAACAATATGAGTACTAAATATTTCTGAGGTATTTTTGGCATAGAACCGGTCGCAATACATTAAATTGCTCTGATCAACTGGATATCCTGATCAGAGTATAAACAATCCTACAGCCTTGAAACCTCATAAACAGAAACTAAATTGATACTCATAAAATTAAGTCTCCGGGAAAAGATGTCATTTTTTTTTTTAATTATTATTATCATTCGCAATTCGACATAAGGAAAATTCAACAAAATTGCAGTGATAAATAATTGTTGGAGTTGTTTCAGGCAAAATTGTGGTAAAAGCCATGAAAACTTCACAATTAAATAAAATACTCATTGTTACATTTCTCCTAATATGTCCGGGCCAAGCGCTCTCAACTCACACTCATTTACAAATTCGTCCTGTGAAATAAACAAAAAGTCACCTGACTCATTAGCATTCAAATAAAATGACTGTAGTTAAACCAAACTGTTAACTTGTATATTAGTGTAAATATTTTTTTTTCTCTTCCCTTGTGTATAGAAGTAGTAATTAATAGTAAATTTTTATGTTTTGTTTATTTATTATAAGATATCAAAGGGAATTCTAAACTTTAAAAGGTTAAGTTAGGGACTTTAAAAGTCATTGAGCAAGACTTTCAATGCTCAGTCACTAAATTAATGTCGGGCTTTAATCTTGTCTAAAAGTACTTACCATGATCCCTGGTCACGGGGGGTATCCAATCGTTGAAGCCACTGCAGAATTTGAAAATCTGGAGTTGAAATTGGATACTCACCTGCAGACCTATGATATAAATTCTTTTTTATTTATTTTTTTTTTTCTTTCCTATTTTATATGTTGATATTTTCTAATATAATATTTTTTCAGGGTTCAAGTTGAGTTTTAATTGTACAATTTAACATATACTAAGTTTTCCAAACAAAAAAAAAAAAAGGAAAAAAAAAAACTGTCTAGTGTTTTTATACTTTCATATACTATTATTCGTTTTATTCATATTACATATTTAGTCTCTTTTATTGTATTTCTATGTTAATAATGTCACTATTATACTAGAACAAATATTTAGGTGTCGTCATATTGCAGTGTTGCTAAATACCAGGACTTGAATACATTGTGGCCTACAGGTTCTGTTAAAAGTCATATTTCTTATGTTGTATAAATTTTCATATTTTAATGTTTTAAGTTTTAGTGTACTTTAGGTGTCATGATGTTATATTGTTTGTATACCATATTTACATAAATTTTTCAGGTACAACAGTACAAAAGTTTTCTATGTTAATCGTGAAAGTCTTGTGTATCTTCTGTCCAGTCATTTTCATAACATATGTTTGTATTCTTCAGAAACTGTATTAATATTTTGTATTTATCATGTACAGGCCAAAGACATCCTGAGTTGGTTAAATTTTAATGCAGCCAAATTTAAGATTTTATAAGCTAAATTTTTATTTTTATTTATTTGTTTTTATTTTTAGAACTTTTCTCGTGACAATACCAATAATAATGATTCCATAATAAAATTTTTCAGACAAAATTTTCTGAAAAATAAAATTTTCCAGTTTTAAATAAATTTTCCATTTTTAAATAAATTTTCCAAAAAAGTTAAATTTTATAACTTGTCAAATTTTCCATTTTAAGTTAAACTTTCTCCTGGAGTATCTTCTACTTCTGAGGGACTTCCCACAAATTTGCAGGCAAATATGGGGGAGCGTCGGCTTGGAGGGGGGGGATATGAAAGGATAAAATAAGCAAGATTTTAAATTAGTATTTAAATTAATATTAAGTGATAACTTAATATTAATATCTCAGAATAAATCTTAATTTTAAGAACAATTTTATGAGAATTCTATTTGACTGCCCAGGTAAAGTTGTTTTCTCATCAGAGCTTCATAGCGCGGGAATCTGATTTCAGAATAAGTTTCGTAATCAAAATTATGCAATAGTCGGAATAAACTGTAAAGCATTGCAAAATAATAAATCCTGGATGCCCGGGTCAACCAATCGTAAAAGGTAGGCGGATTTTAGATTAGCTAATTATCCAATAAGCATTCATAAGAATAGTCTCAGTTCCCGCCGAAATATGCAGTATAAAAACGGGAGCACGCGAAAACTTGTGGCTTTTTAAGACCATCATTTGTCTAGTAAATTCACGTCAACTAATACTCCATCATGTAAAGTTTACGAGCTAAACTCGCGGCGCCCTTCGGGGTTTGCCGAAGTGCCGGCCATCGGCACCTTTTACCGGGATATACCGCTCCGGATGTCTTCATACCGGCCCATGACTGCATCATCATACATTGTCACTACCTTTAGAACGTAATAAAGGATATTAGTTATCAAATGGACTCTCGAATCTCTTATATAAGATGTTTGGACTTCTATTTTACTACTTAAGAGGATCGTTGCACCAGCCCGTGTAAACCAACGGAACTCATTCTTCATTTTAATATTATTTAATAATATATTACATATATATATATATATGATTTTTTTTTTTTTCTTTTTTCGTTAAAAGTAAAAAAAAAAAAAAAAAAAAAAAATCGATAACTTTGTTTTAAATTATCACAGAGTTATAGTTCAACCATTCGTTTTAAAGGTATTGACGAGACCTTTCGAAAGATACCCATCTTGAAAATTTACCCCTCCCCCGGGAGGGTACTTCCCCCCAGGTGGGAAGTATATCACAATTTATATATTTAAAACTTCCAATTTATTATGGATTAAAATCATTTTGTTTCTTCAAAACAGAGCCAAGAAAACACATTTTATATATACTATTTCAAGTTCAGGTCAAAAGAATGCACTTCATGATTCAAGAAAAAACAAGAAACTAAACAAAAATGTAATTATTTTAAGATCAACGGCTCTTTGGCAAAGAGCCAACTTTGAAGTCAAGGGGGAGAATTGAAGGTCATATCTGAACAAATACATTTATTAACTTAAACTATTTTTAAGATAATAGATTTTAAAATTTAAATATTTTATTTTATTTTACCTATTTATTTGCAATCAAAAACATTTCTATAAACAATTGAGAAAATAACCTAGAGTTTCCCCTCCCACCATAGATAGTTTCAAGAGGGTGCTACTGTCCTTTGATTAAATGGGAAAAAAAAAAAAAAAAAAAAACCTTTTTGTTGCCACCTCATAAAATAATAATAAATAAATTACTTATTGTAGTGTTATTTATCCTTTGTAGAAAATAGCTATCACACTGAAAATAACTACTATAAATACAAATAAAAGTATTGTGTGTGACAATCAGTATCCATTCATACAGTTGTAACAATCAAAAGTAAAGAAAATTAAAATTTAATTTAACTTAACTTTTTTGTATGATAACTGAATTTTGAAATTATGTGTTTTGAACATTAAATGCAGCCTTATGAATTCAAAACTGCACGCAAGAATCTAAAAAGTGTTTTTTTTTTTTTTTTTTTTACTAGCTGCACCCTGCTTTTTTATTAACCTGGAAAAAACTGTGAGTAGTCATTGAGCTTTGAGGGCACTTGGTACTCTGTGTATTATTTAAAAAACTAATTAAATGTAACATTTTCTTTCACATGTTCCTGTTACAGTTACTTATTCATTTTTCCATTATTATTGATTATCATTTTTTCTTTTTTTTTTTTTTTTTTTTTTTTTTTTTTTTCGACAATAAATATCTAAATGAATTTTCTAACAAGTTAAAGAAAAATATTCTATGTTGTTGACAGTTTACTTAAATATGTTGTCTAAACAAATCTGTCACATAACGATATATAATGCTAATAATTGTAAAATTCATGTATTGCTTACTTGTAAATATTTCAATAGTGTAATAATTGTGTATTGAAGAAGGAGCATATTTTGAATGCAGAGTTGAGAGTGTAAATATCTTTTAAAAAAGCAAATAGAAGAATTCTTTTTTATACTACGGCCTCCTTCCCCCATACTAACAATGTCTCTAGATTTTGTAAATATTTTAAGATAAAAGTTTGTCATTTTCTCAGAAAGCACTTTCCTTCTGTAAAGTTAATTACTTAAAAAAAGAAAGAAGAAATAATTATATACATATAAACTGTATGAGCAAAATGTTTGAACAATGAATGTTTAATTGAAACTTGTTGAATTTTATCGAAATATATGTATAATATGAAATTTCTATAAATCACATATATTTTCTTTTAGTGACTGATGTTTGCTTTAATAATGGCTTATTAGTCACAGCTTCCATGGACTCTACAGCAAAGGTATCTTTTTTTTTTTTTTTTCCCTCAGAAATATGCTTTTATTTCAAAAAAATTTATTTATTTATTTAACGACTCTCTTCACTTACCGTTGCCGGAAGCCTGACCCAATGTTATTCTATGGGAAATTTTCTTTACATTTAATTAAATAACTAATACAGATTTTTAATTCTGTTTTCACATTCAGAAAATTCCCAACTGTTAGATTGACGGACCTTTTCTAAAAATGTATTTTTTAAATTTTTAATATTTTATTTTTAAAATTGCAAAATGAAAAATTTCGCATATTGAAATTTTGTATTTTACAGCTTCAAAATGAAATATTAAATATTAAAAAATTTCGTTTTTAAGAAAGGTCCGTCAATTTAACAGTTGGGGATTTTCTGAATGTGAACACAGAATTTAAAAATCTGTATTAGTTAATTAATTAAAATTTTATTAATTTCTGAAGTAGTGAAGCAGAGTGGAGGCCCCAAAGAAGTTTTTTTTCCCGGGCCCCAGTTAGGCTAAGTCGGGCCCTGTGGGTAAGGTATGAATGAAGTCTTCATATGTTGTAGGTATAAAAGAAATTGTGCACTGTTATCGTGCAGGGAACCACTAGTCAGGGAAAGTTGGTGAATCATGATAAAGTCAGGGAATTGAAGTGAGTCTAGAAAAGTCAGGGAATTTCATGTAAGGTCAGAGAATTCTGACAAATTTTGTGGAAGTAGCCATATTTCAAAGTTTGTTATTGTAAGTTGCTAAATTATTTGCTGATTTTGTGAAATTTTTTGGGAAAAGAAAACTGGGAAAGTGGTGAAAAATAGTCATAGAAAAGTCAGGGAATTTGGAAAAGTTCTAATGTTAGTCGCCTTGTGTGAATATATATGTAACATGAATCATTCAAGAGGAATATCATTGTAACTATCGGTCTCAAAGCTCTCAAATAAATACAGTAGAACTTGGATAATTTGAAGTTGAAGGGACCAGAGAAAAATTCGAAATATCCAAAAATTCGAATTACATATACTATTTTGTCCAAAAAAAAAAAAAAAACTCTACGACCAAAGATTTAACACACAAACTTTATATCGAAGAATACTACTACATCCCCCCCCCCCCCCAAATTAAATCAATATTTTTTTACGAGCTTAATTATTTAACACTTTTTAAGAAATAGTCAGATAATTTTGATTGCTTCTTTAAGTACAATGTTTGTGTCATATGACTTCCACCTGTCAACTGATACAAAATCAGAATCTTCTACATTAGACATGACTTTCAATTAAAAAAACCTTGAAGTTCATGTATATGGACCATATCTTCTGCTGATGCACTAGGTAGGAAATACTCTTGTATTTCCTTATCCTTCTTTTGAAAGACTGTTAAAAAAATAATGCACTTTAGCTGAGAAAAATCTCGAGAACAAATTTTACTGTAATATTTCAAAGGTAATCGTATGAAAAATTCGAATTATCCAAAATAGAATTCGAATTATCCATGATTTTTTAACATTATTTTAATACAAAATTCAAGGGACCGAGTAAAAAATTCGAATCATCCAGAATTTCGAATTAAACAAGTTCGAATTATTAAAGTTTCACTGTACTTGAATAAGATATGCTATTTATTCAAATCATTTTAAAAATCTTTTTCATTATTTTCTCTATTGTGAAAAAAAAAGTTTAAAATATGTATAATTTTGACTGCTGAATATTTAAGTTTTGATATTTACACTTTATATTAAGAAATACAGTATCTTTTCATCCTTGTAGATTTTTCTTTATTCATTTGAAGATTTGATGTGTTGATTTTAAAATGTGTTAAGTTATTTGTTTATAATTATAGATTGTTTATAATGATTATGTATTTAATTGTTTCTATTTAAAGTTTGTGATTGATGATGTTAATTTTGTTTAGATTTGGTTGTATGAATCAGGTGAAGGAGTTCGGCCAGCATTCAATTTAAGTGTAAGTCTAATAATTTTTTTTTATTATTATTATTTCTATTTTATGATTTATTTAAACAAATGTTTTATTCAATAAGTATAAGGGATTTATTTCGTTCATATATATATTAAAATAAATTATAAGATAAAATATTTAATTAACTAAAATTTTATTAATAAATAATTTTTTTTATTATTATTCTAATTAAAATTTTAATTCTCCATCATGCCATAAGTATAGGAAACTTAAGCAATAAGGAAATTTTCAACCTCATTTTTTTTTTTTTTTTTTTTTTTTTTTAAATGTTTTAACTTGTATTTAAATTTGAGGAATCTGGAAATCACAACATTGATGTAGTGTTCATCTGTATATTAGTCAATTTATTAATATGTTAATTAGTATATTAGTCTGCATACAAATTATCTCAATAACAATTAATCAGAAAGAGCTCATACAAGTTTTAAAGTGTTTCTAATGATGCTGGCGAGAACCCCATTGATTTGCAATATTTTAATTTGAAAATATAATAAATTATTCAAAGTTTACAATTTTCTTAACATGGGAAAATAGTGCAAAATTTTGCATAAATGTGCATTTAAAAGAATATTTTTATTGTAAAGATAACAGACCACCTTTAAAATATAAGTTTTAATGATTGCATGAACATTACTGACTATGAATATTCTACTGTAAAATCTTCATTAGTTATTCAAAATTTACTGTTTTCTTAACATGGCGAAATATGTCAAAATTTCACAAAAAAAGGTCTGTTGTGAGGAATATTTTCACTGTGCAGATGTCAAATCATTTAAAAAAAATATCATTTATGATATTGTAATAAGCACCATTGACTATGAATGTTCTATGTTGAAAATCTTGCAAATTATTCGAAATTTAAAATATTTTTAATATAGGAAAATAGGGCACTATTTCATATAAATTGCATGAAGATCATTGCCTTGAAAATAGTATGGAATAGCCTGAAATGTAATCCTAATAAAATTAATTAGCAGATTAGAATGATGTAAGTGTATCAAATCGAACAGAGGTAGCCTACTATGTGGGGGCATTTTAATCTGTGATTATGTTGAGTGATCAGGCATATTCTTTTCTCTTAGCATGAATATAGTATGCCCTATAATAGAAAATTTATAAGAGCAAATATATGGTGGGGAATTGAACAAACCTACCTATCCCAACTACTTTATGTAGCTCTTATATGAAATAACGGCATAATTAAAAAACATTTTGATAAGTTTATTTATTTATTATTATTATTTTCCCCTTTATTTATTTATTTTTTGATATCGCAATCAACTGATTAAGAATCATTTTAAGAGTTAATTTATGAGTATAGCAGCGCTACACAATAGGGAAATTTCAAGGACTAAAGAACAGACTGTATATATTTTGTTTAAAAGGAAAATTAGTCTTTTAAAATGCTGCAGGAATTATATTTTTATTGTCCTAGCAAATTACTGCTATTTATATGTTAAGAATATTTCATTGTAGTAGTTACACTCAATTTCAGTTATATGTACTTGTCATTTCATAAATAACAAGTAAAGGAAAGAGAACTTCTTAATGGTAATTTTAATGAAGGGGGAAAATAATTTAATCTATAATTTGTTAGTGTTTCATTAAAATCCCTATATTTTTCGATTTTTGTATAAACAATATATTAATGTTTAACTTCATTTTCATATTTGTATTTAAAAATTGTACGTTAGGAAGGACTACATCTGTATAAATAACAAAGGAAAGCTTTAATTTTTAAGGCAGTATATCAGGTGTACGACTTTGCTTCTGTCATTTTTCCCCCAAAATTTGTGACTTAATTGTAAAAAATTGGTTATACATTTATGATTCAAAATATTATTCATTAATGAGAAAGGCAGCATATGAATCTTGCATAATTTTTTTTTTTTTTTTTAACTGCTCATTTTTTGAGGTGATCCACGTATCAATCCAATTTTTGTATTTATAAGAAATCAAGTACTAGTCAGCCAGGCTGTGTGCCAGTGATCTAAACTAGTGATAGTCAATGAAAACAATGTCTGGAGAATATGGCAAGTGGGATTGAACTTTTCATTATAAAACTTAGAAGTATATTTTAACCAACTTTCTGTGGTGTGTGTGTGTGTGTGGGGGGGGGGGGGGGGGGGTTCTAGCTTTGCCATGCTGCAAAATAACTTTATCATGTCACATGTTGTATTGCAGACATTTGCCTTTCAGTGCTTGGCTTAAACACACTAATTTATTATTTAAATTTATTAAAATGAAGCATATTTTAACAAAATTAAATTATAAAAAACCTTACTTTGTAGCTTCGTAGATGACTGCATAGCCACTTTCGCAAGGGGGTCCCCTGCTTCGTCAGTAGAAACATGAGGAACTACACTGACGAAGCAGGAGGCCCTCCTTGCGAAAGCAGCTAGTCATCTACGAAGCTATGAAGTAAGATTTTCTTATAATTTGATTTACTCTAATTTCTTTTGATACAGATTGCCTGTGGTTGTTTCAGTTGGTTTTAACAGCTTATGCTTATAATACATTGCTTCCTGAGAATTAAAACCTCCTGCAAATGATGAAAATTTGGTTCTGATAACTTTACATTGCAAGCATAAATTGTCTAATGTTTTGTTAGGTTTCTGTTGGCAAATGTCCTAGCTTATTGCATGATGTTTACGTCTATTTATTTCTGCCACCACTGATCACTACAGCCATTTATTGGAAAATGGCAGTATAGGCTTCCACTAAAGCGTGGGAACCTTGCATGTTTTTTTTTTTTTTTTTTTTTTCTCACATAAAATTTTTAACATTGTGAGAAATTCACACACTTTTCTGGGACCAATTTATTTATTTATTATTCAAAAACAGGTCACTCATAAAAATCAACAATCTTGAAATGAAAAACCTTACACCTTTCACAAAAATCAAAAGTTGAATGATTTTAAAAAGTTAAAAAAAAAAACTTTCATAAGAAAATTACGTATTTAGCTGATTAGTCATAAAAATACATATTTCTATAAAGAAACATTAGAAAAACTGGAATTAGGTAAATAATCTTGTATTGAAGGATAAAATAAAGTAAATTTTCATGAATTTGCAGTGTAATTGCTGCGTATATCAGATAGACATAATTTTAAGTAATTAAGTGATATTAAACAAAATTATACCAATGAGTTGTAAAATTAGACATCATTAGCAAATTAAATAAATCTATTTTTTTTTTTTTTTTTTTTCCTTTCACATTCTTTTTAAAAATCTCACTTTGTTCCTGAGTAAGGGAGAGAAATTCTCACCCAGTTTTTACCTCTGATGTCTGATGAAAACCTTATTGGTAGCAAAGTTGTACACCTAAATGTACATCTAATGCATGAGTAATTTGCAGTATTTGCTTGTATAATTAATTTACTGTAATCACTATATATAGGCAGAGTTGGATCATGATGCTAGTGTTTGTTGTCTTAGCTTGAACGAAAAGAATTCTCTTCTTGTTACTGGAACTTTTAATGGCTATTTATGTATTTGGGATCTGTCTACTTTTATTTTACTTGGCCAACACCAATGTGAGTGAAAATTATACATATTTAAATGTTTTGTTTGATAAATGGTAATTCAATATATTGCTTTTGTGTTTTTCCATTTCATAGATCTTTAAAAATTGAATAAATAGAAAAAAGCATTTTCTATATTTTATATTTAAAACTTGATGTTAGTATAAATAAAATGGAAAGTTAAAATTGTTGGAAAACATTACTTCTCATTATTTTGAAATAAAATCTTTAAAATGCATTTAAAATAAAGACTTTTATTACAAATTTAAAGCATATAAAATGCAAGATAAAACAGTTCTGTCTCAGTTGGAAAAGTAAATTGATTTCTTTGTTTTTATCAAGTGGCTGCAATTTTCTAACAAATGTTGTGACAGTTTTAAGTACAGTAATGGCTATGTTAAAAATCTGGAGTGACTCCACTCGACTTTCCGAACATTGAGTAATTAACAGTTTTGTAGATAAAGTAAAGAAAGAGGAGTTGTTAAACAAACAAAAGAGAGAAAGCCATAATAGAATGTTTGAGTACTTTTCTCCATATATTACACGATGTTTTATTTAATGCTACTGAACTTTGAGCCCATAGATCATAATGATAAAGAATTTTTCGTTGTGTCCCTGTAAAAACCTATAAATGCTAGATTCACCAAAATGCTTATAGTTAGTGCAACAGCGATTTATAATATTCATATAAATTTTCAGCTCAATTGAATAAGGCGTTTAGATGCTATCGCACTTTTAAAAATTTGGTCCCATAGGCCATAATGATAAAGAATTTTTCTTTGTGTCCCTGTAAAAAAACTGAAAGTGCTAAATTCACCAAAATCTATACAGTTGGTGCAACTGTGACCTATAACATGTGTACAAATTTTTTGCTCAGATTAATAAGGCGTTTAGACGCTATCACACTTTTAAAAATTTGGCCCCATAGGCCATAATGATAAAGAATTTTTCCTGGTGTCCCTGTAAAAAAACTATAAGTGCTAGATTCACCAAACTCTATAGGGTTCGTACTATGGTGACTTACAATATACGTACCAACTTTTAGCTTATTCGAACAAAGCGTTTAGACGCTAGTGTGTTCACTCACAGACATACACACACACATACATACACACATACATACACACACACACACATACATACATCATCGTAAAAATAATGGAAACGGACTCAGGGACCTCAAAACATATAGAAACATCAAAATCTCCAATTCAGATTTTTGACATGATTACAATACTTTCCTCACTATAGTGTTCGGAAAGTAAAAATTAAATAAGTAGATATGTTATTAATAGCATTATTAATTTTTATTATAGATAAATTATTTTATCTGATTATTTAAACTAACAACTTTTATTAACCACATTTATTCGTATTTACGCTTTTAATTACTTTCAGGGTTTTTCACTTTAATGCACTTTAACATAGATAAATAGACAGATAGATTAAATGGTTGCAATTGGTTAATTTCTAAATAAATCAGCCTAAAACACAGAGGTAGGATAGATTTTTTGTTCTGTATATCAGCATCTTATCAGTATTAAGTTTCATGAGAAAATTTGCATTTATAACTTCCCGAGTTCCTTGAAACTATAAATGTGAGTTTTCATGTCTATTTGATGTTTAACTGATGAGGTACTGTTACACTGCACAAAATGTTTATTATGTGTCTATGTTTTTTTTTATCTTGTATTGTATATGGTTTAGATTTCTAAATAAATCTCTCTAATTTAAATATCCGTTAAAAAAAAAAAAAAAAAAAGAAAAAAATCCTTTCAAATATATTTTTTGAATGATTTTAAAATTTTAATAAAATGGAAAATCGCTGAAAGGGAAGTCCCTTTAACAAAATCATTGTAAAATAAGGATTTTTTTTTCATGAATGGAAACTCATATTATCTTTCAAATATGACTGACTTTATTTATTAAAGTGTTTTTTCTTTTAACCCCCAACCCCCCTTTAATTTTGAAGCTAATATTTTCTAAAATGTCTGAAAAATGATGTCATTTGATGGAATTGGAAAAAAAAAAAAATAGTATGTTTTTGATTGATGTAATTCTTACCAGTGAAATTAGTGCATTTAAAAAACCTATAAAAATGTTTTTTTCTTTTTAATAATAATAATAAAAAAAAAAAAATGGTTCTTGTGAAAATATATTTTTATCTTTCCATATTTTTTCCACTGCATTTTGAAACGGCAAAATTCCACATTTTTATATTTCTACTGAATGTTTTACATAATAATAATAAAGAAAGAAAAAAGAAAAAAATAAAGTAATATATTAGTACAAATTTTTAAATTTAAGAGCTAGTGACAGTTTGTAATTCTTATGTGTAACCGATGCCTACTAATAGTAATATTTTTTATAAATAGACTTAAATACTAACGGGTAATCAGATTTTTAATATTGTTACATTATACTTTTTACAGATATTTTTCATTAGATTTATTACTTTTTTTTTAATGCAATAAGATATAGTGAAACATTTTAAAAATTTCTCTTTCTTTATTTAGATCATTCAGGCATTGTCTATGCTGTGCCATTCAGTCCAGGTTAGTACTGTTTCACTATAATCAGACTGTTAACAGACTTTTCATTGGTTTTATTGAAACTGGTATCTTACAGTGTACCAATATAAAATTCCCAGTGGAAAATATTTTCAATTTTAAGATTATGTATTTAAAAACAAAATTATATTATCTGTAATGTCATGTTGAACATAGATATATTCACACGAAAATTCAGTATCATGTCAAAGAATACAGGTATTCCTTCTAAAGAAATATATTTTAGCTTGTTGAAGGATATAAATAATTTTTTTTCTGTATTTTAGATAAGAGTTTTATTATTTATCAAACAAATGTTGATGTTTACTGTTAGGAAACATAGTACATAAGGTAGAAATACACATGATAAATTGATTTTCAACTCTTGATAAATTTCCAACACCCACAAATATAATATATTGCTCAGATGGTTCTCTTTAGAAATACTCACAGTACCAGAAAAGATATAAGATTTCTGGAATAGTTTACAATTTCATGTTAGAGAATTTTTATACAGTCAGGATAGTACATTTTAAATAAAGAACTCCATATGAATACGCATATCATTGTATGGCCCATATTTCATTTACAAAATTATAAAAAGTGAAATATTTTCTAAAAAGAAATAATACATTACAGGGTTCCCACGAGTCAGGGAAAATTGTAAATATTGCTTAAAAAATTGCTTTTACTTTTTCAATCTGGAAAAATCAGGGAATTTTGTAAAAACACCCAAAAATCATGGAAATTTTCATTTTTGCCCAGCAAGCGTGACTGAAAGATCGCCAGACAGGTGTTATCTTAACCATGATTGCACAAGATTGGCTGCTTTCTAGATGAATCTCGCCATGTTAACATTTAAAAAAAAATAATAATAATTAAATATTTTTAGTGCAACAATTTGAGGAATAATTTTATGTCTTGATGCTAATATGATGTGCAATTAAAATGAGTCATATTTTTATAATTTTGTTAATTTCACCAAAATTTTGAATTTTTCATTGTATTTTCCTTTGTGTAAGTGAATGAAAATAAATTAAAAGGTTGAGATATTTTTGCCCATCAGTATAATTTTTTGAATTTAAATGTTTAGAACAAGAATGTGATATACACAAAATTATGGAATGTATATAAGTAACGGAAATCATGGAAAAGTCAGGGAACTTCTTTTCTAAATTTCTGTAGCCACCCTGTAGCATTTCTTTGAAATGTATGTGTATTTAATTGATTACTAAATCCTTTTTTTATTTTTTATTTGTTGAATTTAAAATTATTAAATATATCTAAAAATATTCATTATATCATACAATTGTAATTAAATCTTTCAAATATATATATATATTATTTTGATTTTTTAAATGAACAGATGGGCAGAAAGTTGCTACTTGTGGTAGTGATGGATCTTTAAAAGTAATTGATGTCCAAACTGCTACTTTGTTGTTCAATACTGAATCAAAAGAAGAACTAAGGTTTGTATAGTATATTTATATTGTATTACATCAATCTACAATGT
This sequence comes from Salticus scenicus, assembly GCA_963930645.1. Taxonomy (NCBI): domain Eukaryota; kingdom Metazoa; phylum Arthropoda; class Arachnida; order Araneae; family Salticidae; genus Salticus; species Salticus scenicus. Next base: position 278,278,080 of record OZ005655.1, read on the forward strand.
CCTTGCTTTGATCTTACATGGATTATTGTGTAAATTGGGTATTTCATTTTATCATATCAGATGAACAGTTGATGAGAAAAAAATTATTTAAACATTCATTTTATGTAGCCTTTTATATTAATATTTTCTTGAAAAGTGTATTTACTTTTAATTTAATTCAAGGAAGATATAAAAAAGGTGCCATTAATTCATGCATGTTATTTTGATAAAAGAATTAAGCACCATTATCACCTGAAAATATATCACCCCCTCACACACACAAAGAGAGCGCTACAAAGAAAAGTAGCAGAACTGGTATACTAATTGTGCTTTTTACAAGACTTCTGAATTATCTGTGTCATCATCATTATCATATTATTATTATTAACATTTTTTTTCTATTTTTTTATGAAATACTGGACAAAAATTGGCTTTGAACTTCAGACATGCAATTTAATCACAGGTACAATTAAGGGACCAATTAAAAAACAAAAATATTCTGGATTACCTTGTATCACAAATATTTGTAACTTTAAAATATAATTTTATTTGCATACATTTTTTTTTTTTTTTTTTTTTTTTTGTGAAAGTGCCACAAATATTTAGGCAATATATATATTTAAGAAATTATTATTATTTTGCTTTATAGGAAGAAAAAATTTCAACCAAATTTTACAAAAATTTTATTTTGAAATATAAAATGCATACATTTAATTTTCATTAAGATATGATTTTTTTTTTAGTAAATACATTTTTACTGTGCGTGCACAAAAGTTAGCACTTTTTGTATTATGTAGGAGGAAATTATTTAATTTTTAATTTTCTATACAGTGAACTCTCGTTAAAACGGACTATCAAGGGCCGGCAATTTTTGTCCGTATTAACGAGAGTCCATTATAACAGGAGTTCATAAACTGAAGTTCCATGTCACCCCCTACAAATACAGTAACGCGTAATTTTGAATGTTTGTCGCTTGTGCACTTTTCTCCTCTAAAGTGTAAACTTTAAGAAGGCTGAGCTTTATAAAAAAAAAAAAGTCCTGTTTCATCGATGTTAAATATGCTTTTAGCTTTGATAGTTCGTAGTCCTTGATAAGGCAGGACAAATTCTCCTTCCACTTTTTTATGTTTTCTTCTGGTACATTTCCGATAACAAAATCCTTTGCTATGTCTCCACAATAGAAGTGGAGACAGGTGCAAATTGTTAACTTGAACTGTCACTGTCAATCAATACTGTTTACCTCCCACAGTGTAATAGTGCAGAACAAAAGAGATTAACCCTTTTATTATTGCACCTTTTCATGTTAAAAAGAAAAAAAAAAAAACTTGAATTTGAAAAGATTTTGGGAATTGACTCTTTTTCAAAGAAAGTAAGCTTTGAGGGGGAAAAAAATGTCCGTCTTAACGAATGAATTGTATGTATAAAGCGATGTTTATTATATGCAATTCCTATAGGCCTTAGCCAGGGATTCTGTTTTTGTACATAATAACGAGAAATCCATCTTAAATGGGGCCGTCTTAATGAGAATTCACTGCATTTCCTTTTCTGTTAACATTTTTTTGAAAAGTTCTGTGGTATAAAAAAAATTGCAAATAAAAAATTATTTAATACTCATATCTCATGAAAGTTAAATGTATGCACTTTATATTGCAGAACAGTATTTTTGTAGCATTTTGTCACTTTTTCTGTAAAATTTATAAAATTCGGTATGCATTGCTGATTAGTTATTAGCAAATACATTTTCAAAGTAATTATTTAGAATTATGTTTTCATTTTTATTTTATTTCTATGAAAAGCTTATTTTTTTCTTTTTCTTTTATTGGGATATGCGTTTACAAATACAAATTGCATTTGTGGTAATGCTTTGCATATACAGTCTTCTCTCATACTACATCAATGAAAATAATTTTATTACATATAGGTTTCTGGTATAGATTTTATGCAATTTATTTTAAATGAAATTTAATCAATATATTTATAGTTAAATCTCAAAATATTGCTAAGGTTTTATTTTCTGTTTTTTTTTTTTTTTCCAAATATCACTGCTTTTTGTGAAATTAAAAACCTTAATTATCTGCATCATTTGGCAAGTGAACATGAAAATGTGTAATTTCAAAATTATAAGTTTTAAAGTGCTACATTTTCTGCTCTTATAATTTACAAAATAATAAACTTTTTTTCACCCTGACACGGATCAGTTCTACGGTTAATAATAGTATATCTGAAAACGATGGTTTTATTCTAACAAACATTTCTTGGTGGAAAAAAAAGGGGGGGGGGGTTAAATATGTGTATTAGTGTAGTCAGACCATAAACAAGATAAAACATCTTTACATGTATGTCAATCGGCTGAGGTCACCTCACTCTCCTATGGCCGGCATTCTAACCCATAAACCATTAGGAATAGTCTCTGGAAATTAGCAACAGCGCTTCAGCCAAGATTCTTTTCGGAATTCGGCAACAAGTTAGAAAGTTGTTGGATCCTGCCAGTTGAGTCATTCCAAGCTATGTGATGGGACGCATCCAATTATCCCGCTGAGATCTTAGTTATAAAAACTTCTGAGATATAATAGTTAATAAATCTGAGTCTTTTAAATCTCCCCTTATGTAATTACGCCCCTAGAAATAATAAATGTTTTATGTTCTAAGTTAAAGTTCTATCTTCTTTTACAAATAATGGGGGCTCGCATATAAGAGATGTTCCCCGGACCACAGAATATTTCTTCTATTTGAATAGAGAATATTTCCTTTTTTTCCCTCTGAGTTCGCTTTTGTATTTAAACATGCATCCCTTTTTTTTTTTTTTTCTTTCACTGCACCTGCTGCAATTTTCTGCATTTGTGGTTTTGTAACGCTACAAGTATTTACTGATTAATTGTTTAAAAGTATGAAAATTCCATCATTGTACGTACAGTCGGTAGCAAAAGTGTCCGAACACTAGCCAAAATTCCTATGTAAAAAAAGTAAACTTCATACGGTTTTGTTAAATAAATCCTTATCGAATCATGTTCTGATTCGATAAGGATTTATTTAACAAAACCGTATGAAGTGCACTTTTTTTACATAGGAATTTTGGCTAGTGTTCGGACACTTTTGTTACCGACTGACTGTAAGTACATTTTTTTTTTTTTTTTTTTCTGAAACAAGAAGAAATTTTGTTTGTTTGTTTGTTTGTTTATATTAAACAACATAATAAACAATAACTATTTTTACAGTAAATATTTTTCTTTTTATCTGTATATGCACAAATAAATATATAATTGAAGTTATAAAAGTATCTATATTCTAGGACAATAATAGCTTTTAGTGTTCTCAAAAGAAACGGAAAAGTAACTGAATAATTTTTTTTTTTTTGCAATTACATTTCAGATTGAGAGTAAGGAATAGTCCGGATATAATATCAATGGACAAAATCTTGCTGGACAAAATATCATGTCAAAAAAATAGTATGATCTATTTGAAAATTTGATTTTGTGTCACGTGTGATCTCTGGCGGGGGCCACAGGGCCTTATAAATATTAATTAATTAATTAAAATAAATAAATAAATCATGGAGTTTAATTTCATTATTTTATCTATGTTTATTTTTAAGTTATTTTATCTTTTGCTTTTCACTATTCAAAATACATTTTAAAAATTATGTACATCACTGCTGACATTAAAGCTGAAGTCTGTTCACAAACTTGAATTAAAATTTAAAAATTAATAAGCACGATTGAATTCATTATGACTAATTTTGACAAAAGTTAATAAATATAGTCTAAACTATTTTAAGTAAAATTTATAAAAATTTTTGTTGTAGGTTTGTCTGAATGTCCGTGCTCTGACTAAAGTATGTGTTGTCATGAAATTTTATACAACATTACTAATAATTACCAACTCATTTTTGCTTTGTATTCATTTATGTCAGCGAGATTTTGTTGCCAACGCCAATCTAACACAAAGGATCATACAGGGTGTTTATAAAGTCCCGGACCCATTTTGTTGTATAATAACTCATAAAATAATAAAGATAGATTAAAATTAATAACATAAATTTTTAGATAGACTCAAAAAGTTTCATGACCCTTGTCAATCAACTTCCACATGTGCCCCCTTCGTCGCACGGAGAATATCAAGTCGATAGTCAATTTCACACCAGGTAGCGGCAAGCATGTCTGAATTAACCACATGAGTCTGAAATTAACCACACGTGCAGATGATATTTGCAAAAGTAAAGATATTCAAACCTGAAAAGAAAATATATGAGTTAATTCCATCAATAAATGCCATAAGTTTGTTTATGTTATGAGTTATTAAACATCATATGAGTTATTAAACATCAAAATGGGTCCAGAACTTTATAAACACCCTGTACTTCGACAAGACATATATATATATGCTTGGGCAGTTGACACATTGGCATAACAAGACGAATATATATGCCCAGGGCAGGTAAGGGGTTAATACTGTAGCACACATCTGATAGATTATAAGCACTTTTGTTTGTTTGTTTGTTTTAACACATGATAATGCTACAGCAATAGTTGCAGTAAAGAACTTATTGTCATGTAATGTTTAACCTTTTAATTTTGCATAAAGACCTTTTTCTAAACGTGTGTGTAAAAGTGATTTAGTATTACATTCTAACACTTTAATTGTACAATAATAATGAAAGTTGTTTTGATCTTCTCTCCTCAGATGCTTATATTGGGATGGTTGTATTGCATTGGTTGGATCTGTGTCTGGAAATATTCTTGTGTGGGATTTATTCAAAGCAGAACTGCTTGATACATTACCAGCACATAAAGGTAAAATTCCTGTTTGATTGTGTGTGTGTGTATGTTTTAATCCATTTATGTTCTTTTAAGTATGTATTCTCTTCAGATTTAACAGTTAAGTGATCTTTTACAAGGTTGCTACATTACCTGGAATTCAGGGAAAACCTGGAAAACTCTGGGAATTTGAAAAACTCTTAAAAAATAGGGAAAACTCAGGGAATTTCAAAATTTATTGCAGAAACAGAGAATTTTGAAGTAAAAGTGATGTAAAATTTTTTTTTAATAATCAAACCTTTTTCAAAATGCAGTGTTTTATAATGAAGAAGAAATAGTCAATTATATGGTATAATACATTAATAAAATTAATATACCCTAGATAAAACCCGAATAAACTACTACGTCAGAAACACCAAAAGAAAAATATTTGCGATGTATACAGCTGTTTCGGTAGCCTTAAGCGTACTGTCTTCAGTGCAAAAGAAACAGCTGTATACATCACAAATATTTTTCTTTTGGTGTTTTTGATGTAGTAGTTTATTCGTGTTTTATTATTCCAACGCCAAGTCTCCTGTTATTATACCCTAGATATGTTCATTTGATTTGTGACTATGTTAGATTCTAATGCTGTGTGATTACGTGTCATCCATTTTACTTTTAAAAGAGACAGAAAAAACTCTGGCAATTTTTTCTCCATATTTGTGAAGCAACTCTGATTTAACATGAGCTTTCTGTTAATATTACAATAGAACCTCTATTATGCGAAACTCTTTCTACCAAAATCCACTTTTAAAGCTTTTTTTTTTTTAAACTATCACATTCCTTTTACACAAAATGTACAGACACTTCTTGTGCATGTCAAACAAAAGTTTATTCCACATTCTTGTGAAATATGCAAAAAGTATTTATTTCAAAATTAAAATGTATTTTTGTTTTTCTTTTGCTATTGCTTTATTTTTATTAATAATTTGCTACCATAGTAAGAAATAACGCATATATTTGTCCTTATTCTTAAAATTGAAGCATTCACGATTATCCAAAAATTTCTGTTTTCCGAAAGATGGTCAGCCTCAATTACTTCAGGGTAATCAAGGTTATTTTGTATTTATATATTTATCATAATTTTAGTACTGGAAATATAGTACAAGTATCTCTCTTATATTAGAATAAGTTTTTAAGTCAAACATTTATATATATAAAATAATAATAATAATTTAATGGTATCATCATATTGCAAGGTTTAAACTAAATGGCTAATCATTATGATCTATGGATGTGTGGCAATAATAAGAAAATAATTTTAATTTTCTTAATAAAAAAATAGTTAAAATATGTGAATTTTAATTTTTAATACTTTTTACCATTTAATCATTAAGCCTGTCTTTTCTGTCATGCATAGTTAAAATAAAAGGCTGGTGTGACTAAATTTTGAAATAAATGTTGCTTTTTTCAGGAAAATAAGATTAATAAGTATCTGTAGTATACAGTACCAAATTTTCATATTTATACTGTACATAGTATTAATTTTATGAATCATTAAAGAAATACAGTGAAAAACGGCTAATGCTAAAAGGGTTAAATGCTGAAAAATATAATAGATATTAATCAGATTGAAAATATAGCTTCATTTATTACTCACACAGATTATTTTATGAAAAAAATCAGCATATAGTTTTATATGTAGAAGCTTTGAATCGTTAAATTGCCCCCATAAGTGTATTTTTTTTAAATCTTTAAGTTTTGTAGTTGAATATTTGCTTTAGAAATTTTAAATCTATTTATAGTAAAAAAAAAAAAAAAAAAAATCTAGAATGGCAAAAAATATCTATTATATGAAATTTTAAGTTTTAAATTAGTTTTTTATATAATCCTGAAATATTAATGCAAATAAAGTGTCATACTATTGTATATAATATTTTTACACATATGCTATTATTAATAAAAACAATATGAACATAGAGTAGTTACATACGAAGTGTCTAAAACAGAACAACCTAATTTCAAAAATAAAATCTCAGAAAAAAAAAAAAAAAGAAAGAAAAGACTGAAGAATGAAACAAAAAGGATATGTTTATTTTGAAAGCTGTAAAAATTTTATACAGAAATTTTAATTTAGTTATAAAAGTTGTCAACAGATGGCACTGTACACAGTTCTAGATATAAACATATATTGGAATATATGATTTCAACATCTTTCTTTGTTATTCTAGTCTTCTTTTACATTTCAGTGCTGTAACTGATTGCTCTGCTCCCTGGAGTACTATATATCCAGACTCTGTATTGCAATTACTGTGCAAAGCACCATATATTAGCAGTTTTTGTTACTAAATTCAAAACTTCTGCATAAAACGTTTGCAGTTTTCATAATAAATATACCATTTTCTATTGATTTTTGCTTTCTAGATTTTTTATTTTCATATCGGAGTGTCTTTGTTGAACACTGTGTACCTCTATTGCACCTTACTTTATTACCCAGTGGCAGAAACACCACGACACGGCGACATAGTCGCGGACACAGAAAAATGACTTGTGGACAGTTTTTGTCTGCACTGATAAAACAATTTGTCTGCAACTTTCGAATAACAATTCACTTAAAAAAATTTCTGTATCAAAACTAAAACTAATACATTTATAATTATTTACATTGTGTTGTGTCAAACATTGCTATAAATTATTTAATTGAATGAGATGAATTGAATGAATACACACAATTGTTTATACTATATTGTTCTGCAGTAAAATTGTATTTGTGTATTGTTGCACAAGATCACCCTTGATGTTAACACCCCTCTTCCCCCACCCTGCAATCAGCTTTCAGGCTTTTTGAGTGTAAGCCATTTTCACCCCTGATTACATGCAAATTTTGCAGATAGATTATGAAATTTTAAGACAGCTACAAAACTTTCTGCCACTGGGCTTTATTATTTTAAAGAAATATTATTGATTGATATTGTAATTAATATAATAATTTGATAAAAGTTAATACAAACTTATTGTTTCATTTTGCATTATTTCTGTTTGATTGTGGTAAATTTACGTGCATGTATACCTTTCAGATGCTGTTTCGTGTATTACTGCATCATCTGACGGAAGTGTTTTTGTAACTGGTGGAAATGATTTACGTGTACTTGCATGGCGAGCTGAAGATAGATAGTATTTATTTTTTCCATTAGATCATGAACAAAATAAATGCCTTTTGCATACAATTTGTTATATATATATATCTATATATATATATTGCAATATATTAAATGTGGGATCATTATGGGAAAAAATGTTATTGAGCTTATTTACTTTTTCATTTTACTACTGTGTGTTTAGATTCAGCAGTGAAATGATATGAAAGTTGTAATAAAGTATTTGATTTTATAAAAACATATACTGATTTCTTGTCTTCTTTGATCTGAATGCTGTGTTTACACTTTTTTTACTCTTATGTACAATAAAATCATATTACATTGAACTTTCATCTATCAGAAATCTCTGTGTATCAATTTTTTATGATTCTTCATGGTCATTATGTAGGAAAAAAGTTTTTCACATATTGAAAAAAGTTTTTTTTTTCTTTTAAATTTTAATACAAATTAGGATTTTATCTCTTGTGAGGTTAACAAATAGAGGAATGTATGTATTGATATTTACAGATATAGCTCCAAAAGGTTTATTTATTCTGGGAAGGAGGAGAAAAAAAGAATGTTCAGAGGGAGTAAGATTTTCAGTTAATAGAATCACAATTCCTAAATCAATATATCATTGGTTGCAGGGTTACTGGTTTTCTCTAAAACTTGCATAAATGCAGATATGACCCCTCAAAAAAATCCTTCACAGAGGTCATTCCTCCTTAGGGAGCTTAGGACCCTAATGCAATCATTCAGCCTTAATCCTAAAACAAACACCAATTACAGGGTTGTTTTTTTTTTTTTTTTTTTTTTTTAATCAAGATTTCTTGCTTTGTGATTTTTTATTTTAACTATATATACATTTTAGCACAACATCTGTATTTTATTTTATATTCTTTTTTTTATGTGTTTGTGTGTATTTAACATGTCTCAACACCACATTTCAGATTTTCTAGAAGACGAAGGGTTAATCCCGACAATTCAGAATCATGTATTGACCTGACCTACTGTCAGGAAAAAGTCTCTGAGGGAAAGGATGGTCACTATAGAAATGGATGTCTCCACTTCATTTTAGGTAGAGTGGGTGCTACAGGCTATCATTTGGCATGAAATATGGGAAGAAAGCAAAGAAAACGCACAGTGCGCAGTTTGTTTGAAATCTCGTCTAATGCCAGGCGGTCATTTTTTAACACGCTTTTATTAGCTTCACCTGTATGTATGTTTGTAACCGCTCTGGGAGCAAATAAAAAATCTATATTGTAAAAAAAGACTTTCCCTATGTGAACGCTGTGGCTGTGAGGTAAAGCTCCGCGCTAAGAACCTAAAGGTCTGACGTTCGATCCCAGTCAGGGGAGATTTTTTAAAAACGGTTTTTGTTTAATGCTGAATTATTTTATAATCACCCTGTAATATGGTGTGTCACTCACACAATTTTTTCTTACCCTGCATTTTAATACTATAAAGATAGATATTTTGTGCTTTTTAGTTCACATTTCAATAAAAGCGGGTTCTTTAATTTTTTAAAAGTATAATTATTTAAAGTCAAAATTTAACTATTCACATATAATATTATATTTATTTTTTAATTTAATTTATTATTATTATTATTATTATTTTATACTAATTATATTTTATACCTGTCTACCGTTTGTGATTCCATATTATTTTATTATTTTAAAATAACATTTCTGTTTAAGAGAGGGAAAGCATAGCATTGCGAAATCGTGAAAAAAATAAAAAAGTAAAAGTAAATAATTCCTTTAAAGAGCACAAAAGTAACTAATTTCTTCTGCAAAGTCTTTAAAAATTTTAATATTTCAAGCTACAAAAAGGACAGCTGCACGAACAGATGTATCTGAATTGACAAAATAAATAAATAATAAGTAAACCAGAAATTAAAGATTTGGATGGAAGTGGTAATGATATCTTGTTGACTCCAGGGAAACTCCTGAAAAGGTTATATAGTACGAAGCCGAAAATCTGGACTCCAAATATCTGGAACGGCCAAAAATCCAGACAATTTCGGCGGCGTTAATCATCATCATCAACAGCGTTTTTTTTTTTTTTTTTTTTTTTTTTTTTTTAAGCATAAATATATCTAAGTAAAGAACCAAAAAAGTATTTTTTTCTTATTAATCTTCAAAACCGGCATTTGCAATGTCTGAAAGAGGAGGGAGAAGAAGATTATAATAATAGTAACAGTTCTTAAACATTTATTTAATTGAGAACTAAATTCTACATTCTATTTCAATTATGCTCAAACTTTTAATTAAAAAACCTGAAGTACTTTAAAAAAAAAATCACAAAAATTTTTAAAAATGGCATGTTTTTCTTATTTTTTTTTTCTTTTATTATAACTTGTACTAATTTTTCTTTGCAAATTTTTCAATAAATCTGTTTTATTTTTCAAGTTTTATTTTTAATTTAATTTATTTTTATTTATGTATTGTTAAAGTTGATAAAAGGAATAGTACAGAATATGTTTAAAAATCGTAATATATTATTTTTTACTTGCATTTGCATATTATCCCAGCACTTAAACCATAATATTATATTTTTTAGGCTTGACCAAAAATCCGGAATCGTCGCAATCCTGACGATTCCGGGTTTTCGGCTTTGTACTGTACTTTCATAATTATTCCGCTGATAACTTTTGACAAATATGTTATTGGAAAAGTCAAACAAAATTTTATATTAATAAAAATGATAAGTAATTCGATCTTGAAATTATTGCCAATCCTGCAAGGAAGAATGAATTCGAAATGGAAAAGATAATCTGCACGAAAAATTTAGCATTTTTTTTTTTCAATGAATTTGCTCTAAAAATAATGCAGGGGTCGTACAAAGATTCTCACACAGAGAACTGATGTTGCATTTAAATTTGGTTAATCACCAAAATGAATTTTGGCTCTTAATTTTGACGCATTGATTAAAAAAAACTATTACCAAAAAGGAGGAAAAAGTTATTAAATCTCCAGTGGTCAAGAAAACAAATCTGCAATTTCTATATGCTTACAAATTAATATTAATTTTTGAATGATGTTAGTTTAAATTTAGCAGTAACATAAATATATTTTCAAATCTCATTTTTCTTTATTTTTAATAAATTTCGAACAGATATCGTATGACAGTTTTATATAATCAGTATACAGTTAAAATTTCCTAAAAACTTTATATCCACTCCAACTTTGTAAATTTGTAAATAGCAGCATATATATATATAATTTGAATAATTTAATACCTTTGTAACACTCAGCAAACTAAAGATAGATGAAAATACCAACATATAATTAAATTTTAAATGAGATCTATTTCGAATAAAATTATTGTCACGGTGATAATTTAATTTGAGTACCAATGATTAGTAAAAACAAGTGAAAGTACTTACGCAGAAGAGAAATGACACAAACATAACACATAAGCCTAACGATGAGATAATAGTTTGCAAAAACCATTAAAGTAATAGAAACAGTCAATATTTTATAGAAAAGAGAAAAGGATAAAATTACCAAAGAGATCCGATAAAAGGAAAAAACAAAATAAAAAAGAGAGAATTCATCAATTGAAAATTGGAATTTTAAATGCTGAAAAATAGAAATGTTCACTCATCAGGAAACTTGCATATATACATAGTTTCCTTACTTCATTTTTTATTTATTTATTTATTTTTTATTTTTTTTGTATGTGGTTATTTCATCTTTTATATCCACACATTGATGAAATGGTAAGTTTTGATTTATCTGTACCCGGCCATACAAAATAAAATTTCTTCAACAATTGGAATATCATTATAGACTATTTCAACAGAATGTACTGTTAGTAGTATTTAATTTCTAATCATATGATATAACCGATATAACATAGCTTGCATACCATTTATCAGAATTATATATACTGTAATATTTTATTTTACTATATTATATTGCATTATTTTATATCACTATTAGGTAATAATATTTTTCAAAAATTGAATATTTGTTTAATTTAAAAACAGATAGCTGGGACAGTTTACATGAGCATCTTTTTTTTTTTTTTTTTTTCCCTCTGGGGTTTAAATTTCAATAGAATAATCCTTAGCGAAAAAAAAAAAATGGAAAAAAAAAAATCAAACAAATGCTAATTGCGTCAAGGTAGCACATGCAGTAAAAACTGACCCACCTCTCCCTTTTGGTTTGTTCTTAGGAAGCAACCCTACTCAGGGTTTTTCTCCTGACGGTAATACAGTAGGAATGCAGAGTTGGAAATGTTTTCCTGATTTGGTGGTGTAGATAGAAATATCAGAAATAAAATGGCATTATATAAGTGAATATATAATAATAATTGTACATGAACAAAAGAAACATGGGCCAAAGATAGTGTTCAAAGTTTTGTCCACTGTTTTTAATATAGGCATCACATCTACCTCATATGGAATTCTGAATGTTCTGGAATAATCCAAAATTATCTAAAATTTCCTCACAGCTATGTGATTTATGCAATCAGCTCTTTGATGTTCTCAACAGTTTGAAACCTGCATTGATATCAGTGTACAAAACTTTAAACACTTTCTTTGATCCATGTTCTTTTTATGCTCATTTATTACTTAAAATGAATATTCATTTACTTGATGTCTTTTTATTTCTGATATTTCTGTGTACTCCATTACATTAGGAAAGATTCAGATAAGATTATTTCCAACTCTGCATTCCAGTATAATTCTGAGTCGTTGGGATGTACCCTCTCCTACGAGTTTTGAAATATGATATTGAGACACCCTGTATATATGGACAGTGGCGTCGGCAGAAAAAATTTCAGGGGGGGGGGGGCACAACCTGAAAAAAAAAAATATTTTTTTTAAATAAAATTTTGATAGCATAGTTTTAAATAATAAAAAAAAAAAATGCTTAGTAGAATTTTCCAGGGGGGTGCAAGTGCCCCCCCTTGCCCCATTCTGCCGACGCCCATGTACATATGGAATATACATAATAATTGCATTATCAATCATTTTGCTTAAATTATAAAAATATAAATAATATTCCTATAGAAAAAATCCATGTTGGCATTCATTACCAATATTTTATTCAATATACTACATTTATAATGAGAATAAACTTGATTTCATGGCAAACCCAAATAAAATTCTTTATCGAGCCTCTCAGTTTCAGATTTTGACTTCATAGTTTCAACAATGTCTTGAGATAAATAAAGTCTTCTTCATGATATGAATGACATAAAATAAATTTTAAAACAGATTATTTAACAGAAAAAAGGACTTCCTAACTACTACAATGTATTAAGAAAAAAAAAAAAAAAAAAAATCACCATGGTTTCAAATAAGTAAAAACAAATAAAAGTTAATAAAAAAAAAAAAAAAAAAATTACATGTTTATGTAAATAAAATATATTGTTATTGTTACTTAAGGCTTAACAAATATCATTTGAACTAAAAATAAAATTCGTACTTTACAAAATAATAGAATTCATTCTATTATCATTTTAATACAATGCTATTTAGAGGTACAATTTATAGAATAGGCAGTAATAGCAACCTCAAACCATATTTAACCATTTATATCTAGTTAAATTACAGGTTCATGATTTTAATATATTTAAACTTTTAAACAAAAAATTCTTTATCATTATGACCTATGGGCTAGAATCATTAGCGTCTAAATGCCTTATCCAATTTAGTTGAAAATTTTGTTCTGTAGATACCATCGCATGAACCATAAAGATACTGGTGAATCTAGCACTTACAGGTTATTTACAGGGACACAAAGAAAAATTCTTTATCATTATGCCTTAAGGACTTAAATTATGTAAAGTGTTATTGCATCTAAACGCCTTATTTCAATGAATTGAAAATCCATACACATGTTACAGGTCACACAAACCATATTGATTTTGGTAAATCTAACTCTTATAACTTTTTTTTACAGGGACACACACACAAAAAAAAAATACTTTATCATTGTGGCTTATGGGCTCAAATTATTTAAAATGCGATAGCATTTAAATGCCTCATCCGATTGATCTGATCTGAAAATTTATGGTTGTTATAGGTAACCATCGCGCAAACTTTATAGATTTTGGTGAGTCTAGCATTTATAGATTTTTACAGGGTCACAACAAAATTTTATCATTATGATCTTTGAGCTCAAATTATTTGAAGAGCAATAGCTTTAAATTAAACAATATACTATATGAAGAAAAGTACTCATAGACCCTATTATAATTTTCTCTTTTGCTTATTTAACGGTTTCTCTTACTTTCATTTATTTATACAACCATTAATTATTTATTGTTTGGAAAGTTGAGTGGAGTCACTCCAGATTTTCAGTTCATGCGAATAAGGGGTTTAGACACAATCGCACTTTAAATAATTTGAGGCATAATGATAAAGAATTTTTCTTTGGGTCCCTGTAAATAACATATATGTGTTAGATTTACCAGAATCTTTATCGTTCATGTGATGGTGATCTACAGAACGTATATTAATTTTCAGCTCAATAAGGCATTTAGATGCTAATGATTTCAGCCCATAGGCCATAATGATAAGTTTTTTGTTGTGTCCTTGTAAAAAACTACAAGTACTAGATTCACCAAGAGCTATAATACAGTTCGAGCAAAGGGGACTTTTAACACATATATAAATTTTCAGCGCAACCTGATAAAGCATTTAAATGCTATTGTACTTTGATAAATTTCAGTCCATTGTCCATAATGATAAAGAATTTGTCGTCGTGTTCCTGTAAAAAAAGAATATGTGGTAGATTCACCAAAATTTATGCTCTTCTGATAATGTTGACCTTTAGCATGTGTATAAATTTTCAGCTCAATTGAATAAAGCGTTTAGGTGCTATCACAGTTTTAAACATTTTGTCCCATATATAGACCATAATGATTAAGAATTTTTCTTTGTGCCTTTTTAAAAAAAACTATAAACGCTAGATTCACCAAAATTTATACAGCTCGTGTGATGATAACTCATAATATGTCTATAAATTTTCAGCTCAGTCAAATAAGGCATTTAGATGCTATTGCACTTTAAAGAATTTGGCCTCATAGACCATAAAGAATTTCTCTTTCTATACCTGTAAAAATACTATAAGTGAAATCAATAGGGTTTGTGCTATGGTGGTCTGTAACATACATATCAACTTCATAACTGCTAAGTACTCCGATTTTTATCAATGTGCTTCGTTAATCCAAAAATTATTGGAAAACTCCGAATTTTCAAACTTGGCATTTTTTTATTTGTTATTTTCAGTTTTATTCATAGCTGCCGACTTTTCCGTTTTGGGCGGAAGTTTTCCAATTTTTAAGTTAATGATCCTTCTTACAATATTAATTTGATTTCTTCTGTTTCTTAAAAAGTTGTGAATATTGTTCATTATTTAAAAAAAAAAAAAAAAAAAAAAAAAAAAAAAAAATTAATAAAGAAAGAAACATTAACTATTGGGAATCAAACACTTCATGGAAGCTTTCTGATTTCCATTCTTTTTCCATCCACAACATAAAGGTTAAATTCATTTTAAACTTACTTTGTATGATTCTAGAATGTATAAAGAAATATAATTATTCAATATTACTCGCTCATGTAATTATTTTTTAACCCCCCCCCCCCCCCCTCTTTTCTTATTCCCAACTAGCGTTTGAATGCTATGTGGAAAAGCCATTTGTTACCCAATCTTTCTCCCATCACAAAATAAATGTCAGTATTCATTTTAAACTTGCTTTATTAGACTTTAAAAACCTATGAAGAAATAAAATTATTTCTTAGTCATGTATTGATTTTTACCCCTCTCCTTCTTCCCCCAGCTCTAGCTACCAATCAAAGATCAAACATTCCCCAGTGCTCAAGCTTTCTCAATCTACAACAAATCGCTGCTCATAATAAAATTATTTTATTAGATTCTAGAACCAATAAAATTATAAAAATGCTTACAATTTCTCAAATGTGTACAGACTTTAATACTCAAATTGTGGAATCTTTGTTTTTCCTCAATAAGTTTAAAATACATACTATATCACCAAACATAGATCTTATGCAAGATACATAATATCAGTAGCTGAAAATGTAAGATAGAAAATGTATGAGTCAGAATTATACTAGAATAGAATTTATAATAGCCTTCCGGTTTTCGATGGATTTACACGTTTTGACAGATCTAGAATACGATTTTACCATTTTTGGAAAATGTCTGTGTCTGTGTGTGTGTGTGTGACAAAAATTTTATGGTTACTGCATCTCAGGAACTACTGCTCAGAATTATATATAAATTTACATGTAGATGCACCTTGACCTGAATTAGTGCCTATCAACTTTTAGTATTAGTGCCTATAAATAGGTGTCGCTGCTATACAACATTTTCTGCAATTTAAAGGGAGGCTATATCTCAGGTTCTATTGCGCATAATCAAACAAAACTTGATACATGAAAAGGCCATTATAAGGCAATATGCTGATTCAATTTGGATGCTTATCAGGTGGCGCTGCTATACAGCGATTTCTGCAATTTAAGGGAAGGCTATATCTCAGGAACTATTGCACAGAATTCCATATGTATCAAGATATGTATCATTTAGACATAAATTAGTACTCATGAACTTTTGGTGTCAACTGCTGAAACCATGATGCTGCTATACAGCGATTTTCGCAGTTTAAGGGAAGGCTATACGCAATACGCTTCAGGTTCTATTGCCTATCATCAAACGAGACTTAATATGGAAGATAGTCATTAGGAGACATTATGCTGATTCAATTTGGATGCTTATGTGCCAATAGGTGGCGCTTCTATATTATAAATTTCCTCGATAACAGAAAAGATATATCTCAAATTCTATGGCATATAATTGTACAAAATTTGATATGTGAGATAACCATTATAAAAAAACATATAGAAAGACAGGTACAGCGGGGGGTTGAGGGGAGGGCGGCAACCCCCCTCAGGAGCATATATGTTTATGTAGTAAGTCAATCGAATCAATATATATATTATATAACTAGCAGGCTTTGCTGATCACTATATTTAAATGAATTTAAAAAAGAATCAACATTTTTTATACCGTTCTACAAATTAAAACTAAAAAGAAAATACATTGAAATTGCTTAAAAACTTCGCTTCGGGCCCTCGCTGACATCGGCAGAGACTTCTTCACCGCAACGTCTTGGTACTGGATAATTTAATTTAATTTAATTTATAGAGATGTCAATAATACAGGAAAAACTGCATTAATCATTTCTTTTTTATAATAAACCGAACGGAAAACGCATGATAATTTACATGGAGATATTTTGTATAATTAGACCAATTAAAAAAAATGCTTTTCTTTTTTTTCTCACTCGTATTACAAAAATATTTTAAATAAAATTGGGAAAAACTGTGCAAAAACATTGAAACAGCTTGGACTTCTTGGCGGAATTTGAAATTTGGCACTGAAGTAGCTCGGACGTTTCTTGCCAAAATTTTTACTTATGCATTTGCGATACCCATATCAACTCATTTCCGAAATGACAACAAAATTATAAAAAAAGAAAAGATAAAAAAAACTTTTTATGTACCATATTTTTAAATTTTCTGTTGAATCTTATAGCTATACGCAGGTGAAGTGATGACGTCACTGACCGTCCGTGGATGCAAGAAAAAGATTTCTTATGTTAATCGCCCATTGGATTTTTTGTAAAAATTATTAAAAATCGAGGAAAATTATTTCCCGATTTTAATCCCCCATATTTGGATATAGATATGTATTATTTATCGTATGCATGAGTTATATTGAATTATTTTGCTGTCAAATTGACAAAATTTTAATTTTAAATTTCAAGACTCTGTCGTCCTTGGCATTTTTTGTATTTGGTGATCAACAATAATGTAATACAAAAATATACATGCCAAATGTATATTTTCGTAATATGTATTAACAAGGAGGAGGAGCCGCTCACCACTCCAGGAGTGGTGTCGAGCGATTTTAGCGATGCTAGTCCCCTCCTCCGGAACGTTTATTTAAAAACTGAAAAAAAAAAAAAAAATTACAAGGGTCGCTAGAGACATGTCTCCCACATGGCACGGAGCGGCGGTAAAAATCAAGAGAACTTGGAAAGACTTGATGTCGAAAGCACAAACACTGTAACTTCAGGTCACTGGAGAAATGGTTCTTTTTATAGTGATGTCAGATGAGTGCCAAAGTTGTTTTACCTGTCTGCATTGATTGTTCATAAGCAGGTGATAATGTAAAAGTCATATTTCAATTTATTACTGGGTGCAGTTGTAAGGTTGGAGTCACGTCAGCATAGCGCTGCAGTGAAGAAAACAAGTTGCGAAGCGGAGAGGTTTTAGAGTTGTTAAATGAAGTGAGTGGATTTGATGAAGACTGATTATAAATATGAATCAGTATGATAAAGAAATGTGTTGTAGAGGTGGTGTAGTGGAGTCTTGTCCGACGTCTGTCTACGACAAAGTTTAAGGCTTATAGCCTGGAGAAAGTTATATTTTGATAAAGGAGATTGAGTTGCACTTAAGTTAATTAGTTTAATGAGAGTTGCTGTGTTTTAGTGTGAGTGTCCGTGAATGGAAAATTGATTCAGCCGGGAATCCGCTGATCTATTTGAAAGTCACGGTATCTAAGCAAAGTCATGCACCTGTCTCTACGACTTCTACCATCTTCTGGGTGAGATATTTCAAATGATCTAAATTAGTTATTATACATTTATTTGCTAAAGTATTTAATTCCGCTGACTGAGCTACTTAATCCAGACCAATCCTCCCATTATTGTAGTTGAATAAACTCTAAGTTTTATTTTATATATCTGAGTCTTTGTGCTTTTCTAATTTCATATTTAATACTTAAGATAATTAAGTAATCTTTGAGGAATGGAGACCACGAATTCCTCACACAGTAAGTACACTATGATGAAGTATAGTAGGTGCCGAGCTTAAACTCATCACGACAAGGGGCACCAATGCAGAGCAGAGATTGGTTAAGTTAGTGCCAGGCATAACCCTTCACGACAAGGGGCACTTAGTCAGGATGCTGTTGAATTGCAGGCAAAGATTTACTGAAATTGCTTATCCTAAAATTGTGCTATGTGCATTGAGCCAGTAGTAATTGAAAACCAGTAGAGGAGTAGAGAAAAAAAAAATTGAAAAGAAACATAAGCAGTATTTAATTGACTTAGTGAAATTTCCATAAGAAGAGAAAAAATTTTGTTTAGCTTTTGAATTAAAGAGGGTCTAGTAATTATGTCCTCTAACCAGTTGGGAGTTTTAATTGGAGGGTATTCCTTAAAAAGGTAGGAAGAGGTAAGCGGACAACTATAATAATAATGCCAAGCAGTCCCTTCCTGACCACAAGAACACAGGGGTGAGCGTCGCCAGTGAAACTTGTTAAGATAAGAGGGGAAAGGGCCATGGCCCGTGAGGAAGGCTGTAATTTGAGGGGAGAGAGACCAAAAATTTAAAGAAACTGTTGGAACCAGATTAAAGGTATGTCTCCCTTTTTCAGAATAATCACAAAGATTTTGCCAGTTTTGTTTGAAAGATGTTTTTAGAGTTTGTTTTACATATGAGGGTGGGTGTGGGAGAGAGTATTGAATATTGGGACTTTCTGTTGCCTTTTTGGCCAGTTGATCTGCCATTTCATTGCCAACGACACCCCTATTGGCAGAAACGTGTGCCAGGGTTAAATTATTTTTTAAAAGGAAAATTTTGGATTTTATTTCTAGAATTAAGGGGTGTATTTTTCCTGTAGCGGGCAAAGGACTGCAGACCCGAGAGACTGTCACTGTAAATATTGATTTTGGGAAACTTATGAATATTTTCTTCCGTCCAGATAACCGCCTTTAAAATGGCGAAGAGTTCCGCCTGAAAGACGGAGTTGTAGTTCTTGAGTCTGCACGACCACTGGAAAATGGGGTCATTGTTGTTAAGCACGCAATATGCGACTGCAACACCCTGTTCGGTGTTTCAGCCGTTAGTGAAAATCGCCACAGGAGCCAGATGGAGAGAAGCTATTAATATTGCAATTTATTATTGTAGCCGCAGCATCCTGGGCAGGGTGGATTTTTTCAGCTGAAAGAAAATGGTTGAATAGTTATGTTGGGGAAAAGGGAAGATGCTAGATCAGAATTTTGAAGATGGAGTATATTAGATTTTTGCTAATTATAAAGAAGTTGAAAATGGGCATAGGGGATTCCTGTGATAACAGTCAAGGTGTCAGTAGAAATGGTTCTATAACCCGTAGAAATTTGTAAAAGGAAAGGTCTTTGAAGGGAATTCAATTTTGATTTCCTTTCCTCAGTCATGTGGCCTCCCCAGATGCCCGCACCATAGGTTATTTTTTTGTCGACTTTGGTATTGTACCAAATTTTGAGGAAGGAGGTGGAGATTCCCCACCACTTTCCCACCATTTTTGCTGCATTATGAAAATGCACCATTGTCTTGATCTTGAGTTTTTTTATATGAGCAGTCCAGGCAAGGCCCCTGTCCAGTGTAACACGCACGAATTTTAGCTGTTCCACATGTTTCACACTGACACCATTGATCCACATCACAGGGAATCTTTGAAGGGAGATGGGGAAATTAAATGTCAGTGCCTGGGTTTTTGAATTTGATGAGGAGAGGTCTAGGTCTAACAAAATTTTATTAAAAAGAGGGAGAGCTCCTCTAGCCTGCTCCTCCAGGTCTTTCCTATTTGGACCCAAAAGAATCACCAAAAAGTTATCAGCATAGGCACATGTTTCAAAGCCCTCAGAGTTACTCATTCTAGTTAAAATTTTATTGGCGATAATATTCCAAAGAATAGGGCCCAGACATGAACCCTGAGGACAACCCCTTGTTTGAGGCAGCTCTGTTGAGCCAGTGCCCCAGTTGACAATAATTTTCCGTTTTGAAAGATGAGAGCTGATAACTCCTGCCAGATTCCCCGGGCAGTTGAGTTCTTGTAGTGCTGTGAAAATGTGAGGCCATTCCAAATTATCAAAGGCTCCCTTGATATCTAGAGAGACCAAGGTGGTGTAGTTTCTTAACTGTTATTTGTTAAGGGTGCAGGAGCTCATATGTTGCAATGCTCTTTCACATGATCTGCCCTCTCGAAAGCCGTACTGATATGGGTGAAGAATGTTTTTTGATTCTAGATGGTAGTTAAGTCTTGTGACAATTAATTTTTCGAATAGTTTACCAAGAGTGGGTCTGTACGACAAAGGATCAGAGGGGAGCTTCCCTTGCTTTAGAAAGTATACCACCTCCCCACTTCGTAAGGTCTCCGGGAAATATTCCAATTTTAAACATAGGTTGGTCCAATTGTGGATAATATGTGATATGGTTTGAAAAGTGTATCTGAGGATTTTAAAATCTATATTGTCCGAACCGGGAGCTTTATTGATGTTAAAGCCGAACAGAATGTCCTTGACTTCTGTCTCCGTGAATGGTTCATCCGAGGGAGACGAGAAGGGCGGGACGAGGTGTTGAGAATAAATGCTGGTTGGAAAAAGAGTTTCCGTGAGAAATTCGAGGTTGTTGAGCTTTGTGCAAAGAGCCGGAGGTCGTTCAAGTTGTAGCTCCTTGAGTGTGAAGAACTTGTTACTATAGAATTTTTGGGCTGTGCCAAAGATGTTGGTTTGCGTTGAACAGAATTTTCTCCATGCGGTGTTTTTGGCCGTGTTTATTTGTTTTTTATAAGTGGCCGATAAATGCTTGATTTTAAGTTTGTATTGGGGGAGTAGGTCTGTATTGATATATTTTTGTTTTCGCCTTAGGGCAGTGAGTTTGTTCCGCATGGATTTTAAATGGGGAGTCCTGAAGTTATAGGCGAACTGCCGATCCGATTTTTTCAGTCTGAATGTCGAGGAGGCAGCTGATTGAATGGTGCTAATTAGGTTCAGGGTAAATAAAAGTTTCCAATTGATCTGAATTTGTGATGAACTTTATGTTTTCTTCCAAATGAGAAGAGGAGGCAGAGAGAATTTTACAAAGTTTCCATGTTTGGTTGCATATCTTTTGGAGAAGGTAATAGCTGGGATTGTATTTAATGTGAAGATAATATAATTATGGTCGGAGTTATTAAATGTATCGAGAACTGACCAATCATTGTTTTTTGCATACGTCTTGGGATTTGCCAAGGTAAAATCTGGCCAGCATTTAGCATCATTTTTCTCAAAGGTGGGAGCAGAGTTCTCAAAATTTGCTAAACATATGTTATTAGAAGCTAGGAATTCTATGAGGCTGCGACCCCTAGCATCCTCGTGTGGCGAACACCACTACGGGGAATTAGCATTAAGGTCACAGTCGCACAGAAAAAGCGATTTTTGACTAATAATGTGCTGCCACTCCTCCAAACAGTCATCAAAGTCTACAGACGGGGCAGCATAAGCACTGCCAAACTTCAGCTCACCCTCATTACTGGATAACGTAAGAAAGACGCAATTCTCCCTTTGTAAAAAGATGCGTAAAGTTAAGGTTTCTTGTATTGAGAACTATGCGTGCTGAGTGTTGTTTGGAGCTGAACTTTGGCCAGGAAGATGGGGATCCATACAGATCACTCCCACAGTGCAGTACGCGTCCTGCAGCAGCCCAATATCTATGAAGTTTTCCTCCATGAATTCCCGAGCTGCCGAGTTTGCCGTCCTACAATTGTTGAGGTTGATCTGCAGGAAACTAAGGTTATTGAAAGAGGTTTTAGAATTTGAGCTGGGAGAGGATGCTGTTGGTGGGGGGGGGGGGCAAGGAAGGCACTATTTTAGTTGCATTAGATGTCATTTGAAAAATAAATAAATAAAATAGAATAAAGTAAAAATTAATGAAGTGGGATATAAAGAATGAAAATAAGATTGGTAATATTACCTACTGGCTCTGGAGATAGTAATTATAGGGTAACGTGGGCTTGAGGAATCTCTGATTACCTTTATAGTAATAATTTTGTTAGTGTGCGTGGTATATTGATGAACTGCACTTTGGGGTTGGACCAGGAAGGGATTGTATGGGTTGTATTTCCAAGGATATGGCCAGGGTTTTTCTTTATTCTTTTGGCTGTTAGCTTCGGTTTGATGTTGCTGTCTTGTACTGCTCGAGGTCTGCCGCTTGGGTCTTTCATTGTCTCTTGTTTGTCCAGGTTCTTGCTGAGAATCAATAGCTCTTAAGTGAAAATTTCTTATCAAGATCCTCTCTGCGGTTTCTGTAAGCTTAGATAAGAACTGGACAGGAAGGTGAGTAAGCTGGGTGTTTCATATTTAATGGGCGCCCTCTTTTGTTAGCGTTTAGCGTGTTCACTCTCGCACAATTTATACAGTTTCGTTGTTCCTCGCAGTTTTCCTTTCTGTGCTTCTGAGCACAGTGGGAACAGTATTGATTTGAATTACACTGCAAGAATGAATGATCCAGACTCTGGCATATGGAACATCGAGAGACTTGTGTGAAAGGTCGTATCTGGCAGCGCTGGAGGCTCAGATGCAGAGTTCTAAGTTTTATAATGGCATCTGCTATGGGGATCGGAGCCTGGAAAATCCAGTTTTGCAGGTCCTGAACTCTTGAAGCAGTTACTCTTACCATCTTAAAAGAATCTTTGGTGTTTTTGGTTAGATAATCTTGGATCTGTAATTTGTTTTTAATGATGTCTTCAGAAATATCTTCTCGTACGCCTAAAATGATTAGGCGCTGTAGAGGGCAGGGCTTTAATTTAAAAAAGAGTTTGTCTGCCAGTGCCTGACAATTCAGACGGTCTTGGATTAAGGATTCTGCTTCCTCTGCCGAGCTGCATACAATGTCCAGAGGTTTCCTAAAGGTCTTTGAATCGATGATATTTGCCATGGTTGGCACCCTGTTTCCTGAGCAGCTGAAGAATTTCGAAACCACTGTTGGCGGAGCTTTTTGATGTCAGGTAAACTGTTTTTTGGGCATACTGGTACTCTTGTCGAGCTCTTGAAAAACTTTTGGTTGTGTGATCTTGGGAGGGACATGGAGCTGAAGATTCATTTGGTGAGTTTCATTGAGAGATAGAAATTCCTGTTCTAATTCGTTGGGAATTGTTGGTTGACTCTGACTGGGGTCTTGGATAGTTGATTGAGATGGGTGATTGCCCGAGTGAAGTGATGTCGCTAGAAGTCTTTTTAATTCTTCCGTGTGGGTAGTAAATACTGGTGCCAGTTCCTTTTGGAGAGTTTGTGGAGAGAAGGGTCTCTGCACATCTGTAGGGGCAGAAGGGTTGTTTTCCAGTTTGTCTAGAATTGTTTCTTGAAGATTTAATAACTCATTTAATTCTGCACAGAACTCATTAGAAGACTTGACGGGAAAACCAATTAGCATGACACAAGGTGTTTACGGCAGGATTACAAATAATTTAGCATTTAGTTTAAATGGAAATTAAAATTAATTGGAAGCTCCAGAGATTCACAAACTTTCAGGGGCCAGGGATAAATCAAAAATTAAACAATTAACACAACAATAACAAAAACTTCAATTAGACAAATGTAATGAAAGCAAAAGCTGGGGAGATTGGCATGTAAACAAGATTCAAATAGCACTAATTAATTAAAATCATTATTAAAAATCAATTGCGATAACAAAGTAAACCAGAAATTGGCACGTAAAAAAAAAAAGGCGGGAAAACCAAAGGCTAGTGTGCATGCGAGAGAGTAAAGGCAGAGATCATTTGAATAATAGATGTCCAGCCACCCCCAGAAGAGCCATCATGGAAGAAGCAAACACTCCTAAAAAACAGGGTGTGCATGGTCCAAGACGACTCATGGGGACGGCGGAACACCTGTACATTGAATCTACATTGAAAAGCAAAATGGCGCAAAGAGAAAACTAATTGGGATATAAACAGAAATCAATTAAAATAGCGTTGAAATGACCACTACAGCTGTCAGCAGTGGCTTTCAAGGCATAATTGGGAGGGAAAATATTCCATTGGTTATTAATTTGCTAAAAGTTTAATGAATTATTGGGTTTTAATTGCTTAGAATAGTCTTTATACAGTGAATATGGCAATCAGCCATAAAGAAAGCCACTGCTGAAATCAATTCAAAGAAAATGTACATATTTGCTGATTATCAGAGAACAAATTAGGCTGGAAGTTAATGGATGGTATCAGAAGATAGATAAAAATTTTATGGTATGGTGCATAACTCCAACTCACCCCATTCCTGTCCAAATTAGCCAATCATCAGGAGGAGAAAAACTAGCGTCTTTACTGTTCAGATGCAAGCATGAAATCTCGTAATATGTATTGTACGGAATATTATTTCATATTATTGATTGCTCTCTTTATATACGTTGTTAAAAATAACCCTGATTGAAAGGAATAAAATAGGTTTTCCAGCTAACTTGGCGATATTTTTATTTTCCCTCCAAGGATGACAGATATGAAATCTATTCCGCTGCAACATATTAGTATCTTATATCAAATACTTTATTTAGACATTTGAAAACAAATTTGACTTCAAATTAGGATAGGATATTTATCATTTTCCTATTAAATTGTATATTAGTTGGATATTTATTGTGTAAATATCATCCTTTGGAATGAAATGTTTATGTTTTCAATCGAATATGGAAGTTTGCCATTTTTTTTTTTTTAGTTTTGAAATTTAAAATTCAAATTTTATCAATTTTACAGCAAAAAACAACTTAATCTAACGCATGCACACGATAACTAATACATATCTATACTTAAATACGGGGATTGAAATCGGGAAATAATTTCCCTCGATTTTTAATAATCTTTTACAAAAAATCCAATGGGCGATTAACATAGGAAATATTTTTCTTGCATCCACGGACGGTCAGTGACGTCACTCTTCGCTTACGTAGAGCAATTCCTTATTAGTTAGTCCTTTTAGTCAAGTCAAATTAGTTGCTCCGATCATGGTATACAATGTATGTTACAAATCCACGGATAAAATTTCAGTGGAGTATGAAGTAATATGCTTATGAATCAGAATTCAAATAAATTACCTCTTATATTTTTGCGACATTCAATTTAAAGTTATAACTTCTACAGCAGGTCTGTCCAACCGAAAACACTTGGCGGGCCACATTAGAAATCTATTTATTTCAGGCGGGCCGCATCGCACAGCATGTATGTATGTGTACGTATATACAGTTTTGTGAGTGTATGAATTATGTTATGTACAGTCGGGGAAAAAAAATCGCAGCACTCGCTGTAATTTCATTATTAATTGACGCAGAAAAATGTAATAGACACCATTCAACAGGAAATTAAATGCACTTTTTGAAAATGCTGTCGAATTTTGAATTAGGGGTTATCTACATATTGAAATGAGCGCTAACGTTGATTTTTTCAATAGCAACACCCAATTTTGACTTCATATTCGAATTTCTGAGAGTCTGGCAGTGCGGAAAAGTATACTGTTTGTATGCTTTATCTTTAGTATTTATAGAGTTATAATAAAAAATGTGTTAGGGGGTTATCTGTAAATGTAAAAAAATAAAATTAAGATCCTATAAGAAAGAGATAAAATTTTAATGTTTTACACCGGAAATCTTTCAGGAAAAAAAGAATTATAAAAATTAATAAAAAAAAATTTACCCTTTTCCATTTTTTAATTATCCTGAATTTTGTTTCTTAAATTTGTATATATTTCAGTACTTTTTAAAATAATTTTAAGTCTATTTAAATACATTACACTTGCGATTTATCCAGACTGTACTCTTTGAGAAAAGTGCAATATTTTTCCAAGTAAAAGTGTCTATTATGGCTGTAGTGATCACCAATAAAGCTTGAATTTTCTTTCGTAGGTGTAACATAAAATATGAAATGAAATAATATAGAATATATACAACAACGCATAAACTAAATCTTTTCGGATAAATTATTGTAAGGGTTCATGAAGTAAATATTAAACAATTTTAATCGCACTTACCAGTTTTGGGTCTGTTGAACTCTTTGGAACTATACGATTCGTTTTATAATTTCTATGAAAATACAATTTCTTAATTAACCCTTTCGCGAGAGCTGACGTAGATTCACGTCATTTGAAAATCTGTAACTCTGTCAGTGGGCGTTTCTTTCGTAATTTGTGTGTTACGTATTTCTTAGATGTGTACCCAGTGTTCATATTTTTACAATAAAATACACTATGGATAGAATATATTGATTAGAAAGAATATAATTATACTGTATATCCATTTGTAATATAATTGTGAATACAGAAAATTTGTTCTGAAATACTTTATTTTGAGAGAATAACGCCCTTAGGCGGATTTTACTGTCAAAATTACAAAATCCTGCGGTCGCAAAAAGTGTTAAAATATATTTATAAAATTCAAATTATATTTAAAAAATATGTAAAGTTAAAATATATTATTAAAGTTTTAAAGACTTAAGTGTCCTTAAAATAATAATCCTCCCCCCTACAAAATAAAAAAAGCAATATATGAAGCAAATGATTAAGCCTTTAACTTAAGAAACGATTTTACAAGTCTGTCTTGCATTCCAATTCCATTCGTTTTTTTTTTTTTTTTTTTAATTGACAATTTTTACATTTACCAATTTTTCTATTTAAAACAGTAAACCCCGCCTATTTAGTTATTTTTTTATCTTCTAATGTTCGTTTAAAAGATTCAAAATTTATCACCAGTAATCGATGAAGTAAATAAATACCACTTGTGCATATTTTTGTCAACATAAAATAAGGAGTTTAACACGAATACTCAATGTCACATTTACTTTTCTTTCCTGTATTGTTTTGTTTTGAAGAACGATGAAGGCGGGGTTTGTCTTCTTTAGAAAACAGGAATTCTTGATGCTAACACTAATGTCTAAAAATCATCATTTTGTTTTATTTCTTTGCGTTTGACGTTGTTGTAATATAATTTGACCGTAAGTAAAAAATAAACATATTTTGTTTAATTTTCCTTGTTATTTTTTAAGATTTGATTCGTTTTCTCATGCAAAACTTTATAAGAGACAGCCCCCTAAACCACTCCAAGAGAAAGATTTATTTATATCTCGAAAACTAATAACTGGAATGAGCTGCAAATTTGCACACCCATATTTTTCAGCATTAGGATTAATTTTATGTAAAAATTAATATAGGTCATAATTCATAATTTTTATGAATATGAATTTATAAATATTTTACAAAATTAAAAATATTTTTCAGAATCAAAAGTAATGATGGATTATGTTTGGGTTTTTTGACTGTATCTCGTAAAAAAAGAATTATATCGATCAAGTTATTTTTTGTGAAGATATTAATAAAAGTTTGAAATATGAATTTAACATTAGCACCTTCAAACTTTGAACGCCCATAACTCCGTGAAAAAAGAAGTAAAATATACAACTAATGTACTTTTTCGCATTGTCGCGAAGTGGGCATCACCACTGAAAAAATCAAAGTTGGTGCGCGTTTTAATATGTAGACGACCCCCAATTTAAAATTTCAGTTCATTTTCTGAAACTATTCACAATTCCCCGTCGAATGATACCTATTACATTTTTCTACATCTATTAGCAACGAAGTTACGTCGAGTGCTGCGTTTTTTTTTCCCCCGACTGTACATACTTTTACTTTCTTCTATATGTAATATAGAGAAAGTATTGGATTCGCGAAAATTTTCGAAGTCCACTTTTTGATGGATTTACATGTTTTGGGATATGGAGAACACGAATTAACAGTTTTTAGAAAATGTCTGTCTGTCTGTCTGTCTCATTTTTTTGTGGACGCTGTATCTCACGAACCAATGAATGAAATTTAACCAAACTTGGTATTTAGTTGCACCCTGACATAAACTGGTGCTGATTAGATTTTGGGATCAATCGCTCAATAGGTGGCGTTGTGATCGCATTTTATGCAAATTTTTAACATGGCAGCATAGGACAAAATTCCGTATAAATGGGCATAAAGAGAGTTATTTTACACTTGTGATTGTAAAATTAATATGAATTATTGATAATAGTAGTAGTTAGCTAGGAAAAAAATTTTGTGCATGGGGGGCATCGGTTCCCCCCCGGGGGGGAAAATCCCCCCCTGGGGAAGTAAATTTTCAAGATGGGTATCTTTCGAAAGGTCTCGTTGATAATAGTAATAGTTAACTTGGAAAAAATTTTTGTGCATGTGGGGGCATCGGTTCCCCCCCCACCGGGGGGGGGAAGTTCCCACCCGGGGGGGCAAAGTTTCAAGATGGGTATCTTTCGAAAGATCTCGTCAATACCTTTAAAACGAATGGTTGAACGATAAATCTGTGATAATTTAAACCAAAGTTATCGATTTTTTTTACTTTTAACAAAAAAAAACAGAAAAATATCGCAATTTTTTTTTTTTTTTTTTTTTAACGAAATTTAACCAAACTTGGTATTTAGTTGGTCCCCGACATAAACTGGTGCTGATTATGTTTGGGGATCAATAGCTCAACAGGTGGCGCTGTGATAGCATTTTATCTAAATTTTTAACATGGCAGCATAGGACAAACATTCGTATAAATGGGCATAATTAGAGTTGTTTTAAACTTGTGATTGTAAAATTAATATGAATTATTGATAATAGTAGTATGTAACTAGGAAAAAAATTTTCTGCATGGGGGGGCATCGCTTCCCCCCCCCTAGGGGGGAAATACCCCCCCAGGGGGGTAAATTTTCACATTGGGTATCTTTCGAAAGATCAGGTTGATAATAGTAGTAGTTAACTAGAAAAAATTTTTTGTGCATGTGGGGGCATCGGTTCCCCCCCTGGGGGGAAGTACCCCCCCCCCCGGGGGGGAAGTACCCCCCCCCCCGGGGGGATAAATTTTCAAGATGGGTATCTTTCGAAAGGTCTCGTCAATACCTTTAAAACGAAAGTTTGAACTATAAATCTGTGATAATTTAAAACAAAGTTATCGATTTTTTTCACTTTTAACAAAAAAAAAAAAAAAACTTAGAAAAAAAAATCGTATTTTTTTTTTTTTTTTTTAAATATTGCTACTGATTGAATATGTATAGGTAAATATAGAAGAAAGTCTTGTGGCGGCCACAACATACTAGTTTTGGGTGGGGAGGACAGGTTGAAGACTCGGAGCAGAATACGTTAATTTAAATTATTTTCATTCAAAATTTAACAATATAATTGTGAAAAAAGTATGACTATACTTGAATATCTATAATAAAAACTAGTATGTTGTGGCCACCACAAAATTTTCTTCTATATTTTCTTATACAAAATCACTCAGTAACAATTAAAAAAAAAAAATACGATTTTTTTTTGGTTAAAAGTAAAAAATGTCGATAACTTTGTTTTAGATTATGACATATTTATAGTTCAATCATTCGTTTTAAAGGTATTGACGAGACCTTTCGAATGATACCCTTGAAAATTTACCACCCCGGGGGTACTTCCCCCAGGGGGGAAGCGATGCCCCCACATGCACAAGTTTATTTTCCTAATTAACTACTACTATTATCAATAATTCATATTAATTTTACAATCACAGGTTAAGAATAACTCTCATTATGTCCATTTATACGAAATTTTGTTCTATATACTGCCATGTTAAAAATTTAGAAAAAATACAATCACAGCGCCACCTGTTGAGCGATTGATCCCCAAATCTAATCAGCCCCAGTTTATGTCAGGGGCCAAGTAAATACCAAGTTTGGTTAAATTTCGTTAAAAAAAAAAAATTCGATTTTTTTTTCTTTTCTTTTTTTTTTTTTTTTTTTTAAGTAAAAAAAAATCAATAACTTTGTTTTAAATTAAAACAGATTTGTAGTTCAACCATTCGTTTTGAACGTATTGACGAGACCTTTCGAAAGATACCTTTCTTGAAAATTTACTCCCCTCGAGGGGGGACTTCCCCCCCAGGGGGGGGGGGGGTGAGGCTCCTACACATACAAAAATTTTTTCCCAGTTGACTATCTCTATTATAAATAATTCTTGTAAATTTCATAATGATTACTAAAAAATAATTCTCTTTATGCCCATTTATACAAAATTTTGTCCTATCTCACCCTGTTAAAAATTTAGAAAAAGCGGGATGGCAACGCAACCTGTAAGACAATTTTTCCCAAAAGTTGATAGGCACTAATTTATGTCAAGGTGCAATTACATACCAATTTGTATGAAATTCTGTGCAGTAGTTCCTGAGATACAGTTGTCACAAAATTTTGTCAAACACAGACAGGCGGACGGACAGACAGACATTTTCTAAAGCTGTAGAAGACGTAAAAATCGTCTTCTACAGCTCTCAAAACGTGTAAATCCATCAAAAACCCGAGGTCGAAAATTTTTACGAATCCAATACTTTCTTCTATTGATTATAGAAGAAAGTAATAATGAATAATGAATCTAATAATATTTCATTACAAGTGTGATTCTTTAGCTACCATAATCATTGAAAGGTATTTTCAATTCTAATATGTATAATAAAAAGAATGAATAATGGATCTAATAATATTTCATTGCAAGTGTGATTCTTTAGCTACCATAATCGTTGAAAGGTATTTTTAATTCTAATATCTACAATATAAAGTGAGAATAAATGAATCGAATAATATTTCATTACAAGTGTGCTTCTTCAGCTACCGTAATCGTTGGAAGGTATTTTAAATTTGAAAAGTCAGAGCGGATTTATCTAATTTTTTAATGTATTAACCACAGTTATCAAACTTTAAAAATCGTTACTCTCCTCGAGGGCAACAAAAACTATATTCTGACCATGCGGCCCGGGGGGCTCGGATTAGCCGCCCTTGTTCTAGCAGAAACATCGAAACACGCCCAATCACAATTATTATCTCGCACAGTACATTATGCCAAAAAAGCATGGATTTAAATTGAGCTCATTATAATGCAATTCATTTATTCTTTCTTGTTCACCTAAGTTCATTATAACACAAATCAAGTTATTTCGAAGTTATATTCAACAGCCAATGTATGGACCATTTACAATATCAAAATTGTTTCATATAACATGCCATGCACTAAAAAGAATTGTTAAACATGTCAGGCTTTTCTCTAACAGATATTTTCAAACTTGCGACAAGAGTTCTTCTCATAGAACATATTCTTGTTATTTTTATCAAGTGTTTGTGCCTGTAACAGGTGGTATGGTGTAGTTTTCTACAACGCTTCAGTTACATTCTAAAAGAAATCGTTAAACATGTCATGCTTTTCTCTAACAGATACTTTTAAACTGCGACAAAAGTTTTTCTCATAAAACATATTTTTGTTATTTCTATATATCCACTACTTGTGCCTGTAACAGAGAGTATTGAGTAGTTTTCTACAACGCTTCAATTACATTCTCCTTATCCATTTTCATGTAATGATGTACTTAGATTCGATGCACATAATGTTTTTGCTTTATCAGCTTCTTTTTTAAATTGTAATCGATTCAATAAAAGAATCTATCTTAATTTAGGAAGTAAATTTTTCTGTAACGGGTGATTTAGAAAAATTGTAATCTCATATGTTATACAATAGAAGTGATATTACTTTTGTTAGTAGTTTATAGAATGTTACTAAAGCTTTTCATCA
This sequence comes from Salticus scenicus, assembly GCA_963930645.1. NCBI lineage: Eukaryota > Metazoa > Arthropoda > Arachnida > Araneae > Salticidae > Salticus > Salticus scenicus. The sequence continues at coordinate 278,310,382 of OZ005655.1, forward strand.
AATTCAAAAGATTTTTTATACAAAGCATGTGATAATTTACAAATCTATGTAAAATGTGGCAATTTCCTAATTGCATTGACTTGTGCATATGTGTTACACTATGACTTATAAATTGAAGTTTTTTTCTTTTCTAAGCTAGATTCATTTATTGGCAAGAAAGTTTAACACAATTATTTGACCGAAACAGCTGTATGCTTCCCAAATATTTTTCTTTGGCGTTTCTGACATTGTAGTTTCAACTGGTTTTAATAATCTAGCGCAGAGTCTCCTTTTAATATTTCAATATAAAGAATATGAATGCTACACAAATTGTAATTATTGGGATTTACTTAGTTGGAAATCCTAATGACATTAATAACATTAATGGACTTTCAGATTTAGAGATAAGAAGACAAAGTAATTACTATTTACGCCTCCATGCTCGAGTAGCAAATGCGCTTGCAGATTATCTTGTAAAGCGCTCAACAAAGATCGACAAAGTTTTCTTTCGTCCTGTATTTAAACTGGATGATAGCAGCAATATAACAGTCGCATATGCATTAGAATATCTATCCAAATTTGATATTTTTGTAGAGCCATTTAGAATAATCCAGACATACAGGCAGTTTGTGGATTACACTTATCCACTGAAATTTTCTTATTATACGTTCATGACTAAGAAACCGGAATATAAACCACAAATGTTCGGCATTTTTAAAACATTTTCTTCGTCTATCTGGATAGCTATCATGCTAGTTTTGATTATTATTTCGTTCATGCATTACATTCTAAGGTGGAAATGTCCACTCGATAAAATTATGCTTCATGTTTTAGCGATATTTTTAAGGCAAAATTCGATTTTGAGGTCTTCGTCAATGGCAGAAAACTTGCTCGTTTACTCTTGGATTGTTGGGGCGATGTTCCTCTGCCTGGCTTACGATTCCGTGTTTCTGTCGTTTCTGGCGATTCCTCCTGTCAATAGAATCGAAGACGTGTCACAGTTGGCCACAGCAGTATCTAAAGGAGAATATCATTGTGTAGTTATTCCTAATCAGAAGTCCATTGTGTACAAGTTTTTGATAGGAACTAATCGAAAAGAATTGGGAATAATCGCAGAAGACCTCGAGAAGACTAACATAACACCAAATGATTTAGATCAATTTGTAATATTCGGAAAAAGCAATAAAAATCTTGCTTTCGTGGGAGATATAGATCTGATTGAAATTTTTAATGATGGCACAAAATTCACGTCTAAAGATCATTTTGTGGAATCTTTGAGTGCACTGATAATGCGGAGAGATTTTTGTTGTAACTTTTATACATAAACTTATGGCTTCAGGACTTTACATTAAATACCACCGTGATTCGAGATTTTTAATTCAATTGCCATTGCGTCAAGATTCTTTAGAAAAGGATACCAGTAAACGGAAATTAATGCTTATAGATGTTGCTCTTGCATTTATTATTTTATTGGCAGGTTACTTTGTATCTTTTTTGGTATTTCTTGGGGAGATATTTTTAGGCCATAAGAAGGAAATAAAAGTTTTTAAGAAGAATAAGAACAGCAAAAAGAAAATAGTACATAATGAAGAATCTGTCTAACAAGAATTCTGTGAATTTTTTCATTGTTACATTTTATCAAGCGTTATTTTTCTTCTAATTATATAAGTAACCCCGACTTTAATTAACCCGTTAGCACCAAGTGTCCTCATCTGAGGACAACTACTAAAATGGTACGTATATTTTTTGTAGTTTCTTGGAATGATTTCTGCTATTTAGCAACAATTTATAGCGTCACTCAAAATGATCCCTCAAAGTTTTATGTGCCTACTATTAATTATTATTTCCTAATTTGGATAGTCATTTTATGATTTTTCATTCGTCGCACCTATCTTTGCTTTTTGCGCAGATATACTAACTTAAATCAAGTTGAATAATAATATACATTATAGTACTTTACTTTTGAGATCTTTGTCAACAGTAGGAAATTAATCTGTTATTTCAAAGTTTTTCTATCTCGAAGTTTTCTCGCTAGAACACTAAATGTCAATAAATGAGGATAGGCTTTAAATTTAAAACTGTCAGAAGAATTTATTAAGTTAATATATTTTACTGTCTGTTGTCTATATTATTGTAAAATCAGCTAATAATATTTTGCAAAATTAATTCGGGCGTTAACGGGTTAACATGGCTTAAGTTCATTTAATGGCTTGAATATTACGTCAGATTTTTTTCTTTGCTGATCACTGCAATAGGCAGCTGTTGCACTGAAAGTTAATGGAACATATTTTACACGTATACCTTCAATACAAAATTATTTACCTAATTCCAGTTTTTCCGATGTCTCATTGTAGAAATATAACGTATTTTAGCAGCTTATCAGCAAAACGCGCAATTTTGTCATCCATACTTTTTTAAAACATCTTAAACTCATTTAACTTTGTGAAAGGTCTGTTTAAATTTGCTGATTCTTTTGAAAGATGGGAAGTTTTTTCATTTCAAGATTGTTGATTTTTATGAGATTTTTATGTTTCTTGACCAAAATATTTTTAAAAAATTAGCCCCAGAAGGTTGTGGAAATTTCTCTCTGTGTCCAAATTTCTATGTGCGAAGAAAAAAAAAAAAAAGCATGCGAGATTCTCGCGATCTGTGAGAACCCTGTATATGAAAAATATTATTCTTTGAAAAAAGTCAAATTAATGAGCAAATTACTCAATAAGAAAAACTTTTATTAAAGTAATTTTAGACCATTCAAAAAAAAGAGAGAGAAACAGAGCTATGATGCATAGTATTCAACGTAAAAATGACAAACCATTTAAAAATAAAATGGCAAATCGTCAAACTGATACTCTACTTTTTTTTTAATAAATAAAAGTATTAAGGTACAAAATAATTCCATTAATGACTTTGGTTACACGGCTTTGACATTCCTTACTGAAATACCAGGTAGAAACCCAAAGTGAAGAACTGATTCTAGAAACTTAACTCTTTCAAGGACGCCGTTGCAGCTACAGAAACACTTAATTTTAATTCCCAGGTACAAAAACAGGTACAAAAACTCATCCTAGAAATTCTTTACAGAATTTTACTTTTATAATTTAGACGGAAAACTTCATTTATTTCTTGTGTTCTAATATCATATTTAAATTCCGGTGGCTCGTGATTTTATATGCGCAAAATTACTTTGCGCCGGAAAGGGTGAAATAGAATAATGCGTATCTGATGGATGATCGGTTCCAAACGTGAAACAAATGAAATGCACATTTTTTTTTTTCTTTTCTTTCTTTTTTTTTTTTTTTTTTTTTTTTTTTTTAATATGTACATTTTCATGATTTGACAAAAGGTTAGCAACAAAGACTATTTGAGTCTAAAACACCAGAAAGCTGTTATTTTAACAAAATATTTTGGGTTACACAGACTGCTTTGGAAACCTTTTGTTGTCGAAAGAGCACCCTATTAACTCAATAAATTGATAAATTAAACTTAAATGTGTGCTAGTTTTATGCCATTCCTTACATATACGCTATAGCAGTGCTTTGTCAAGTCCTAGATTTTCCTGTAAAACCGATACATGAAAATGAAGAATTTTTAAATGGCTTTAACTCAACTATTAAACTGTCAAAATGTGCAATGTCCAGTGAAGAGGTACAATATGCAACCTATGCACTCGTTCCTAGAAAACATCCACTGGCTGAATATAAAGTAAAAGAGTAAATGCTATTAAAAATTTTACTAATTCTCTCTAGTAAACTAAAATTGGAGTATTTTTAGGCTTAGCAGTTTACGGCCATCGATTTATGATGTTTATAATCGATTATATATCGATTTATGATGTTATGAGCAGTTTACGTTCTCTGAGCTAACTTTGACAAAATTGTTAAAATAAAAATTATAAATAAGTAAAAGTTACTTACATAAAATAAATATCTAAAAAGGAAGATAAACTAAACTGTAAATTAAAACTAAATTAAAAATTAAAAATTTACCTGTATGCAACTTATTTGTTCAGTGCTTTTAATATTACATACAGGTTCACCAGATTTGCTGTAAGCAGTTGCATTGACACAGCAAAATAAATATGTGAAGAAACATATATTTCTTTTTTATAAAACAATACTTCGGCTGAAAGGAATTTCTGAACAATGGTAAAGAGTGCAAAGAAACGGTATAGTGCGTAAGGAATCTAAAAGATTATACCGATGGACAAACGCCGCTTCTCATCACAATTTTCTTGAATTGTCAAAATATGCAGAACCGTGTTTTTTTCGCTATGTTGTGTTTTAGCATTACAATCGCATAATTATACTACAAGGCGTAATACTGGAAAAAATAACTTGTAAGTAGGTTTTCTTAAGTTAAGTCATCATAATGTTAAATAAATTACTGCAATCTCTAGATATTCGTTTCCTAATTCTTTTGCATCTGATAATATGTTTATTAGGGATGAAACGGATATCCGGTAACTATCCGGTATCCGGCCTATCCGGCTGAGTTTTAAATATCCGGCGGGGTACCGGATACCAGCACACCGGATACGGATATCCGGCAATTTCAAGCCGGATATCCGAAGGAGAAAATTCAAGCTTAAACTCCCATCAGATGAAAATTTTGCGACAATTTTTTAATTTTTTTAGATCAGTTGTAGCTTTTGAAGGATTTTTTTTTTTTTTTTTTTTTTTTTTAAGTTGGCTTTTGCGAAATCGATTTTGGACTCATTGGCAAACAAATTTAGCCAAAAGTAGCTTCATATCTAAGAAATATAGCCCTATTTTAATTTTGTACAGAGTTAGCTAGGTTTTTCTTCCAGAGTGATCTATAACATTCCCCATGATAATAAAAAGAACTGTTCATTGTTGTTCCTGAACAAATGATATTTATTCTCTGCAGTTGCAGTGTATATATAACTCTGTTTTCATGTCTTTTGCTAATATGTTGTTAGATTGTTTAGTAATATTGTTAGTCTTCGATGTTAAAGTTGTTAGATTGTTTCGAGAATGAGTCAAATAATGTGTATTTATTGACCTGTTTATTTACAATCCAGTTTTCCATACACAATAAGCTGTTGTTTTTGTGACCATATATTTATACTAGCAGAAACCTGGCATTACTTGCGCCATCTATCTATTCGATTTGGATTTTTTTTAAAACCCTCCAATTTATATAAATTTGCATTTTTAGTGGAATATCTTACTAAAGCACCTGAATTTAGAATTCCCTGTTGCATTGCATAGATATATCCCAAAAAATTAAAATTACTTCAAATAAAAGTACATATTTAAATTTTTAGAAAGTCTGTACTTTCACTTTCATATTGTTCATAAGAAAAAAAAAAAATCAATTATTTAAAGTTTTTGATTTTGTACTGCACAAAAACTTCACTTACTTAAAGAATTTTAATAACTAATGTAAATTTTTCTTTCTTATCTGTACAGAATATAAAAATATAAAGAAAATTTTCAACTTCCAGTTTTCGGTGGATTTACGCATTTTGAGGGAACCAAAACACAATTTGACCATTTTTGGAAAATGTCTATCTGACAAAAATTTTGTGCAGTTCAAGAGTTAATGCACATAATTTCATATAAATTTATACATAGTTGCATCTTACCCCCCCCCCCCCCCCCAAAAAAAAAAAAAAAAAAAAAAAAAAAAAAAGTGCCCATCAACTTTTGGTGCAAATCACTCAACAGATGGAGCTGCTGTACTGTGATTTCTCCCATTTAAAGGAAGACTATATCTCAGCTTATACTGTGTATAATTAAAAAAATAAACTAAGTGTGTCACAGGGAGGGCTATATTATGAAACATGTTCATTCAATTTCTGTGCATAATTGCCAATAGGTGATGCTGCTATGCTGCAATTTTCCCGTGAATGGGAAGTTATATCTCAGATTCATTCATGTATAATTGCTATAAATTTAGTATGGGAAAGGGTCATTTTTATAAAACATCATGTTGATTCAATTTTGGTGCATATTGGTCGATAGGTGGCTATATTATGTTGCAATTTACTCTGTGAATAGGAAGGTTAAATCTCAACATCTGTAAAATTTAAGAGATAAACAAGATAAAAATAATATGAGAATAAAAGTTGGCTTAATTTGGGTGTATATCGACCAACAGGTGGAGCAGCTGTTCCTCACCTTCTGTGATTCTCCACATGGCTAGATCTCAAAATTTTTTGATTAAAATTGCACTAAACTCAATATCTAAAATCTTTATTGTAAGCAGCTATGATTATGTTTCTTCTGCATGTTAAACAGCATGTAGTGTTGTTATATAGAGAGATATAGAAGAAAGTTTTGTGATGGCCATAACATACTAGTTTGAAGCTTTTAGTTTATTTATTTATTGTTTCTTCTTTCTTTTATGTTTTCTTATAAATGTCTCAAAAGAAAGTATTGGATTCATAAAAATTTTCAACTTCTGTTTTTGATGGATTTACACATTTTAAGAAGTCCAGAACCTGGTTTGACCAGTTTTTAAAAAATGTCTGTGTGTGTGTGTGACAAAAATTCTGTTCAACTTTACCTCCGGAACTACTCCGTACTACAATTACATATAAATTTATGTGAAGTTGCACCATGACATAAATCAGTGCCTACCAACTTTTGGTGCAAATGGCTCAACAGGTGGTGCTGCCATACTGCGATTTCTGCAACTTAGAGGAAGGCTATATCTCAGAAACTACTACACAGAATTTCATATAAATATATATGTACATGTAACTTGGCATATATTAGTGCCTGTCAAATTTTGGTGCCAATCGCTCTACAGGTGGTGCTGTTATACAGTGCTTTCTGCAATTTAGGGAAGGCTATATTTTAGGTTCTATTTCATATAACTACACAAAACTTCATGTTGGAAAGGCATTATGAGAAATTATACTGGTTCAGTTTGGGTGCATGTTGGCCGGTAGGTGGCTCTTCAATACAGAAATTTCCCCCCAAAAAGGGAAGGCTATATCTCTTATTCTATTGTGTATAATTGCATAGAACATGGTATGTGAGAGAACCAGCCATTGTGAAACACTATTGTATTGTGATTTATTTTAGGTGTATATCGGCCAACAGGTGGTAATACTGCACTACAATTTACCCAGTGAATAGGCTAAGTTAATCCCAACTTCTATGACATATGTGCATGAAACTTGATATATAAGACAATCATTATGAAAGCAAATGTTGACCTTATTTATGTATATATCAGCCGACAGGTGGAGCTTCTATTATGATTTTTCACAAGCGTATATCTCAGCATCTGTTGATTAAAATTGCATAAACTCCTTTTGTAAAATATTTATTGTGAGAAGCTATGGTTAAACTTTTATACAATTTAAACAGTAAGTGGCGCTGTTATATAGAATTATGTAGAAGAAAGTTTTGCGATGGCCACAACATTTTTGTTTCATGTGAAAATAACCCTTCAACTGTGATTATATTAGTAAAATATTTTATTTCATTTTTTTAATAATAGTATTGTAAAAAATATGTAAATAATAAGTTTTAGTTTTGTAATTCTGGACGAAACCTATCTTTTTGTGATAGTGATTTTCACCAAAAATTGCAAGTGTAGGAATGAGTATGTTAGGCTTAAAATTTTATTCTTCATGGCAATATTGCACAAATAAATAGAATATTAAATAAATATGTTTAAATGAATTATATTTAAAATGTTTTTAAAAGAATAGTATATGAAATATGTTTGTATTTTATTGTTTTAAAATAAAGAAAAAGAAAAGAAATATACAACACAACAAAAAACAAAACTAATGCCGGATATCCGACGGATATCCGGTCCGGATATCCGTATCTGGCAGGCAGAAGAGCTCCGGATATCCGATATCCGGTATCCGGCAAAATCACTATCCGTTTCATCCCTAATGTTTATATAGTCATGTACTGCACATAATTTACTTTTAATCATTTAAAACGTATTGTAAAAAATTTATTCACTTTTAATTAAGGCATCAATGTTGCTTAAATTTTAGTAATGTGATCTGCGCAATGCACATCGGTTGTTCTGTTTTATAAAAAAGCAAATATATAACATAATTTTTTTTTTTAATTATATGCTCTAAAATTACACGTGTGTGTTTAAAATAAATAAATATAAAAGCCTGGTGAGATGTGAAAAACAACTTATAAATGAAGTTTTTTTTCGAAAATTGGTAATAAAATTGTATGAGTTCATTAATAACAATTCTAGACTATTTCTCTGTGTGGTTTATATTTTCTGCTTTGAAAATAACAGCCTTATCTCATTTGGTCTGAAGATTATCCCCGGGATAAACACAGTGCCTGAACGCCTGAATTGGTTTTTCCTCCTTGTACCAGAAAAAGAACACTGACTGTAAAAATGGATTTAGAGCGAATGTAACTATGGCTGTGTTCAGCCTCTGGATCAGTTTGACTGATCCAATTAATCCCTGAAATATCTGATCCACGACCAGCCGAAAGCAGAGGCTGAACGACTCTGATACCATTATTGGATCAAAATCAGTGATCTATATGCTTATTTTGAAATTAGCTATAAAATATTACAAAATTTAATTCATTAAAGAAAAATACAATTCCTTATTTAAAAATTTAATTTAACCATGAATAAAACAAAGATTGATGCATATCTATTTTTTTCTATTCTGCATAGTTGCGTACATATGCACTGGAATACAATAATATTAATTATATAATTCTTTTTGGAAAATTATTTAAACAAAAAAATAATAGCTAATATTTTAATTTTAGAAAATTTCCAGCAAATTTTTTTTTAAAATTATTTCCCTTAATTATGCATTATTGTATTTTAACGATATATTATAAACAATTTAAATTATTATTTTGTGAATGTATTATCAAGCTAATTTTTGTTGAATATTTTTAACTTGGAATACTGAAATTTTAAGCAAATATTTAGCATTCAAACATTTGATGTAAATAAGAAGTAGGCTCAAAATTTATTATGATCTGAGGTAAGAAATATAAAACTATCACACCTTGCCAAAAACTATACAATTTTGATTTTTAATTTAAATCAATTATTAACAAAACAGAACAAAACAAACAAAAAAATTAAATTAAATTAAATAAAAAGTGATTTTAATCACAAATTTATTACGAATGTTTTAAACGTTTTAAATATTTATATATATTTTTTTCTAAATTTGTTTAAATAGGAATTAAATATCTATTTTCAAATGTTCCAAATATTATTAAATATTTTTATGTTTGAATGCTGAAATTTAAGGCAAATATTTAGCATTGATGTAAATAATAAGTAGGTTGAAATTTTATTATGCTGTAAAATATATAAAAGCCAAAAAATTATAAAATTTAAATTTTGATTTGAATCAATAATTAAATATAAATATATGTAACAATAATAATTGCAATTTTTTAAATCATGACTTCATTCAATGGTTTGTTAAATTCAATTAATTACGATTTCAATCAATAATATTTTAAATGTCTGATACATTTATGATTTTTTTTTTTTTTAATATAAATTAAATATTGATTTTTAAATTTGGTTAAATATTTTTATGTTTGAATACTGAAATTTAATGCAAATATTTAATATTCAAACATAAAAATGTTTTATAAAAATTAACTCATCGATAAATTCACAAAGTAGTACACAAACATATTTATTTTAATTTAATTTTTAACACTTTCCAACAAGGTTGAAAAGTGTTTATGACTTCGGTTTGTCTGTCTGTCTGTCCGTCTGTCTGTCTGTCTGTCTGTCCGTCTGTCTGTCTGTCCGTCTGTCTGTCTGTCTGTCTGTCCGCGCTCTAACTCCCGTAAATATTTATGGAATTTCTTGAAACTGATATATGTCATTCAAGTTCACTATCGTACGGTCCCTATTGAAAATGGAGTTTATACCTCTACTGGTTTGTGTACAGGGACACCCGAAAATATTTCAAAGCATTGTGTTCTATGAGAGGTATTTCTATAAACCAAATTTTCATACCTTTACTCTAGACATATCTTAGTGAAATTGAAATATGTTATTCAAGTTCATTATCGGACGTTCCCTATTGAAAATGGAGTTTGTACCTCTACTGGTTTGTGTACAGGGACACCCGAAAGTATTTCAAAGCATTGTGTTCTATGAGAGGTATTTCTATAAACCATATTTTCATACCTTTACTCTAGACATATCTTAATGAAATTGAAATATGTTATTCAAGTTCACTATCGGACGTTCCCTATTGAAAATGGAGTTTATACCTCTACTGGTTTGTGTACAGGGACACCCGAAAATATTTCAAAGCATTGTGTTCTATGAGAGGTATTTCTATAAACCATATTTTCATACCTTTACTCTAGACATATCTTAGTGAAATTGAAATATGTGATTCAAGTTCACTATTGGATGTTTCCTGTATAAAATGGAGGAAATACGACCATCGGGGTATACACAGAGACACTCAAAAGTATTCCAAAGCAATGCGTTCTATGAGAGATATTTCTATAAATCAAATTTTAATAACTTTAGTTTCCACAAATTTTAAGGAATTGAAATATGTTATTTATATGCACAAAAGAATGCTTTGCATACAATGTAGCATGTTTAGCATTATATTTACAGGGTGGCACAAAAATATCCAGTTGCATTAAGAGCTATTAATAAAAAAATTGCTAGATATGTACTTTCGTTTACCCTAAGCGTTTTTAACACTTTCTAATATTTTTAACACTTTCCAACAAGGTTGAAATGTATTTATGACTTCGGTTTTTCTGTCTGTCTCTCTGTCTGTCCGTCTGCCTGTCCTCGCTCTAACTCCCGTAAATATTTATGGAATTTCTTGAAACTGATATATGTTATTCAAGTTCACTATCGGACGTTCAGTATTGAAAATGGAGTTTATGCCTCTACTAGTTTGTGTACAGGGACACCCGAAAGTATTTCAAAGCATTGTGTTCTATGAGAGGTATTTCTATAAACCATATTTTCATACTTTTAGTGTAGACATATCTGAATGAAATTGAAATATGTTATTCAAGTTCACTATTGGATGTTTTCTGTTTAAAATGGAGGAATTACCACCATCGGTTTATGTACAGGGATACTCAAAATTATTCCAAAGCATTGCGTTCTATGAGAGATATTTCTATAAATCAAATTTTAATAACTTTACTTTCCACGAAGTTTTTGGAAATTGAAGTATGTTATTTATATGCACAGAAGAATGCTTTGCACAGAATATAGCATGATTAGCATTAGATTTACAGGGTGGCACAAAAATATCTAGTTACATTAAGAGCTATTAATAAACAATTGCTAGAATTGTGCTTTCGTTTACGTTAAGCGTTTTTAACACTTTTTAAATTTTTTTAAAATTTTTTAAGTGTGAATATGATTTCAGTTTAGAATATCTGCCTGTCCGTCTGTCTGTCTGCCTGTCTGTCTGTCCGAGCTCTAACTCCCGTAAATAATTATGGAATTTCTTGAAACTGATATATGTTATTCAAGTTTACGATCTGATGTTCCCTATTGAAAATGGAGTCTGTACCTCAACTGGTTTGTGTACAGGTACACCCGAAAATATTTCAAAGCATTATGTCCTATGAGAGGTATTTCGATAAACCATATTTTCTTACCTTTACTGTAGACATATCTCAATAATATTGAAATATGTTATTCAGATTCCCTATTGGATGTTTCCTGTATAAAATGGAGGAAACACCAGTACTGATTTATGTACAGGGACACTTAACAGTATTCCAAAGCATTGCGTTCTGTGAGAGTTATTTCTATAAATAAAATTTTAATATCTTTACTTTCTACGATGTTTTAGCAAATTGAAATATGTCATTTATATGCACAAAAGAATGCTTTGCATAGAATATAGCATGGTTATCATTAGATTTACAGGGTGACACGAAAATATTCAGTTATATTAAGAGCTATTAATAAAAAATTGCTAGAATTGTACTCTCGTTTACTTTACGCGTTTTTGAAACTTTCTATCATTTTTTTAGTGTGAATATAATTTCAATCTCTGTATCTGTCTGATTGTTCTTCTTTCCGTCTGTCTGTCTCTCTGTCTGTTTTACTGCGCTCTAATTCCCGTAAATATTCATGGAATTTCTTTAAACCGATATATTTTATTCAAGTTGACTATTGGATGTTCCCTATTGAAAATGGAGTGAATACCTATTCTGGTTTCTGTACAGGGACACCCAAAAGTATTCGAAAGCATTGTGTTCTATGGGAGGAGTTTCTATAAACCATATTTTAATACCTTTAATGTATAGAAACTTCAATGAAATTTTAACATGTTATTCAATTCCCTATCGGATGTTTCCTATGTAATTTAGAGTACATTTCTAACTGGTTTGTGTACAGGGGCACTTGAAAGTATTCCAAAGCATTGTGTTGTATGAGAGTTGTTTTTATAAACCAAATTTTTATAATTTTATTCTCCACAAAGCTTAATGCAATTGAAATATATTATTCGTATGCACAAAAGAGTGCCTTCTATGTAATATAGTATGGCTAGCATTAGATTTACAGGGCCACACAAAAATAATCAGTTACATTAAGAGCTATAAATAAAAATTTGCTGGAATTGCACTTTTGTTTACATGAGCGTTTTAAAACTTTCTTATAATTTTAGTGGGAATAGGATTTCAATTTGTGCATCTGTCTGTCCGATTGTCTAATTTTCTATCTGTTTGTCTCTGGCTCCTATCATCCGTGAATATTTTGAGAATTTTTAAAAAATGATACACCCAAGTTCCCTATGGAATGTTCCCTATTTAAAATGCCATTAATTGGTCCTGTACAACTAGTTTGTTTACAGGGACCACAATAACAACAATAAAAAAAAAACAATGTATTACGTTTTAGGACAGAATTTTTTAAAAGTTATATTTAAAAATCGTTCTGCTATAAAAATCAGGGCCCGACTTAGACTACCTGCAGCCCCGGGGCAAGCCTATTGTGGGAGGCCCCCTTGCAGTGGCATAAGAGCTCTTTAGGTTGCAAAATTTCTGCATACGCCTGTAGGGGGGCCCCTTCCAGAAGGGGGGCCCAGGGCATTTGCCCCGTATGCCCTGCCGTTAGTCAGGGCCTGACAAAAATCATAGACACATTGACATGCATTATTAATATTCTAAAATGATGTTGTGTATCGAACATGATATGATTAACTTTCAGATTTACAGGGCTAGACTAATATATTCAAAGAGATTAAAAGCTGTAATTATAATCTGACGGCTGCGTTTTCTTTTGCGTTAAGCCTTTTTAACACTTTCCAAAATGCCTCAGAGTAATTTTAAAATCAATTAGTCTATCTGCATGTTTTTCAGTTGTTCTGTCTGTTGTGTGATAAAGTAGGCAAAGAATATTAAAAGTTATTCGATACAATTGCGTACAGTTGGAAAGTGTTACTAATCAATGCGTACTGCATGATTTTTCTTTCTTGTTTTTTTTTAAACTCAAGATAAAAAAATTGTTAGCAGGGGGCATTTCAAAATTTTATATTATTAAATTTATATAGTTTTCGATGAATTTTAGTTTGCATTATTGTGTTATATTTCAATACATTGTATGCATATTTTTATAATGCTAAAAGAATTGTGCTGTTATTTACAAAAGAAAAAGAAAAAGTTTCCACGCATAAAACATTTTATGGAATAAATCAATTACAATTTTTTGTTACAGCAAATAAACGGCCAATCAGAGCAGTAACCAATGGCCAATCAATGGATCAAATGCCTCAGAAAAATATTTTGGGCGATTTGATCCCCGACCGGTTCACGAGATAAATTCCACAGAACGATTTTGATCCGGACTGGTGCACGGGACAGGACGCATTGATAGATGACCGGTTGGGTCGATTCTGGATCTGTCGAAAGCCTGAACCCGCCCTATGACAACCTAATCCGTCGGGAAATACTCACGATAAGATGAGTCATCAAGGAAATGCGTTGGAAAAGTCTGGAGTTTCTCGGATACGGAAACACACGACCCTTTTATCCAAGCATGCTGTATTGCACATCAAAACTATTTTCTTCTTAATTATGGTATCTTACTCACTATGAATGTTTAATGTTTGCTATGTCTATGTGTATATTCTTGGCATGTGTGGTGAATTGCTGCAAATAAATGTGCATTATATCAATTTTAAGTCTTTGCCGTCATTTCTGCAAGCGAATTCATCGCAATGATAAATTTATGAAACATATTATAGGAACAGATACGTAGCATATGTTTACAAAATGTCACCTTGTTTTCACATAATGTGCCTTATAATTATTAACAATGGAGGCGAATATATTTTCTAATTTTATTCTGAAAGCATTTCTATATTTTAAAATTTCTTTATCAAAGAAACAAAAGTAACTTCATACGAAATAATTAAGTATTTAAAAACAAGTTGTTGTAATTTACAATTCCTTATTTCCACATAATGTTTGGAAATTTCATAAATATATACATTTTAAGATAATTTTAAAGAAACCCAAAATATTTACTTTGAAGCTTCATTGAATACGAAAACTTTGCACCATACATTTTAAAACGTTAAATAGGCATACCTTTACTACGACATCTAATACTATTAACACTAGAACGCCCGCTACCTTTTTCCCCCTAGAACGCCCGCCGGAGTCGTTTCGACTCCTGCCAATTTTAGATGGATTAATAATATGCAAACGCACAGATATAAGTAAACAATTAAACTAGAGTATTTCAGCATATATTTAACAGCATTTTCATTTGTACAAATAAGAGAAAAATATTTAAATGTACAATTTTAAGAATTTCGATTAGAAATATTATCCAATAAAATCAACTACTGACAGAATAATTTTACATATATTGTTCTGGAATACAGGCTGTGCAAGTAATTCAGTCTTGCCTACACATTTTCCCCAAACTATTTTTCCGCATAATATACAATCTTTGAAAGTCATGTTTCCTTTACAAAGTTTACCTTTTCCCCACTAGAATTCTCGCCGGAGTCGTTTCCACTCCTGCCAAATTTAGAAGGATTAATAATATACAAATGCACAGGTATAAGAAAATAATTAAACTAGAGTATTTCAGCATATATTTAACTGCATTTTCATTTTTACAAAGAAGAGAAAATTTTTAAATGTAAAATTTTAAGAATTTCGTTTAGAAATGTTATCCAATAAAATCAAATACTTACTGAATAATTTTACATATAGTTTTCTGGAATACAGGCTGTGGAAGTATATTCAGTCTTGCCTAAACATTTTCCACAAACCATTTTCCCGTATAATATACAATCTTTGAAAGTCATGTTTCCTTTACAAAGTTTTATTTCGCATTTCCGACTCTTGGGGGCTCCTGTTTCTAATGGCTGCACGAGGCTTTCTCTTTTTTTCAGTTTTATCAGATATGTACTTTTTACGTAACTCGTCTGCTAGTAATTGAATAAACGCTTACCTACTTAGCTTTGTTTCTCCAGTAATATCTTTGTAAATGATCCAAGATTTTATTGCAGCTAAATCTAAGATACTATAAAAGGTATGCACAGGCTATTTTCTCGAGGAAGCTTTTACACAGAGTATTTCCTGGCCATCTAATCAATAATGTTCATACCACACTTTCTTTCATCTAACGGTTTCAGGTGTCTTCATATCGTTCTTTTCTATATCAACGGTCGGGTGGAGAGTGCTCAGAATAAAAACGTTTTTCTTTCTCTTGCCTTGGTACACTGTGAGAGTAGTATCCTTTGCTTCATGTTTTAGAATTTTTGTTTCATATAACTTATTCTGTAAATTTTTCATTGATTTTGGAATTTCTCTCCTGGCTCTGCTTACAGTCCCTACTAAGCATGTTCTTTTCTTCTGCAGTGTTTTAGCCAAACGTAGAGAGGTAAAAAAATTATCAACTGTCACATTTATTCCTCTGTTTAGAAAGGGTTGCATCAATCGCATCACTACATATTCTGATAAACTTTAGTCTGAGGGCCGTTCTTCACTTTTACCTAAATAAGGGAAAGCATTCAACAAATATTTTATTTTAAGATCTACAGCAATCCAAAATTTCTGTCCATATTTATCTGGTTTGGAAGGTATAAATTGCGAAAAAGGACAACGAGTTTACTTGAAAATAACTGTTCATCTATTGTTATATTTTCCCTAGGATTGAAGCAGGCAATACAGTTTTCAACAAATCTGTTCCAAATTTCGGATATCATTCCAATTTTATCTTTTTTCAGATCGAGTACATCTGGTAGCTTTCACATCAAATCTAAGAAATAATAGAATTTCCGAAAACCTATTTCTACCCACAGTTTCAATGCAAAATTTCAAGCCCCATGAATTAGACCATAAGGAATGTATATCAATGCCTTTTGCACCACTTACGCTTCGAGCATATAAAATTCCAATGAATGCTTGAAGTTCATCTATCGTAACTGTCCAATTATCAGATTGAAGAACACGTTTGCCTCTGTTTCAGTGCATTCTTTTATTTGTTGCAAAATTTTTCTGTCTATAAATAATGACCAAGCGCTCAAAACACTTTCAGCTTTTACGAAATTTTTGGCATAAATAGTTGGACCAGGGACTTTCCTCACCACAGTTTACTTCAAATATCTCCCAGGAGAATTCGTATTTGCACGCATTATTTTCCACTTAGTACCATCAGGAGCAATATGAAATTCCCCTTTATTAGATTCACCATTTGGTGCGCCACCTTCTTCATTTATATCAGAATCCGACGAAATACTATTTTCATATATAATTTCTTCCTTTTCATCATAATTTTCGGATAAATCACCGCCTTCAGATTCATTTTGTGAAAGCTCTCGTAAAAGCGCAGTTATGTCTTCTGGTGTAAGACCTCTTTACGCGACATATTCAAATATTTTCTTTTTATTATAAAGAACATAATTTTTAAACAAAAAGAAAAACAGACTGACATGATTTCAAACGAAACGCAGATCAAATAACTGAATGAATGTGACTTGCAGGAAGCAGGCAATCTTTCCTGCACAGAACTAACCATTTTTATCCAACAAAAGGATGGAAAGAAACAAGGGGCATGAAAAACACTCTTCTCTTATAACAGAGACAAAGACTGCGGATTCCAAGGCCATGAATCGTGAAAATATTATTTTAGTTTTTTTGGAGTCGATTCGACTTCGACGGGCGTTCTAGGGGTATTTGCTTATAACTAATTAACAAGATATGCAAACAAATTAGAATTTTCGGAATAAACAGACATTAACAAAATGATAAAAGTCACGGAAGGAAAGTAAGTAAAATTAAAATTTCAGAGAGATACCAGTGTTTAAGTAGCACTTGGAGTCGAAAGGACTCCGCCGGGCGTTCTAGTGTTAAACAGAATGTTACTAATACAATTTGTGTGCTTATCAGGCTATACTTTTAAATTTTATATTTATCTAACAGGCTTTGTCCACTTTGCATGGTCACTATAATTAAGTAAATTCTCAAAATTCCATATCAATATTAATAAAATCTCAAAAGATAAAATAAAAATTAAAAAAAAATTAAATCAGTCGAAATCTAAGTTAAAGTTCCCGCTTCGTTGTAGTAATTTTCACGCTCACAACGTCAGGAGTGAGGGTCCCCACTGATTTCGGCTTACCTTCATTTTACTCCCCCCCCCTCCCTCGCGAGTATGTTAGACGTTTCGCAAAGATCCCCCCTTAATCAACAACCACACACCAAAATTCGCCATTTTATTTGAAACAGATTTAATCTTGAAAACGTGTTTTTGCTGCGCCCGCCGCAAAGGGGAGGGGTTTATTTCGCAAACATAACTTTATAGTGCGTGTTACATACACATAACCAACCAACACATCAAAAAATCGTCCTCTTGAAATAATTTGTTGCAGAGGTATGTTTGAAAACATGTTTTTGTCCCCCGCTTTCAAAGGGTAGGAAGGATGTAATTTCGCAGAGTCTCTTTATACTACGTTTTGGATACGTATAACCAATTGACAAACAAAAGATCGCATTTCCAAAATAATTTGGAGTGGATTTAAGCTTTAAAACGTGTTTTTTGACCCTTCCACCCAGCTCCCTACGGTGGGGTAGAAAATAATTTCCCAAAATCCCTTTGTGATGTGTGTATTCTGTTCGCATAACCAATCGACACATCGAAAACTCTCTTTACTGAGATAATTTGGAGCAGAGTTACTCTTGAAATCGTGTTTCCCTCCCTAGCGTTTAAAAAAAGGGGGGGGGAGGGCAATTCAAATTTCACAAAATCCCTTTACCATGCTTGTTGTGTACGCATAATCAACCCACACATAAAAATTAATCTTAATCTTACTTAGATAATTTGGAGCAAGATTTCGTTTGGAAACATGTTTATCTACCCCCCCCCCCCCCTCACTTCCGAAGGAGAAAAGCCATGAGTCGGGTAATAATGAGGGTGACATGCCACACGGTGGGTGGTGGTGGATGTGGTGGAGGGAGCGTATTTTCCTCCTGATTTTTCACGAAGATAGATAAGAGCTTTCACGATGAGTCATATTTAATGAGGGTTCTATTTTAGGGCTGCTATCCGGAGAGTATAAGTTATTTGAGTGCTACCATCTACCGGCAAGAATTTTAATGAAAATTGTTTTGAGAATTTTGGCGACTTGGCATTTTTTTCGCGATTAAAAATGTATTTCGAGGACTTAGAATTTTTTTCTGAATGAAACAAAGAGTTGATGAGTGTTTTATAATTAAATAATTAACAATTACTGAATGGTTTAGACTTTGAACTTAGAATTTTGGGTATTGCCATCCAAAGATTATAAATTATTTGAGTGCTGCCATCGACCGGCGAGTATTTTAATGAGAATTTTGGGGACTCAGCAATTCCCGCGATTGCAAATGTATTATTTCGGGGATTTAGATTTTTTTCTTTTAATAAATAAAGAATTTAAATCATTTCGTTGAAAAAATAGATAGCCATATGAAAAAAGTAGAAATTGAGTTTAAATTATGATCTTTTATTTTTTTATGTAATGAATATAAACAATTTTGTTTCTTAAACAATTTTGTTTCTAATTTTGTTTCTTAACGTTTGGTTTAGCGTTTCGCCAAATTATCAAATACTGTAGCGTTTTTATTTTATTTTTTTCTTGTAAATATAAAGGAAAAAAAAATTTCATATTGTGTTTCATTTATTTTTTTTTTAATGAATTACACGTTCATTTTGTGCATTAAGGTATAAATATGCATAATAAGCTGCTTTTCAATGAAATTTCAAAAATTTGATTTTGGATTTTGAGCCACGATATTCCTGCCAGCGTTTGGTGTCAATCGCTCAACAGGTGGCGCTTCTATAGAGCGATATTCGCAACTTAAAGGAAGACTGTATCTCAGATTATATTGCGTGTAATCAAACAACACTTGATATGTAAGAAAGACATTATGAAATATTATGCTGATTCAAGTTGGATGTATATCGGTTAGTAGGTGACGTTGCTGCGCTGAAGTTTTCTCCGAAACGGGAAGGCTATATCTCAACTTCTACAGCATATAAATGTGCAAAGGTTGATATGTGAGATAATCATTATGAAAACGCATTTTTTTTTTTTTTTTTTTTAGTTGTTATTTATAGAGAATAAAAGTGTCTTTCTCCCGATATTAAGAATTAGTGTTTTCTAAGATGAAAATCGTCTGCATTCATCATGGTAGATAATTTTAATAAGTAATAGTTTTAATAAATTATTTGTACTGAGTGAATTTGTAGAGGAAAATATAGGAGAAAGTCTTGCAATAGTTCAATAATTTCCCCTTGTTTTAATTGGATTTTAAACTTTTGTTCCTTCTCTGCTCGATAGATAGCAGCAGTACTCTGAAATTTCATAATGGATGGTTCAGAGAAAACTTAGTGCAGATGTCACTTTGAACATCTAAGTACGCGCGAGGGCACCCTGATAGTTCACTCGTGCCTAGTTTTATCACCTGATGAAGGGTCGTGTGATTATTCTGACTTAAAACAACTGTTGGGAGATTTGGCAATTGATAGTGTTTACATAAAAAATTACTTGTTTATTAAATTAATTATTATCTGAATTTAATGAGATTAAACTAGAGATATTTCAAACCGAAAATTACTCAAAATTTAAAAATTGCTAACTTTTTATTTTCTATACATTTTTAATGAACTATGTTTCTGAAATTAGTCTGGCAATTTTCAAAAGAAAATATGGATTCAAAGCAAAAGATTTAAAAGGAAAGGAGTTTAAAGATCGTAATGATAAGAAATAATTTGCGATCCCTCTGTACACAGACATATACCCCCAAAATATTTTGCTAATTCTATGTGGCTCCTGGACATTCGTACCAGCTTCCATGTCAATCGGATCAACACCTCCTGTAATAATGCCTCCGAGCTGAGCTCTACGTCATGGGAGATCGGCCGATTTTATCCAATCAACAGTTCCTATGATACATGTTGGATCGTGGGGTGTTACATGTGGTGTTGATCGGATGCTTTCCGTGACTGCTATCACATAACATACATATGTTATACGTGTACAGACACACACAGGCACAAACAATTCTTTGAGTTTGAGTGGAGACATCTCCACTGAAGTTTCAGCAATTACTGAAAAGTTAAACTATTTGTTTATCTTACAGTTTGCTTGTTAAACAGTTCCTTGTATTTTGGATATAAAAGGTTTTATTTGATTCCTGTTTTTTTTTTTTTTTTTTTTTTTTTTTTCCATGCATGACAGAGAAATTTTTATTTCTGTAATAATGGGTTATATTCTTCCAAATCACTCCTTATTAAAGTTTTAAACCTGTTGCCAACAAAATAGTTCCTTTTGAATTAAAAAAAAAAAAAAAAAAAGAATGCTATAAAATAAAAACACACTCATACTTACAAATAAAAGCACTTAGGAAATTGCCTCATTTTACATAGATTAGCAAAAAGTTATGTGCTTCGTGTAACAAACATGTGAAATTCAAAATTGGCATTTTTCATGAAAAGCCCTTCTCAAACTCTTTTAAACGCTAACAAAAGTAATATTTGCACTATTTTTATATCATTAGAGGTAAAACGTTTTTCAAATCATCTGTTAACAAAAAATTTACTTCCACAATAAATATATATATATATATATTTCATTAAATCGATTACAATTTAAATGTGAAATGCGGAATAAATCAAAACCATTTCGTGCATAGAAATTAAATATAATAACTTAAAAAATCATTATAAAAATGATTATTATATAATGTAATTGAAGCGTCATAGAAAAGTACCCTACACCAGCTGTTCCAGGCACAAAGTTTTGCTAAAAATACCAAAAATATGTTTTATGAAAAGGATCTTTGTCGCAGTTTGAAATTATCTGTTAGAGGAAAGTATGAAATGTTTGGAAAAATTTTCAATGCATGGATAGAGCATGTTGTATGAAATAAGATTGATCTTGAAAACGCTCCATACGTTGACTGCTGAAGATGACTTTGAAAGAACTTGATTTATTTCCGAATAAACTTAGGTGAACAGGAAAGAATAAATGCAGTAGAGTGTGTTGAAGTCAGATCCATGCTTTTGTGGGGTAGATATCTATAAACTACGCGACTTAAAATTGTGTGATTGTACTTATTTCGATATTTTCTATAGAAATCGGTACATTGAATTTGAAAATAGAAGCAGTAACTGAGTTGAATATACTGAATTATAAGCAAATTGTATTATACTCAGTTGATTTCGGTCATAGTCGTCCCATCATGGCAAAATTATTTTGAAGGGTGGCTAAAAAGTGCTATAATATCAAATTTTACTTTAATTAAAAGTTAATATTTTATTTATTCAATTAAACTACAGATTTAAATTTATAACTCAAAGGTGACGTGCTTCGAAGGTGAACTTTTTTATTGTCTCTCTCTCTCTCTTTCTTTCTCTCTCTTTTGTCTTATAATTAAAAAATTAATAGGTATACTTATATATAAAATAAATTATATAGACAAAACTTTTCTCTAAACAGCTGTGCGATGAGTAAGTTTTTATAAAAAGGTATAAAAATATAATTAAGGAATTAGATCCGATATTATTAGTCAAATATTATAAATAAAACAGTGGAGTTTTACTGTAAATGATCTATAAATGATTTTAATAATTTAGCTCTTATATATATATATATATATATATATATATATATATATATATATATTAACAAAAGAATATGAAAGCCACGCAAATCTTGATTATGGGGTTAACCCTACCCCAAATTTCACCTAACATGAAAAAGATTAATCATCTTCTTTTAAATTCAGACTTAAGAACACTAAATAAGCGCTTAGTATTTAATCCCGACTTTCGAGTAGCAATCGACCTTGAAAATTATCTTGTAAATTATTCAAAAAAATTCGATAGTGTTTCCTTTCGTTTTGCTGATAATGAACCCTGCCTTATTGACAACGGCACTATAACAGGAGTATGTGGGTTAATAAATCAATCCCAATTTGATATTTTTCTACGGAGATATACTATGAACGAGACAATGATGCAGTTTATAGATTTCACTTATCCATTTTCTCTTTTTCCTCATACGTTCATGACTCTGAAACAAGAATACAAACCGCAGATATTTGGCATTTTTAAAGCATTTTCTTCATCGATTTGGATAGCTATCATGCTAGTTTTGATTATTATTTCGTTCATGCATTACATTCTTAGGTGGAAATGTCCGCTCGATAAAGTTATGCTTCACGTTTTAGCAATATTTTTAAGGCAAAATTCGATTTTAAGGTCTTCGTCATTGGCAGAAAACTTGCTCGTTTACTCTTGGGTTGTTGGGGCGATGTTCCTCTGCCTGGCTTACGATTCCGTGTTTTTGTCGTTTCTGGCGATTCCTCCTGTCAATAGAATCAAAGACGTGTCACAGTTGGCCAGAGCAGTATCAAAGGGAGAATATCATTGCATAGATTATCCGAAAAAGTCCCTTCTTGGCCACGTGCTGTTAAAATCTAGTTGGAAAGAACTGAGAATAATCGGAAAAGACCTTCAGAAGAGTAACATACCATACAAAGATTTCGTAGAATTTACAGTCCATGGACGAAGCAAGAAAAATCTTGCTTTCGTAGGAGAGGTACATATATGTGAGATATTCAACAGAGGTAAAAAATTCACTTCTGAAGACCGTTTTCTAGAAATAATGGGTGCATATATAATGCGGAAAGATTTTTGCTGTAAAAAGCTAATGGAAACTTTCGTGCATAAACTGATGGCTTCGGGGCTCTATTTTAAATATCGTAATGATGCCAAATTTTTCGCCCAATTGAAACAGCGGCTAAATTCTTTCGAAAAGTTTACTAGTGAACGGAAACTGACACTTATAGATGTAGCTCCTGCCTTTATTATTTTATTAACCGGCAACATTGTTTCATTTTTGGTTTTTCTTGGTGAGATATATTTAGGCCTTAAGAAGTAAAGTAAAAATTTGAAAAAAAAAAAAAAATAAGAAAAGCAAAAAGAAAATAATGCTTCATGAAGAATCTGTCTAACAAACATTTTGTGAGCCACTTCACTGTTATGTTATCCTTTCATTATCATATCTCATTATTCTTTGAAATCTGTAAATTGATTTGAAGTTAAGTTAGCTATGTTATGTTATATGTTTTTTGGAAAGGAAATAACGCTTTTAAAATTCGCGACCATTTTGTTATTTCATTTGATGTTTAAAATTTCATTATTCATTGTATAGCATTTCAAGTCAAAACTTAGTAAAAACCTTTTACGGTCCGAATCCCTCATATCAAATGGGAATCCCTCGTATGCAAAAATTTCAGTTTTTGCGATAAAATGAAAGCTGATTTTTGTAATTAATTATTTGCCTACGACTGAATTTATTCAACGTCAAAATTGACTCATATATTATGAGTGCAACATTTTGCCGCAGAAAATAAAATATTGCACATAATGCATGAAAATTCCTGAAATTGAACAAAATTTTTTGACAATAAAGGGTTTAATAATACATCATAAACTTTTATATATCCGCTATATACACCCATGTTTGACACGACAATCTATGTCATTTCTAGTTATATAAAAATTGTGTTTGACTAATATTTTTAAACTGTTTCAGATTTAATTTATTTATCTATTGTCACATGTACAAGTCAATTGTAATTTAGACAGTAAGTTGAGTTCAATTGTCTTTCAAGTTAGTTGCATTGAAATTTTTTTTTTTTTTTTTTTTTTTTTTTTTTCAGAATTGCTTACATAATGTTACTCCTTTTTTATGCTTTCGATGTGAAATTTCGATAAACAGCATTCTGATTAAAATTAAGTTTGTCGTCCCCAGAAACTTTTAACGGAAAAATTGTAAATTCTCTCATTTTTCTGCTGATAAGATTGTTAATATTTGTTTTTAATTATATATTTAATATCAAGACCTAACTAATTACACAATTCTATGCCACTAAATAAACTCATTTTAGAATTGTTTTATTATTAACATTGTTTGTCCTTGATAAAGGATGGAATTATGAGTTCGATTAGAAGAATAAACATTACATTGAAATTACATGAAGAAAATATACTTATTCAAGGGTAGTTATTTGGCAGTATTCTACTATTAGAACTTTATTATTAACTAGCAATTATGAGAATTTACAAACCAGAATCGAACTCATTTATACATTCTTTTGATGCTTTTATTATTATTAAGAATGGTGTGGACTTGGATTAATTTTGGAAGTTTATCCTTCCACAGCCTACAAAAAAATTTTGATCTTACGTCTGTTCAGAATTTTGTTAAGGCGTAGTGTTCACTGTTGCACAACAGTTATTTTGGTTTAATTCTATAAAACAGCTCTCTTTATACTGGCCATGGCTACTTGGTTTTATTTAGTTTCTTATCGATTTATGCCGATGCTTAAATTTATACGTTAAGCAAAACTTTATTTTATTATTATTATTATTATTATTATTTATTTATTTATTTTTTTGTAAAATTATTTTACTGTGATTCTAGGTAGAAGTCAAAATTCTCATAATCTAATTTTCTGTGGTCATAATAAGGATTCTCCACGTTTACTTCTTATAAAACATCTTTTGCTATAACTTCTAAAATGTTTGGAAATTTATCATTTTCGAAGATTACGGCGAAATCGTTTTGGGCGCCTTTTCTAACTGATATGAGGTTGGTTTCTAATTCTGGTCCTCTAGGGTTGTGTCAGTCAGTTCTCTTTTTATTTTCTGTTGTTATACAATAACATTTTACTCTCAAAATGACCGTTGGAGACGTATTTGTACATTTAAAAACTTTTGTTTAAGCATTCAGTGAGCCTCATATTGCTATCGATTAAAATTTATAAAATGTTAAAGAAGTGTCAATTTTCTAAGTTTTCTTTTCTTTCTTTTTTTTTTTTTAATACGAAATTAAAGCATGGTAACTGCCAATTATCTTGCTGAAAAGTATTTCTATGCCTCCTAACCTAAACTTAATATTAAACATCTTCATAAGAAAGAAAACCCAATGGGCGTTATACACCGCGCGTCATGAGATTTATGAAACACACACCTCAAATCTTCGTAGCTGGAAGTGTTTTATAAATTGGCATTGGGCGATTTCTCTATCCGCCAATACCCGCAGCCGTTGCCACTCCTGCATAAGGTCCACTTTATTATTGTTGAATATGCTGAGAAATTGGTCAATCCATTCAAAATGTTATAAATTCTTTAACTTTCTCATTCGCTGAATTTTTTTTTTCTTTTTAAATCTCTACATCTAGACAATGCTAAAATTCTTAGTCACGTCATTTAGAAGCATTGATGGTGTATGTATTTGTGTATCTTTAATTGTAAAGGCTAAAAATTTACAAACTACTGCTTTCTTGTCAAAAAAAGCTCGTTCTCTTTTACTTGCTCAAAAGATAAATGTTTCTTTACATGCTTTGGATTACCACATTTGTATTTCCTAGATGGTGTAAGCCGTGGTAGACAATCCTCTACCTTCATGGTATAAGCAAAACAAACTCGTTTACACTGAAGTAAATGTTGTCTATGAATTTGGAGATCATCACATTCTAATAAATTTCTTCAAAGCTCTACAGGATTTGAAATGTTTGTATTTTAAGTTGTTATTCTTTAAAACTTTTTTCTCTATTCACGTCAGCTAATTTTTGCATACGGAAAAATACTGTAAATAAGTGCATTTTTTAAAATTCGAGTAATATTACCTGAAATTTTAGAACTTATTATATTTTTGTATATGGAATATTTTTTTTATCAAATGTATTGTAATGATTAATGTGAGAAAAATGTAGTGCAGAGTGTGGCGTAACATAGCTATTTTCGTTATTTGTTAGCAGTTGCGGAACTTTCATTAACTTCAGTAACATATCCAAAGATTGTTTTCTCATTAGATTTATGTAATTAACTAAGCATCCATATGTTTTTTCACGCTTTTATTATTATTTATTTCTCTTACTGTTACTTTTTTCGATTCGTTGCTAGAATATGCTACATACATTTTAAAATCTAAACTTTCTCTAAATGTAATGATATTTTACGTAGAGATGTATGCATATTCCTATATCGTCAACTTATTAAGATTGCCTCACTTGACCATTTTTCGATTTAAGTCTAAATTACTGAAACCAAATTGTCAAGAGTTTATTGGTTTTTCTTTTTGTATTTCTTTATCGACTGCTTGTGAAAGACAATATAATTAGAAATAAGACAACGGTGGATTCTGAAAATACCAAAAATAAACTAAAAATTCGGTGCTTCAGTTTTACTAAATTATGAAACACTGCATAGCTGTCGTAATATGTTACAAAAAGAATTTTTCATTTCACAAATTTTAGTTATGAA
Source organism: Salticus scenicus (assembly GCA_963930645.1). Taxonomy (NCBI): domain Eukaryota; kingdom Metazoa; phylum Arthropoda; class Arachnida; order Araneae; family Salticidae; genus Salticus; species Salticus scenicus. Next base: position 278,337,157 of record OZ005655.1, read on the forward strand.
TTTTTTTTTTTATCTTTTTGAAAATTTTAATATTTTGAAATAAAAAATAAAATTAAAATTAAATTAAACTGGCACAGATTTTTTTTTTTTCATTATTATCATTGTAAAAAAAAAAAAAAAAAAAAAAAAAAAAAATATGTCAATTAACTTTTGTTAAAATAGTCTGAAGTTACGTGTCAAAAAAAAAAAAAGAGAGAGAAAGAGAGAGAGAGGGAAAGAAAGAGAGAAAAGAAAATGGAAGTCTGAATCCAAAATTTATTCGCAATGAGCAATAATTTTAATATTGTATTTCTGCTCTAAAAATAATATTGTACGAAATTGTAGTTTTTCCAGTAATAGAATTATAACTTTAGACATATATTTTCTTTTTAATCCACTGTCGCCTTAAAAGATGTAGAAACTTTAAAATTACAAGTTGCATATTTAGCTTTGGATAGATTTCACAATACAACGAGATATTTATATTTTAGCAAAAAGTTTTAGGGGATTTTTAAAACAAATTTGAAAAAAAAAAAAAAAAAAAAAAAAGAACGTGTGCATTTTTAAGTGTTTAAATCGCCACAAAGACTTAATCATCCTACCTTCAAAACAGAGTCCATATCAATTCATGTTTTAAATATTTAACACAAGATTTTTATTTAGAAAGCAAATTATTATGCATGGTGCAAAACGTTACTTTTTTTTTTCCCAAGAGAGAGAGAGAGAGACAACGATAAAGGTTGCATAATGCACATTTAATTAAATTAACATCATGTTGGACAATCTTATAATAACTTATTGTGCAGTTGTCACGTGGTAACTTAGTATTATTGCACTTTTGAAAGTATTTCATTTTGCTTAATGCACAAGAGTTTCAAAACATGCTTAACAAACGATGGAAACGTTAGACTGGATTAGTTTGAAGATGGTAAATGCAAACTCTAATGAATTTTATACAGAACCTCACCGAAATAGGTCTTAATTTTTAAGGATATTAAGTACTGTATACATTAACTCTTTTAAAAACATTGGAGTTAGATGAAAGTCTTTCATCAATTTTATATCATTATAATGAAAATGATATTCGTGAAATAGTTGAAGAGCATTCCTTCAAAGACAGACTAATTGATGAGCAAATTACTTAATAAGAAAAACTATTATTAAAAAATTCAGGAACATTCCAAGAAAAACACAACTATATTATAGATGTGTGTCCCCCCCCCTTTCCCTCGTTTTTTTACTGAACTTTCGTACCAGGACTCCATGGACTGACGAGACGGCATGTCCAAAAGAAACAAGAGTACCATTTGAGACACCGACAGCTATTCATGAAATATCCACGTAAGGGGTTTGAAATTTTCATGAGACCACCCTGACGTCGGGAGAGAATCTGCCTTGCGCCCGTACAGAAAAAAGGCAGTTGGTAGATAAATTTTAAAGTGCCCTGTTCAAGAACGAATAAGAGATGCTGTGTCGACCCTCTCCCCTTATCAAGGAGTGGCGAGAGATGGCAGAGAGGACTGGAGATCTTTTGTTTTTCTTTTTCAGAGACTATTTGACCTGAATGAGAGAGGCGATTTCATATGACTAAATCTCAGTTTGTAAATATTAAAGACACAAATCCCAATGTTTTATTTCATTTTAAACCTCTCATAATTATTTCTTTTCGTATAACGCTACCATAGATGTTACTCAATATATTAATCACCAGCGAATTAAATTTTAAGTATACACTTTCTTTTGGAAATGTCAATAATTTTTAAACAATTACTTACGAAACTAAGAACCACAAAATAAATAAATAAATAAATAAATAAATAAATAAATTCTGATATGCATCATCTTGTGTTATTTAATCGTCGAAAACATACGTGATACATTTCTTTAAAAAACAGTGGCGATAAATCTTATTAAAAAATTAGAAAGGTTAACAGATATGTATATGTTTTGTTTCATTGCAAATATTTACTGGCTGCACACGGGCAAAGCTGCGCATTCACTTTATATTTGAACGCAGATACTGTAGTTCAGATAAACGAACTGAGCATAAACAAACTGACCAAATTACTATATCTATATACAATGGTTATGCACAGTTTTTCTTACTTTCAGTTCAAAACTAACTAGCACAAACACGCTTACCATCACATCTAACAATCTGTCTTAACAAACGTTTGATAACACTCCAGTGGCGATACCTATTGAAAAAACTGTGTGTTATATTCCAAACTGCTGCTTTGCAGGTGTGCAAAACTGTGCATATATGCTTCAAAGTTCAACAGGAATGGAAGACTTAGAATGGATATTTCACTTTCAATATGTGCTAAGCGTCACAGTGAACAGTTAAGAAAAAACAACTGCAAAATGACATACCGTTAAAATGTAATGCTATAATCTGTAATAAATAGAAATGTTAAGATATAAAATGGTTCAATGGGATAACTTTGGTTACATATATTAAATGTTCCATTATACAAGCATTGCAGTATACGGTTAAGACTAAGATTATCCTTCTAGATAGATACAGGATATTTCAGAACTTTTGAATAGTTTATCTCAACTCTTGAATGGGAAAAATTTGCATTTTCAAGTAAAGAGATACCATATACAGCTCATGCACTTGTTCATAGAAAACATCCACTGGCTGAACTCAAAGTAAAAGATTAAAATCTGTTAAAAAACTTACTATTCCCATTACTAAACTAAAACTGGAGTACATTTACGCTTAGAAATTTCTGGCAATCGATTTATTATACTATGTTAAATTCAACCGTGTGAGAATTGATTAACCCGTTAGCGCCCAGTATCCTCATTTGAGGACAGCTAATAAAATGTCACGTATATTTTTGTGGTTTCTTGGAATGATTTCTGCTTTTTAGTGACAGTTTATAGCGTCACACTGAATGATCCATGAAAGTTTTATTTTCCTACTATTAATTATTATTTCGTAATTTTTATAGTCATTTTATGATTTTTCATTCGTCGCACATATATTTGCTTTTTGCGCAGGTATACTAACTTAAGTCAAGTTGAATAATAATATATATTATAATACTTTACTTTCGAGATCTTTGTCAACATATAATAGGAAATTAATCTGTTGTCTCAAAGTTTTTTTATCTCGAAGTTTTCTCGTTAGAGCACTAAACGCCAATGAATGAGGATAGATTTTAAATTTAAAACTATCAGAAGAATTGTTTAAGTTAATATATTTTATTGTCAGTTGTCTATATTAATTTAGAAGTGAAATAATCAGATAATAATATTTTGCAAAATTAATTCGGGCGTTAACGGGTTAAATTAGAAACATAAAAAGCAAAAACTGCCTGGAAAGAGGATTGCACTTAAGTTTGTCAATGTTCTAAAAGAAATTTTTTAAACTGTGTTGCATGCACCAGATTTTTCAAAGTTTTTAAGACTACAGACACATGCACCAGATTTTCTATTTGCGGATGCATTGGCAGAGCAAGATAGGAATGGGTAGAGGCATATTACATTTTACTCTTGTAAAAACTTTACTTCAGCTGAAAGGAAATACTGAACAACGGAAAAGAGCCGCAATGTTATTGTAAATTAAAAATATAAAAGGTTATATTAGATAGGTAGAAAAACGTCACATTTTTTTTTTCCTCCAAGCACATTACAAGCATTATAAACTTATAAATGTAACAGTGCAATAATAGAGATTAAAAAGAAAACACAATGCATGTTTTTTTTAAACTACATCATTATAATGCTAAATAAATAGCTAAATTTTATAGCTATTCTTTTTCCTAACATTTTTTGCATTTGATAATATCTGTAAACATGCACTGCATGTAATTCAATTACATTCAATTAAAATGTACTGCATATAGTAATATTTATACTGCACGTAATTTATTCACTTTTAATTAAAGCAGCAGTGTTGTTTATTTACATTTTAGTAATATGACCTGTGCATTGTTTATTGATTATTATTTTTTATAAAAAAGCAAATGTGTAACATCAAATCAAATTTTTTAATTATACATTTAAAACACTCTTACATATGTGCGTGTTAAACAAAAAATCATTGTAAAGCAGCTTGGTGATGAGTATGAAAAGCATTTTAAAAATGATTTTTAATTTTTATCTATTTATTTATTTATTTATTTTTACATATGGTTAATAAAATTATATGAGTTAATTAATAACAATACTAGACTGTTCTTGTGTGTGTTTAAAATCTCTGCTTTCAAAACAGCAAATTTTTCGCACTGCCAACTTGGCCTGAAGATTATCTCCCGGAGAATCATAATCCCTGAATTTGCTTAATCCCCGTACGTGTATACACTGGGTGCAAAAAAACACCACTCTCTGTAAAAATTTGTTTGCAACGAATGTAACTATGACAACCTAAATCCATCGGGAAATAAGATAAAATGATTCAACAAGGAAATATGCTGAAAAAGTTTGGAGTTTTTCGGATACGGAAAAAACGGCCATTTTATTCTGGCGCGCTGTACTGAACGCCAAAAATTTTTTTTTTTTTCTTTTATAAATTATGGTTTTTAACTCACAATAGATATCTACTGTTTACTATGTCTATATCTATCGTGTGTATTGTTCTAATGTGTAGTAAATTGCTTTAAATAAATATGCATTGCATCAATTTTCAGTTTTTGTCATCTTTTCTGCAAGCAAAATCACCACAATAAGAAAAATATGAAATATATTATCTGCACATATACTCAAAATGATGTTTAAAAAAATTCACCCTGTTTTCCCGTACTGTCCTTTACACTGAGGCATTTGCACTTATTATAAATAAAGGTATATTTCCTGGAGGTGGTGGATAGATTTCCTAATTTTATACTGAAAATATGTGTATATATTTTTTATTTCATTATTAGAAAAAGAAAAATATTCTTAAAAATAATTTAGTGTTTACAAACAAGCTGTTTTAATTTACAATTCCTTATCTGCATATAATGTTTAGAAATTATACAAAAATTTTAAGATAATTTTTAATAAACCCAAAGTATATATTAGCAGGCTTTACTTTATGCGTAAAAATGTACCTATAACATTCATTTTAAAAGGGTAAATCGACTTATCTCTAATACAAGCTCTAATACACTTAAATAGGATATTATTAATACAATTAGTGTGCTTATCAGGCTAGACTTTTAAATTTTAAATTTAACTTTTACTGAAATAAAAAATCTTACAAATTATATTTTTATAAAATTTAAAAATCTGATGTGGACGCCACATAACTTCCTAATATACCCTTTGAAATATATATGTTGTTAGGAAAGCATTGGCTTTTTTTTTTTTTTTTTTTTTTTTTTTTTTGTAGGGCAACTGTCTTTTAGACCTTTAGACGACACCTACCTACCTGGACTAGGTCTAATCATATTTGGTGGGTTTATTACCGTCAACAGGGGGCGTAAAACTCCAGAACACCGCAAGGCGACCTCCTACACTAAAAAAAAAACGTAAGCGCCCCAAAGAAATGAGCTGCGTTTAGACCACCTTCATTCAGACTTCTGACTGCAGGCTTTATTGCAAGAAATGGGACTGTGACAACGCGACTTCAGTTTCAGAGTTTTCTCTTAGACACGTTGTTCGGATAGCGCACCTTAACCTTCAAGATTGCACATTTAAGAACACACAGAACACGCACTTGGATACAGGAATTTTGATATAAGTGCATAGCTAGCCGACAGAAAAAAATGTTTAACCCTTTGCCGTTCAGTGTTCCACTACATGGAACACTTAACTTCGCTAGCTTCTCCAACTGTTAAATTCAATTGCATATGCATAAAAATAGGTTTATTTTTTACTTTGAACTTTCCTTTTCATCCATAGATGGCATCACAACACAAGACAATCCATGATAATAACAGAAGATTTGGCGTTGGAATATTAAACCCGAATAAACTACTACGTCAGAAAAGCCAAAGAAAAATATTGGAAATGCATACAGCTGCACCTTTTTGCACTGAAGACGGTACACTTTAGGCTACCGAAACAGCTGTATGCATTTCCAATATCTTTCTTTGGCGTTTCTGACGTAGTAGTTTATTCGGGTTTTAACAATCCATGATATTTAGCTGGGACGCGTTATTTTAAATCCTCGTATTTACAAGAAATTTTGTATATATATATATATATATATATATATTTTTTTTTTTTGTGATACAAAAAACATTGCTTGAAAAAAGTTTTTTATGTTATATTGTTGGCTGTAGTCTAAATTATTTATTCTATATTATTTTTAATTTTTTATACAGGAAACATACGAGAAATCGTTGAATAAAATAAGGTGTTCCATCTCCAGGAACACTGCGACACTAGCGCTTTTCATATTATGCAACCGAAAACAATGATGAGAGAAGACAGCTGTGTTTACGTACTCTGTTTTCCTCTGTTTGGAGGGAATGACGTCAAGCTATCAGATGCAGCGAGGGAGAGTTGGTTATTTATTTAAAAAAAAAAAAAAAAAAAAAAAAAAAAAACGCACAAAACTAGTTTCATGTGCAAAACCTGCAATGTTGGTTTGTGCTTCTACCAAAAGAGTTTGATGTGCTTCCAAAAATTTCATGAAGCTAAAAAATAGACTAATTGTAAATATTTTTGCACATAGGACTTGTATATATGTATACTAACTGTAAATATCAAATTATTTCACAAAAAATCACATAACCAAGATTTTTTTTGGGGGGGAGGGGGGGGGGAATGGGGTGTAGAGTAGCAGGCCTCCCGTGATGCACCATGGGTCATGCTAAATCTACTACACATGTATAATACAGTGTTTTCTAATTCATATGCAAAATCGTCTACTCATTTACGCGCTTCATTGCGATGCTCTTAGACTAAATTTTCAGAGCTCTAGTGGCGCAGTGTTTTCGCTGATGGAACACCTACAGGTTCAAAACGGTAAGTACTATCTTTACAAAATTATACATGTGTACTCCTTTAGACATAAGTAGATAGCCTATAACTTTTTTTGTTGAAATTCCAACTTTAAAGGGTAGTGCGCTGTAAAGGGTTAAATAATATAAAATAGAACGAATTTTGGAGGGAGGGAAATGGATAGGAATTCCGCAGTAGGTACGGGAAATTACTAGCTTAATGAGTGGAGGTTCTAAAATCATGAGGAAGGTAAACACGTTGACACCCCTGCAAAAAACATTGAACGGAGAATAAATCTGGAGTGTAATGGCCAAGAGGTAAAAAACTTAAACGGAATTTTACTGAAAGTGCCACTGGAGAAGGAAGAATAATTTTGGGCTGTGCATAAATTTAATTTTAGCATAGGGCAAAATTTCACATAAACGTTGATTTTTAGAGATATTTTCATCGTAAAGATGTCAGACTACTTTTGAAATATTATTTAGGACACTGGCATGAGTATTAATGATTATGAATTTTCCAATACAAAAATTTCGTAAGTTATTGGAAATTTACGAATTTCTTAACATGGCAGAATAGAGCAAAATTTTACATAAACGTCAATCTTGAAGGACATTTTCATCGTAAAGATGTCAAACCACATTCGAAATATTATTTAGGATACTGACATGAATACCATAGAGTATGATTTTTCCAATTTAAAAAAATCGTAAGTTATTTCGGAGTTACGATTTACTTAAAGTGGCAGATTAAGGCAAAATCGAGCATAAACGTCCATTTTAAGGATCATAAATATATCAGACAATTTCAAAATAACATTTATGATACTTGTATGAACATGATTGACTACAAATATATAGGAAAATTTCGTAAGTTATTCGAAATTTAAGATTTTATCAACATAGCAAAATGGGGAGATATTTCATAAAAATACGCATTTTTAGGAAAGTTGCATTGGAAATAGTAGCATGAAAAGAAACTACGAAATTGATCCCAATAAAATAAATTAATAGATTAGAATAAGATAAATATATCGAACTGAATTGTGGGTAGCCTAATAGGCGAGAATTTCGTTCTGTCACTGTGTCAAGCGTTTGGTCAAATTCATTTTTCTTAACATGTATATAATAAGTCCTGTACAAGAAATTTATGAGAACATACATATGATGGGGAACTGAGTAGAGTCCACCTACGCCAACTAGTTTGTGTATTTGAGCAAAAATTTTCTGGTGACATTACTTCACATTTTAATTCCCCATCATACTATAGGTATGGGGAATTTAGGTAATCGTGAAAATTTTCGACCTAGATTTTTTGTCTTTTTTACACGTTTTCAGGTGTGAGGAATCGGAAAACGACAAAATTTGTTTGGTGTCCGTCTGTATAGGGGGTCTGTTAGTTTGTTAGTCCGTTAGTGAGTTTGTTAGTCAGTGTACACAATATCTCAAGAACAAATAGTCGAAGAGAAGTCAGATCAGTTTTAAAATAATACTTTCGACACTGGCAAGAACCGAATTCATTTGCAACATTCGAAATAAAAAACTTCGTAAGTTATTATAAATTTACGATTTTCTTAACATGGGAGATTAGGGCAAAATTTCACTTAAACGTCCATTAAGTAGAAAATTTTTACTGTAAAGATGTCAGGACAGTTTTAAAATATCAGTTATGAATTCGGAATGAACATCATTAACTATAAACATGCTACTTTCTAAGTTTCGACAGTTATTTGGAATTTACGAATTTTTTAACATTGCAGAATAAAGCAAAATTTCACATAAACGTCAATTTTGAGGGATATTTTCATCGTAAAGATGTCAGACCACTTTTTTAATATTATTTAGGATACTTGCATGAATGTTATTGACTATGAATTTAAAAATTTTAAAAATTCGTAAGTTATTTGGTATTTACGATTTACTTAACATGGCAGAATATGGCAAAATTTAGCATAAACGTCCATTTTGAGGATCATTAACATATCAGACAACTTCAAAATAACATTTATGATGCTTTTTTGAACATGATTAACTACAAATATTCTAATAGGTAAATTTCGTAAGTTATTCGTAATTTAAAATTTTATCAACAGAGCGAAATTGAAAATATTTCATATAAATAGGAATTTTGAGGATTATTGCATTGGAAATAGTAGCATGAAAACTAAGCAAAGGAATTGACCCTGATAAATTAAATTAATAGAACAGAATAAGATAAATATATCGAAGTGAACGGTGGATAGCCTATTAGGCGGGGATTTCATTCTGTCACTGTCAAGCTTTGGTCAAATTCATTTCTCTTAACATGATTATAATATATCACACTAGAAATTTATGAGAACATAAATATGATGGGAAACTGAGCAAAGTCCACCTATGCCAACTAGTTTTACAGTGTATTAGTAAAATATTTTATTTTTATTTTATTTTTATTTTATTTCTTTTATTTTTATTTTTAATATTATTAATGTAAAAAATTAAATAATTTATATTTTTATGATTTAGAACAAAATCTACTTTTTGTGACGATATTTTTTACCACAAATCACAAAGATATTTATTACTATAGTAATAAATATATTAGGCTTAAAGTTTTATTCTTCTGAGCAATATTGCCCAAATGAGCAGAATATTTTATGTTTAAATTATTATTATTATTATTATTTTAAATGAGAACATTTTAATTTAAGATACTTTTATTTAAATAAAGATTTTTTATAAATTATATTTAAATGTTTTTAAAATTATAATGTGTGAAATATGTTCATAATTGAATGTTTTAAAATAAGGAAAAAAATGTATAACGCAGCGAAAATGAAACTAGCGCTGAATATCCGTAATCAGCAGACAAAAGAACTTTGGATATCCGATATTCGGTATCCGGCAAAATTCCAATTCGTTTCATCCCTTCTTTCAATAATAAATATTAATTTAACTAGTGGATCTGCAGATCAGGGGCCTCAACGTTCTATTTGCATCAGACATTTTTCAATAGGTCATTTTTATTTATTTCTTATTATATAATAGTATATATTGATTCGATCGACTTATTACCATAATCAGATACATTCATGAGGGGGGCTGCCGCCCCCCTCAATCCCCCGCTGTATCTCTCTTTCTATACCTATTTGTATATCATATAAAGTGTTACGGAATTGTAAATAATTGCATTTATTTTTGTATAAATTTTTTCAAAGAGGCTTAGTAAGTCGATAAAATGCTAATTTTGTGCATTTCTAGTCGTTTTAGCGTTAAAATAGCCTAATTTTCCTTTAAAAACGAATTGAAAAGCTCCAATAAGGGAAGAAATGGATTTGGCGCCAAATTTGGCGACTGTTTCCCTCCTTGGCGATTTTTTTGGCGACCTTGGCGAGAAAATCCTTATTAGGGATATACCAAATATGGAAGCTCTAATCTCATTGGCTGATGAGATACGATAATTTTCCAGAACAGTCTGTGTTCGATAGAATAGTATAAAAGGAGCATTTTTTTAGCCAAGGCTTCCAATCTCAGATCTGTGTCGGTTTCGTCAAATGCTTGCTTTGCTTTGAGCCTCTTTGAATGAGACTTGCTTTATGTGTTATTGCTAAACAGTTTGTACTGTTGTTTTGCTGTTAACGGCTGTTGTTAAGCTATGTTTGCTGGTTGAATCGAAGCTGATACTTGGTTTATAGACCTGTATTCTTCTGGAACTTTCTGTGAATGAATCACTGAATTTTTGCAAGTTTCGCCTTTCATTCTCGGACAACTTACAAACCCCCAAGTACGCAACAATATGCATTCTTATTAAACGACGGTCTTGTATTATTTCCCGGAAATTCATAAATACCGAATTTCATACAAAAAAAAAAAATTACATAGCATATTGGAAATATTTTGCGTAACCTTTAAACTAATTATCAATTCTATGCCCACAATTTTCAACATGAAAACAGGCTTTTAAAATTCTAATAAAATTTCATTATATTTGATGGGGTGTAACCATGTTAAAATACACTTTTAAGAAATACCGACTATACACCATAAAAGTACGAAATTCCTTTATGTATCCCGGAAAAGTAGCCACAGTCATTATAAACGCCAATAATAAGAATAAATCTAATTAATTATAACTCATTAATCTTTCAAACTAATTTGACATCATTTTGATGATTACAGTACATACTCGGAATTATTTTGTGTTGTCCGATAAATTATTTAGTCTATACATAACCTTTTTTTAGAGAAAACATGATTTTAAGCATTTTTATAAAGTATGTTAACTTTATTAAGTTCAATTCAGCATAAACGCATTAAAGTGCGCGCTTAAATTAAAAATTCGTCCATAGGCTCTAATGTTACGAAATTCTTTCGTGTGTCTTTGTAAACGAACCATAAACATTGTATACACCAGTAAAAACTATTCAGCTTATTTTGCGTTTAAAATTAATAATTGTTCCAAATTTAACATCGTTTGGATGACTAAGTGACATTGTCAGAACACTTTTGTAAGGTCCTGTACATTAATTAGAAAGCTTAAGAGCACATATTTTCTTCAAACAACATAAGTTTAAGCATCTTACTCACGTACTCTGGTTTCATTTTCTTCATTGCAAAGTAATGATATTAAAATGCGTTTAAACGAAATTCACCCCATACGCCGTAATGTTAAGAATTTTGGCGTGTCCCTGTACACAGTTTAAAAAAAATTTTGGAATGAAAATTATACAGCTACTTATATGGAAAGCTGGAATGTGTGCGCAAGTCAATCGAAGGATTTTTGTGGCCGCTATTGCGGTACATACAAATTCTTCCCATAGGCCGTAAGGATAAGGAAAAATTTTGGCGTGTTCCTGTACACGAACAACAAAGGGAATACACACCTAACACTATACAGCTAATTCCGTTGGGCTCGTGAATATGTGTACCAAATTGCAAGTCTATAGCGTTATTTTTGGGGCCGCTATCGCGGTACATACAAATTCTTCCCATAGGCCGTAATGATAAAAAAAAACTTTGGAGTGTCCCTGTACACGAACTACAAATGGAATGCACACCCAAAACTATTCAGCTAATTTCGTGGGGATCATGGACATGTGTACAAAGTTTCAAGTCAATAGCGTGGTTTTTACGGCCGCTATCGCACGACAGACAGACAGACAGACGGACGGACGGACCGACGGAACCCAAAATCCTTTTGAGTCTCAACAGAGGGCCTCCACTGACGTTTCGGCGAAAATTGAAGTCAATAGCTTGATTTTTGCGGCGGCTATCGCGGTACATACAGATTCTTCCCATAGGCCGTAATGATAGAAAATCTTTGGCGTGTCCCTGTACACGAACTACAAATGGAATACACACCTAAAACTATACAGCTGATTCCGTTGGGCTTATGAACATGTGTACCAAATTGCAAGTCGAAAGCGTGATTTTTGTGGCTGCTATCGCGGTACATACAAATTCCTCCCAAAGGCCGTAATGATAAGAAAAACTTTGGCATGTCCCTGTACACGAATTACAAATGGAATACACACCCAAAACTATACAGCTGATTTCGTGGGGCACATGAACACGTGTACCAAATTGCAAGTCAATAGCGTGATTTTTGTGGCCGCTATCGCGGTACATACAAATTCCTCCCATAGGCCGTAATGATAAGAAAAACTTTGGCGTGTCCCTGTACACGAATTACAAATGGAATACACACCCAAAACTATACAGCTGATTTCGTGGGGCACATAAACACGTGTACCAAATTGCAAGTCAATAGCGTGATTTTTGTGGCCGCTATCGCGATACATACAAATTCCTCCCATAGGCCGTAATGATAAGAAAAACTTTGGCGTGTCCCTGTATACGAACTACAAATGGAGTACATACCAAAAACTATACAGCTGATTTCGTGGGGCTCATAAACACGTGTACCAAATTTCAAGTCAATAGCGCTATTTTTGCGGCCGCTATCGCGCGACAGACAGACACAGCCCAAAACCGTTTTGAGTCTCAATGTAGGGCCTCCACTGACGTTTCGGCAATTAGAAAACAGATTTTTTTTTCTGGTAAATGTTAAATGAAAAATATATAAACAAATAAGTAAATAAATTTCATGAAAGAAAATATAAACTAAACTAGAATAAATTTTAAGTAAGAATTACTAAACCAAAACTCTTAGTCATAGTTTCTATTTTGAATAAAAGAAAATATTATGCAAAATTAATTTCATTAAAATTTTCTTACCATTAAATCCATGCACCTTCTATAAATTTTCTTTTAACATTAGAAACTATGATTAAATTTATATTTAAAATTACCGTGCTATTTAAATTAATAAATGAAATATTAGTATTCAATTAAAGTAAAATTTTGAAACATATGACAAGTTCTTATTTGTCAAGTCAAATTAGTTGCTCCGATGTCCGATCATGGTATATAATTGAATGTTACAAATCCACGAATCAAATTTCAGTGGAGCATGAAGTAATATACTTATAATCAGAACTCAAATAAATTACTTCTTGCATTTTTTTTCTTAGGAGGGGGGGGGGGTTAAAGACTCGGTGAATACATTATTTTAAATTATTTCATTCGAAATTTAACAATATAATCGTGAAAAATTTATGACTATATATTTATAGTTATAATAAAATAATGAATCTTATAATATTGCATCACAAGTGTGATTTTTTTAGCTAACAGAATCATTAAAAGGTATTTTCAGTTCTAATATCTATAATAAAAAGAATCAATAATGGATCTAATAATATTTCCTTTTATGTGTGATTTTTTAGCTACCATAATCGTCGAAAGATATTTTCAATTCTAATATCTGTAATAAAAATAATGAACTGCGGATTTTATAATATTTAATTACAAGTGGGGTTCTTTACCTACCATAATCGTTGGAAGGTATTTTCAATTCTAATACCTATAATAAAAAGAATGAATAATGAATCAAATGATATTTCATTACAAGTGTGATTCTTTAGCTACCGTAAACGTTGGAAGATATTTTCAATTTAAAAAGTCAGAACGGATTTATTTAAAATTTAATGTGTTAACCAAAGTTATCAAAATTTAAATGTCGTTACTCTCTTCGCGGGGCACAAAAAACTATACGCCTGCCTGCCTGCGGCCGGGGCTTGGGTTGGCAGCCCCTGTTCTAGCGGAAACATCGAAACAGGCCCAATCGCACGACATTATATCGCATAGTACTATGCCAGAAAAGCATGGATTTAACTTCAACTCATTATAATGTAATTTATTTATTCTTTCTTGTTCACCCAAGTTCATTATGACACAAATCATGTTATTTCGAAGTCATATCAACAGTCAATGTATGGAGCATTTACAATATCAAATTTTTTTCATGTAACATGCCATGCACTAAGAAGAATTGTTGAACATATCAGGCTTTTCTTTAACAGCGACAAAAACTGCGACAAAAGTTCTTCTCATGGAACATATTTTTGTTATTTCTATCAAGTGTTTATGCCTGTAACAAGTGGTATCGGGTAGTTTTCCACAACGCTTCAGTTACATTCTAAAACAAATTGTTAAACATGTCATGCTTTTCTCTAACAGATACTTTCAAACTGCGAGAAAAGTTTTTCTCATAAAACATATTTTTGTTATTTCTATGTATATCCAGTATTTGTGCCTGTAACAGGGAGTATTGGGTAGTTTTTTACAATGCTTCAATAACATTCTTTTTATCCATTTTCATGTAATGATGTACTTAGTTTCGAAGCACGGAATGTTTTTGCTTTATCAGCATTTCTCTTTTAAATGGTAATCGATTTAATAAAAAAAAATATCTTAATTTAGGAAGTAAATTTTTCGGTAACGGGTGATTTAGAAAAATTGTAATCTCATATGATATAAAATAGTACAGATGTTACATTTTGTTAATGGTTTATAGCTTATATTAAAACTTTTCATCAAATTCAAAAGTTTTGTTATACAAAGCATGTGATTATTTACAAATCTATGTAAAATGTGGCAATTTCCTAATTGCATTACACTATGAATTACAAATGGAAGTTTTTTTTTTAGATTCATTTATCTGCAAGAAAGTTTAACACAATAATTTGGGAAAATACAACCCATTGTTACATCAATACAAGTGTCTGTATTCGTTTTATTATTATTACTATTACAATAAGTAGGAAATATATAGTTATCATTCATATACACAATAAAATGAACAGTTTGGGAAACAAACTGTAAGATAGATAAACAATAAAAGCTTTTAACTAATTGCCGAAATGTCAGTGCAGGCCTTTTCATTCTGATTCATTGTTTTTGGTGCCAATGTGTCCCTGTTTACGTACAATGTCCGCCAAAATATTATTATTATTATTATTATTTTGACAATTTTTCTATTTTCTTAAAAAAAAAAAAAAAAAAAAATTACTGGACTAAATGACCTTGAATTTTAGATATACATCAACTATTGAAAACTCATATTTTCCCTTATCGATTCAATCACAAGTGCAGTTAGGGAACTAACCAAAAATTAAAGAAAAACAAAAATATTTTTGATAACTCTCTGTATCATGAATTGCTTTAACTGATTTGTATCTTTAACACATAATTCCACGTGAAATATTTGTGCGCATTTTTTGTGGGAATTGCATGATTATTTAGTCAGATTTATTTATTTATTTATTTATTTTTTCAAAAATTAATTATTTTTAATAAGTTTTTTTGTAAGTTATTACAGTTCAATGCAGTGTTAAATAATTTAAAATAGTTTTAGGAATAGTTTTATTTGACATGTAATTCTGTGTAAGGGGGGCACTGCACCCCGTTCAGTTGCAATACGTACAATTGTTCAAAAGAAAAAGAAAAAAAAGAGATCAAAGGTAACGTTTAATTAGCTTTCAAACTTGCCAGTCTTGATCAAATTTTTAAATGACAACCTAATACGAACTTCAAAATGCCAAATTTGAATTTACTGCAGTTATTTGTTTTTAAGTTATGTTGATAACAGATTTACATACAGATGAAAACTGGACTTTCGTTATCAATTTATCTCAAAACGTGGCATTATATAAAAAACAGAGTCGAAAATATAACTTTAAAAAATAATTTATTTACTGTATGGGAATGTAAACTTAATTTTGCAGTGTTCGACGCCGTGGTAAAATGTACAAAGAACTTCCACCAATTACATTCAATAGAAAAGAACGCTTTGCTTAATTTTGGAAGCCTTGTACAATATATACAATCAATATGGACTAAAAGCTATACTGTGCATTTAAAATTACTCTTACTTAAAAACAAAATATAACACAGAGGGAATTACGATTCCTGCAATTTTCGAGAATAACCCAATATATTCAAATACTTTTGGTAGCCCTGTAATCCAATGATGAATGATTTTCCTACCACAATCTACACAAAACATGCTTTTATAAACATAATAAATTTTGTTCATTCCGTTTTGTTAAAGTTTCCTATAGCTGTTACATTATACTTTTAATTTGTTCTTAAGATATGCTGATAACAGATAGATACACAGATGATTCGCTAAAAACCTGTTTTCTGGATTCAGGTGACCTCAAACCGTGTAAATATAACAAACACTCAATTTCCAAAATTTGACCAAAAAAACAATACTTTCTCTATCTTACATATATATAGGTAAGACAAAAAAAAAATGCTTTTTTTAGGTAATATCAAATTGTGAAATGCATTCAGTAATTAACAAAGTTAAAATTTATTTAATGAATATAGTAGCTTTTTTTTTTCTCCTTTAATTTTCACTTTCCAAACATACATATGTAAGGAAAGTATTGTAATCTTGACAAAAATACTACTTTGAGATTTTGGCGTACCTGTACGTTTTGAGGCTTCTTGAGTTCATTTATGTTATTTTTACGTGATTGAACAGGATAGCCTCTAAATGTTTTGATCGATTGAAAGTTGGTAAGTGTATTAAAGTTTACCATCACACGAGCTGTAGACATTTTGGTGAGTCCAGCACTTCTAAATTTTCTATAGGGACATAAGGAAAAATTCTTTATCATTTTAGGTTATGGACTTAAATTATTTAAAGTGCAATAACATCTAAACGTCTTATTAGATTGACCTAAAAGTTGTTAGAAATGCTATGCTCCATCGCTGCACGAACTGTATAGATTTTTCAGAATCTAACATGTATAATTTTTTTACAGGGACACAAAGAAATCTCCTTTGTCATTTTGGACTATAGATTCAAATTATTTAAAGTGCGGTATGTCTAAAAGCCTCATTAAATTAAAAACTGATAGGTAGGTTTAGGTCACCACCGTGAGATTTCTATACATTTTGATGAGTACAGAACTTTAGTTGTTTTACAAGGGTACAAAAAGAAAACTCTTCATCATTTCGACTAAAGGAGTCAAAATGTTTGGAGTGCGCTAGCGTCTAAACTCTACATTTGATTAAGATATAAATTGGTAGGCACGTTAAAGGCTTTTATCGCTAGAACAGTAGTTTTACAGGAGTGTACAACCTATAGATTTTTTACTGGTATACAAAGAAAAAAACATATGCATTGTGGTCTATGAGCTCAGATTAGTTTAATTTCGCTTTAGTAATTGGTTAAAACTTAAGGAAAATAAAAAGAAAAGAAAAGAAACAGATAAATGGTTAATAGTGAGATCTTATTACCATGTTTTTATTAACTTCGATTCTTGTTTGTTTGTGTGTTTGTCAGGGACAAATCTTGCAATCGATTTTTAACTAACTTCCCGATTAGCTAGATATTTGAAATTTTCAGGACAGCTCACAACACGGTGACAATACATTTTTCTAATAATTTTAGTCAACTATTTCAAGTCCCGCTGCCTTCGGCAGCGCTTATATGATTCGACAGAAAATTTATTTAACTAACTTCCCGACTAGCTAGACATTTGAAACTTTCAGAATAGTTCAGAACACGGGGAAAATAAATTTTTTAACTACCTTTAGCCAACTGTTTCGGGTTCCTGCTGCCTTCGGCAACGTTATCAGTACTAAGCTTGCAATCGATTTTCACTAACTTTCCGACTATCTGGACATTTGAAACTTTCATGACAGCTCATAACACGGTGACAATACATTTTTCTAATAAATTTAATCAGCTATTTCAGGTCCCACTGTTTTTGGCAGCGCTTATATTATTCGACAGAAAATTTATTTAACTAACTTCCCGACTACCTAGACATTTGAAACTTTCAGAATAGTTCAGAACACGGTGAAAATGCATTTTTTAAATATTTTTAACCAACTGTTTCGGTTTCCTGCTTTCTTCGGCAGCGTTACCAGTACAAAGCTTGCAATCGATTTTTCACTGACTTTCCGACTAGTTAGATATTTGAAACTTTCAGGATAGCTCAGAACACGGTGGCAATACATTTTTTTTTATACTTTTAGTCAACTGTTTCAGGTCCCTACTGCCTTCGGCAGCGTTCATATGATTCAACAGAAAATTTATTTAACTAACTTCCCGAGTTGCTAGACATTTGAAACTTTCAGAATAGTTCAGAATACGGTGAAAATGCTTTTTAAAAATATTTTTATCCAATTGCTTCGGGACCCTGCTGCCTTCGGCAGCGTTTCCAGTACAAATCTTGCAATCAACTTTTAACTAACTTCCCGACTAGATAGCCATTTGAAACTTTTATAATAGCTCAAAAGACGATAGCAAGGAATTTTTTTAATACTTTTATCCAATTGCTGGGGTTCCTGATGCCTTCAGTAGCGTTTATATGATTCAACAGAAAATTTGAAAACATGGTTTATAATTTTTTTTTTTTAATCTTATAATTATATTTTATTATTTTTCACAGGGATACGTAAAATATTTTGGATATGTTACGATCCTATAAACGGCATACAATTTGGGAGGGGGGGGGGACACTTAAAAACCCTATTATGATTTTCCATTTTGTCTTTTTAACGAATTCTTTTATTTAAATTAAACTATCAGGTTTTGCCCGCTTCGCTGGTCATTATATTGAAATGAATTCTCAAAATACCACATAATAATAATAATAGTAATAATAAAAAATCATTGAAATCAGTCAAAATCTAAGTTCTCGCTACCTTCGGTAGCGGTTTTCCCGTACGCCGCACTTCGAGTCTGGAGCAACAATGCCTTCGGTAACGCCTTGCCTGCATTTTACTCCCCCTCCCTCGCGGGTAAAGTGGAAAGATTTGCAAAATCACATCAACATATTGCGTACATTTAACCAAAACCCACACACCAAAATTCGCCATTCTAAGCTAATTTGGAGCAGATTTAAGCGTGAAAACATGCTTTTTGCCCCGACCACCCCTAAGAAGGAAGGAGGCGTGGGGGGGGGGGGTAATTTCACAAAATTCCGTTATAGTTCATGTCCCATACACGTACATAACACATAACTGACACATTAAAAAATCGAGATCTTGAGATTATTTGAAGCAGAGTTATGTTTTAAACCGTGTTTCTGTTTTTTTTTAGCCCCGTTCTTAAAGGAAAGAAGGGGGAGGAAATTTTGCAAAATCTCTTTATATTAGGAGTTAGATACATGTAACTGATTCACACATCAAAATGTCCTTCCTAAGATAATTTACTTCAGAGTTACGCATGAATGCATGTTTTTTGCCGCCCTCGCCCCCTAAGGGGCAGTAGGGTATAATTTCACAAAATCACTTTGTAGTGTGTGCTGAATACGCTTAAGCAGTCCACACATAAAAAATTGTCATTCTAGGATAATTTTGAACAGAGTTACCCATGGAGATATGTTTTTTACCCCCCCCCCCAACCTTCATAGGAGGGGATAGCATGGAATTTCAAATAATCCCTTTGTAGTTTGTGTGTGTTGAGTACACATAACCAATCGACATATCAAAAATCACTCTCCTGAGATAATTTGGAGAAGAGTTACTCCTTAAAACATGTTTGCGTCCCCGCCCCCATAAAAAATCGTCTAAGTTCAGATTAGAATTGCGCATGGAAAAATAATTTCCCACCTCCCACCCCCAATGGGTATATGGTGGAATTTTACAAGATTCCTTTGTAGTGTGTGTCTTGACAACGCATAACCAATCTACATATTAAAAAATCGCTATCCTGAGATAATTTAGAGCACAGTTACTCTTATAAGCGTGTTTTTGCTCCCCCCTCCTCTGCCCTTAAAGTGGGGGGGAGGGAGAAATTTCGTAAAATCTCTTTATAGTGCGTGTTGGGAACGCATAAACAACTCACACATAAAATTTTATCTTACTGAGATAATTTGAAGCAAGGTTATGTTTGGAAACGTGTTTATTCCCCCCCATCCACCCACAAGGGGGGAAAGGGGGGACTTTCGCAAAATCCCGTTACAATGGGTGTTGGACACAAGTAAATAAGCCACACACTAAAATTGGTGACCTTAGCTCCTATAGATTTCCACGGACGAATTTAGCGCTAAATGGGGGAGGGGGGGTCGAAGTTGCCCCCCTCGTAACTCCCCCCAAAATTGAAAATCGGAAAAAAAAATCAAAAATGAAATTTTGGAAATATCTTCAAGAAGACGCTTGGCGGTTTTTCTTATATCATGAGCTATTACTGATACAATTTTACTTGAAAATCCACACTTTCCTAAATTTGCCGCTGAAAATCATTTTTACCCCCTCCTCCCTTAAAAATCCAAAATTCCAAAATCGCAGAAAATGATTTATTTATTTTTTTTTATATTCAAATCTAGTCTCCCCCTCTGCAATTTCTTTACCGTGAAGTAATTTGGAGCCGAGTTCTGCTTATAAAGGTGTTCTTGCCTTCTGCGCCTCCGAAAATCTCATTTTTACCCCCTCCCACCCTTAAAAATCCAAAATTCCAAAATCACAGAAAATGATTTTTTTGTATTCAAGTCTAGTTTTCCCATCTGCAATTTCTTCACCGTGAAGTAATTTGGAGCCGAGTTATGCTGATAAAGGGGTTTTTGCCTTCTGCCCCGGGATGAACGTGAGGGGGTTGGTATTTCGCAAAATCCCGTCTTACTGAGCGTCAGGGTCCTAAAACCAGCCTGCTCACCAAAAATTGTGACTCTATCTCCCATAGAATCGGTACGGCCGTGTTGATTCAGTGATAAATCAGTTTACTCTTTTATATATATAGATTAAACAACCTTTATTAATCACTAAGTGTTCGGAAAGTCGAGTCCATATTTCATTCTGATGTCTTTAAAAGTTACTCCAAAATTGCATGTTTCTATGCAGTGACATTTTCGTTTGCATCTTAAGAATTGATAAAAACTGCGGTAATTGTTATCTTGTAACATTATTTTTATTTTTGCTTTAAAAGTACAGTATATAAATACTTTCTTTAAATATGGAACCCATTAGAAATTATACGAAGTTATGAAGACTGAATTATAAAAGAGATACGCCTCTTTTAAAATTTGAAGATTGGGAAAAATTGAAGCATATACTATATTCTACCAAATAAATAAAGAAATAAATAATTCTAATAATGAAAACATATATATATATATATATATATTAAATATTAATGTTCTATAAGTATCTAATTGCATGGCAGAAATGTTTCTAATTCCTATTAAAGTTTTTATACATAACTTTTTTTATCATTTCACTGAAATTCAACAATTATTATTGATTTAAGTTACTTCATTCCTTTATTTTTATAACATCTTTTATAATATTGAATTTTATGCTTAAAAATGGCAGTAGGAAT
This sequence comes from Salticus scenicus, assembly GCA_963930645.1. Lineage (NCBI taxonomy): Eukaryota > Metazoa > Arthropoda > Arachnida > Araneae > Salticidae > Salticus > Salticus scenicus. The sequence goes on from OZ005655.1 coordinate 278,358,682, forward strand.
TTTTTTTTTTTTTTTTTTTTGGTGTGTGTGTGTGTGGGGGGGGGGTTGTGTGTACTTACTTCAGTATCAGTTTGTGATGTGGGAGGAGAGAGTTCTTACAAATACACTACAAATGGGATGGCCTCATAAGCGTGAATGAATGTAATTGGCTGGATTTTTCTGCATACTTGAAATCCAATGGTATGTAAAAAAAAAAAAAAAAAAAAAAAAGCTGCCCGGGGATAAAACAGTAAATACTTTGGCAAGTCAGCGTGAAATGAGTGCATTTCTTGCTAACAGTCGGCGCGAAAGTGTTAAAAAGAGTATAATTAACGAAAAGTCTGCTGAAACTCTACGAAACATGAAGGAAGGTAATATTTGCACTGTTTTATGTTATTAGAGATAAAAGGTTTTTTAAATCATCCGCTGCCAAAAAATTTACTTTCACAATTATAAAAAAAAATCTTTTTATTAAATCGGTTGCACTTTAAAAGAGTAAAGCTGAAAGCTTCAAAGACTTTCCGTTCATCAAATTTGAGTATCATCATTTGAAATGGATTATTTAAAGTAATTGAAGCGGTGTTAAAAAACTATACAATACAACCTGCACAAATGAATATTTGCTAGAAAAAACAAAAACCTATTCTGTAAAAAAGATTCCTTCTTATAGGTTGAAAGTGTCTGTTAGAGGACGGCGAGAAATGTACGATAAATTTATTTTAGTGTATTTATGCTGTGAAAGATAATTTTGTGATTGCAAACGCTCAATACTTCTACTGTGGAATATGGTTTTGAACTGACATGCTTTTTCCGAATTAACTTAAAATTAACATTATTTTGAATTAACGGGAAATAACAAATAAATTGCATTATAGTGCTTTAATATATGCATTTTTGTATCCCAGTCACTATATTGAAGAATGGCTAACTAGCATAATATTTCAAATTAGTGTGAAATTAAATGTCTGTTTTTCACTTTTTTTATCTGAAAACCAGTTTATACGTATATGTAAATTCATCCTAGTTTCAAATATTTATATCTATACATATACATATTCAGAGATTGATAGCAAGGAAATATTTTTCGTATTATTTTTGCATCATATGTACTTACTCAGCAAATAGAAAATATGACTACATTTTCAGTTTGATATATATTACTTCAAATTATTAATATTTGATTTACGTTTCCTTTTTAGCTCAAAGTTTGATTTTTTTTTTTTTAATTTTTTAACTAAAAAGAATTTGCGATGAACTTTTAAATTAAATCCTCTATCATATTTTTACTATTTCTCTCTTTCTCTCTCTTTCTGTGAGTGTAATAAAAAAAAAGTAAATTCAAATAATGTAAAAGGTCAATGAACACATATATTTCCACAAACTTTTGTCTACACAGTTGTCCGAAAAGTTAGTTTTTATAGAAAGGTCGAAAACTAAATAAATATCGTTAAATAAATGTATCGAGTTTTAAATTCTCTGTAAAAAATTTTAATTATTTAGTTCCTGAAAAACTATTAAAAAGGAAAAAATAAAGAATATGAATGCAACACAAATAGTAATTATTGGGATTTACTTATCCCGATTTGAAAATAACACATATAATAATGGAGATTTTCTTACAGATTCAGACTTAAGAAAACGATATAATTACTATATATTTCCGGATGCTCGAGTAACAAATGCGCTTGCAGGTTATCTTGTAAAGCATTCAACAAAGATCAGCAAAGTTCTCTTTCGTTCTGTATTTGTGCGACATAATAACGACAATACGATAGACGTAGATGCATTTGTAAATCAATCCCAATTTGACATTTTTGAAAAACCCTTTATTATAAGCCAGAAATTGATGCAATTTTTCGATCACACTTACCCTTTGAGATTTATTTATTATACGTTCATGACTAAGAAACCAGAATACAAACCGCAGATGTTCGGCATTTTTAAAACATTTTCTTCATCGATTTGGATAGCTATCCTGATAGCTTTTATTACTGTTTCGTTCATGCATTACATTCTAAGGCGTAAATGTCAGATTGATAAAGTTATGCTTCATGTTTTAGCGGTATTTTTAAAGCAAAATTCGATTTTAAGGTCTTTGTCATTGGCAGAAAACTTGCTCGTATACTGTTGGGTTTTTGGGGCGATGTTTCTTTGCCTGGCATACGATTCGGTGTTTCTGTCGTTTCTGGCGATTCCTCCTGTCAATAGAATAAAAGACGTATCCCAGTTGGCCACAGCAGTATCAAATGGAGAATATCAGTGCGTAACACATCCTGGAATAAAAAAAAATGTACCCCCTTTTATTACAATATAATCGAAAAGAATTCAGGATAATCGGAGAAGACCTCAAGAATAGTAGCATAGACGAAAACGAATTACTGGAATTTTTAAAGTACGGACGAAGCAAAAAAAATCTTGCTTATATTGGAGAAACAGATATGATTCAGCTTTTCAATGTAGGTTCAAAATTTACGTCTGTAGATCATATTTTGGAATTTCTTAGTGCACTTTTGGTGCGAAAAGATTTTTGTTGTAAAAAGCTGATAGAAACTTTCATACATAAACTTATGGCTTCAGGACTCTACTTTAAATACCACAGTGATTACATATTTCTGCGTCAATTGTCATGGCGAAAATATTCTTTAGAAAATGATACCAGTAAACGGATATTAACACTTATAGATGTGGCTCCTGCCTTTATTATTTTATTAACAGGCTACTTTGTTTCTTTTCTGGTTTTTCTTGGGGAGATACTTCTAGGTCATCAGAAAGAACTTAAAGTTTTGAAGAAAAAAAAAATGAAAAATGAAAAATTACGTCCATAAAACATTTACAAATATTTATAAATTTTAAAAAAGGATCCATATAATTTTCATAAATATCCTACAGATATCTATTAGCATGACAAATGTCACTCTTTTTTACATATATTACATGTCTGATTACACAGGTAATCATTTACAACACCATTTAAATTCTAAATAAAGTTTTTTCCTGTTGTATCAAGCAAAATTAAACTAATCATTGGTTAGATATTTTTTAATCTTCAAAAAGATATCAGATTTTTGATAAGGAATTTTTAAATAATGCAAACACTTTTGTTAGTTTTGTTTATATAAAAATATTTGATAATTTTCTCAAATTTGATTTATTTTATAAAGTTAGTTTCATTCATATAATGCAGTTCACTTTTAGTTTAAAATGATAAAAATATTTTTTTCTATTACCCTCATTATCGTAAGAGTATTTGTTTTATTGTAAATAAATTTTAACATAACGTTCAACGGTAAAAAGTGACAGACACTTATCGAAAGATCGATTGGTTAAATTCAAAATCTCAAATTAACAAAACGTCTTGTTAAAAGAAATTTTAGAGAACACTTTGTAAGTTAATTTTTGAGTAAAAGCTATGTTAGCAGTAAAAATGTAATAAATAAATATTTGAATGTGACTTTAAGTATATTTGCTTTTTGTAGAATTTTTTCTCTTATGAAACTAAATGCTTAGGATAGAGGAAATCGATTTTTTTACTTTTTTGAATAAAGTTTTAGGATAAATAAAAAAATTTTTTTATTTAGTTTCTTGCGAAAAGTAAGTAAATATTTTATTTTTCTTTAAATAAAATTAGAAAAATATATTATTTGATTTTTAAAAAATATATCTTGAATTTTAAAATTACATTTGTATTTAAGTACTTATGAAAAGTACTATTTTCTGCTCACTTATTTAAATCCTTTGTTAATATTTATCCATGCAAAGAATTGTTTTTATCTTAAAATTAAAATGTTAGTTAATTGTGATAGTGACTGATTAGGAATGTAATAAAACCTTATCTCTCAAACGTACTAAATTATAATATATATATATATATATATATATTTTAAGACATGCATTTAAACAAATAAAAACAAAAATTTTACTAAGTGCTATACTTCTAAAATACTACCTCTGTTTACTTGAAATTGTAATTATTAGTTATCTTAGCTGTATTGTATGAAAGACTTTTTATTTACTGATAGTGATGGTAACTTGTGTAAAGCATTCATTCAATTGAAAGATAAATTATCCATTCACTTAATGGATTTTCAATCATTAAAATGCAGAATCATAGGATAAAGAAATAAATTGGTGTACGAGTATTTATAATTCTATTTGAATTATTATTAATTTTAGTAGATGAATGGAGATGCGACTCTTTAAACTTATTAGAAATATCATATTGGAAGTTTAAACATATAACTTTCGTTATTTCAATGATGAAAGTCATACACATACACACGATATCATATATAGATTTTTAAAATGCGAAATTATAAAAACTGCTTTGTAAATAATTATTATTTAAGCGACATTTTAATGAAAAAATTTACTTTATTAGATTACTATTTGTAAATTTATCTTTTGACAAAAAGGCTTTGTGAAAAATAATATTTTAGTTTATGTTAATATTCTTTAGAAAAAATATCCTGTCTATAAATGATAGATATATTCCCTTTGCATTTATAATAATGTGTAGTAAATAAATGCGATTGAATGTACTTTTTAAAAACATATTTGAAAATCTAAGGTAATATACATTTATCGTTCGTTAAAGAGATAATTATAAGACACATTAAAATATTATGTTTTTGGTCATCATTCTAGCGTATAATTTATGAAATATTTTACTTTCTGAAAATAATAATATCTTCCATATTTAATAAAATAATAATAATAATAATAATAATAAAATTGCATAAAGCCATAGTTCAAGTTTTATTTTCATTACAAACTAAGTTGTATAAACACAATTTACAATAAATTATTTTTCATATTATTCACAATTTAAAAAAATTTATAGCGTTTTTCTGTATAGGATGGATGATTTTATTAGTAATCTAGCGTATTTTTTGTAAAAACAGTATTTCGAAATTTCATTTGGTGTTACGCCAAAACTTTCATAAAAGTCAACTTTGTTCAAAATATTTAATTTGCCGGAAAAATTAATAATCGATTGTGTTTAATTCATGTTAAGATTATTAGAAAATTATTTTTAAAAGAAAATTATTTAAAATTAAAATGTAATTCAAGTGAAAAGAAAAAAATATTAGTGGCAAGCGGTTTTTTTAAGTTCTTGTGCTCTATATCTATTTTTTCTATTGTAAGTCTGCTATTATGATCTTCCATAAAGCATACTAAATGGAATATAACGGATATTAAGAAATGAGTAAAAATTTCGCAACCCATGCATAAATTTTAAAAATAGTGCGATTTTTCCAATATTCTCAATAAACTCGATGATTTTCTCCAAAAGTGAAATGAAAACATATGCAAGGTACCATATTTTCAATATATAAACTAAGAAAATATTTGAAAGTAGAATGCTCAGATACAGGAAAAAGTAATAAGAAAAATTAAATAAAAAATTGCATCGCGTTTTCTGACAGTTTGCATGAGAAGTAAAATAAATTTTACTACAACAAAATATCTGAAAAATTATCAAAAAATGTAGAAAGTTCCAACAAATCTCATATCTGATATAAATTCCTTTATGCTAAAATAATATCACTTAGACATAAAAAATTGTCAAAACAGATAATAACATAGTAAAATATTTTATTTGTATATGTGGACAGTTCAAATTTCTGCCAAATTTCAACCGGACAAATTCCCTGTTTATTTAGAGCACAACGAACAAATCCACAAACACCAGATCGTAGAACACTAGTCGAACAACACATGCAACAAATTTTTGAAAAGTATTTGAAACACATTTATACATAATATGGAATTGCAAAATAATAATAATAATAATAATGGGTTCGATGATTTCAAATGAATGGCCAATTTATGTTAGGTTATAGGTAAAAAAACAGACTTGATCTTCTAACATTTTATAAAATGTATTTAGTTTAAATATATGCGTATTGAACTCATAAGCGATGTGTGAAATAATGCATTGAAGTAGTTTTTGTTTTTCCAGTAAATAAAAATATTGTGCGTTTTTTTAATACAGATATTTTATTTTATTCATTCATTTATTTATTTTTCTGAAAATATACGAGATGTGACTACAATGAAAAAAAATTATTTTTAGAAAATTTTGTGAATTTTTATTAAGTTTTTTAATGAACAATATGAAAGAAGATTTTCATTATAAGATATATTTATTTTAATCAGTAAATATTTATAATTTAGAACTTTTATGTGTAAGCATTTCTTTTCTTTTGTAAACCACAGTGATAAACATTATTTATTTAAGTTAAAATCCAAAATGAGATGATGTATGAGTACAAATATAAACAGAATGTGTTGTCTAAGTTAATAAAGAATGCATATATAATGTTCTGTTTGTTTAAAAAATGTACTGCCACTTTATTATTATTGATCGCTTAAAAATTAGATAAATGTTATTTAGTTAGATTCTTGCTCTAATAAAAAGGTATCAGTTATAACTTATATATATATATATATTTAATGAATCATTGTATATAAAACTATCGTAAATATAAAAACTATGTAAATACTTATTTTTAAACTATTTATCGTTTAAGAAAGTTAACACAATATATTTTCAGTTTATAAATGGTACTAAAACTTCATTATTTTTAAAAATGTATAATTATAAAGCTAATAATTTCAAACACTTTTATTATTATTTTAGCTATTAAAAAAATAATTGTAAAAACTATGGGACATTTAAATTGTAACTTTATGCAAACATAGGTAAGTGTCATGGCTTAAATTGTTAACATGCTTTTGAATAAAAAGGATAGTATGAACTCGAATTGTCAACAAGAAGGTGATAAAATAATGAAAATATTTCATGTGTATGAATGAAGATTTGTATTTTGAAGACTTTAGTGATATAGGTGGTCATTGTAAGATAATTCATTTTTATAAATTTCTATCAAAATTATGAAAAACTGTTATGTACAAGAAAATTTCGCAAATTATTATTTTCGAATATTGATGTAATTATGTGTAAATAATACAAGATATCATACTTTTTTTCCCAAAAAGAGATAAACTATTTTTAAAACTAATTAACTTATTGAAGATTCGGTGTCTGTTTCAGTAGATTTATATATTTAAGAAGTAATATATGGAAAGTTTTGTGAATGTGATGAATTATATTGTGGTGTGATGAAAAAAGTATCATAATGGGTATATAGTAATACCAAAACAATTTATTTAATAATAATGGTAATAAGGAAATCCCTTAGTTCAACACATGCCGAGTGGAATTCTGTTTTAGATTGGACTACAATTATTAATTTAGTCACTCAATGTAATTTTTCCCTGAGCAAATCTAGCAGAATGCATAAGTTAAATTTTATTTCCTTAAAATAGAACATTCAACATTTTACTTTAAAATATCTTTTAAAATATGACAGTATTAAACAGATTCCTTACTTAATCCAAATTATTAAATGATAATAACTCTTTTGAAAATTTGCGAGTAAGAAAATAAAGTTACATTAAAGAAATAAATAAATAGACTAAAAAGTTTTTCCACGAGATAAAATATAATTTTTTTAAACTAAAAAAGAACATTGCATAAAAAATCTCATTATATTGCTAGATAATGATAATAATAATTATAGAAATACAATTAAGTTTCATTAAATAGTAATAATAAGTAATTTTTGTTAAATTTTTTCACTAAAAGAAAATAAAAGAATTTATAAACTAAAAAAAGAAAGATAATTTTTTTAATTAAATATTTTTTTTTAACTTAAAAATTAGTAATAAGAATAAAAAGAAAAAAAATATGAAGTTAAAAAAAATTCACAAAAAGAAAATATAAAATTCACAAACTGAAACTAAAGAAGAGATATGTTTAAAAAATATTTTATTAAATCTAAAAACAGTTACATTAATAAAATTAAAATAACAAGTTTAAAAAATTCAGAAAAAGAAAATATAGAATTAACAAACTGAAAAAAGAAGAGAAATATTTTTAAAAAAATATTTCATTAAACCTAAAAACAGTTACATTAATAAAAATAAAAAAAGTTTAAAATTTTCAGAAAAAAGGAAATACAGAATTAACAAAATGAAAAAAAAAAAAAAAAAAAGAATTGTTAATTTTTTTTTTTTTTTTTTTTTTTTTAATTATTATTATTAAGCTTAAAAAATGAATAACTGTTAAAAAAATTTCGCATGTTTTAAAATTAAATATGATAGTATTTTTACTATTGTAAATAAAGTGTAAGAAAATAAAATTGTTTTAAACTTTTTAGAAAAGAAAAAACTAAAAGATTAGTTTTTTGAATTGTTTTTATAAATTTTCCAGAAAAAGAATTCAACTTTTTTTCTCAAAAATAAAAATAAAATATAAATAAATAAAATAAATAAATAAATAAATAAATAATAATAAATAAAATATATAAAATATATATGTGTTTTGTAATTTATAAAAACATAAAATAAATAAGGAACATGTGCAAAATCTTTTTTTTTTTTTTTTTTTTTTTTTGCATGTTTAAAAAATAAAATCTGATCGTATTATTAATAATGTAAATAAAATTTTAAGAAAATGGGATTGTTTTAATGTTTTTCAAGAAAGAAATATCTCGAACAATATTTTCTAATTGTTTAAAAAAATGTTCACAAATATCGTTCACGTCATCGTAGCTTAATCGGTAGCGCATTGGTCTCGCATGCCAAAGATGGTGGGTTCAAATCCCCTACAGTGCAATATCGTTTTGTAAAAAAATCTAGCGAATTAAAATAGTCAGTTAAATAATTAATTAATAATCAATAAAATAATAAAATTTACTTATTAAAATTGATTAATGAACTACGCATTAAAAATTAATTACTGATTAAAAAATATACTACATTGTCCTCTTTTCGGTTGATGACGTGATTCTCTTTCATGTTCTGACAGGTTTCTGTGTTGTCCCTTTAAGAAAACTCTCCCCTCCGTCACAAGTCTTGACAAGAAGTCCAGGTTGCCAACGGATAAAAAGAAACTCTATCCCCGTCATCTTTCACGATCAAGCAAACAACCAACCGTTACGTCACTTCCGGTTTCCACCCCCTCCTTTCCCCCCTCCTATGACGTCACTTCCGTCGGTCAAAGTGCGGGGCTTACTACTAATATATATATATATATATATATTAATAATGTGATATAAAAAATAAACAGCGATTTAATTCTTTTGAAAATTCATTTAAATTTAGTGAACAGCGAAGCGGACGTAGCCTGTTAGTAGATAATAAAAGTAAAAATAACACATAATTTTAAAAAGAAAAGGAAATACGTACTTTTTGAGATGTTGAAGATAAAATATGTTTGACCTTAAAATGAAAAATTTTAAAAATATATGCACGTGACATATCATTTGGAAAACTGAGGAAAAAAACATACCGCCTTCATCTAGAATGAATAAATGGTCATTTTCTAAATATTTAAACTAGGAATATAGATTTCCGAGCTATGTGCATAAGGCACGCCAATAAATTGAATTGATGAAATTGTCGAGAATTTCTAGTCTACACATTTCTAGATGGTGAAACAATATTCTGAATCTTCTGTATTACGAGAAATTTTCGCTTAATTTTCTAGAATTGGGTCATAAACCAAGATTATAGCCGCTGAAACCCACCTCTTGTATTCTCATTTATTTGGAGATATTTTCAAATAGGTTTGTCCTCGATAGTATAGGCAAACGCTCAAGAATTCTAATAGAGGTCTCTAGAATTCGCTTTCGAAGGGAACTAGAAAAAAAGTTTATAAGAAATTTATAAGGATGACATGGTAATTTACTTATAATTCAGAATTCAAATGAATTACCTCATGTATTTTCGCAGCATTCATTTCAAAATCATAACTTCTGGAGCAGGCCTGTCCAACCCAAAACACTTGGTGGGCCGCATTAGAAATCTATTTATTTCAGGTGGGCCGCAACACACTGCATGTATGTATGTGTATATAGGTTTGTGAGTTTATGAATTATGTGTATAATTTTCTCGGAAGGAGGGTAGGTTGGATACTCGAAGCAGAATACATTAATTTAAATTGTTTTCATTCTAAATTTAAAAACATAATCGTGAAAAATATATGGCTAAATTTAATATCTATAATAAAAAGTATGAACAATAAACCTAATAATATTTCATTACAAGGATTCTTTTAGCTACCATCGTTGAAAGGCATTTTCACTTGAAAAAGTCAGAACTGATATATTTAATTTTTACTATGTTAACCAGAGTTATCAAAGTTTAAATATCGTTACTCTCCTCGCGAGCTGCAAAAATCTATACGCCGGGCTGCATGTGGCCTGGGGACTGCGGGTTGGCCACCCCTGTTCCCAAGGAAACATCGAAACACGCCCAATCACAACATTATCTCGCTCAGTACATACTTATCTGTGTCACAAAAGCATGGATTTAACTTCAACGCATTATAATGCAATCTATTTATTCTTTCCTACTCACCTAAGTTCTTTATGAAACAAATCAAGATATAAATGTATAGAGCGTTTACAACATCAAAATTATTTCATATAACATGCCATGCGCTAAAAAAAATTGTTAAACATGTCATGAATTTCTCTGACAGATACTTTCTAACTACGATAAAAGTTCTTCTCATTGAACATATTTTTGTCATTTCAATCAAGTATTTGTGCCTAGTAATAGGTGGTATTGGGTAGTTTTCTACAACACTTCAGTTACATTCTATACATCCGTTTTCATGTAATGGCATACTTAGTTTCGATGCACGAAATGCTTTTGCTTTATTCAGCATTTCGATTTTAAATTCTAATCGATTTAATGAAAAAAATTATCTAATTGAGAAAGTAATTTCTTTGGTAACGGTTGGTTTAGAAAAATTGTAATCTCATATAATATACAATGGTACACATATTTTACTTTTGTTAATGGTTTATTGAATTTTATTGAAGCTTTTCATCAAATTGAAAAGAACTGTCATACAAAAAATATGATATTTTACAAATCTATGTAAAATGTGTCAATTTCCTAATTGCATGTGCGACGACTTGTGCGTGTGTGTTACACTATAACTTATAAATCGGAGTTTTTTTTTTTTTTTTTTTTTTTTTTTTTTTTAAGGGCAGATTCATTTATTGGCAATAAAGTTTAACGCAATAATTTCTATTAAATCGGTTGCACTTAAAAAGAGTGAAGTTAAAAGCTTCAAAAACTTTCCGTTCATCAAATTTGAGTATCATCATTTGAAATTAATTATTCAAAGCCATTGAAGCAGTGTTAGAAAACTATACAATACAACCTGTTCCTGGCACAAATGAATATTTGCTAGAAAGAATAAAAATCTATTCTGTAAAAAGATTCCTTGTTACAGGTTGAAAATATCTGTTAGAGAACAGCAAGAAATGTTCGGTAATTTTGTTTTAGTGTATTTGTGCTATGAGAGATAATTTTGTGATTGCAAACGCTCCATACTTTTACTGTGGAATATGATTTTGAAATGACTTGCTTTGTTTCCGTATTAACTTAAAATTAACAGGATTCCGAACTAACAGGAAATAACAAATAAATTGCATTATAGTGCTTTAATATATGCATTTTTGTATCCCAGTCACTATGTTCAAGAACTACTAACTAGCAAAATATTTCAGATTAATGTGAAATTAAAAGCCTTTTTTTCAGTTTTTATCTGAAAACCAGTTTATACGTATATGTGGATTTCATCCTAGTTTCAAATATTTATATATACATATATGCAAAGACTGACAGCAAAGAGATTTTAATCGTATTATTTTTGCATCATATATACTTACACACAGAATAGAAGGTATGACTACATTTTCAGTTTGCTATATATTACTTCATATTATTAATATTGATTTAGGTTTCCTTTTTAGTTCAAAGTTTGCTTTTTTTTTTAACTAAAAGAATTCACGATAATCTTTTAAATTAAATCCGCTATCATATTTTTACTATTTCTCTCTCTTTCTCTCTCTCTCTCTCTCTCTTTTCTTTTCTTTCTTTTTTCTTTTTTTTTGTGAGTGTAATAGAAAAAAGCGTAAGTTCAAATAATGTAAAAGGTCAATGAACGCATATATTTCCACAAGCTTTTGTCTACACAGTTGTCCGAAAAGTTAGTTTTTATAGAAAGATGGAAAACTAAAAAAATATCGTTAAAGAAATGTATCGAGTTTTACGATACCTTAAATAAAAATTCTCTGTAAAAAATTTTAATTATTTAGTTCCTGCAAAACTATTAAAAAGGAAAAAATAAAGAATATGAATGCTACACAGATTGTAATTATTGGGATTTACTTATCCCAATTTCCAAATGACACAAATAATAATGAACATTTTCTTACGGATTCAGACTTAAGAAAACAAAATAATTACTATATACGTCCCTATGCTCGAGTAACAAATGCGCTTGCAGGTTATCTTGTAAAGCATCCAACAAAGATCGTCAAAGTTCTCTTTCGTTCTGTATTTGTGCGACATAATAACGACAATACGATAGACGTAGATGCATTAGTAAATCAATCCCAATTTGACATTTTTGAAAAACCATTTATTATAACCCAGAAAATGATGCAATTTTTCGATTACACTTACCCTCTGAGATTTACTTATTATTCGTTCATGACTAAGAAACCAGAATACAAACCACATATGTTCGGCATTTTTAAAACATTATCTTCATCGGTTTGGATAGCTATCCTGCTAGCTTTTATTGCTGTTTCTTTCATGCATTACATTCTAAGGCGTAAATGTCAGATTGATAAAGTTATGCTTCATGTTTTAGCGGTATTTTTAAAGCAAAATTCGATTTTAAGGTCTTTGTCATTGGCAGAAAACTTGCTCGTATACTGTTGGGTTTTTGGGGCGATGTTTCTTTGCCTGGCATACGATTCGGTGTTTCTGTCGTTTCTGGCGATTCCTCCTGTCAATAGAATAAAAGACGTATCCCAGTTGGCCACAGCAGTATCAAAAGGAGAATATCAGTGCGTAAGATTTTCTCAAGAGAATAAAGTTTATCCCTATTTATTGCAATATAATCAAAAAGAATTCAGAGTAATCGGAGAAGACCTCAAGAATAGTAGCATAGAAGAAAACGAATTACTGGAATTTCTAAAGTACGGACGAAGCAAAAAAAATCTTGCTTACGTGGGACAAACAAATATGATTCAGATTTTCAATGTAGGTACAAAATTTACGTCTGAAGATCATATTTTGGAAACTCTTAGTGCATTGATAATGCGAAAAGATTTTTGTTGTAAAAAGCTGGTAGAAACTTTTATACATAAACTTATGGCTTCAGGACTCTACTTTAAATACCACAGTGATTACATATTTTTGTTTCAATTGCCATGGCGAAAAGATTCTTTAGAAAATGATACCAGTAAACGGGTATTAACACTCATAGATGTGGCTCCTGCGTTTATTATTTTATTAACAGGCTACTTTGTTTCTTTTCTGGTTTTTCTTGGGGAGATACTTCTAGGTCATCAGAAGGAACTTAAAGTTTTGAAGAAAAAAAAAAAAAAAAAAAAAGAGAAAGAAAAAGAAAATGAATAATTATGTCCATAAGACATTTATAAATATTTATAAATTAAAAAAAAAATGATCCATATAATTTTCATAATTATCCTACAGATATCTCTTAGCACGACGAATGTAACTCTTTTTTACATCCATTTGATGTCTGTTACACATTCATTAAATCTCCAAATATTCATTAATTGGATTTATTAAATCTATTAGATAATGAAAATATCAAAATTTTATTTTGATCTAACATTTTACATCTATAAGACATCGAAGAAAGCATATCTAAATTTCGTCTACATTTAAACATCTAATAGATATCTATAATTAGTACAGGATATACAGGACATTTAATGGTCATTCTTAAGATATTTTGTACCTTTTATGGATCATTGGGTGTAATTTAGGTGTCCAATCAGAGTTCCCAACTTTTATAATTTATTCACGAGCATTTTTAGTCCCGCCTTCTTTTCGCACCAGAAATTTTATAGATTATTTCTCTTGAATATCTGACAACGATTAAATAAGAAGAAAATTGTTTTTCAAAATTTTCGGTATGAAAAAGAGGCGGAGCTAAAAATGCTCGTGAATAAATTACAAAAGTTGGGATTGCTATGTCTAATGGATATAAATGGTTATGTGGAATATAATTAAGTTTGAAATTAGGTTAGCAATGCTATATGTTTTTTCGAAAAGAATTGACACTATAAAGAATCCCTTCGATGACTGATGCTTATGTATTATTGTTCTTTGAAACATATAAATTATTTTTAAATAAACTTATCGATGCTGTATGTTTTTTTAAGTTAAACATACTCTTTTTTCAAATTAAAACTTAGTAAATTTTTCTGCGGCAGATTCTTTTATATCCAACAGTACTCATTCGCAGATGAAAATGTTAATTTTTGTGATAGAAGGAAAGTGATCGTTTGTGTCTAATTATTTTTGACGGTTTAAATTTTTCAGTGTTAGAGCTTAATCCAAATTATTTCATACATTACGAGTGCAATTTTTAGTTGAAAAAAAAAATCTGTTTTGAAGCATTTTCTGAACTATTTCAGATTTACCTGTTTTAACGATGCTCACATATACAAGTCAATTGTGTTTTACATATGGTAAATTTGGTTCAAATCTTTCAAGTCATTTGTATCTTTTCTTTATCTGTATAGCTTACATTATGTTACTCCTTTTTGATGCTTGTTATGTCATATTTCAATAAACAGCATTCAAATTTAAAATTAAAGAAGTCGTCTCCAACAGAAATTTTTAACAGAAAAAATATAAATTCTTTCTTTTTCTAATGATAAGATTACTAATATTTGCTTTTAATTACATGTTTCAGGAAAAGGGCTACTAACCTGATCAATGAGCGGCATTCATATACCATTAATTAAATTAAGTTTCAGAATTGTTTTATTTTTAACACTAATTGAACTTGATAAACTATATAATTATTTTTGCAATGTAAAAGAATAAATAAGAAGAAAATATAATACTTATTTAACGAGTATAGTTATTTTCCAATGTTTTACTATTAAAACTTTATTATTTACTAGTAATTTAAAAAACACACTTTTAGAATTTACAAATCGGAATCGCACTCTTCCATACATTCTTTTGATTCTCCCTTATTATTAGGAATTTTGAGGAATTGGACTGAAGCTTAAGCCTTATCACACCACAGCCAACAATGAAATTCCGACCTTACATCTGTTTAAAATTTTTTTTTAGGTTATAAGACGTAGATGTTCTTTCTTTCCAGTGCAGAAATTATTTTGGTTTAATTATTCTATAAAACAGTTTACTTTACACTGAGGCATAGCTACTTAGTTTTATTTATTTACTTATTAATTTATTAATTTAGGACGATGTATTAAATTCATATGTTGAGAAAATTTTATTTCGGTAAATTTTTAATACGATTCTAGTTGCAAGTCTTAGAATCTGGTTTTATGTGGTCAGAATTTAATAAAGATCTCCTGTGTTTAATTTCCTATAGACCATCTTTTGCTGAGGCTTCTAAGCATGTTTTGCTTCGATTTATAAATTTGCATTTATCGTTTTTGAAAATAAGAGAAAATCCGTTTCTGGTGGCTTTTCTAACGGACACGAGTTATGTTTCTATTTCATGTACCTAGAGACTATCCTTTAAATTTATATTGCAGTTCTCTTGTCATTTTCTAGAGGTTTTACTTCTTACCTTATTACTCTCAAAATGACAGTTAGAGATGCATTTGTAAGTTTATCACTTTTCATTTATACATTTAAAGGTTCTTAAATTATCGTTGATTAAATCTACTAATAGTGCCTATTAATAAAGAAATTTAAAACTTTCGATCAAAGTTGCATTTTTGGCTTTTACTAGGTTTAGCTATTTAGTGAAATAATGACTTTTTAACCAAAGTTTCACTCTGTCTCTCTCTCTCTCTGTTTTTGAAAAATAAATTCAGAAATGTTAAATAAAGATCACGTGGCTTGGTATATTTTTCATATCACTAATGTAGCCATTCTGTCATTGAAGCAGAATCCATATCAATACATATTTTGTGGGGAATAATACAGTTCTTATAAAGAAATCAAATTATTATACCTAGTAAGAAAAATTCTAGAAATTACATTTTTTTTCTTGGGGAGGGGGAGGGGGGAGATGAAGATTGCATAATGCAAATTTAATTTTATTAGCATCTTCTTAGCAAAGCATATAAAAATTTAACTTTCACACTTTCCATAGAATATTGCAAATTTGAAAATATGATTTTATTTTATTTTATGAACAAATGTTTCGAAATCAGTTGTGTAGAACAATGTAAACATTCGTTTGAATTACTCTAAAGAATACAATAACAGTTTCTACCAATTTTCATGCAGAAACTCTCCAAAAATAGACTCTAATTGGCATTTCTTTAATTTAATCTTTGTGAAACATGTCAGATTTATCATAGGAGGAGAACTGCGTAGGAATTTCTCCCCCTTACCCAGAAACAAGTGAGATTTTTAAAAGGGATTGGAGATCAGAGAAGTACTCAAAAAAAAAAAAAAAAAAAAGAAAGAAAGAAAGAAAGAAAGAAAAAGAAAAAAAAGAAAGAAAGAAGAAAAGAAAAGAACAATCTGGACTAAAAATAAATTGCTAATGATGTCTAATTTTACAGCTCATTGATATGATTGCATAGTCTAAATTCATTTAATTGCTTCAGTGTTATGTCATTTTTTTTTCATTGCCGATCACTGTAATATTTAGATGTTGCACTGCAAGTTAGTGAAACTTTCCTTATATGTATATATGTATACCTTCAATACAAAATTATTCATCTAATTCCAGTTTTTCTGATGTCTCATTGTAGAAATATAACGTGTTTTTGCAGCTGATCAAAAAAATACTCAATTTTTTCATCCATATTTTTTGAAAACTTCTTGAACTCATTTAACTTCTGTTAAAGGTGTGTTTAAATTTGCTGATTTTTTTGAAAAATGGAAATTTTTTCATTTCAAGATTGTTGAATTTTATGCGTATTTTATGTTTTTTGGCTAAAAATTAAAAACAAATTGGCCCCAAAACTGTGTTTGAATTTCTCTCAATGTTGAAAATTTTATATGAGAGGTGAAAAAAAAGCATGTGAGATTCTTGCAATGTGTGAGAATCCTGTATATGAGTGAGAACCCTGTATATAAGTGGGAACACTGTATATGAAAAATGTTATTTTTTGAAAGAAAGTATAATTAATGAGCAAATTGCTCGATAAAAAAACCTTTTATTAAAGTAATTTTAGACTATTCAAAAAAAAAAAAAAAAAAAAAAAGATGAAAACACGGCTATGATGCATATTATTCAACATAATAATGACAAACCATATTAAGGTACAAAATAATTCCATCGATCACTTTGATTACATGGCTTTGATATGGAAAATACTCATCCTAGAAATTCTTTACAGAATTTTACTTTTATATTTTAGAAGGAAAACTCCATTTACTTTTTGTGTTCTGATATCGTATTTAAGTTCCAGTGGCTGGTGATTTTAAATGCGCAGAATTATTTTGCTCCAGAAAGGGTTAAATAAAATAACGCGTATCCGATATTTGATCGGTTCCGAACGTGAAACAAATGAAAGATACATTTACTTTCATATCATTTTCATGATTTCCCAAAAGGATTGCAACAAAGACTATTTGAGTCTAAAACACCTGAAAGTTGTTATTTTAACAAAATATTTTGGGTTACTGTGGAAACCTTTCGTTGTCAAAAAAGCACCATATTAACTCAATAAATTGATAAATGAAATTTAAATGTGTGCTAGTTTTATGCTATTCCTTACATATAGGCTATAGCTGTACTTTGTCAAGTCCTAGATTTTCCTGTAAGACCGAAACATGAAAATGAAGAATTTTAAATAATGCTTTTAACTCAACTATGAAACTGTCAAAATGTGCAATTTTCAGTGAAGAGATACAATATGCAGCCTATGCACTCGTTCCTAGAAAACATCCACTGGCTGAACATAAAGTAAAAGAGTAAAAGCTGGAAAATGTTTTACTATTTCTCACTAGTTAACTAAAATTGGAGTATTTTTAGGCCTAGCAGTTTACGACCATCGATTTATGATGTTTATGATCGATTATACATCAATTTATGATTTTATGAGCAGTTTACGTTTTATGAGCTAATTTCCCCTTTCACCTTTGACAAAATTGTTAAATAAAAATTATAGAAAAGTAAAAATTACTTATAAATGAAATACCTAAAAAGGGAAATAAACTAAACTGTAAATTAAAACTAAAAATTTACCTGTTCTATGCACTAAATTGATGAATGTTTTTATTATTACATACAGGTTCGCCAGATTTGCTGTAAGCTTTTGCATTGACACAGCAAAATAAATATGTGAAGAAAAATATATATCTTATATGTAAAAACAATACTTCGACTAAAAAATAATACTGAAACAATGGAAAAGAGTGAACCGAAATAGTATAATGCATAAGGAATCTAAAAGATTATATCAATAGACAAACGCATCTTCTCATTCAGATAGATCACAACTTTCTTGAATTGTCAAAATATGCAAAACGGTGATTGCTTCGCTGTGTTGTGTTTTAGCAATATAAGTCATATTATTATATAATACAGCATAGCAGAGGAAAAAAACTAATTTGAATGTGGATTTTCTTAAACTAAATCTTCATAATATTAAATAACTAACTAAAACCTCTTGCTAATCGTTTTCTAATCTTTTGAATTTTATAATATTTTTAATTATGTACAGCACATAATGTACGTACCTTCAATTAAAGTATATCTCATTTGATAAAATTCATACTGCACATAATTTATTCACATTCAATTAAAGCGTCCGTGTTGCTTAAATTTAATAATATGATTTGTGCAGTTTTAGTAAATGTTCTTTTTTTACCAAAAAAAAAAAAAAAAAAAAAAAAAAATGCAAATGTGTAACATCAAATCATTTTTCTAATCAAATAATATATATATATATATACAGTCGAACCTTGTTAACGTGAATTACTTGTAACATGAACTGTTTCCGCAACCCCCGTCAAAATAAAGATTAGTTTAGTTATATGAAGAATAGTTACTGATAGCATGAACTACTGATAACATGAACATTTTTTTTTATCCCCCTTGAGATTCACGTTAACGAGGTTCGACTATATATATATATATATATGCGTATATGTTTTTTTTTTTTTTTTTTTTTTTTTTTTGATAAAGCAGCCTGGTGATGTGTGAAAAACACCATGTAATTTTTTTTTTTTTTTCGAAATTTTTTAATAAAATTATATGAGTTAGTTAATAGAAATTACAAGCTGTTTTTCTGTACAGTTTATAATCTCTGCTTTAATAGTAGCCTTACCTCACTGCACACTTAGTCTGAAGATTATCTCCTGGACAATCACAATGCCTGAATTGGTTTCCTCCGTGAGTCAAGAAAACATCACTCTCTATAAAAATGTATTTATAACGAATTTAATTATGACAACCTAAATCCGTTGGGAGATACTTTTGGTAATATGAGTCAACAAGGAAATACGTTGAAGACATCTGAAGTTTTCTAGGTACAGAAAGAAACGACCGTTTTATCCTGGCACTCTGGGCTGCACACCAAAAACTGTTTTTTTCTTTTTTAATTATGATATCTAAATCATTAATGTTTCATGTTTACTGTGCCTATGTGTACTGTGTGTATATAGTTGTCATGTGTCGTGAATTGCTGTAAATAAATATGCATTATTAGTTTTTGTCGTCATTTCTGTGAGTAAAATCATCGCAATGAGAACTTTACGAAACTATACTATAGCCACAGACACTTAGCATATGTTTAGAAAATGTCATCTTGTTTTCACATACTGTACTTTACACCGAAGCATGCGCAATTATTAACAATGAAGGTGGATATATTTTCTAATTTTATTCTTAAAATATCTATATATTTTTTAATTTCTTTATTATAGAAAATAATCTAGTGTGTCACTCACACGACTTTCTCTTACCCTAAAATTTAATACTATAAATACAGATTGTAGATTAAGGGTTAAAATAACGAGTACTGTTATGTAAACCTATGTTAAAACAATTCAAATTAGGCTTCTGATCAGCTTTATTTGACAAATAATTCTATGTGAGGGAGGCCACCCACCCTTTAATTTAAAAGTATATCCCCCCCCCCCTTTAGTTTATTTATCGTACCTACATTTATAGAGAATTCAAATCTGCTATTAAGTTCAAAAGTTCATTTAAAATTATTTAGACAACTTTCACACGCATCATTCCTCGAAACTTATCAGTCTTGAACAAACTTTTCTAGTAACAAACGTATTCACTTCAAAATACAACAACTGAATCGCCTGAAATTATTTGTTTTTCATTAACTCTAACAGGCACAGGCAAAGATCAAACTATAAAACTTGACTTCGGTAATCAGGAAGCCTCAAAACGTGTAAATATACAAGAAAACAATCGACGAATAATTAGCTTAAAAAAATACATTATTTATCATATGGCTATGAGGAATTAATTTCAATTCCAGAGCAGCTTTCCTGGACATGATAAAATATTACATGATATAGTATATTATAGTAAAGCACTTCCACTAACAAATAATAAAAAAAAAGGTTATGGCTTAAATATTGGCAGCCCTGTACATTTTCTGAAAGTTATGTACACATCATGTGGTGCAGATAAATATAATCCTGTATTAATCACACACGCATCAATCTGAAATACACTTCCATGAATTCTCAAGTATTGTCGCATTATAATCTAGTTCTTTTGTGTAGAGCAGTAAACGAACAGTGAATGATTTCTATAGCATATTATACATTAAACATGTTTTTACGCATATAAAAAATATACATTCGTTTCATTTGGTTTAGAGCTGTCTATAGATGCTAAACTCTACTTACCTTCAATTTCCCACATAGACGCAATGTATTTGAATTCTCTTGTGTGTCCCTGTACATGAACCATTTCCTTGATCTCAACAAAAAGCTTAGCGTAGAATTCCTATATGATGTACATTTTAGGATACCAAGTTTGAACTTTTCGCTATAATTTGTTTTCGAGATATGCTGATAACGGACAGACACTAAGACAAACCATTCGCTAAAAACATCATTTTCGGATTCAGGGGACCTCAAAACGTGTAAATATACCAAAAACTCACGTTCAAAAAATTTGACCGTAAAACAATACTTTTTCTACCTTATGGGTAAGAGAAAGTAAATAATATTTCCTTAAAATAAAATAATTAATTGTTAACAAACAAGTTTTTGTAATTTAATTCTTTATTTGTATATAACGTTTAGAAATTATAAAAACATTTAAATTTTAAGTTAATTTTAAAGAAACCTAAAATATTTACTATCAGGCTTTAATGAATACTTAAAAATGTACATATAATATACATTTAAAGGTAAACCAATCTCCCTTTAATACAACCTATGTTGCTGGCAGCTATCTTAGCTTGTTAGAGCATGTAAAATAAACAGAAGATAAAGTCCAAAGGTTGTTTTTTGGAAAAACCCCTTATGATCTCACAAATCATAGAAAAATAAAAATATGTTAGAGTTACAAGCTTATAATGGATTTTTCACAAAAAAAGTGCATTTGGAGTGTGGTTGAAATAATTGGATCTTAAAATTAATTTCGCGGCATGTGAAAAACCCCTTAAGAAATTTCAACTTTTGAAAAATATCTAAAATCTAGATCGTTCTTTTTCTTACAATTCACTTAATTTTTATTCTATTAAAATGCACTTTTGATAAAAGTTGCCCAATACATCTAGCTTTCAACCTATGCAATAAAAAATGTTTTACCTTTCGCATGCGCAGTAAAAACGTTTTTCATAAAAATGTTCATATTTCATGAGATAATTAAGACATTTGTATTCCGTTTGCAGTATATTGTTTTAAAAGAGTCTTTCCAACTTATCTAAAAGGAGGAATAATTTTCTTTTAAATAATATTATAAATAAAATTAATGATATTATAAATAATAAATAATATTATAAATAATATTATAAATAATGTATATTATAAATAAAAAACATGTTGATTTTTTTTTTTTTTTTTTTTTTTTTTTTTGAGTTTTAAAATAAAGGTTTATATCTCCCTTATGATATCCCCACATTACCCGCATTATTATGTATACCCGCATGCTATCATCACACAAGTTCATCCTTAAATTGAACTTGGTCTATGTTAACATATCCTAGAGTTACAGCTCATTTCGGTTGCTTAACAGTACAGGGTGATCACAAACATTATTAATTTCGCTCAATTTGTTATTGGCCCCCTAATTGTTGTCTTAAACCAGTCTTCACTGAAAAACATGAGGAAGACCCAGTTCTTTAGATACCCAATGTTTGAAAACATTTCATTGAGAGATAAGTTTTTAATTAGAAAAAACAACTGATCGTTTGCAAATCTTGCTAGACTTTTAAACAGGGATGTAGTATAATGTAAAGTCTCATGCCATTTGTTTTAAATATCATGTAAATTAACATTCAGTAATTTATACTTACAAGGAGAAACAATTTTGAAATACGTGTAAAAAATATATAGCGCTGGCGGGTGCAGGCAAACTACGTAAATAAATAATTAATAAAGTTCGTTCCGTTTGAATATCGTACCTGATATCAAACGAATGATTTTAATGCCGTAAGAAATTAAATATTTTATATTTAAAAAAAAAATCATTCAATATTTTTTATTTAGTTCAAATTATTGAGGCAGTTTAATCCAGTAAATAGCTTTAAACCTCGACTAATTACATAACTGCTCAAGCATATATATAATTACTCAGGCAATTATATTTATATATTCATATATATCATATAAATAAATAACATAGAATACAAGTTTAAAGCTTAAAAGTTTCACA
Organism: Salticus scenicus; assembly: GCA_963930645.1. Taxonomy (NCBI): domain Eukaryota; kingdom Metazoa; phylum Arthropoda; class Arachnida; order Araneae; family Salticidae; genus Salticus; species Salticus scenicus. The sequence continues at coordinate 278,381,543 of OZ005655.1, forward strand.
ACTTTCGTTTCGTTACATTAATTAGAAGAATTGTCCTAAATCAACTAGTTAACAGGCATTGTGAAACAGAGCAAAATGTTCAAAGCCTTTTGCAAATGGACTCAAGCGTTACGAACACGTTACGAAATGAAAAGTTTTTTTTAAATCTTACTTCATTCAAAATAAAATAAAATAATTTAGTGAATTTTTATCACAATGTTTCAGATTCAGAATTTTCTCTTATGTTACAATAATAGTGCACTTACATAAAAAAAAAAAAAAAAAATCTTATAGATTTTAAAATTTATTCACCAAACTATAGATACCGGTTATGCATTTCTCATTTATAAGTTTTTTACGTTTATACGTTGATTCAGTATAGTACTAGTTCATTCCTATACATTTAAAATTTGAAAAATGCTTCATTTATGTACGATGCAAATATTGGTTTTACGTTGCTTTTTCCTTTTAAATTTAAAATGATTTACTCCTGATCTCGTTTTATTTATTTATTTATTTATTTATTTATTTTTATTTATTTTATTCTTTCATTATTCATTGTTACTTTATTTTATATTTAATAGAAGAAAGTATTATATTCGTAAAAAAAAATTCGTCTTTCAGTTTTCGATGGTTTTACATATTTTGAGAGGTCCAGAATGCGACTTGACCATTTTTACAAAATGACTATATTTCTAAGTGTGTACGTGTGTGACAAAACTTTTGTGACAGCTCTAGCTCAAAAATTAATGCATAGAATTTTTAAAAGTTTATATTTAACTGCAGTTTGACATAAATTGGTGCCTATCAACTTTAATTGTGTGAGATGGCTGCTAACGTTGTGATTTCACCCATTTATCAAAAGGTTCTATATCTCAGCTTAAATTGTGTATAATTGCACATATTTTCATATGTAACATGGCCATTACGAAAATGAATGGTGACTTAATTAGAGTGTATATCGGCCGATAGATGGTGCTGCTATTACTCACCTTACGTGATGTTCCACATGGCTACCTCTCAACGTATATAAGTTAAAATTGTACCGAAATGAATGTACAAGATCTTGCTAACAGCTATCATTAAATTTTTCTTCATATTAATCTACAGGTTGCACTATTATACAGAATGATATGGGGGGGGGGGAATGTGATGACTACAACATACTAGTTTTACATTGCATAATTTTTTTTTTTTTTTTTTTTTTTTTTTATGTCACGATAATTAAAATAATCTGATGTGTTTTTAGAAACTTATCATTTCTTGAAACTTACCAATCTTGATCAAACTTTTCTAGTAATAAACGTATTATAATTTCAAAATACCGCATTTAAATCACATAATTACTGTGACTCAGAGAAAGATCAAGCTGTTAAAAACTTCATTTCTGTGTTCAGGAATCCTCAAAAAGTGTAAATAAAAAAAAAAAAAAAACAAGCGATGAGTATTTAGGTTTAAAAAATACATTATTAACCGTATGGCCATGAGGAATTTATTTCAATCCCTGATCAGCTCTCCTGGACATGATAATGTGTTACAGTAACTATTATTCCACTATTTTTGTTTTTAACTGAAATATGCAGTTAGCAACATGTACAGAAAGACTCTCACAAAACTATTAGTTTAGCTTTTTTTTTTATATATAAAAACATTAAAAATATTATTTTTCTGTATCCCTGTATATCGTTTACGCATCATACAATGCATTAAAAATAACTTTTCTAACACTAAAAATTTACTTTGACCGAGTTCACCTTATAACTCATAGTGCATCAGAAATATTTTGTGGAGTTCTTTAAACATTAATGTTATACACTCCTTCTCATATTTATAAGGACACTTTATGTTTTGAAATAACTAATGGAAAAATAATTGTGAAAAGATTATACTAAGTGCACTTAATATATCTAGTATTCTAAAAACCAAAACTGCTATAATTTTTTAATATGAAACAAAATTAATAAAAAATAATGCAAAATATTTTTTTCTCCACGTTTTTAGATGTTCATAATTATAGGGACAATCAAGATTTTTTCGTTTTATCTAACTTACTAGCGGATAAATTATAGTTCACATGCGAATTTGTTAACTACTGGGCTAAATTCATATATAAGCCTTCAATTTTCCTTGGACGGACATTACTAATAATTCCTCGAAAAAAAGAACGTTCATGTAGTGAAGTATGATAAATGTGTTTTTTAAGTGGAAGGATAATTTCAATCCGCCGAATTTCTAATAAAATTCGAAGATCTAAAATTGCTGAAGGAAATGTGATCAAATGTTGAACTGCTGGTTCGATAGGAGAGAGATCTGATGCAAAATCAGAGTTGTTTTACAGCGATCGAAGACTCAAAATTCCTCTTACTGTTCTACTCATAATGACTGCTGCTGAATTTGCTCGTAATTTTTAACAAAAGGTTGGTGGGTCCACATTTATGCATGTTTAAAATAATCAGCAATATGTTAAAATGAATAAACACCTGTAACAATCAATAAGCATTTAATGGGGGAAAGAATGTCTGTGTTAAAGTTGAATAAAGATAATATTAAATGGTAAAATGTTGCATTTTCGGATGAAAAACATTTTATTCTTGATTAACCAAATGGTTTTAACAGTAACTGGCACGATCTGAAGATAGCGAAAGACAGAGCAGATTTTTAAAAGGCATATATGAGTCGGGCATTTTAAAGGTGGATCTATGGTGCTCTGGGGAGCTGTTTCTACTGAAGGCAGATTGAACTTAGTAATTTTTTCTATTATTATAAACATCAAGAGAATATCCACAAATTTTAAACGTGGAATTCTCAGATTTTTTGTTAGATTCTGGGGGGAAATAATATTTTTTCAAAAAGGCTTACATTTTTGCTCTACTTCTAGAGCAATAGGTAATAGTTTGAAGAAATAAACTTCTGTTTATTTGAAGAAATAAACTTCTTCCTTTCCCATGGCCTAAAAGTTTAGAAAACCTTCACTTATCATATTAGAAAAGTGCATGCAAGTGGAAAGCAATTTTAAATAGTTTAAATGTATTCAGAATATCATCTATGCTGTATGAAATGTTATTGAAACTGAATATTAAAAAAAAAAAATGTATATATATATATACCACAGAGAATGTCTGACTGTTTCACCCTAAAAAGAGACTCATAAAATATTAATTTAAAGAATAACAAAAAAAAAAAAAAATTACTAAAATTCGAGCTGTCCTTATAATTGTGAACACCTGAAAAATCATCTTTTTGACCGTATTTAAAGTTTTTTAAGATAGAAAAACGATAAAACTTTTAAAATATAGTCTATTAATGAAATTCAAATTAATAAAAAATATATTTGTTTAAATAATAGTGTTCATTGTTTACTTAATATAGAAAAATGGATGTCCTTATAATTATGAGAACCAGTGTACTACTCATAACAATTTTACATGGAAAATAGTTTTGAGTATTTTAAAATATTATTACTTATGTTATGCTGTGTGTAATAATTTCCTTACATAATTTCATAGGCGCGTAAAACATCGAATAGGTTTATGTGTGCTTATACACAATATAGGATATGTCTTTATATCATTTTCGTTAATAAACAGATCATAGGGAACTTGAATAACATGCGTAAGTTTGAAAGAATTGTAGGAACATTAATGAAAACAAGTACGTACACTGACAGACATATAGGTTGATTAAGTGTAGTCATAAATATTTTCAAATTTATTAACACAGTTTAATACAACTCAAAGTTCAATCACAGTATTTTCCAGTTATAGTCGTAATATAATTTTATATTTTTGCGCAGCTCTGAAAATCGTAAAGTTTTTCAAATTTTATTCTATAAAAAACATGTTTTAGTGCATATGGGTAGTAAGTGTAGATATCATGATGCTTTCTGCAATAAAATGCATTAAAGCATATTTTTCAAAAATAACTTTCATAGGACGTAATGCACTGAAATTATATTGGGTGTCCCTGTACACAAACTACCTGTACAATTTATACTATTTTCAAAAGGAAACTTGGCATAGTGAACATGAATGGAACATATCAGTTTCAAGATAGTATAGGAAAATTTACCTAGTTAAAATACGGCCAGACAAACAGACAAAGAAACAGATTGAGAGAGAGACAAACCGGAGGCAAACATTTTCAAAATTTTTTTGTAAAGTATTGAAAAAAAAAAAAAAAAGAGCTCATAACAAACATAATATGTCCCTTAAGCTATATCCATTTTTTCCGGCAGTGTATAAGAATATTTTGTGTATCTCTGTAGAACAATCAGAAGAGCTATTTATACCCAATTGTAAAGGAAACATGCTTTTGTACACTTGTAAAATGTACGTCAATTTAGTTACATTTCTCGCAGTACAACGATATTATAACAGACTTTGAGGAAATATCTCCTTTAGGATGCTATGTCTTGGAATGTTTTGTAAACTCCCGTACACAAAAGATTCGTGTTTTTAATACCATTTTTAATAAGGGACATACTATATAGTAAACCTAAATAACATACATAATTTTCCAGGCATTCCACAAATACTTACAATACAGCGCGAAATGATAGAGCGACTGACAGACAAACCGAAGTTATGAACATTTTCGAACTTCGTTGGAAATGTTAAAGAAATCTATTTCATAAATTTAATGAAAATCATAAATATTTAGTATATATTTTTATTCTAACATAAAGTTGTGTTAATGGTATATTTTTTAAGTGCGGGGTTCGGAAACAGATGGAATGTAAAGTGTACTAGTGGTGGATCTACAGATCAGGTGTCTGCTTTGAAGTTCCATCTTCATTATTCAGTAATAAGATTTTATATATATATATATTCTCTCTCGCCAATCTAGTGTGCGAATGCACTGTTAAAAATTTCTGTAAATTTAATGTAAATATTTATCCAGAGTCTCTGTAAATTTACAGTAATTCTTAGTTAAAAGTGAATAATCGAGATTCTCAATCTTTATTCTGTATTTTTACCTAATTTTATTATTTAATGTTTTAATTAAAATTTAAAACGACTGTTTCTACTGTAGAAAAAGCGTTCCAAGTCCAAAGTATAGTCTCACCAATAATTAATTAAATTAATATTAGTTATTAAAATAATAGTATAAAATAAGTTTTTTAACATCTCCGTTCATTTTTCTCTGTAATTTTATGTAAGACTTAAGATAATACATTACACAGAGTTTTCTGTTGAAATTTTTAACAGTGTGATCCGATTGAACCTTCAGCTGCCAGGTATCCAGTTCAAATCCCGATTCTCGCATGGTTGTTCATATTAATTTGAAATCCGCTTTAAACTGTATCTAACCAATCTACATAGCCTTAGTGTGCAAAAAAATATGATAGAGAAACTCCTTAATCCCCACTCTCTCTTATGTATAAATAGATACATACATATATATGTATGAATGTGTGTGTTTTGCTCTGTTCAAGCTATTTATTAAATTTCTGTTTTTAAAACTACCCTTTATATCTGTACATTATGTCGTTTGTTTTATATATATATTTCATTGCTTTAAACTATGCCAATGAATAACGATATTTATGGAAGCACTTCGAGAGGCCTTTCTGAACGTTTGATAATATTAATTATATTTATAATACAATGGTTGTTACCACGTGTTTAAAAACTTTTCTTCATTCAACATGTCTATAATTGAAACAGAAAAATTCTAAAGCAACAATGAAATATTTTTATCCAGCAACAAGGAAAAAATTAATTCGTCATCAATAATGAACAACAATGGTATTATACAACAATTTAACTTTAAAATAACCTCTCTATATCTACTTTTACTCAAAAGCAACCGAAAAATAGCCTTAATATTACGATCATAAAATATTTTATTAAATGAAAAATAGTTTTTCTCGAATAAGTATCTTAAAAATATGACATTCTTTAAAATGTTTCGAGTTCTATTCCGCCAAAAAAAGTATGTTTGTAACGTTTATTTATTTATATATTAAGTACTTTTTTTACTTTTTCTTACCCATAATGTAAAGACAGTATTGTTTTAGGGTCAAATTTTCGAACGTGAGTTTTTGGTATATTTAGACGTTTTCAGGTCCTCTGAGTCCGAAAATCATGCTTTTAGCAAATGGTCTGTGTGTGTGTCTGTTATCAGCATATCTCAAGAACAAATAGTAGCAGAAAGTCCAAACTCGGTATTCTAAATGTGTATCATATAGGGACGCTACACTAAATTTTTCGTTGAAATCAAGAAAATAGACTGCACTAAACCAAATGAAATTCATATATATTTTTTACATGCGAAAAACATGTCTCATGTAGAATAGGGTAGGGAAATCATCCGCTGTTCATTTACAGGGCTACGCAAAAGAACTAGATTATAGTGCGACAATAGCTGGAAATTAATACAAGTTTATTTCAGGTTATGCCGTGAATTATTACTATAGGATTATATTTAGGGGCACCATGTGGTCTGTATGTAATCTTCAAATGATATACAGGGCTGAAAATGTTTAAGCGATAACCTTCTTTTTTAATGTTAGTGGAAGTACTGTACTATAATATTTTACCATTTCCAGGAAAGCTATGGTCAGGAATTAAAATGAAATTTCTCATAGGCATATGGTAAATAATGTATGTTTTTAAGCTAAATATTCATCGCTGGTTTTTTGCATATTTACACGTTTTGAGGCTTTCTGATTACCGATGTCAAGTTTTTTAACGTTTGATTTTTGTCTGTGTCTCTTAGAGTAATTAAAAAGCGAATAATTTAAGAGATTCATAAGTTGTATTTTCAACTCAATATAAGTTTGTTGCTGGAAAAGTGTGATCAATATTGATAAGTTTCAAAGAATGTTGCATGTGGAAGTTGTCTGTATACTTTTTAAGTGAATTTTAAATCTTAATAACAGATTTAAATCATACATAAATATAGATGCAATAATGAAACGGGGGGTTGAGGGGGGCGGTAGTCCCCCTCCCACAGAACTAATTATCAAATAAAACTCTTCCGAAGCCTAATTTAAATTGTTTGGCATAGGTTTACACAACAGTACTCGTTATCTTACCTCTTAATCTCCAACCTGTATTTATAGTATTAAATTTGAGGGTGAGAGAAAGTCGTGAGAGTGGTACACCAAATTATTATTATTATTATTATTTAATATTGTCAATGTACTTGGAAATTTATGCTCAGCTATAGAGCATATTCTATTAAATTCTGTAAATTTTCTTTCAATTTATTATTAATTAAAAACAATTTTTTTTTTCTTTTTTTTTTTTTCCCCGAATTAAGCTGCAAAAATGATTATCATTCTGGGTTCATTGTCATAACTTAATCGAACGTTTGATTATATTTCTTCGGCTCGTTGATAATAAATCAGAAACATAACCTTCTCAACGAGTAACTTATACAGTTCGTTCAAAAGAAACATTTTATTTATTCTACTAATAATCACAAAGTCCTTAGGATGATATTTTTTTATTCCATTTTGTAGTTTCTCATGGTGGCACAGAAGTGCAATTTTATTATATAATCCTTTGGCGACTTTTAAATATTTGTTGTCATTTTAACGATGGATTAAAATGGTTATTGCAATTGCTTAAGTGAAGATCTTGATGAGAAACGTCCGAGCTATTTCGGTGCCAAACTTCAAATTTTCCGTCAAAAGGTTCCTAACAAAAGCCATTTCCACTACACGCATTTAAAATTTTAGTATTCTTCAAAATTGTGGATCTCGCTAAATTGAAGATAGTTAGACTATATTTGAGGGTGCCCCTTGATTCTTGCCAAGTTGTGATCGCGGTAAATATATTAAGGTTAGCCTATTTATATGTATAGGTTATATGTATATAAAATCATATTTAATGAAATTTTATTTTTCCGACTGAGTGAAAATAATGCCTGGACCGGGAGTCGAACCCCGGATCTTCGACTTACAAGGTCAAGGCTCTACCAATTGAGCTATCCAGGCCGACAACCGGTCAGCATTACTCACTCAGACAAATATCAGCATTACTCACTCTGCTGACCGATTGTCGGCCTGGATAGCTCAATTGGTAGAGCCTTGACCTTGTAAGTCAAAGATCCGGGGTTCGACTCCCGGTCCAGGCATTATTTTCACTCAGTCGGAAAAATAAAATTTCATTAAATATGATGTTCTTCCAATCAGTTGATTGTGATTTTAATAAAAGTTGTATATATGTATATAGTTATATGTATATAGTGTATATGAATAGGTTATATGTATATAGAGTTATAGGTTATTAACAAAAATGCGCCAAACAATTTCGCCCAGAGAGCACCCTCAAATATATTTTTACCTTGAAGATTTTTCTCCGTAATACGACATGAGAAAATTGAAATACATCAGTGTGGCACTAATGTGTAGATTAAAGAATTAGTGCTATTATCATTCTCTGTGGACATTATTTCAGTAAAGAATATCACAAATATATCAAGCAAGTTTTTGTTACGTATTAATGATAATGTCCAGAATCCTATTGAATTTCTCATTCACCTTTCAAAATTTCGTACTTTATTCAAATTTTTCTAAAATGACAGAATTGATCTAAAAAAAAAAAACTTTTTTTATAATCTTGCGCTGTGAGAAATATTTTTATCGCATTCTTATTTGTTCTATAGCACTATTTGTAATACTTGTATTTATATTATTGAATATTAACATTTTAGTTTTAATAAAATTAAAAACACTTTAAAAACACGCTTAAAAATACATTTATTAAAAAGATAAAAGACTTCCAAAGCTTTTCGCCTTAGATAAAACAAGGCATCATCAGGGATTTAGTTTTACACACTACAGAGCAGTTATATATATTTTTGTACCATATGAAGTTATACATAGAGGCTGGAACTATTGCAGGATGCGTAGGTGCTACACTTGAAGGCTAGGACTATTGCAGGAAGAGGAGGTACTACACTTGGAGGCTGGAGCTATTGCAGGGTGAGGAGGTGTTACACTTGGAGGTTGGAACTATTTCAGGATAAGGAGGTGCTACACTTGGAGACTGGGACTATTGCAGGGTGATGAGGTACTACACTTGGAGGCTGGAGCTATTGCAGGGTGAGGAGGTGTTACACTTGGAGGTTGGACTATTTCAGGATAAGGAGGTGCTACACTTGGAGACTGGGACTATTGCAGGGTGACAAGGTGCTACACTTGGAGAATAGAACTATTACAGGTTAAGGAGGTGCTACATTTGGAGGCTGGAACTATTGCAGGAAATGGAGGTGCTACACTTGGAGAATAGAACTATTACATGTTAAGGAGGTGCTACATTTGGAGGCTGGAACTATTGCAGGAAATGGAGGTGCTACACTTGGAGAATAGAACTATTACAGGTTAAGGAGGTGCTACATTTGGAGGCTGGAACTATTGCAGGAAATGGGGGTGCTACACTTGGAGGTTGGAACTGTTGTAGAATTGATGAACTGCTGGTCAAGAAATTGTAGAAACATGAGAGTGCGAATGTAGGAATTGAATTTATTATAGGTGTTTTGAAGATTCACATGAGGCTATTGAAGAGTAAAACTATACCTAACTGGAAAAAACAAGCTATTAGTTATTTATAATATGGTACCAAATCATTGGCAAAATTGCAGCATCTTTTAGTTTTAACCTTTGTAAAATATTATATATATATATATATATATATATATATATATTTTTTTTTTTTTTTTTTTTTTTTGCCTAGCATGTCCAAATAGGGCAATATTTCGCATAAACCGGAATTACTCTGATGATTTTCATACGTATTTGTTTTTGTGAAACTTAACTCTTGTTTTTATAGCAATGAATAGCCAACATTTCTTTACTGTATAAATAGAGACATTACATCAAACTTTGCGTGTAGGGGATCCTTGGAAGTTAATTTAAAAATACAAATGATTCTCATTGTATTTATTACCATGCAATAGGGTGACAAGATGTCCTCGTATTCCGAGGATAGTCCTCGAAACCTACCCTTTGTCCCCAAAAAATAGAGCACATTTGAAGATGGTGGTTATAAAATTATTAATGTTTCCCTATAGTAATTTATTATATATTTACTAAATTAGCTTAAATAAGTGCTTTCAAGTATTTCATACAAAAAAATTACTAAAATTTTGCTATTTAAGATGATTTATTTATTTTGTCCTCGAAATTTGGGGACAACGCAATATTTGTCTTCAAATACAATTTAAAAAATTTGGTCGTCCTATTGTATAAACTTAAATTGTCTTCTATATATTATTTTTTTTTTTCATACATGCAAATATATGATGGGTATTTGAGCACGATCCCCCTAACGCCACCTATGCTAATCATTCTTATTCATAATTTAATTATTTTTAGCTTATGTAAAGACATATTCAGCCGTTATCTCAAATAATAATAATAATAATAATAAATAAATAAATAAATATAACACTAAAGACTGAAAAAAAATTGATTTTTTGTCAACATCTGCAGAAATACCCCCCCTTTTTTTTCCCTTCTCTCTCTCTCTCTCTCTCTCTCTCTCTCTCTTTTTTTTTTTTTTTTTTTTTCTTTTTCTTCTTCTTTAAAAATGAAAATAAAAAACTGATAAATATTTTTTAAAGTATCACAAATCTATGGTTCAGCTTTTTATTTTTAAGGTACTGACAAGTTCTTTCAAAAGACAACCATACTGAAATTTTACATCTCCCCGGTACTTCCTCTCAGGACGAGGGGGGGGAGGGGGGGGGGTAAGTGATGCTCCTACATGCATGCACTTTTTTTCCCCCTTAGTTTATTACTACTCTTATCAATAATTCATACTATTTTTTTAAGCTTATGAGTTAAAAATATGTCTTATTATAAACATTTATACGAAATTTTGTCCTATACTGGTATAATAATAATTTAGAAAAAATGAGAAGACAGCACCTGTAGAGCAATTGATCCCCAAATGTAATCTGCACTATTTTAAATCAGAGTTCAACTAAACACCAAGTTTAGTGGAATTTTGTTTATTGGCTCATGAGATAACGCGCTCACAAAATTTGTGATACATACGTACAGACAGACGTATTCTAAAAACAGTCAAATCGTGTTCACGACATCTCAATACCTGTAAATCCATCGAAAACTGGAGTTCTAAAATTTTCAGGAATCCAGTACTTTCACATTATACATTAATAGAAAGTAAAAATATGAAGTAAATGTGCAGAATCCTAAAATTCAATTATTATTATTATTTTAAATCGTTATAAGAATATCACTTTGAAAAATACTACACAAAACACATGATGAACTACGTCAAAGACTTGCTAAAGTAAGCAAATTACTGTTGAATTGAACTTCTGAATAATTAATTCAAAGTTCAGTAGGCAACAATAAATGTATTACCAAATTAAAGTATAATAAGTTCAAAATTATATCTATTTTTACTTCCATTACCCAACTACCGTAGGTAATGAAAGTATTGCATTCGGTCTAAAAATTTGATATCGATATTTTACCTGATTTACATGTTTTAAGATCTCCTGAGTCCAAAAAAAGGAATTTTGGCAATTGGTCAGAGTGTATGTGTGTATGTGTGTGTGTGGGGGGGGGGGGGGGGGGCTTCTAGCTATTATATCTCGGAAACTAATAAAAATAGAACTACGAAACTTTAGAATTGAAACAGGTCTCGTGTACAGATGAATTTTCCAAATTTTGGTGAAATTTGGAAAACCGGAAGTGGGGCCATATCTCAGTAAATCCATATCTCAAAAACAACTCTAACGATTTTCTTCAAAATTGCTGTATAAACACTCTATTAGATGTCCTTTCGAATGATATAGTTGGTTAGTTCAGGAAAATTGATAGGCGTAACGTATAAATAGCTGAATTTCAGGTCTTGCAATGACGTTCACAAACGATTGTATGATTTTTTTTTTTACTTACCATATTAAACATCCTCTTGCATTTAGTTGTCTTCTGGTCAACAATTAATTAAGCCAACCTTTGGTACAAGTCGGTACCTCAAAAATGGCTTTATCAATTTTCTTGAAAATTGTTACATAAACCCATTTTAGATATCCTTTCGCATGCCTTACTCGGTTGTCACAGGAAAATTAATAGTCATCCTGATCAGATAGATCAGTTTTAAAACTCAGAAGTTGGTGTTCCAATAAATAAAAATAAACTCTACTTTTTTTTTTTTCATTTCTTTTTCTTAAAAAAAAAAATCGTTGTGTAAACTCTGTTTTATACATGTCTTTACACGTGTATTATTTTTTATCTCACCGGAAAATTTTTAGGCGTCTATTTCATTAGGTCAATTCTATGTCCTCTGATAACATTATAACCAAAAAGTGCGTATAACACGTGTAATAGTGGATAAAATCATGTGGTTGTTTCACACCAGATTTTTCTACATACACTGCTTTAAAGTCTCTTTGAAATATCGTACTGCAAATAAATAATTTATGTTGGAAGTCTTTACTTATTTTAACAAAGCGTTGCAACAAAGTTTTTCTATTCACTTTAATATAAATTTGCTTACTTATGGAGTTTTAATCCTAAAAGTTATTGGAAAATTTCCATTGCTAAAAATCTTAATTTATTATTTTTAAATATTTTCTAAATTAGTTTTCTCTTTTTTTCATTGAATAGTAAATCAAATCGAAAAACAGAAGAAAGGATTGATGATGAAAACAGTTCTGTTGGAGAACCGAAAGATGCAGTATACAGTAACGCCGCCAACAACAATGATGATTTACAAAAAACCATACCTCTTAAAACTTTAACAGACTTTGAAAACCGTATTTTTTTACCTCAGAATAAGCAAGAAAAAGTTCGCAAACGTGTATAAAGGATGACTACCCGATAAACAAAAATCCATTTTATGAAGTTCATTCGGAGAAGAAAAACCCGTTTGCGTATCTGGAGGAATGGAATCCGTTTTCAGAAGAATACATTGAGGCATTAAATCCTTTCACGGAACACGGATTCGAAAAAAATGCAAAATAATTCCGAAGGCAGCGGCGACGGAATCTTAATTACCCTACCTGAAATTAGTAAAAATTGTGAAGAATTGGCGGAAACTTGCTCTCCTGAAATAGTGGAATATATGCAAGTCAGAAATGGAAATATTAACAATTTATCGGAAAATAAATTACCACTAATGAATATTATATCAGATTCAGAATCTTATCCATGTTATCTCAATCCGTTCGAAAATGATACTGATAATTACACAGATATCTAAAATCCATTTCTTTCAGACGAACGCATAAAAGAAACTCTATTCAGAGAAGTAGAAAATGAGATAGTAATAAGTATAAATGAAAATGAAAACAGAGAAGACCCATTTGGATACGAAGAAAACGAAGAGAATTTTGCCGAGAAAACTTTCAGAAACTTACCACTTAGAAAAGCACCAGACGTACCGTTGAATTCGGCTCCAGCACCGCCTTCAGAGAACGCAAATGAAACAGATATTATTAGGAGAAATCTCACTCAGAAATCTGTTAAATTATGGCTATATCACACGGGAGCATAGATACTCAACACAACATTATACGCAACATGTTCACTATGCTGAACGAACGAGAAACCGGTCAGCTGTCCGTAGGGTTCCCCCGAATTGATAGCGTGATGTATTCTCTTCTCTAAAGCGCAGTTTCCACGGCGGTTGGTTGGAGGTTGTTTCGAGCGGCGCTATTCAGAATCCTTTGATGTGGTCAAGTGGTTGGAGGTGGATCGACGAGTTGGTTTCGTCGGTTGGGGACGAGAGAAGTCCCTGGATCTAACCCCCAGCTGAGATAATTGAGGGGCCAGAGGCAGATATCTTTGTCAATTTTGCATGCTTTCCTTCGAAGCAACTGCGCAATCTGATAAAAAAAGGTTACAACTGATGACAAGACATTCGGCTCTTTGTGTCGGAAGCGTGATTAAAGGTTTTTTGAACCTCGAAGCTTCAATCCTATTGGAAACCAGCCTTTAAGGTATACTAGGAAAAAATCCTGTTTATTCCTCCTATTCGTCAATTTTGATCAGCACGCTCAACATACTCAGCTTTTTCTAAACGGTATCGTAAAAGTTGATCATCCGAAAACTTGCTGTCCTTGAACAAAATCAGGCTGAGTATGATGGGTATAATGCTGTGTTTAGTAAAATGCTGAACGACAGTCTCTCTTGTGATATGGTCATTAGGATGACTACCCGATAAACAAAAATCCATTTTACAAAGTTTATCCGGAGAAGAAAAACCCGTTTGCGGATATGGAGGAATGGCATCCGTTTTCAGAAGAATACATTGAGGCATTAAATCCTTTACGGAAGACGGATTCGAAAAAAAAGCAAGATAATTCCGAAGGCAGCGGCGACGGAATCTTAATTATCCTACCTGAAATTAGTAAAAATTGTGAAGAATTGGCGGAAACTTGCTCTCCTGAAATAGTGGAATGTATGCAAGTCAGAAATGGAAATTAACAATTTATCGGAAAATAAATTACCACCAATGAATATTATCTCAGATTCAGAATCTTATCCATGTTATCTCAATCGGTTCGAAAATGATACTGATAATTACCCAGAAATCTAAAATCCATTTCTTTCAGACGAACACATGAAAAATACTCTGTTCAGTGAAGTAGAAAATGAGATAGTAATAAGTATAAATGAAAATGAAAACAGAGAAAACCCTTTTGTATACGAAGAAAACGAAGAGAATTTTGCCGAGAAAACTTTCAGAAACTTACGACTTAGAAAAGCACCAGACGTACCATTGAATTGGAGTCCAGCACCGCCTCCAGAGAACGCAAATGAAACATATATTATTAGAAGAAATCTCACTCAGAAATCTGTTAAATAATGGCTATATCACACGGGAGCATAGATACTCAAACACAACATTATACGCAACATGTTCACTACGCTGAACGAACGAGAAACCGGTCAGCTGTCCGTAGGGTTTCCCCGAATTGATAGCGTGATGTATTCTCTTCTCTAAAGCGCAGTTTCAACTGCGGTTGGTTGGATGTTGTTTCGAGCGGCGCTATTCAGAATCCTTTGATGTGGTCAAGCGGTTGGAGGTGGTTCGACGAGTTGCTTTCGTCGGTTGGGGACGGAAGAAGTCCCTGGATTTAACCCCCAGCTGAGGTAATTGAGGGGCCAGAGGCAGATATCTTTGTCAATTTTGCATGCTTTCCTTTGAAGTAACTGCGCAATCTGATAAAAAAAGGTTACAACTGATGACAAGACATTTGGTTCTTTGTGTCGGAAGCGTGATTAATGGTTTTTTGAACCTCGAATCTTCAACCCTAGTGGAAACCAGCCTTCAAGGTATTCTAGGAAAAAATCCTGTTTATTCCTCTTATTGGTCAATTTTGATCAGCACGCTCAACATACTCAGCTTTTTCTAAACGGTTTCGTAAAAGTTGATCATCCGAAAAGTTGCTGTCCTTGAACAAAATCAGGCTGAGTATGTTGAGTATAATGTTGTGTTTAGTAAAATGCTGAATGACAGTCTCTTGTGTGATATGGCCATTAGGATGACTACCCGATAAACAAAAATCCATTTTATGAAGTTTATCCGGAGAAGAAAAACCCGTTTGCGTATATGGAGGAATGGAATCCGTTTTCAGAAGAATACATTGATGCATTAAATCCTTTTGCGGAAGACGGATTCGAAAAAAAAGCAAAATAATTCCGAAGGCAGCGGCGACGGAATCTTAATTATCCTACCTGAAATTAGTAAAAAATTGTGAAGAATTAGTGGAAACTTGCTCTTTTGAAATAGTGGAATATATGCAAATCAGAAATGGAAATTAACAATTGATCGGAAAATAAATTACCACCAATGAATATTATCTCAGATTCAGAATCTTATTCATGTTATCTCAATCCGTTCAAAAATGATACAGATGATTACCCAGATATCTAAAATCCATTTCTTTCAGACGAACACGTGAAAAAAACCTCTATTCAGTGAAGTAGAAAATGAGATAGTAATAAGTATAAATGAAAATGAAAACAGAGAAAATTCTTTTGGATACGAAGAAAACGAAGAGAATTTTGCAGAGAGAACTTTCAGAAACTTACCACTTAGAAAAGCACCAGACGTACCGTTGAATTGGGCTCCAGCACTGCATCCAGAAAACGCAAATGAAACATAATTTATTAGAAGAAATCTCACTCAGAAATCTGTTAAATAATGGCTACATCACACGGGAGCATAGATACTCAACACAACATTATACGCAACATGTTCACTATGCTGAACAAACGAGAAACCGGTCAGCTGTCCGTAGGGTTTCCCCGAATTGATAGCGTGATGTATTCTCTTCTCTAAAGCGCAGTTTCAACTGCGGTTGGTTGGAGGTTGTTTCGAGCGGCGCTATTCAGAATCCTTTGATGTGGTCAAGCGGTTGGAGGTGGTTCGACGAGTTGGTTTCGTCGGTTGGGGACGGGAGAGGTCCCTGGATCTAACCCCCAGCTGATATAATTGAGGGGCCAGACTCAGATATCTTTGTCAATTTTGCATGCTTTCCTTTGAAGTAACTGCGCAATCTGATAAAAAAAAGGTTACAACTGATGCCAAGACATTTGGCTCTTTGTGTCGGAAGCGTGATTAATGGTTTTTTGAACCTCGAAGCTTTAACCCAGGTTGAAACCCGCGTTTAAGGTATTCTAGGGGAAAACCCTGTTTATTCCTCCTATTGGTCAATTTTGATCATCACGCTCAACATACTCAGCTTTTTCTAAACGGTTTCGTAAAAGTTGATCATCTGAAAACTTGCTGTCCTTGAACAAAATCAGGCTGAGTATGTTGGGTATAATGTTGTGTTTAGTAAAATGCTGAACGAAAGTCTCTCGTGTGATATGGCCATTAGGATGACTACCCGATAAACATAAATGCATTTTATCAGGTTTATCCGGAGAAGAAAAACCCGTTTGCATATATGGAGGAATGGAATCCGTTTTCAGAAGAATACATTGAGGCATTAAATCCTTTTGCGGAAGACGGATTCGAAAAAAAAAAAAAAATAATAATTCCGAAGGCATCGGCGACGGAATCTTAATTATCCTACCTGAAATGAGTAAAAATTGTGAAGAATTGGCGGAAACTTGCTCTCTTGAAATAGTGGAATATATGCAAGTCAGAAATGGAAATTAACAATTAATCGGAAAATAAATTACCACCAATGATTATTATCACAGATTCAGAATCCTATTCATGTTATCTCAATCCGTTCAAAAATGATACTGATATTACCCAGATATCTAAAATCCATTTCTTTCAGACGAACACATGAACAAAACTCTGTTCAGTGAAGTAGAAAATGAGATAGTATTAAGTATAAATGAAAATGAAAACAGAGAAAACCCTTTTGGATACGAAGAAAATGAAGAGAATTTTGCCGAGAAAACTTTCGTAAACTTGCCACTTAGAAAAGCACCAGACGTACCACTGAATTGGGCTCCAGCACCGCCTGCAGAGAACGCAAATGAAACAGATATTATTAGAAGAAATCTCACTCAGAAATCTGTTAAATAATGGCTATATCACACGGGAGCATAGATACTCAACACAACATTATACGCAACATGTTCACTATGCTGAACAAACGAGAAACCGGTCAGCTGTCCGTAGGGTTTCCCCGAATTCATAGCGTTATGTATTCTCTTCTCTAAAGCGCAGTTTCCACGGCGGTTGGTTGCAGGTTGTTTCGAGCGGCGCTATTCAGAATCCTTTGATGTTGTCAAGCGGTTGGAGGTGGTTCGACGAGTTGGTTTCGTTGGTTGGGGACGGGAGAAGTCCCTGGATCAAACCCCCAGCTGAGATAATTGAGGGGCCAGAGGCAGATATCTTTGTCAATTTTGATTGCTTTCCTTTGAAGTAACTGCGCAATCTGATAAAAAAAAAGGTTACAACTGATGACAAGACATTTGGCTCTTTGTGTCAGAAGCGTGATTAAAGGTTTTTTGAACATCGAAGCTTCAACCCTAGTGGAAACCAGCCTTTAAAGTATTCTAGGAAAAAATCCTGTTTATTCCTCCAATTGGTCAATTTTGATCATCACGCTTAACATACTCAGCTTTTTCTAAACGGTTTCATAAAAGTTGATCATCTGAAAACTTGCTGTCCTTGAACAAAATCAGGCTGAGTATGTTGGGTATAATGTTGTGTTTAGTAAAATGCTGAACGACAGTCTCTCGTGTGATATGGCCATTGGGATGACTACCCTGTAAACAAAAATCCATTTTATGAGGTTTATCCGGAGAAGAAAAACCCGTTTTCATATATGGAGGAATGGAATCCGTTTTCAGAAGAGTACATTGAGGGAATTAAATCCTTGTGCGGAAGACGGATTCGAAAAAAAAGCAAAATAATTCCGAAGGCAGCGGAGACGTAATCTTAATTATCCTACCTGAAATTAGTAAAAATTGTGAAGAATTGGCGGAAACTTTCTCTCTTGAAGTAGTGGAATATATGCAAGTCAGAAATGGAAATTAACAATTAATCGGAAAATAAATTACCACCAATGAATATTATCACAGATTCAGAATCTTATCCATGTTATCTCAATCCGTTCGAAAATGTTACTTATGATTACCCAGATATCTAAAATCCATTTCTTTCAGACGAACACATGAAAAAAACTCTGTTCAGTGAAGTAGAAAATGAGATAGTAATAAGTATAAATGAAAATGAAAACAGAGAAAACCCTTTTGGATACAAAGAAAACGAAGAGAATTTTGCCGAGAAAACTTTCAGAAACTTACGACTTAGAAAAGCACCAGACGTACCATTGAATTGGGCTCCAGCACCGCCTCCAGAGAACGCAAATGAAACAGATATTATTAGAAGAAATCTCACTCAGAAATCTGTTAAATAATGGCTATATCACACGGGAGCATAGATACTCAACACAACATTATACGCAACATGTTCACTATGCTGAACGAACGAGAAACCGATCAGCTGTCCGTAGGGTTCCCTCGAATTCATAGCGTGATGTATTCTCTTCTCTAAAGCGCAGTTTCAACTGCGGTTGGTTGGAGGTTGTTTCGAGCGGCGCTATTCAGAATCCTTTGATGTGGTCAAGCGGTTGGAGGTGGTTCGACGAGTTGCTTTCGTCGGTTGGGGACGGGAGAAGTCCCTGGATCTAACCCCTTCTGAGATAATTGAGGGGCCAGACTCAGATATCTTTGTCAATTTTGCATGCTTTCCTTTGAAGTAACTGCGCAATCTGATAAAAAAGGATACAACTGATGACAAGACATTTGGCTCTTTGTGTCGGAAGAGTGATTAATGGTTTTTTGAACCTCGAAGCTTTAACCCACGTTGAAACCCGCTTTTAAGGTATTCTAGGAAAAAATCCTGTTTATTCCTCCAATTGGTCAATTTTGATCATCACGCTCAACATAACTCAGCTTTTTCTAAACGGTTTCGTAAAAGTTGATCATCCGAAAACTTGCTATCCTTGAACAAAATCAGGCTGAGTATGTTGAGTATAATGTTGTGTTTAGTAAAATGCTGAACGACAGTCTCTTGTGTGATATGGCCATTAGGATGACTACCCGATAAACAAAAATCCATTTTATGAAGTTTATCCGGAGAAGAAAACCCCGTTTGCGTATATGGAGGAATGGAATCCGTTTTCAGAAGAATACATTGAGGCATTAAATCCTTTTGCGGAAGACGGATTCGAAAAAAAAGCAAAATAATTCCGAAGGCAGCGGCGACGGAATCTTAATTATCCTACCTGAAATTATTAAAAATTGTGAAGAATTAGCGGAAACTTGCTCTCTTGAAATAGTGGAATATATGCAAGTCAGAAATGGAAATTAACAATTAATAGGAAAGTAAATTACCACCAATGAATATTATCACAGATTCAGAATCTTATTCATGTTATCTCAATCCGTTCAAAAATGATACTGATGATTACCCAGATATCTAAAATCCATTTCTTTCAGACGAACACGTGAAAAAAACCTCTATTCAGTGAAGTAGAAAATGAGATAGTAATAAGTATAAATGAAAATGAAAACAGAGAAAATCCTTTTGAATACGAAGAAAACGAAGAGAATTTTGCCGAGAGAACTTTCAGAAACTTACCACTTAGAAAAGCACCAGACGTACCGTTGGATTGGGCTCCAGCACCGCATCCAGAAAACGCAAATGAAACATAATTTATTAGAAGAAATCTCACTCAGAAATCTGTTAAATAATGGCTACATCACACGGGAGCATAGATACTCAACACAACATTATACGCAACATGTTCACTATGCTGAACAAACGAGAAACCGGTCAGCTGTCCGTAGGGTTCCCCCGAATTCATAGCGGGATGTAGTCTCTTCTTAAAAGCGCAGTTTCGACTGCGGTTGGTTGGAGGTTGTTTCGAGCGGCGCTATTCAGAATCCTTTGATGTGGTCAAACGGTTGGAGGTGGTTCGACGAGTTGGTTTCGTCGGTTGGGGACGGGAGAGGTCCCTGGATCTAACCCCCAGCTGAGGTAATTGAGGGGCCAGAGGCAGATATCTTTGTCAATTTTGCATGCTTTCCTTTAAAGCAACTGCGCAATCTGATAAAAAAAGGTTACAATTGATGACAAGACATTTGGCTCTTTGTGTCGCAAGCGTGATTAATGGTTTTTTGAACCTCGAAGCTTTAACCCAGGTTGAAACCCGCTTTTAAGGTATTCTAGGGGAAAATCCTGTTTATTCCTCCTATTGGTCAATTTTGATCATCACGCTCAACATACTCAGCTTTTTCTAAACGGTTTCGTAAAAGTTGATCATCTGAAAACTTGCTGTCCTTGAACAAAATCAGGCTGAGTATGTTGGGTATAATGTTGTGTTTAGTAAAATGCTGAACGACAGTCTCTCGTGTGATATGGCCATTAGGATGCCTACCCGATAAACATAAATGCATTTTATCAGGTTTATCCGGAGAAGAAAATCCCGTTTGCATATATGGAGGAATGGAATCCGTTTTCAGAAGAATACATTGAGGCATTAAATTCTTTTGCGGAAGACGGATTCGAAAAAAAAAATAATAATAATTCCGAAGGCAGCGGCGACGGAATCTTAATTATCCTACCTGAAATGAGTAAAAATTGTGAAGAATTGGCGGAAACTTGCTCTCTTGAAATAGTGGAATATATGCAAGTCAGAAATGGAAATTAACAATTAATCGGAAAATAAATTACCACCAATGATTTTTATCACAGATTCAGAATCCTATTAATGTTATCTCAATCCGTTCAAAAATGATACTGATGATTACCCAGATATCTAAAATCCATTTCTTTCAGACGAACACATGAACAAAACTCTGTTCAGTGAAGTAGAAAATGAGATAGTATTAAGTATAAATGAAAATGAAAACAGAGAAAACCCTTTTGGATACGAAGAAAATGAAGAGAATTTTGCCGAGAAAACTTTCGTAAACTTGCCACTTAGAAAAGCACCAGACGTACCATTGAATTGGGCTCCAGCACCGCCTGCAGAGAACGCAAATGAAACATAATTTATTAGAAGAAATCTCACTCAGAAATCTGTTAAATAATGGCTACATCACACGGGAGCATAGATACTCAACACAACATTATACGCAACATGTTCACTATGCTGAACGAACGAGAAACCGATCAGCTGTCCGTAGGGTTCCCTCGAATTCATAGCGTGATGTATTCTCTTCTCTAAAGCGCAGTTTCAACTGCGGTTGGTTGGAGGTTGTTTCGAGCGGCGCTATTTAGAATCCTTTAATGTGGTCAAGCGGTTGGAGGTGGTTCGACGAGTTGCTTTCGTCGGTTGGGGACGGGAGAAATCCCTGGATCTAACCCCTTCTGAGATAATTGAGGGGCCAGACTCAGATATCTTTGTCAATTTTGCATGCTTTCCTTTGAAGTAACTGCGCAATCTGATAAAAAAGGATACAACTGATGACAAGACATTTGGCTCTTTGTGTCGGAAGAGTGATTAATGGTTTTTTGAACCTCGAAGCTTTAACCCACGTTGAAACCCGCTTTTAAGGTATTCTAGGAAAAAATCCTGTTTATTCCTCCAATTGGTCAATTTTGATCATCACGCTCAATATAACTCAGCTTTTTCTAAACGGTTTCGTAAAAATTGATCATCCGAAAACTTGCTGTCCTTGAACAAAATCAGGCTGAGTATGTTGAGTATAATGTTGTGTTTAGTAAAATGCTGAACGACAGTCTCTTGTGTGATATGGCCATTAGGATGACTACCCGATAAACAAAAATCCATTTTATGAAGGTTATCCGGAGAAGAAAAACCCGTTTGCGTATATAGAGGAATGGAATCCGTTTTCAGAAGAATACATTGAGGCATTAAATCCTTTTGCGGAAGACGGATTCGAAAAAAAAGCAAAATAATTCCGAAGGCAGCGGCGACGGAATCTTAATTATCCTACCTGAAATTATTAAAAATTGTGAAGAATTAGCGGAAACTTGCTCTCTTGAAATAGTGGAATATATGCAAGTCAGAAATGGAAATTAACAATTAATCGGAAAGTAAATTACCACCAATGAATATTATCACAGATTCAGAATCTTATTCATGTTATCTCAATCCGTTCAAAAATGATACTGATGATTACCCAGATATCTAAAATCCATTTCTTTCAGACGAACACGTGAAAAAAACCTCTATTCAGTGAAGTAGAAAATGAGATAGTAATAAGTATAAATGAAAATGAAAACAGACAAAATCCTTTTGAATACGAAGAAAACGAAGAGAATTTTGCCGAGAGAACTTTCAGAAACTTACCACTTAGAAAAGCACCAGACGTACCGTTGAATTGGGCTCCAGCACCGCATCCAGAAAACGCAAATGAAACATAATTTATTAGAAGAAATCTCACTCAGAAATCTGTTAAATAATGGCTACATCACACGGGAGCATAGATACTCAACACAACATTATACGCAACATGTTCACTATGCTGAACAAACGAGAAACCGGCCAGCTGTCCGTAGGGTTCCCCTGAATTCATAGCGTGATGTAGTCTCTTCTTAAAAGCGCAGTTTCGACTGCGGTTGGTTGGAGGTTGTTTCGAGCGGCGCTATTCAGAATCCTTTGATGTGGTCAAACGGTTGGAGGTGGTTCGACGAGTTGGTTTCGTCGGTTGGGGACGGGAGAGGTCCCTGGATCTAACCCCCAGCTGAGGTAATTGAGGGGCCAGAGGCAGATATCTTTGTCAATTTTGCATGCTTTCCTTTAAAGCAACTGCGCAATCTGATAAAAAAAGGTTACAATTGATGACAAGACATTTGGCTCTTTGTGTCGCAAGCGTGATTAATGGTTTTTTGAACCTCGAAGCTTTAACCCAGGTTGAAACCCGCTTTTAAGGTATTCTAGGGGAAAATCCTGTTTATTCCTCCTATTGGTAAATTTTGATCATCACGCTCAACATACTCAGCTTTTTCTAAACGGTTTCGTAAAAGTTGATCATCTGAAAACTTGCTGTCCTTGAACAAAATCAGGCTGAGTATGTTGGGTATAATGTTGTGTTTAGTAAAATGCTGAACGACAGTCTCTCGTGTGATATGGCCATTAGGATGACTACCCGATAAACATAAATCCATTTTATGAGGTTTATCCGGAGAAGAAAAACCCGTTTGCATATATGGAGGAATGGGATCCGTTTTCAGAAGAATACATTGAGGCATTAAATCCTTTTGCGGAAGACGGATTCGAAAAAAAAAAAAATAATAATTCCGAAGGCAGCGGCGACGGAATCTTAATTATCCTACCTGAAATTAGTAAAAATTGTGAAGAATTGGCAGAAACTTGCTCTCCTGAAATAGTGGAATGTATGCAAGTCAGAAATGGAAATTAACAATTTATCGGAAAATAAATTACCACCAATGAATGTTATCACAGATTCAGAATCTTATTCATGTTATCTCAATCCGTTCAAAAATTATACTGATGATTACCCAGATATCTAAAATCCATTTCTTTCAGACGAACACGTGAAAAAAACCTCTATTCAGTGAAGTAGAAAATGAGATAGTAATAAGTATAAATGAAAATGAAAACAGAGAAAATTCTTTTGGATACGAAGAAAACGAAGAGAATTTTGCCGAGAAAACTTTCAGAAACTTAGAATCCTTTGAATCCTCAGAATCCTTTGATGTGGTCAAGCGGTTGGAGGTGGTTCGACGAATTGGTTTCGTCGGTTGGGGACGGGAGAAGTCCTTGGATCTAACCCCCAGCTGAGATAATTGAGGATCCAGAGGCAGATATCTTTTTCCATTTTGCATGCTTTCCTTTGAAGTAACTGCGCAATCTGATAAAAAAAAGGTTACAACTGATGACAAGACATTTGGCTCTTTGTGTCGGAAGCGTTATTAATGGTTTTTTGAGCCTCGAAGCTTCAACCCTAGTGGAAACCAGCCTTTAAAGTATTCTAGGAAAAAATCCTGTTTATTCCTCCTATTGGTCAATTTTGATCAGCACGCTCAACATACTCAGCTTTTTCTTAACGGTTTCGTAAAAGTTGATCATCCGAAAACTTGCCAAAAGAAAGTCTTTTTTTTTGCTATCTGAAGAATTGTGATTTTTTTTTCCAAGTTTTTTTTTTTTTTTTTCCCTTAAAAGTAAAAAAAAAAAAAATCGATAATTTTGTTTTAAAATATCACAGATCTATAGTTCAACCATTCGTTTTAAAGGTATTGACGAGATCTTTCGAAAGATGCCCATATTGAAAATTTACTCCCCCGGCGGGTACTTTCCCCCAGGGGGGGGGGGCGATGCCCCCACGTGCACAATTTTTTTTCCTAGTTAACTACTACTATTATCAATAATTCATATTAATTTTACAATCACACGATTAAAATAACTCTCATTATGTACATTTATACGAAATTTTGTCCTATACTGCCATGTTAAAATTTTAGAAAAAATGCGATCACAGTGCCACCTGTTGAGCGAATGATCCCCAAATCTAATCAGCACCGGTTTATGTCAGGGTGCAACTAAATACCGAGTTTGGTTAAATTTCGTTCATTGCGGTTCGTGAGATACAGCATCAACAAAATTCGTGATACACACACAAAGACAGACTGACAGGCAGACAAACAGACATTTTCTGAAAACAGTCGAATCGTGCTCAGGACATCCCAAAACGTGCAAATCCATCGAAAACTGGATTTCGAAAATTTTCACGAATCCAATATTCTCTCTATGTATACATATAGAACAAAGTAAAAATAAATATATATGATCTCGATTAATGAAAAAGTAATTCCGCAACAGATAAGACAAAGAAGTAATTTTTTAAAAGAAAATAAGTGGTGATTAAGATTATCTTGAAAGAACTTGCATAAGTATTGTTATTGTTACTCTGCAATCATCAATAAACGCCTGCTTTTGTAAGATGCAGCTCGACTCATAAACTAAAAGTTTCAATCACAAGCTAATTTGAATTTTTCGTAAATTAGAATCAAAAATCAATACTTTAAGTATAAAAATATATATATATAAAGAAGAAATAATCTGAAATATAATAAAGTTAATTAAATAAGTTAATAAAAAATATGTAAAGCTTAAAACAAAAAATATTCTCTCACCAAATAAAAAATAAATTTACACAAGATAAACCATTGAAAAAAATCGTATAAAATAAAATAGGTGTTAAGTTAATGGAGTCTGGAGAAATTTAATATAACTGTTACCATCGTTACGGTGCAGTCATCAAAGGGTAAATATCATTGAAGAAGTGATTTTCAGAATCACGTGAAAGATGCAGCGCCAGAAAACCATCAAAGTTGAAGAAATCCAGAACTACATCATAGTCTTATGTTTAAAATAAATTTCATAATTCAGAAAATATATATAAAGGGCCGCCTAATAGAAACCAAAGCATAATAAAATGTGCACGTAATCTAATACGTGTTGAAATGAAAGCTAAATAATAAAGTCCACGAAGATAAATAATACCATATAAATAAAAAATAAACACGAATCCGATTCTTTTTGCACTGAAGACGGTACGCTTAAGGCTACCGAAACAGCTGGTATGCATCTCAAATATTTTTCTTTGGCGTTTCTGACGTAGTAGTTTATTCGGCTTTTAATATTCCAACGCCAAGTCTCCTGTTATTATTTATTATTTATTAAAAAATAAACAGTTTCCTACACGTCAATAAATCAACCAAATATAACACAGTACGTATATTTACGTATGTATTAAAAAAAGAAAATATCAATGTACGTATATTTACGTATGTACTCCAGCAAAAAGTTTTTATACGTAATAATTTACAGATCAATATATACTTTCACGTTAAAGATTCAATGCAGCTTCAATATTACCATTTAAGAATATCGAGTTACAAAAGAATTAAATGTCTCATCATGCCATAATTCATAATAGTACAGCTCATATTTAATCAAGATACGAAAGAAAACAGTTCAAAAAATTAATTCTAATGCAATAACCAAAACCTTTGTATAAAAAAAGAAAAGTAAAAGAAAGAGCTCCTCATAACAAAAATAATAAAATGATATCATGTTGAAATTATAATTCGAAAATATTTATGTACATTTAAGGCGCTGCAAATAAATAATGGTAACAGCAATAAGAAAAAGAAAGTATTCCAAATTATCTGATAAATGAAAGGAGTATATTTAAAAATTAGTCATTTGGATTCTTCTTTTTTTCTTTTTAACGCGATATTCTTAACGATATTCTTGTATGGCTGTTGAAAACTGAAAATAAGAAAAATAAAGAGATATAATACTTTGTCGTATATTTTTTGACATCTTACACGGACGTATATCTAAAGAACAAACTTTCATTAAATTATTTATTTTAATTTATAATTGTTGCCAAGAAAATTAAACTTTAAATTTTACATCTACTTTTTAACCCCTTAACGCGCGCTGTCCTCGCTGCGAGGACGCAAAATTTAAGATCCAGCTGCAAAAATGCATCCCGGAAAATTTTTAGCAAAAATTTACGTCTATAACATACCAGAAAAGGCCGATTTTTTAAACCTTAAAATTTAAAATTTCTTTTAGTTTAATTTAGTTCATAAATTACGGTGGCAGTATAATTTAAATAATCCGAATTGTCTTGCGCCGCAAAGGGTTAAGATAGCACGCGATCGTGTTTTATATAAAAATCAAATCATTAAATTCATATTTTTATTTATTTTTGTTTCAAATTATTGCACGCGCACTATTTATTTCCTAATTCAAAATTATAAAAAAAAAAAAAACTTTTTCGATATCGTTTGTAACGATACTGTATAAATTTTCTTTTCTTTTTCTTAAAAAAAAAAAAAAGATTTTGATGAAATTCTGGCAAAAGCAGAATTTAGTTTAGGACGGAGGGCTATTAGTTTTTTTTTCTTCCCAATTATAACATCGCTCTTAAATTATTCAATTATATTTTCGATAAATTTTAGATTTCGATAAATGTCCAACTATCGAAAATGATTTCGACAAATGTCCAACTATCGAAAACGACAACGCAAAAATCGCTGTCTGAGACTAATAGGCCCTCAGTCCTAAAAATAGAAAACCTTTTAAGTAAAATTTATAAATTTCGAAAACTCAAAAAGACTTCTTCAGTCGTAACAGAATGTCCAACTTTTCTACGGAATATTAAAGAAAATTGTAAAGGAAAAAATTGAAATCAGAATAAAAAATGTTGATATCGATTTCAAAATATATTTAGCAAATAATTATGCAGGTTTAAGATTTTGCAGCTGTAGTAATAAAACAGTGACAAAGACGGGGAAAAAAAATACATAAAAACGAAACATTTTTTAAAAAAATGTTCCAGAAAAGATTTATAAAGTTTGGAATCTCAAATATGAATTTCTCGCAGTTTTTTTTTTTTTTTATTATTATTTATGTTGGCAAGTGATATACACACAGATCAACCACAAAAAAAAAAAAAAAAAAAAAAAAAAAAAAAAATCACTTTTGAATTTTAGGTAACCTCAAACAGTGATATTGAATGAATGAATACTTTGTTTACAGTATATGAACATGAGAAAATAATTTTCCTTCGTCAGCAGTGTTAGTCGGCATAGTAAAATGTATCAAAACACTTCTATCAATTACATTCAACAGAAAAGAAAGATTAACTTAATTTTGGGTAGCCCTGTATATTGTCTATAAACTGTATACACATCATATTATGTACTTAAATTTAGTCTTAAGAAATGCACATAACACAAAATAAAATATAATTCCAGCAATTGTCAATATAGTATATATCTAAATAGCTTGGGTAGCCATGTAAATGAATGATAAAGGATTTCTTTACTACAATCTACACCAAACACGCTTTTTTGTATACAAAAAAAAAAAAAAAATTCATTCCATTTTGTTTAGGGACCCATATAAATGTTACACTATGTACTTAAAAGAAATTTTGCACTTAGAAAATATGACAAAGAAAATTAATAATAAATATTGTGAACATTTACTGATCAGTTTTTGATTTTGATACTATATGGCTCATCAAGTTTCTTTAAAGGGCAAACAAAAATAATATTTTAAAGCAAACACTACTATCATTATCAGTGTATAGGCTGCAAAGCAAAATAAAATATTTTTTTATGTAAAACTAATTTTTCTGACTTAAAAGCTTTTATGCCGATAATTAAAGTAACTTTTCACATGATGTATTTTAATGCTCTTAAAAAAGAAATATCTGACAAAAAGAAAAATTAATATAAATTTTTATTTATTTATTTTTAATCCCAGATCACGCTCGTCGACTTTGCATATTCTAATCAAACTTAGGTATTACTTTGTCGGTTGATTAAAAAGTTTTTTAAATATATATATATATATATATATATATTAAGTCAAAATTTGCATGAAATTTCTGTATTGAAACAAAAAGTTAAAAAAAATTAACTTATAAATGAATTCACAACATAATACATAAGCCAAATATCTTTGAAATATGCAGTTAAACTATATTAATGTAAAAATGCGGAGTGGGGGGGGGGGGATAAAAACCTAGTTTTGCACTAAAAATGTTAAATTTTTTTTTTTTTTAAATATTTGGAATTTTTTAAAGTTTAAATAATTTTTGAGAAATTTGAATATCCGCGTTTGTAATGATCGATAGAGGGCACTTTCTGAACTGCAGTTGTTAGTAAATATAATAGCCACGTGTATTTATTATTGTTCTTTCTCCCCATTACATCATGGAAAATCGATTGCATAATATGATGATATGGGTATGATAATTTCACCTTAGCCCACCAGAGGGCGAGCATTTCATTACAATCGCGGATATTGATACATTTAGAGTTGCCAGCAAAATTATTGAAAGCGCTAGTAATAATTCCTGTTTAGAAGATGTGTACCTAATCCTATTTTGTTAAGTAAATATTTGTCAAGTCGTGATCTTAATCTTTTGCTGCATATAAAAAAGTAAGTTTATGATAAAAATTAGCAATGAAACTGAAGAAAATAAAATGTGAAAAATGTGGATGAGTGCTTTAATAATTTTGCAGCCAACTATATATTAAAATTTCTGAAAATATATTCAAAAAAATTTTCAAAATCTTTTCAATTTCCCTACTAATTTTTATTTTTATTTATTTACCCAGCTAATTTTAATTCAGTATTTCGAAAGTTATTTGTGATGACAAGTATTCAAGTGGCCCCCATATTTTAAGGTATGTTTGCCATTTTGTTTCAAAAGTGTAAGTTGTTGGTTGTAGGATTTAAGGCTGATTGACTACATAGGCAAGTAGAATGCCGTCTGTGGAGGGGGGGGGGGAGGGGCTTTCTAAGGGGTCCTTAATTTATGCAAATTTTGGAAAAAAAAAAACTACGGAAAACTTCGATAAGATAAGTTGATGAGCGCGACCTGGAATCGAACCTAGTACTTCTCATCTACCAGCTTTGAGTGCAAAACTCTCGGCGTTTTTCAAAATGGAGAATAAAGCTCCTTAATAAACTTGGCGGAGTCTCTTAATATAATCTATGTACATGTCAAAATTTGTATCACCAACATCAACATATTTTGTTATAAGGAAAATGAGGATTTTTATGACATTTCGTAGTATAGCAATTATTGCATACTTGTTTAATGAATTAGATGTTAGTTAAAAGTGCAATTCTATGCATCATATCTGGCCAGGTTGACAAATTTTTTTACTTTCTTCTATCTTCAATAGAAGAAAGTATTGGATTCGTAAAAATTTTCGATTTCGGGTTTTTGATGGATTTACACGTTTTGAGATCTTTAGAACACGATTTGACCATTTTTAGAAAATGTCTGTCTGTCTGTCTGTGTGTGTGTGTGCGACAAAATTTTGTGGAAACTGTACCTCAGGAACTACTGGACAGAATTTCATACAAATTGGTATGTAGTTGCACCTTGACATAAATTAGTGCCTATCAACTTTTGGTAAAAATCGTCTTACAGGTTGCGTTGCCATCCCGCTTTTTCTAAATTTTTAACATGGTGATATAGGGCAAAAATTTTCAAGATGGGTATCTTTCGAAAGGTCTCGTCAGTACCTTTAAAACGAATGGTTGAACTATAAATCTGTGATAATTTAAAACAAAGTTATCGAATTTTTTTTTACTTTTTACGAAAAAAAACTTAGATAAAAAATCTTAATTATTTTTTTTTTAAACGAAATTATCAAAACTTGGTATTTAGTTGGCTCCTGACATAAACTGGTGCTGATTAGATTTGGGGATCAATCGCACAACAGGAGGCGCTGTGATCGAATTTCTTCTAAATTTTTAACATGGTAGTATAGGACAAAATTTCGTATAAATGTACATAATGAGAGTTATTCTTAACCTGTGATTGTAAAATTAATATGAATTATTGCTAATAGTAGTAGTTAATTAGGAAAAAAAATTGTGCATGTGGGGGCATCGCTTCCCCCCCTGGGGGGAAGTACCTCTGGGGTGGGGTAAATTTTCAAGATGGGTATCTTTCGAAAGGTCTCGTCAATACCTTTAAAACGAATGGTTGAACTATAAATATGTGGT
Source organism: Salticus scenicus (assembly GCA_963930645.1). Classification (NCBI taxonomy): domain Eukaryota; kingdom Metazoa; phylum Arthropoda; class Arachnida; order Araneae; family Salticidae; genus Salticus; species Salticus scenicus. The sequence continues at coordinate 278,412,479 of OZ005655.1, forward strand.
AATTTAAAACAAAGTTATCGATTTTTTTTACTTTTAACGAAAAAAAAAAAAAAAAAAAAAAAAAAAAAAAACTTGGATATATATATATATTTTTTTTTTTTTTTTTTAATATTGTTACTGAGTGAATTTGTATAGGAAAATATAGAAGAAAGTCTCGTGGTGGCCACAACATACTAGTTCTAAATACTGTACAACCTCGCTTTTAATTTCTGGGAATTTACATTATTTCTCAATGTACTTTTTACTTTCCGAACATACATATGTAAGAAAAGTATTGCAATCATGTCAAAAATCTGAATTTGAGATTTTGATATTTCTATACGTTTTGAGGTCCCCTGAGTCCATTTTCACTATTTTTACGATGATGTATGCATGTATGTGAGTGAACACGCTAGCGTCTAAACGCTTTTCTCGAATGAGCTGAAATTTAGAACATATGTTGTAAAAAGTCACCGTAACACGAACCCCATTGATTTTGATGAACCTAACTCTTATAGTTTTTTTACAGGGACACAAAGAATTCTTTATTAACCCGTTAACGCCCGAATTAATTTTGCAAAATATTATTAGCTGATTATTTTTATTCTAAATTAATATAGACAATTGACAGTAAAAATATATTAACTTAAACAATTCTTCTGAGAGTTTTAAATTTAAAGCCTATCCTCATTTATTAACGTTTAGTGTTCTAGCAAGAAAACTTCGAGATAGAAAAACTTTGAGATAACAGATTAATTTCCTACTATATGTTGACAAAGATTTGGAAAGTAAAGTATTATAATATATATTATTATTCAACCTGATTTAAGTTAGTATACCTGCGCAAAAAGCAAATATAGGTGCGACGAATGAAAAATCATAAAATGACTATCCAAATTATGAAATAATAATGAATAGTAGGCATATAAAACTTTCAGGGATCATTTAGAGTGACGCTATAAACTTTCAATCAAAAGCAGAAATCATTCCAAGAAACCACAAAAAATATACGGGCCATTTTATTAGCGGTCCTCAAATGAGGACAATGGGCGCTAATGGGTTAAACTGAGCAAAAAAAATATGCACATAGACATAGGTCACATTTGCACGAACTACAGTTCGTGCATTAGATTATGGTGAATCTACTACTTATATTTTTTTTTACAGGGACACAATAAAGAATTATGTATCAGTCTTATGTATCAATCTTCACCTACGGAGTGAAGTTATTTAAAGTGCGATAGTATCTAAATGCCTGTTCAGTTTGAGTTGAAAATTTATATACATGTTATAAGTCACAATCACACAAACAGTAGAAATTTTGGTGACTCTACCACTTACAGAGTTTTACAGGGACGCAAATAAAGATTGTTTATCATTATTATGGCCTATAGGCTCAATTTATTTAAAGTGTGATAGCGACTAAGCACCTTATTCAAATGAACTGAAAGTTTATATACATTTATAACCGTATAAGATTAGAGAATCTAGCGCTTATGGTTCTTTTTACAGGGACTGTATTGTGGCATAGAGTTTCAAGTGCGATAGCGTCTTATCCGATGGAGCTGAAAATTTATATAAATATTATAAGTCACTGCTGCACTTATTAGAAGCATTTTGGTAAGTCTGGCATTTATAGGTTTTTACAGGGACAAAAAAAAAAAAAAAAAAAAAAAAAAAAGAAAAAAAACTTTATCATTATGATCTATGGGCTCAAAGTACAATAGCGTTAAATTAAAGATCGTGTATTATATAGAATATAGTAATAAAACACCCTATTATAATTTTCTCTCTCTTTTATTATTATTATTATTATTATTATTATTATTATTATTATTATTATTTATTTTACAAGTCCTCTTACTTCACTTTATCTACAAAACCGTTAACTTCTCTATGTTCGGAAAGCCGAGTATAGTCACTCCAGATGTTTTATTTCCTTTTTTAGATATCTTTATTTTTAATCAATTTCAGTTTTTTCTTTTATGTTAATGAAATTAGGAATTTTTCTCCATTTACACTTGTATACAGGGTCTGCCAAAAGTTCCAAACACTCGTCCCATCTTTGAAATGCTTCACAATCTTGAAATATTGCAAAACACGCATTCAATGAATTTGAAGGGGACCACTTTTGGTGAAAATATTTCGGGCTAGGAGACTGCTAGGGAGGGCAACTTTGAAATAGGAAGGTATACTTTGGGATAGATCCCTGGAAAAGTCTCTTCAAGACAATGGATTTTATATAAAAAGTTTTGTCCTACGATCATTATCAAAGGAGATAGATACATGAGCATAAAATGCACATTTTAGAACTCGTAAAACTCATTTATCTTCTTTAATAATCATAACAAGACAAAATTATTCATATCAAATTTGTTGTTTTGAAGAGATGTTTCCAGGGATATATCAAAATATATACCTCCTATTTGAAAATTTAAAATTGTCGTCTCTAGCAGCCCTCATTTAACCCCCTCCCCCCTTCCGCAGGCCCAAAATTTTTACCAAAAGAGAATCTCCCTTGAATTCATTGAACATGTGTTTCATCATTTTTCAAAATTCTTAGACATTTCGGAGAGAGAGAGGACGGAGGAAGGGGGGGGGGGACTTTTCTCGTTTTCGACTGTTGATTTTTATACTCGTGTGTCTCTTTTAATAATCATTGTAGGTCAAACCTATAAATATCAAATTCATTGTCTTGAAGAGACATTTCTAGGAATGTATCACAAGACACACCTTCAATTTGAAATTATAAAGTTGCCCACGCTAGCGGGTATAAAAGTGAATAGTTTAGAATAGGGATGAAACGAATATCTGGTAACTATCCGGTATCCGACTGAGTTTTAAATCTCAGATCAATGATATCTGACGGGATACCGGATATCAGCACTCCGGATACAGATATCCGACAATTTCAATCCGTATATCCGAAGGAGAAAATTCAAGCTTAAACTTCCCTCAGATGAAAATTTTGCAACAATTTTTTATTTTTTCTTTAAATAGCTTGTAAAGATTATAAAAAAAAAGTTGGCTTCTGCAAAAGTCGAATTTGATCACTTTTCACTTTAGCAAACAAACTTAGCCAAACTTCGCTTCAGGTCTAAGAAATATAGAAGGTCTGTTTTTATTTTGCACAGAGTTAGCTAGTTTTTTTTTTCTTTTAAGAGTGATCTATAACATTCCCCCAAATCTTCCCCATAATAATAAAAAGAGCTGTTCATTATTATTCCTGAACAAATAATATTCTTTCTTTGCAGTGCATACAACTCTGTTTTCATGCCTTTTGTTTAATGTGTTCACTGTGTAAAGGTATCGGAAGCATTTGCTCCACTGATCTCTATAGTAATCTGGATGGCGGATCCCGTACTGCCGAAGTGAAGCCTACAAGGAGGAATTTTAGGGTGTAGTTTGGTCCAGATTGGCGACTATATCGCTTCTTTTTATGTTGTTTTAACTCAGTTGGCGAAATTATATCCTCATTCATCATTTTGAATTTTGATTTACTCTGTGTTGTTTTCGCTTAGGCTAATGTTGATTTTTATATTATTTCAGATATATTATTCAGATTTTGTTCCGACTTCAAACATTTATTGAAAGTAAACACATTTATTCGAATATTTAAAATAAATACTTTTATTCTTCTTGAATTAAAAAACTATACAAGAATAAATTAAAAATATGTGAAATTATGACGTTATTTATACATACTATTAATTTTATTTTTGAGGGAGGGGGGACATAATATTTTTTGGTAAAACATAATTATTATGAAGAATTATTAGTAGTAGTTTTATTTCCAAATTTTAATTTTGAACTACCTAGTTATATAGTTTAGAGATTTTTTTTTTAAGTGTTTTATAATTAAGAACAAAAATCAATTATATGATTTTTGCAAAGTTATCATTTTTGCAATTATATGATTTTTGGTAAGTTAATAAAATGAATATGCCTTAGATATGTTCAATTAACTTCTAAACTTCTTAGGGTCTAAAACTGCATGTCATCTATTTTTTTTCTCTAAAAAGAGACAAGGAAAATTCAGGAGAAGGATTTTTTTTTCCAGATTTGTGTAAAAATCTTATACAGTGTGTGATATTGAATTATTCAAACAAATTGAAATACCCTGTATGCTTAAGTGCATATTATACACTTAAATATATTGCATAAATTTTCAGGTGATGAAAAATACAACAATATTTTGCGGCAGTAAATGCAATTTAGTGGTCAAAGAATAAATTTTTTGAATAGCGAACGTGTTTTCTGGGACTATAGCTGGCAAATGGGGGGGGGGGGGGGACTTGATATTTTTTGCTTAAACATAATAACTCTAAGATTCTCTCTCTCTCTTTTTTTTTTTTTTTTTTTTAATAATGAATGCATGAAATATTCCTTCAGCATTTCTGTATTGTAACCAAAAAAAAAAAAAAAAGCATCGTTTATCTATTTTAAAGTAGACAGCTAAATTAACTGGAAATTCAAATAAGGAAAGCTTTAATTAAATTACCCTTAAAGAAAAAAAAAATCATTTATCTATTACTTTCTCTTACCCATAAGGTAGAGAAAGTACTGTTTTTGGGTCAAATTTTCGAAAGCGAGACTTTGTTATATTTACACGTTTTGAGGTCTCCTGAATACGAAAATCATGTTTTTAGCGGTTGGTCTGTGTGTGTTTGTCTGTCTGTTATCAGCATATCTCAAGAACAAATAGTAGCAGGCATTCCAAACTTGGTATTTTAAATGTGCATCATATAGGGATGCTACAGTAAGCTTTTCGTTAATATCAAGCAATATATACTATTATATAATAAGGAATAAATAAAAATGACCTATTGAATAATGTCTGCAAATAGGACGATGAGACTCCTGATATGTAGATCTACTAGTTATTAGTTTTATTTCCAAATTTTAATTTTGAACTCTCTAGTTATATAGTTTAGAGAAAAATCTTTTTTTGAAATTTAAGTGTTTTATAATTAAGAACAAAAATCAATTATATGATTTTTGCAAACTAAATAATTATGCATATATTAATAAAATCAATATGCCTTAGATATGTTCAATTAACCTCTAAACTTCTTAGGGTCTAAAACTGCATGTCATCTATTTTTATTTCTCTAAAAAGAGATGGAAAATTCAGGGGAAGGATTTTTTTTTTTTTCCATATTTATATAGAAATCTTATACAGTGTGTGATATTGAATTATCACAACAAATTGAAATACCCTGTATACTTAAGTGCATATTATACACTTAAATATATTGCATAAATGTTCAGGTGATAAAGAATAAAACAATATTTTATAGCAGTAAATGCAATTTAGTGGTCAAAGAATAAATTTTTTGAATTGCTAACATGTTTTCTGGGACTACAGCTGGAAAATAGGGAGGGGGGGGGGCAGAGGAACATTATATTTTTTGCTTAAACATAATAACTAAGATTCTCTCTCTATCTTTTTTTTTTTTTTTTATAATGAATGCATGAAATATTCCTTCAACATTTCTGTATTGTAACTAATAATAATAATAATAAAAAGCATCGTTTATCTATTTTAAAGTAGAAAGCTAAATTAACTGGAAATTTAAAAAAGGAAACCTTTAATTAAATTACCCTTAAAGAAAAAAAAATCATTTATCTATTTTTAACTAGAAAGCTAAATTAATTGGAAATTTAAATAAGGAAAGCTGTAATTAACTTACCCTTAAGGGAAAAAAAAAAAAAAAAAAAAAAAAAAAAAACTAGCACTATTAAAATTAATGAAATTCAATGAAAACAGCGATGATCGTAATAATTGTCTTTTTTTTTACCCCCTGCTTTCAATAGAAAGTAAAGCATTCTCCTGTAATAACATAATGCAATACAATTAACTATAGTTGATTTAGAAACTGCTTACAAGTAATTCCTGAAATAAGATGGACAATATATCACACTGTTTAATGGCTTCTAATTTTATATAAATATAAAATTAATAAAATCGATTAATTAATACTTTCCATTATGTATTTCAAACTTTATACATAATTTTTCCGTTTTATTATTATTATTTTTTTTAAGTTAAGGAGGTGCAATTCCTTCCCGGTGTTCTTGTCATAATATATTAAATATTAACAATATATTTTGCCTTTTAATTATATTAATGTTCTGAAAATTTCAAGAATAATCAATCTACATTTACATCTATCTGTGAAAATTTGTTGCTCTATGAAAAATAAGAAAATTAAACCGTAAAAAGTAAGAAAATAAAGTCATATCATTATAGAAATTCCCATTGAGAAAGCGCTGAGAATTGCTTCCTCGGGTGTAGTAGGGGCGCGGTCAGGCCTTCACTAAAGACTCTTCACCTGCTCTATTGGCGAAACGGAGCAATCGTCAATCCAGTAACCCATAGAGATCAGTGATTTGCTCCAGTTGTTCTTCAGCTCAGTGATGATATCCTCCTAGGTTCTCTCAATATTAGATTTTATTTGAACCAACCAACCAACAAAAACATTCGAGCATATCTGTTTCCGGTTCCGGTTTTACTCCGATCAAATTTTCCGAACAGTCGTGAAGGAGGTCATTTGAAAGACTTCACTTGAGCAGACGAATTTTACAGTCACGACGATTCAAATTTTGACATATTACAATTTCTATTGACATTTAATTGAATCATGGTTGAAGCTCAAGAATGTTTTCTTACAGAAGCGGCTTCTTATAAGGAACTTCAGAGTTATTATAATTCAAACAAAAGTAGCCTTGTTTTGAAAGATCTTTTCACCGCTGACCCAGAGAGATTTAATAAATATAGGTAATAAAATAAATTTGTTTTTATCTGATACTACTGACTTTCTGAGATGTACCTATTTTATTAAAATTATTATTTTATTTCATTTCTAGTTTACTTTTGTCGACTCCAGATAATGGTGAAATATTGCTGGATTTTTCAAAAAATCTGATAAATGATCAGGTGTTCAAATTGCTTTTACAGTTGGTGAGTATCTAAATAGATGTTTTTTTCTCATTGTGATAATATTCTTCAAATAGTATTGTATTTTATCTGTATTCACCAATTTCTTATACCCCCTCTTTTTTATTCCTTTCAAGGCTAAAGAAAGAAAAGTGGAAAAAGCCAGAGATGCTATGTTTAGCGGCGAAAAGATAAATTTTACTGAGGATCGGGCAGTTTTACATATTGCCTTAAGAAATCGAAGCAATACTCCTATATTAGTTGATGGCAAAGATGTAAGTAAATTTCATCATTGTTATCGCTTTTAAACCATATCTAATTAAGAACAGTACTAATTCATGAACTATATCTTCTAATAAGTATGTTATTCTATACATAATGAAATATGTATATATTTCTGTTGTCATTAGTTTTGCTATTTGTAAAAATATGAGATTATCATTATTTCAATTAAGTGTAATTTTTGCCCATTTCTATCCAAAATAATACAAGACTTTAAATTAAAAAAATATGTATATTTAAATTAAAAATGGCTCCATTTGATCTTCAGATTAATATTGCTATTGCAAACATAAATTTTATATTTGTATGATATCCATTTTGTTGTAATTGTTTAGTTGATAATAATAATAAATCAGACTTTAGTTTGTATAGGAATGTTTATTTAAAAAATTAGAATTACCAGATTTAGAGAATAACTTTATGAAGTTTATTAGTGAAGAAAAATTACTGTATTAGGTACAACAATCAAAATTGGACCACTGATTAATGCTGCATCAGAGCAAACATAAATATATTTAAAATAACTCATTAGATTTAAATTTAAACACATAAATGCTTTATTAATATAAATTTGAATTGTATATTAAAGTAAATTAGGTGTTAGTTTTTCTCCCACAGAATTATTTTGTAGTTAGAAATATTGTTGAAAAAATTCATGATTTTGAAAAAATATCAAAAGTTTTTTTTTTTTTTTGGTAATAATATCAGTTTTTAATGCATAATCAGATTTTCCCCCAGGCAGATTTAGGAAGGTACTCTGCTGTATCTGCCCTTTGGTTGAAAAAATAAGCCCCTATTAAAAGAAACAAAATAAAAATAGCATCCTCTATACCCCTTACCTAAAAAAATTGCACCCTTATTGCTTCATGTATTAGAGCAGAGCACAAATTAAGGAGAAAAGTAACTACAAATTGAAGAATAATGACATACTTAAAAAAAAAAAAAAAAAAAATGATATGCATAATAAGTAAAAATATTGTGTATGATCATCAACATGCGTTTATTAGTAACAAGCAAAAGTAAAGAAAGTTTTTTTTAAAAGTTAAAAATAAAAATTTGGAAGTAAAAATAACATGCTTTTAGAAAGTTTCACAATGCTTCAAAAGAATTTTATTCTTGACACTTCTGGATTTATTTCTTTATTTTAATTAGCAGAAATTTTATTTACAAATATCACTTCTTTAAGGTATCCATAAGTAAACTTTTTAAAAATGAGAAGAAAAAAAAAGCTAATATTTAACAATTAAAAATAATTTTTATCATAAATAAATTTAAATAAAAAAAAAAATCTGTACTGCAGTGGTGAGTATCTCGCTGTATGCTCGCTTCGCGAGCATTAAAACTATGCATAAAATTCTGTCTATGACAGAATTTAATTCTGTCTATGACAGAATTTAATTAAGTATAACAGGACTATTTATATTTGTATTTTAACACCCTCAAAAAAATATATATATATATCTGAAAACACTAGTCTAAATAATCAGGAAATATTCAGCCGAGACTCTGGGCTCTGTGGTCAAAGTACACAACTATGAACCTGAAGGTTGTGAATTTGATCCTTCACTGATGGGAAGTGAAAAAAAAAAAAAAAAATCTGAAAACAATAGTCTAAATAATCAGGAAATGTTCAGACAAGACTCTGGGCTTTGTGGTCAGAGGACACAACTATGAACCTGAAGGTTGTGAGTTTGATCCTCACGGATGGGAAGTGAAATATATATATATATAAAGTTTTTATGGATTTCACAAAATAAGTTAAGATAGAATAAGAAATTAAATGGTAAAATTAGACATTGGCAGGCATTTTCGAAATGGAACACTATAAATTAGTAATGTTGCAAAATGCCAGATTGAAAGAAGTAGTCCTGTTGTACTAAAAAAAAAAAATAAAAAAAAGTATTTATTGTATGAATACTTATATAACAGAATTTTTAAAAGAGTTTGGATTTTAATTTTAAATGTCTTTTAAGAATCCAAAACTGCCTCCCCCCCCCCCTCCTTTTTTTTTTTTTTTTTTTTTTTTTTACTAGCAGCACCTTGCCCACTTTTAAACTTGGAGGAAACTGTGGTATAGTTATAATATTAAAATTGTATAACACATTTTGTTGTATAATAATATTTATGTAAAAATCTTATTGTGTTTAATAATAGCGTTTTTTCTTATTTAATTTTTTTCTCACTGTTACAGGTTATGCCAGATGTAAATGGTGTTCTGAGTCATATGAAAGAATTTTGTGAGAAAGTGCAGAAAGGAGAATGGAAAGGTCATACTGGAAAAACTATTACAGATGTTGTCAATATTGGTATTGGTGGTTCAGATTTAGTAAGATAACATTTTTCACAACTCCTTCTTTTTTATTAAAAATATATATAATTTACTATTCTATATTACTGGTTTTGGGCATTTACAGTGGGTAACAAAAGTCTCCGAACACTAGCAAAAATTCCTATATGAAAAAAATACACTTAATACAGTTTTGTTAAATAAACAGGGCTGCCAACAACTACGCAATTGGCGTAGTAACTATGCTTTAGCCTGCTTCTGGTACACTCTACGCATCGCATATTTAAAGCTACGCTTTTCCTTTCCTCATCGTTATCTTGTCTACAACAAGCGAACTCCGATTTCGCACCGTATCTGCAAATTGCAGTTACGGATGAAGTAGCTTGAAAACTCCGGAGGTTGGTAGGTTGTTTCATTTACTTCTCATAAACTATGGCAATAGCAAGACTGTGTACGTGCGGTGATTGGATGTTTGGAGAAGTTCTTTTCTATCACTAGAGGTCTAATGCTAATCTGTTTACTTTTGTTTTTCGGTATCATGTGTTATCGGCTGGACTCGTATTTCTGCATTTATTTTTTTACTTAAAAGTGGACAAATTTGTTTAGTTTTTTATTTAATAGTATTTTAAGTTAAAATGAGCGATTATGGTGATAATCCAAAGAAGAAAAAAGTTCCTGATCAAAAATTTCTATCGGAGTATTCTGCTAAATGACCATGTTTGTAATCTGTTGATTCATCACCCCATCAGGCGTATTATTGTACAATATGTAACAGCAATTTTCGCATAAATCATGGTGGACTTTATGATTGTTCATGTTATATTGCAACAAGCCAATGTATTATTTTTGTATGTTAGATTATTAAAAGTCAATAAATTTCAGAAAGTAAGTTTTAATGTAAACAAAAAATTTTATGCTTATTTATATTTTAAGCATTTTCTTATTTTTTAGCGACTACACTTTGTAGCTTAAAACTACACTTTTTCTTGTTTTTTAACTACACTTTAGCACTCCCAGAGGTTGGCAGCCTTGAATAAATCCTTGTCGAATCCTGTTTTTAGACTGACTAAGAACAGGATTCGACAAGGATTTATTTAACAAAACAGTATTAAGTGTACTTTTTTTACACAGGAATTTTTGCTAGAGTTCAGAGATTTTTGTTACTGACTGTACATTATTGTATCATTTCATATGCATTAATGTGCAAATGGATGCTGTTTGGTTTGGTAATTTATTTGTAAATTGCTACTTAAAAAAATTTTTTTAGCTTTATTTTTCATCTACCTCTTGCATATAAAATAAATTGATTGTTAATAAATCTAAGAGTTGTGCAAAATAGTGATTTTACATGATTTCATATATCATTGTCTTAGAAACAATTCACTACATTTTATTCTTCTGCTTTATTTGATAAGATATAGCATGATGACCTTAATAAGACATAACATTTTTCTGAGAAATTTCAAAGTTATTATTTTTTTTTATTTATCATTTCTTCCTATCTTTGTGTAATTTTTTTTTCCAATAAATAAAATGAAATGATCATTTTTCAATGGGTGCCTTAGTCGCCCTACAACTAACTAGTATATATATATATATTTATATATAATTATTTTATATGGCCTTCAACACTTATTTATTTATTATTAACTAGCAACAGTAAAGAAAGTTAAAAAAAAAAAAAAAAAAAAACTTTATTATACTATGCATACTTATAATCAAATTTTGAAATGAGTATGGATTTTAAATGTTAAATTATGGCCTTTAGAATAACAAAACCCTTAAAATCTTAAAAAGTGTCCATTTCTTACTAGCAGTGCCTTGCCTTTTTTTAAACCCAAGGGAAACTCTGTCCATATTTAAATGAGTACATGGGACACAGAAAAATGCTTCTTAAATTTGATTGCTTACTACACTGGTCAAAAAAATTTAAGGAACGACCTGTTTTCCTTTTCTCTTCTTTTGCACATAATTTTTAAACAAATAAACATGTGAACATAACATTTGGATGGCCTGTTCGTTATCATATTATTAACTGAATTTCGTGTAACTTTAGCATTAGAATAATTTTTAAGCTAATAAATATTCAGTTTTCTCTCAAAAGTAAGCTTTGAAAAAAATGAAAAATTTCAATAATTTTAGGAAAGAACACTTAATGAAAAATGGTCATAAGGATGCCTTACAGATAGGTAAAGACGCACACGCGTTCCTATGTTAGATTACAACCAAATCTTTCTACCTGCATTCGTTTTCTGTTTCTTATTTTTTCTTCTACTTTTCGCATGTGAATAACTTTTTAAAAAATATGCATACAAACATGAAAATTGGATAAGATGTTCATTATGCAATTATTTTTCGACATCATTATTATTCTAGTGCTGAGTATAGTTTACAAATTAGTAATTGTACATTTTTAAAAAGTTCATTATAAAAGTAAAAGAAAAGTTAATATAAAAAGAAAAATCGAGATTTAGTTTAACATTTCAAGGCATGAGCATCTTTACCTATCTCTAATGCATCCTTAACACCACTTTTCATTATGTGTTCTTTCCTAAATTTGTTGAAATTTTTCATTTTTTCCAAAGCTTACTTTTGAGAGAAAACTGAATATTTATTAGCTTAAAAATTATTCTTATGCTAAACTTACATAAGATTCGGTTAATAATATGATAATGAACAGGCCATCCAAATTTTATGTTCATATGTTTATTTGTTTAAAAATTATGTGCAAAAGAAGAGAAAGAGAATACGGGCTGTTCCTTAAATTTTTTTGACCAGTGTAAATCCAAATTAAAATTTGTACAAAAAATATATATATAAAGATAAACACTTAAATGAATTGTTTAATATTTTTTATACAGGAGCGAAAAAAATATTTAACCAAAGTTAAGTGTCTGACTTCGCAAAATTTTGCTTCATTCAGTTTTTATTGTAGAGCATTTTATACATTATATGTTTCATCATTGTATTTTCCATTGCTTTAATAAATTGTTCATGATTTGAAGTGATTCTGCAGCATAAACACATGTTGGTGTTTTTTAGCATAATTTCCTATTTCAAATCGTTTCAATTACTAATTTTTTCCATTCCTGGGCTTTGACCATTTCTGTGACTACATTTTCAGTGAAGAATAGAGTATGTCTAACATTAAAACTGCACTTCCCGTTTCTTCCGTTCTATGTTATCCTATGGGATTTTCGTTGCTTCCTATTATAAGGATATCTCATTAAAAAAAGAAGTTCTCTGAATTCTGTTATTTGAATGTACTCTTTGAACCTGATGCCATTTTAGCTTAGTGAGCAATTAAAATAAATAAATAAAAATATTTTAATTTAGATTTTTTTTTTTTTAAATTCATGAATTCATTAACCATGAATATTCATTTTAAGTAAATTGTAGTGTAAAGGTTGATATTTTCTTTTATATACTAACTATGTGAAAAATTCTCTGTGCCAGGAATCAAACCCGGGCCCTTCGCTTAACACATGTTTGCTCTACCACTGAGCTGCCCTGTCTGATAAGCAGCTCGTCATTTCTCACATATTATTCGTTGCCAAAGTATAAAAAATATCAACCTTTACACTCCAAATTACTTAAAATAAAATATTTTAATCACTTAATAAAGATACCTTTAGTAATGCTCTGTTATAGATGCCAAAGATCTTTCAGGGCGAAATCCGCCCTGAAAGATCTTTGGCATCTATAACAGAGCATTACTAAAGGTATCTTTATTAAGTGATTAATTCAGTTGGTCTGTTTTTTAAAAATTTTAAATAGTTTAAAATATTTTATTTCATTAAGTAAACTTAGATTTCTAATTTTCAATCTCTAAATGAAATATTTAAATTTATTTATTTTTTAATGTTGGTCACTGATATAAAAGGAGGCATGTTCAAAGAGTGAATTAAAAAAACAACATTCGAAAGACTTCATTTTTGAATGAGATAAGATATTCTCATTCAATGATTAAGAATCTAATAGGATAACACAAAAAGTAAGAAAGGTGGAATCTGAATCCTGGATGATAGATCTAATGCCCCAGCCCTACTCTCCCGTTCCTCAATGTCTTTTTCTAGTCAATTTTGTCCTTTTATTACTTCTGGTGTGAGCCTTTTTTTTTTTTTTTAACAACACACTTGACATTGTGAGTTTTTTTGGTTTTCGTCTCATGCTATTTCTATGAAGTTTTGGCTTTTTCCCCCTCATTTTCTACATTCTAAAGTGTGGTGGATAATTGTCCAGCCTTAAGACATTGGCATCAACATTATTGTACTAAAAGACTGCTCTTATTGTATTCAACTTTTAAAAATGTCTATATTTTCTTTGCAAGAATTAATGGAGAAGTTTTAAGAAAATTGTGCCTTTCTCATTAAAAAAAAAAAAAAAAAAAAAATCTGTAATTGTTTGATGCTTCCATATTTATTTTCCCTGCTAAATTTAACTAGAGGCAATCTTAAAAGAATTCAAATGATTGCAATTAAAAAAAAAAAAAATACTGGTTATGTAACAACCATACGATTTCTATTACTCATTAATAAGCATATTTAAACTCATTTTGAATATAGTATGTTCAGAATACAAAAAATTAACCTAATTGATTAGATGCTGAGCAATTTTTCTTTAGTCACAAATCGATATATAAATATAATGAAGCCAAAATAAAGTGTTTATATCGTCAGTTTAAAGAAAATTATTAGAACTTTTTTCCAAATTTTAATTTTCCAGATCTGAAACTGATTTACCCAATCAAGATGTCTGTCAATTTTCCTGTAGGTAACCAAGTAATACCTGCAAATGGCATCTGAAAAGGGATTTATGTAGCAAATTTGAAACAAACTATTAGAGCCTTTTTTGAAGTACCAACTTTTGGTTCTGTTTACAATTTTCCCCCAAACTTGGCAAACTCTTTTGTTCATTAGAAATCAGTAATTACATACAAAAGGACATCCAAAATAGGGTAAACTTGGTAAATTTGAAGAATACCTGTAGAAATATTTTTTAACAAACCCATCTGGGAGACCTGAAATTGATCTTTTTATGTAGGACACCTATCAATTTTGCTGAAGTAACTAGCTAATACATGCAAAAGAGCATCTAACATCTAAAAAAAGTTTCTATAACAACTTTGAAGAAAATCATTATATATTTTTTAAAATATGAACTTAAGATCCTACTTCTTGTTTTCCGTGTCCCATTTCCAGTTTTCTAATTTTCACCAAAAGTTGCCAAAATCATCTGTACACCAGATGTTTCTTAAGTATGAAGTTTTGTCATTCCATCTTTTTTTCATTTTAAAGATATGATAGTCAAAGATTTCCCACAAACATATGTACACTGACTAATTTGCAAAAATCACTTTTTTGGACTTGGAAGACCTTAAAATATTTAAATCAGATAAAAATTCAATATCGAAATTGTTGACTGAATGCAATACTTCCATTAACTATGGTAATAGGTAATGAAAGTAATACTTTAATAAATAATTGAGTAGTAATAAAATCAACAAATGATGAATCGCACATGAGTAAGAAATCAATAACAATCTCAAATGATTTGGTCCTTTAGATAATACTATCATTATATGTCTAAAATGTGGGAATGTGTTGCCGAATCCATCAAATATGGCAGCCCTCAAATTGAAAAGTATATATATATATATATATTTTTTTCATTCAATTATTTTAAAGTGTTTCATTATGTTATTTATTTCCAGGGTCCTTTAATGGTTACTGAAGCATTAAAACCTTATTGTACAGGAAGCCCCAAAAATGTCCATTTTGTTTCGAATATTGATGGGACACATATGGCTGAAACATTGAAGAAGCTTGATCCTGAGACAACTCTCTTTATTATTGCTTCAAAAGTAATATAGTTTGAAATTATAAAATGTATCACTGGAATCTTAATAAGATGTTTTAGATGTGTAAAATTAATTTTATGTCTCTGTGCTAAAATTATTTGTTTACCTCTGATACATTACTATACTTTAATTTATGTTCTGTTACATTAGTTTTTAATAATGTGTATGACTACAGATGGATGAAAATAATTAGAATAATTGCAAACTTCTATTTTTCTTTATTTTATTATTTTTTAATGCATGCCCAAAATTCAAGAAAAATAATTTCATTTGTTGATTTAATTTATCTTTCATTATTCAAGAGTACATTAGAAGATGTCTTTAACACTTTTCAAGAAAGTTTAATAAAGTGCCTTGCCTTATCTTAGTTTTATTTCTATAAATATTTTTAGAATTCCATAAAACTGATATAAGTATTCAGATTTACTGTAGAATGTCTCCTATTATAAATCTTACATTTAGCATGATTAGCTTGTGTTAAAGACACACAAAACAATTCAGGTGCATTATAATTACAGTTTGAAAGATTTATTTTTCAAGTGTAATAAAGAATTCTTCCTGTAAAAAATGATGTGATTAACATTAATGATTCATTTACCATACCAAGCAAAAATGCTTGGATTCATTATGGGAAATTGCTGGAGATGCATTTTCAGTTGTTTATGCACTTTTTTACACTTTTCAATTGTGTTAAATAATATTTATGATGTGATGGATAAATACAGTTCAAAAGTGTTTTACAGAATCCTAAAATGGCTTATTGAAATGAAAACAGAGACAGACAGCTAGAGAAACTGAAGTTATTACTAAGAAACTATATTCATGTGGTTTAAAAGTTAAACTTGTTCATATTAAATATATATGTGTGTTTTAGTTCTCATGTTCAAAAGTTTTTCAGTCAGGTGCCTGATTGTCCAAAGGGCTCAGGAAGCACAAGCTTCGCCTTTAAAATTTAAGAGGGGGCCCCATAAGGATTAAAAACATGGTCTTGAATTTTTTGTTTCCTATTTTCACACTGAGATTGAATTTTTTCTGAGAAAGGTTACCTAAAACAAGACAAAACAAAACACTCACTATTTCAGGAAATATCTATTATTTAACCTCAAAAATCTGAATGTTCTTAGTTAAAAAGTCGTATGAGTTTAATGTTCTGTGTAGGAACCACTCAAATGTATGAAAAAAAAAAAAATAATAATAATAATAAACACACACTATTTTTTTGGTCTATAGCATTTTTATATTACAATATGTAACAGGAAAACAAGATTTTCCGAAATGAAAGGGGGCCCCAAAATGATGCTGAGTTTCCCCTAGCTTCAAAACTTAATCGGGCCTTGCTTCAAGAACCTGCTACATTCTTTGACTGCTACCTCTGTTGTTCTTTGTCTACTAGCTTCGCATAATCGTAATCAACAACAAAGTTAGCAATCAAAATATGATGCAAGTTCCTGAAAATGATCAGGTTCCCGACTGAAAAGACTTTGAACAAAAGAATTAAAAAGTATTTTTTTTTCTTTTGAAACACTAATAAAACTTTATACAGAAAAGAAAAAAAAAATGTCATAACTATTTTGAAAAGGTGGACGATAAATTATATTAGCAATTGAAATTAATTTTCTTGAATGCAGTATTGCATGCATAAAAAAAAAAAAAAAAAAAGTTTATAAACTCAGAATTATTCTAATGCTTTTCACATATCTGCAGTTGTATGAGTGATAATAATTTATCTGAAAATTCAATTTGGTCTGTTTTTACATAATTATATTTAATATTGAAACATATAAACATTTCTATTTATTTCTGTTTCTCTCTCAGCCTGTGTCTATATCTATTTAAACCTGTTATATATATGTTAAATGATTGCTGTGTAATGATAGGTATCATAAGTAAGCATCAATCAATTACTGACTTGGTTATATTTGGTTCTGGAATCTCCCTAGAATAATCTGTATATTTTTCTTTTGCATGCTTATATTTATCTTAGATTTTTGGTACACTTTTTACGGTTTTTCTTCAACAGAACAGGCTAAAGGTCAACTATTTTACCTTCTCTTCTCTTTGTTGGCATGGTTACAAAAGATGTAATCCCACCTCTTCTCTGTTTTGGTTATATTCATACCTCTTTTAGCTGGTAGTTCAAAGGATGAATCTTTTCAGTGCAAAAAATAGAACAAAATACTTTACAATTAAATAACTTGCCTCTAACAATGAGGATTATTTCCGAATTTTACTAGCAAAAAAAAAAAAAAAACCTTGAGCTAATTAAAGCTTGTTTGATTTTTCTATGCATTCTAATTTTATGCTTTACTCAATAAGAATGCAGTATTTATAAAATTAAAATAAATAAATAAAAGATGCAAAAAATATACTTCTCAATTAGCATTTCACACTGATAAACAAGTGTTTTTAAGTAGGAAAGCTGATAAAAGTTCTAACTTTTTAAATCTTAAAAAGATAGAGTTTGAAATTAATTGAAATAGAAAGGTTCTATCTGTTGATATGCATACAGAGCTCAACAAAAAGTATAATTATTTAATTTGTACTTATAACCAGGGTTAGAAAATTAGGAGATAAAAGCTAGGCGTCATTGGCACCTAGTATTTTTTTTCTAGTCGCCAAAATGCTTTATGTAGACGTAATTTTAAAATACATGCTGATGTTTGTTAGATATATATGACAACAGCTGTCAAATTGTTAAACAATATACCTTTAAAGGAGGGAGTCCAGAGGGGAAAGTCAAAAGTTGCAGTAAAAGAAGAGATGGGAAAGAGAGAAAGAAGCAAATGCAGAATTTCACCCTTTGTGTACTGAAACTTTTATGAAAAGTTAGGTGTCAAAAATGACAACTGGGTGTAAAAATACAATTGTTAAACTAAATTTTTTAGGCACAAAATACATTTAACAACTGCAAATGTCGAACCCTGCATATAACCAAAGTATAAATTAGTTTAAATAAAATTAACAAACTAGAGAATTATATTTTCTTTTTTAAAATACTAATTGCATTGAGAAAATGTATGCAGTGTTTTTCCTTTTTTCTTCCACTTCAGTGCTTTTCTTTAAAAAATTTTTTGTTTTTTATTTAATTTTATTAAAATAATGAATCATCATATAATTGTTAGCATAATGTCTTATTTTTCTAATCAACATTTGCAACATTCATTTTGAATTTCAATTCACTAAAATATGTTTATCTAAGCTTTTGAAATTGTAAATAAATAAATTGAAAACCAATCCTTAAAACAATGTTGATTTTTACGGTTTTCATAACAGTATTTGGTGCAGAAGCAGTTTTCTTTTGTAATAAGATGTTAGAAAAATGTGGCATTATTTAAAATTATAAAATTTTACCATGTGCTCTGCTGAATAAAGTTTCTTGCTATGTTTGCTATGTATAGCATCATTCTCTGTAAAGAATTGAATTATAGTGTATTTATTATTTATAGAAATTTATTTTAAAGCTTTTCAAAAAAAAAAAAAAAAAAAAAAAATAGCACCTATATCAAAAAATTATGAAAGTTTGAAGGGAAAATAATAATGATAATGTATAATGCAGACAGCCCTGACTTTCATGCAATTTGCTATTTCACCTATGTAAAAAATTCAATATTTAAAGATTTTTGTCAATATTGTGAAATTCATTTGCTTCCATTCAAGATTTTATAAATTCTGAGGGAATTTCAACTATTACAGACAAAATGTTAGCCTAATAAATGAACTAAACTTGAACATAAACAATGAAAATGTTAATGAGTTGATTGAATCTCGCTCAGTACTTCTCTCAAGTAGGTACTCAAGTGAGCAACAAAAATAATACTTTAAATGCACAGTGAAAGTAAGGAAGGAGCTGATAAAATTATCAAAATTTGACAATTAGAAATAGGAAATATGCATCTTGACAAATATTTGACAACCGTGGAAAAGTGGGATATCAATGGGAAAACATATATCACATGAAATATGTATGGCAACTGGAAAAGATACAACATGCTCATGCCATAGAACTTTTTGTCAAAAATAGAAAAACAGGAAACAAAGTCTTGAACTGATTCTTGACCAAGTTTTTAAATAAAACACTTGAAAATTCCAAAGCACACTTTATTATCTTAATTTTTTAGAGAGAAATAAGTAATATTATCTGTAAGTACTTAAGTAAAAATGTAATTTTTCATTTCTATTACATCCCTCTACTTTTGAGCACTCAGTATTCACCTGTACGTTTTTAGAAACCATAGTTGAGGGATACTTATACTTTAGGGGGGGGGGGGATGTGAAATTTTATGAAATATTTTTGAGCATGCCTCTAGAATTAAATTTCTGATTTTCAAAAATTACATTTATATTTATTAGGTAACAAAGGATCACATTAATCAAATAATCTTAAAAGTACCTCACACATTAATCCTTTTGTAGCAGCATTTGATTATATATTTCAACTTACTAACGTAACCATCTTCAGATGTTGATATGCTGCCTACTGACCACTGTCCAGGTCTTTCTTATACCCACCGATTGGCAACACCTAATGAATGAAGAGAAACGAAGGAAAGAAGAAAGGAAAAAGCGTTTGGCTGACAACAGGTAAGACATGGACAGCGGTCAGTAGGCATCATATCAACATCTGAAGATGGCTATGTTAGTAAGCTGAAATATATCATCAAATGCTGCTACAAAAGGATTAATTTGTGAGGTACTTTTAAGATTATTTGAGTGCATGTATAATTTAAAGCTGTTAGATAATTTTACTCAAAATATTTCCCTTGTAGTACTTGAAATTCTAATTAACCACTTCACTGGCCATTATAATGTGTGTAAGGCTAGGTTTCCTTGGACTTATCTCGAGATAGCCGGTGAAGTGGTTAAAAAAAGAAAACGAAGAAATACTACAGTTTTTGTAGTTAACTCTTAAAATTTTATTACTTTGAAAATTATTCCTATATCTGTTCTTTATATGTAGATTTTATGAATTCCTTACAATGTTATATTTGTTTGACTTTATATTGAAAAAGTTCTTTTGCAGTTCTTTTAACTAATTTATTTTATTTGATTATAGACGTTTACAACCCAAGAAACCATTACTAATGCTGAATCAGCTAAGGCCTGGTTTTTGGAGAAAATGAAAGATGTAATTATAAAGTTTTATTTTTCAAATTTATTATTTATTTAGCTGTTTTTTAAATTTTGTAAAATAGTGCAATTTTTTTTCTTCTATATTTAAAAATATTTTTATTTAATAAATTAAATGCTTAGAGAATTCAATAAATAGTCTATTAATGCTCCAAATAAGTTTTTACTAAGTAGTGTTTTCTAGATTTAATTTTTAAGTAATATTTTTACTTTCTTCTATATTCAATGGAAGAAAGTATTGGTTTCGTAAAAATTTTCGACTTCTAGTTTTCAACGAATTTACGGGTTTTAAGAGGTCTAGAACTTGATTTAACTGTTTCTAGGAAATGTATGCCGGTCCGTGTTTGTGACAAAAATTTTGTGGCAACTGAGGAACTGCTGCACAGTATTTCCTATGAATTGATATATAGTTGTATCTTGACGTAAATTAGTGCATATCAATTCTTGGCGAAAATCACTGAATAAGTGGCATTGTCATCCCGTTTTTCCTAAATTTGTAACGTGGTAGTGTAGGACAAAATTTCTTATATATGTGCAGAATGAGAGTTATTTGCAACGAATCATTATGAAGTAAAAAAGAATTATTTGTAATAGTAATAGTCAACTAGAAAATTTGTGAACCCGTAAGAGCAACGCTTCCCCTCTGGGAGGGGAGGTCTCTTTCCAAGGAGGCAAAATTTCATTATGGATATCTTTCAAAAGTACTTGTAAATACTCAATTTTTTTTTTTCCTCAATGGTGCGGCATTCTTTTGTGACCGGGGGGAGAGGGGGGTCGCCGAAATTGATGATCATTTGTGAAGGAGCACCCAATGGGCGGTCATCGCTACCCCTAACAGGGACAGCACACCCATGCCTTCTCCGAGATTCGAACCCAGGCCCAACCGTGTAGGACTCAGGGACGCTAACCACCACACCGTCTGGGCAGCAAATACTAGAAAAAAAGCTTTAAAAATACTTTTGTAAGACTCTTTTCTTCATAGCTGAAACAAAATATACTTTTGTTGATTTACTATTGTTGAACAATATACAACAAAAGCATTCACACATGACAGCAACTAAAAAGCAATCCATTGTATGGTTTTGTTTGAAGTAAATAAAAAGATATAAAAATAATTTTTGGGAGTCCTCCTTGATTAAAATCAAAATGTCTTTTAAGCTGTCATCACAAAGGTAAAAAGCATTGTATGTTAAACAATGCAAGTGATTCACACACACAAACACAAAAAGTAAAATTTTTATAATCTGTGTGAACTGCATGGCTTTTCATACAACTTTGAAATGAGTAAGTTGAACCTGTCAGTTAGCGACCAGGTTAGCTTAACCCTTTAAAGTTCCCTGTATATTTCCCTTTCAAAATTGTGAAATTAATTTAAAAAATGACTTTTAGACACATCGCTGATCATAAATATACAAATGAAAAAAAAAATTAGCATTTTTTATTTTCCAGAAATTTATTGTTTCACAGTGAAACCAATGAACGATAACAGGCTATTTTTTCTCCTTAAACAAACTAATGTAAAAGTTGCAGAGAACAAATCAGATACTTTAGAAATCTAAAACATTTATATTTTGACTTACTTATTAAGAAATTTAAATATTAATTTATTCAGAAAAGAAGCAAGTGTGGTTATAAGCAGTGTCACAGCACCAGGTGCCTAGCTAAACATTGTTGCTACAGCTCTGGCTTTATTATTTAATTTTTTACTTTATTTACAAATTTATGAATTTATACATAAAATTAACTATACTTACTAATTGTTTTACCAGAAAAAAAAAAAAAAAAACTTTATATTTATAATTGCAAAATGTTTAGTACATATAAATGATTTAAAAAGAAAAAAATTATATAAGATATATACCCACATACATACTTTTATATTATATATGTGTATTCATCTAATTACAGGAAATAATATTTTAAGAAACTGCAAAAAATCCAGGAAATGTTAATTTTCTACTCTTATCTTATGTCTTACAAAATTCGACCTTTACTGGAGTTCGGTTTCTCTCAGAAACCAAACATTTCGCATAACTTTTCAGACAGTTCTGTTTATTTATATAAAAAATTGAAAGTTACAATTTATGACTGAGAAGGATTATACTAAGTCCATGTGCTATTATTTTAAAATAAATATTTTTTTTTTCTTTATTTTTAAAATTGATACAATTTTAGAAAATTAAAGTGACTTCTATATCTGGTTTCATCTGAAATAGCATTTTTTGGATTTTGATGTAGTGCAAAGAGAATGAATAAGAGTTTAATATTCTATTAACACTTTGTAAAAATACTGAAAAATTGCTGGGGAAAAAAAAAAAAAAAAAATGAGCAATGTTTGGTTTCTGGGAGAAACCAATGAACTTTAAAAGGTTAATGATTTTAAAGCTATTTTTATACCTTGCCTATTTTATTCCTTGACATGTACCAAGTATTCAGATTTGATTCATGGTCTGGTTGCTTTTTGCTCTTGTTAAAATTTATTCAGCCTTTCTATTAAAAAGTGTGACTTAAATTTATGTATTTCTATTAAATTTAATCAGCTTTAAGTTTGAAGAGTATAAGTATTTGTTTCTTATTTGTGTGTAGAGTCATATATAAGATTTATTATTATTTATTTTATAGATATTAAATGTTTGAATATTTACAATAATTCCTTTCATTTCTTGTAGCCATCTGCTGTTGCAAAACACTTTGTTGCTCTATCTACTAATGCTGTAAGTATATGTGTAGCATATGGTTTCTTTTTCTTCACTTATTTATATGCTTAAATTCAGTGAATCATTCTCATCTTGTTCATTAAGAACAAAAAATGCTCTTACCGCCATATTTTTTAATCGCATACGAAAGCAATTCTCTGGTTGTTCCAATTTCATACATAAACAGGTTTAGGGTTGATGAAATACATAAAGTTGGCATAAAAATATGACATAATGAAGGAAACTTTTATAAGCAAACGTTAGTTGCAAATTATTTTAACAATTGTTTTGAATTAAAATTTGTAACCGTAGCTTTTCATCACGCAAAAGAAGAAAAAAAAAAAAAAAGGTTCAAATGCAGTAAGAAAATAGCAACACATCATAACATTGCTGTTTTTATGCTATATTTCTGCCTAATATTTTTCCCTGATGAAGGTTTGTGTTGAACCCAAAACAACTGTTGCATTTTTTTTTATGTATATTATATACAATGTTTATCAGTAGCTTATTGCATTTTACAGCAAAAAACTGAAATTTTCAGTGTCATCATCTGCATATATATATATATATCTAATCAGTGCTAACATCTGTATTTAATCAGTAATTGTTGAATTTTGTTAAAGAAATTCCTTTAAAAAATTTCTAAAACATCTAAATATTTTGAATTATTGCTTGCCAAATTGTTATTAAATATTGCATTTCAATTTATTTCTATAAAATTTTTAGGTATTATAACTTTTGTAAACTGAAAAGGTTTTTTTAAGGGATTTGCACATGAAAGAGAAACTTCATTTTGTGATGCTTTTCTATAATCAAATTACATCAGAAAAACATACAATTTTAATGTTTATTTTTACATGAGAATGTTATATTTTTATACTTTAAAAGTAAAAGAACTAAACATGAGATTTTTGTTGGATTTTATTTATTTTTTTTTTTTTCTGGGAGGTTTTATTTTCTTCTTCTACTTTTTATTTATTTTCTTTGTTTTGCGAAGTATCTAAGCTTACCAAATTGTACCTTTTCCCCATAAGTTGTACCTTTTTAGGTTCAATACGTTATAATGCGTTTAAACTGTACCTATACAACAATTTCTTACATTTTCTTTTACAGACTGCTGGTAATATTGTTAATATTTTCTTGGATTTTACAATTTATTTTAAAAAATTTACTTTTCTTAGGTATTTTTACTGCATAAACATTATGTGCATAGCTGCCAATCATTTCAATTTTTTGGTACCAGTATTATTGAAATTTTTAGCTTTATTTAATCATAAAAAATAATTACAAAAGCTCATAAAAAAAATTCTTTATAAAAGTACCGGCTTCAAAAAATCGAAATGGTTGGCAGCTATGTTATATGCATGCATATTATACAAAAGAAAATATCTTTTTCAAATGAGACAACATTTTTTTTTTTTTTTTTTTTTTTTTTAAGTAAATAGGCTGAAACTAATGAATTTTTTATGTAGTTTTCATTTTCATTAAATATTTTTAAAAATCTGATGTATATAAGAAAATTTCTTTAAAGAAAGCGTTACTGGCACACTGAAAATTGGTTGGTAGAATGTGGAAAAAGGACAGACAGTAATTTAATAAAACTATAATGAACCCAGGGTAAGATAAAAATCTTCCATTTTTTAAAAAGGGAAATCTGGCAATCCTACAAGTACCTGAACAGTTTACTTTAATACAGTTTCTATATTTATTTATGGAAAGTATGGTTTATCACATATATGTCTTATTTTATTACAAAATCACAGAGTTTATTTTAGAGTATTACAAAAATCAAATTATCTTAGCGTTTTGTATCTATTTCCATAATTTTTGTCAATTTCCCACTCTGATCTCTTCTGTTAAAACTTTAAAAGTCATTGAATATCAAATAAGATTTAAGTATTCTTACTCCAACTTCTTGAGATGATTTTTTCATTTTATGTGCATTACTTTCTGAATTATAGTAATAATAAAACTGTGTTACAGTATTAAATTCAATTTAAAAAAATACACCATATGTACGTTAACTATCAATGTGAAGTATGACTTCTATGCAATAAAAGTGATCTAATATAGCTTTATTACATTTAAGAGAAGGGTCTTATAGCTTTATAAATAGTAGACAAGAGGAAAATACTTTACATTAAATTAATTAAAATGAGCCTACTTTATTTTCACTCATGGTCCATTCGGGTACTCGACCGAATGGACAATGAGCAAAAATAAAATAGGCTTATTGAAAAAGTTATAAAAAAATAATATATATTTGATTAATTATATTGATTGTTTATTGAATGGATGGAAGGATGAGTAATGGTGCGTGGACGTATTATAGTGGGTAATTAAGTACATTGCGTTTGTTTATTTAACAGTGGACATTACTCAAAATGCGGCGATTTTGATTTTTACTAGGTGCCGTTGGCAAAAGACCGGAATTTTACTCTCTTGCTAAAATGAATGAAAAAATAAATATCATTAATCTGTATCATGGTCATCAATCTAAAAATAAAGCATAAATAACAGCTTACCTTCATACATTATAGATAGAGACGAAATAACACATTGATGAGTCATAATATAAATAAACATACTTTTATTAAGGATCATATTAATTTCAAACATAACCATTCGTGCTGGCACTCAAAATTTTTTATTGATTGAATAATAAGAATTATGAACAGATCAATGTTTTTGCTGTTTGAATCAGATTTTTTTATTTGGAATCAGTAATTCAACTATAATTAATTTGAAGTTTCATATTATTTAATCTCAATTAACGTTATTCTCGTCGATTTTATTTTTTGTATTATGCTTAAATGTACTTTTGCCATCGTTCATTTTTAATCTCAAAGTCACTGTTATTGTCTATACGATGATTGATGGAGATCACGATCTTGTTTTATTTGAGAATTGAATCTAGTTAGTGGAAAGATGGCGGCACATCATTAATTCTAGCTCAACGCACTTTTCCACATTTCGTTGAAGGAGATCGCTAAAATATTACAGATATATAGAATCATTCTGATTGATCTTGCAGAACAGCTTATTCCTCTATAATCTCTGTGGAGCACATCACTTGATGTATTTAATAATTTTGATTCCAGAAGAGTACAAACAGAAGCTGGCAGTGCATGATCGAAAATTAAGAAGAATAAATATATCTCTCAAAATAATCAGCAACGATGCTTGAATGAATCATAACTAGTTTGAGATGGAGTGAAACATAATTGAGCAGTCAATGGAGACAGTTCAAGTTGCAATTTTTGAATGAAGATTCATTTTGAAGGTTTAACAATTAGTAGACGATGATTTAAAGAAAATTAAATAACAATAAATTCATAATGAGCTACAGTACGATATCTCAAGTCACACTAACGACTTACTCTAATGGCGAAGCCGTTAAGTAGAACGAGAGAATCGACGAAGCTGTTGATAGCAGAAGATCTTTTCTCCAAGTGTCGTCGGTGTCCTTCCCAAATTCCGCACGCTCTAAAACCGAATCACCTGCAAATTAATGAGCGCTAAAATAGTTCACTCCAAATATTTTTAATTGGAGTTGATTTTATGAATGAAAGTTGATTAAAGTGAATTATCTTTATTCACAATTTATCTATTTTTGATTTATTGAAAGATTAATTTATTTTTTCTATTTTTTGTTGAAAATTTTGGACTGACGCTATTTTTTGAAAATGCAGAGGAATACTTCCAGAGGGCACTGAACTCAAGCAGAAATTCTTAGAATGTGTGATGTTATAGTGTCAGAGAGAGAGAGAGGGAAGCGATGTATTTTTGAAAATACAAAATATCAGAGATATTTTTTTTAGAAATAAATAGAAGGAATCCAGAACGTATTTAACTAAATTTTCAGATGCTAATTCACCAAATATTTTGGGATTTATTCTGGATTTTGGGAAATGTTTATTAATTATTTTCTGGGTTTATTAAATAATTTTTCAGAGCATATTAACTGAAAAATGGATTATTCTGGATTTTAAATAAATTATTTCCGGAGTTTAAATAATTATTTCCGATTTCAATTTTTGAAATAAATCACCTCTGTTTTTATTATTTTTTATTAAAAATTCATGATAGCTGAATTTTGGAAGGAAGTTTTAAAATGATAAATTTTTAAATAAAATGTTAAAAGTTTTTACCTTTTAACACTTATTTTAATTAATTTAATGAAGAGTCTTATGTTTACTTTAAATACATATTTTTCATGCATTTTAATTTTTAATGTAATCCTAATTTTATCTCTGATTTTAGGCCAAAGTGAAAGAATTTGGAATTGATGAGAAAAATATGTTTGGATTTTGGGATGTAAGTATAATATCTTAAGATAACTTTCTTTTTTTTCTTTAAAATAAAAATGAAATAACATTTTTAAACATTCATTATGTTTATTTTATATCTATAGTGGGTAGGTGGCCGATATTCTTTATGGTCTGCTATTGGTCTTTCAATTGCCCTGTACATTGGTAAGTTTGTAAACATTTTATAATATTTGATTACAAGTTTTGTAAGTTGAAACTTTGTGTTATATTTGTCTCTGTGTACAGGCTTATTTAATTTTATTATATTAAATGGTAATTCTTAACAATGTTTATAAAACTGAATTTGTTTGTTATATATTTAACTTTGTAGTTTCTCTGTATATTAAGCTTTTTACTTAAACTGTATTTACTGTAAAAGAAAAGCAATAATATGTTTGCAAACTTCTAAAAAAAAAGTATTAAGAATAATTGAATAATAAGTATTAAAAATTAAATAAGTATTAAAATAATAAATAATATATTATGTAAATTTGCCCTATTAATTTTAATCTTTGAATAAGTTAAAAGCAGTTTTAGAATAGATTTTGATGTATTCTATGTATTTTTTTTTCATTAGTTTCAATTTATCCAAAGTGAGCATACTTCAATATTAAATTTTATATAAATATTTTAACACTTGTTAAAATCTTTTTATAACTCCCTCTCCCCTCCCCCCAAAGAAAAAAACAAAACAAAAAACAACAACAACATAAAATTAGTTTTTAGAACTAATTAGTGACTTTTTACCCTTTATAAACTTATAAACAAATTTATATTTATTTTTGATAGAATGGAGTAGGGAATTGAACCCCGGGCTTTCCACTTAATGTGTGGATGCTGTAACCACTGAGCTACCCTGGCTAATAACCAGCTCGGCACTTCTCACATAATATACGTTGGCAACATCACAGAGTCTGCATTAGAGCAGCGGAAGGCCCGAGATTTGATTCCCGGCTCTGGCATTTTTCACATAGCTAGTAAAAAATCAACCTTCTACTCCATTCTATCAAAAAGGAATTTTCGAGGTTGTTAAATTTCTATATTGAAATTTATATTTATTTATATATGTTGTACTAAAAATTATGGCTTTGTTATTTTTGTGGAGCTACAAAACAATTTTTAATTCAACTAGTTAAAAAGTTTTAAATTTTCCTTTGTTTTAAGGTATTGCATGATTAATTTTCGTAATTGTGCCTTATTTTAACACATTATTTTTTTCCCCATCCCAAATCATTTAAATTTTCATTTAAGTTACCGAATTATCATTACATTATAGGTATGGACAATTTTGAAAAATTACTTGCTGGAGCTCATTTTATGGATCAGCATTTTAAAACAACTCCTGTAGAGAAAAATGTGAGTATGATCTTGTTCCTTTTAGGTAATTCTTTTAACTACAATAAATGACCCAGAAAGAGTTAATGAAATAACTTATAACTCAGACAATGACCAGCATAAAATCATGCAAAAATCAATGAAAACTGTTAATTTAAAGATATACAGTGAAATACATTTAACACGAAAACGCTTAACATGAAAAATCAGTTAAAACGAAATGATATAGCGGTCCGAACATTGTACTATGCTATTTAATACATTTTTGTTTCTTTTAACACAAAACAAAAATCGTTTAACACGAAAAAAAAACTTGCTTTCGATCTTCAGTGACATGTTTGCTACAACAGAGATGCCAACATTTTAATTTATTCCAGAGCATTTTTAACTCTGCCTTTATTTCCATACCACATTTTTCTTAAGAGTAATATTTACTTATTTTATCGTAGTTATATATTGAAGGAAAATAGTCTGTAAATAAAGTGGTGCGGATTAAAGGCGGAGATAAAAATGCTCTGGAATAAATTATAATGTTGGTAACTATGCTACGATATGTTGCCGTCGATGATCATGTGTGTACAGCACCGATAATGAGATTTTTGACATCGTTCATAATTAAAATGATTCCGCTTATGTAAATTTTGATGACAAATCTGACAACTGAATCAATGATGCAGTTCCTGTCCCCTCTGCTTCAGAAATGAATAAAGTAATGCGTATCCGCAGTTATTTAGATCGCATTCGAATTGAGAGATAACTAAAACAATGGATGATCTCAATCAATTTTTTAACAATATGGTGCTGAAAAAGACACTTCAGTGAAAGATAACTGAATTTTTTTCCAAAAAATAATAATATTTATACTAGATTTTTATCCTAATGGATGCAAGTTAGTAGTATTTTTACAGGAAATGGAAATAAAAATTGACGAGAGGAAAACATTGGCAAATTTTGTACTTTTTCTACGAAACTTTTTACATGAAATTCTTTTGACACGAAAAAATATTTCGGTCCCCTTAGTTTCGTGTTAAACGTTTTTCACTGTATCTTTAAATATTGAAGGTAAACGCATTAAAGAAAACTAGCAAACCCATGCAAATTTTAGCAATTTCTTTTTTTATTTACCTTTTAAATTTGAAACTCATAAGTCTTATTCTTATACTAAATTCACCACACAATTTAAATTTTAATTCACCAGAAGCCAAATTATTAGTTTTTCTAGAATGAAACGCTAGTGATACATAGTTAAACCAAATCATTCAAAAAAAAAAATTTCAAAATAAAATTCATGTTTGATGACTCAGTTTTCATACTTTCCTGACAGGACAGCTGTAGTATAGAACCACTTTTGTGAGTTTAAAAATTTTCCGCCATGTTAGCGACACCTTTCAATTAATTTTTTTTTATTTGTTCATTTCGGCAAAATTTTTTTAAAAAAATAAATAGGTAAATAGATAAATAAAAACTTAGTGCCTATTTTGATTATATTTTTTTATTACGTTTTTTAGTAAATGCATGACAAAAGTTTATATTTTGTGTACAACAGGTTTAAAAGGACACTTGCAAAGATTGTAACGATGGAATTTTTCAAAATAGATTTTTCTATAAATAGATCTCATGAAACAAATGTCGTCTTTTTTTTTTTTTTTTTTTTTTAGATCATTGAACTGAGTCTGCATGCTCAAATATTGTTTATGTATTATTTTTTATCCTCGCATATTTTATTAAGTTTGTATCGTATCGTTTCTACAAAATATAATCGTAACTGGTCCGTGTTAGAGAAATATTATATAGATAAGGGAAGAAGAATTACTTTTTATTAAATATTATTACGTATGCATTATATATATATATATATATATCATTAAAAATTTCAAATTATAATAATAAATAATGTGAAAAGTGTGTAATTTGAGCTATTTTCATTTTTCAGACCAAGAAAATTAACCTGTAAAATAATTGTTATTATACTTGCAAAAGTAATAGTAAAAGTTTCTTATTACAGTTTATTTTAATCCTCTTAGAGAACAAAGTGATATAACCTGTTTTCAATTGTTTAATTTAAAATGTCTTTTTTAGAGGAAATATGAACAAACAAACAAAATAATAATAATAATAAAAGATGACTATTCATATTTATACATTAATTGCTGTACAAGGAGATTTCTATCATCCACTGCTCACTAAAATAATTAGAAATTTAGTTAGTTTTTTTTTTTTTTTTTAGTGTATATTTTTTTAATTTTAGTGTATAACTATTGTGTGTGTAGTAATTTTTTTGCAGTATAAAATTATTTTTTAATAATGACAAAAAAAAATAATAATAATGGTCTTTCTTTCATAGGTTCCTGTAATTTTAGCGTTGTTGGGTGTCTGGTATCATAACTTTTATGGAGCAGAAAGTCATGCTTTATTGCCATATGATCAGGTATCGAAAGATTTAATTTTTATAATTTTATTTCCTAAACTTGGACTTATTTTTTCATTCTTAGATAATTTAATTAATGTTTTTTTCTTGTGTAAATAAATAAATAAAATTTGATGTTAAAGGACAGTAATATTGAATTTTCTTTAAAACTGATTTGATTCGTACTATTCCCTTAAAACCATTATAAACATGTATGCTTCTGTGAATATCTCAAAAGATGCGATGTTTAATCATCTAGCATTGAAAACAACATGTTATAGTGTATTGTACACAGTTTGTTTTAAAATAGTGTCTCCAGTGACAGCTGTCAAGATTAAAGTCAATTGCCTGACAGAATGGTTCCTCTGCTGTCAGGCACCCATATAACAGGGTTGCCACGCTATGTGGAAAACCTGGAATAGTCAGGGAATTAGAAAATTTATCATAAAAGTCAGGGAATTTGAATATTTTAGCCTGAATCTGGAAAAGTCAGGGAATTTCATACGATGGTTGCTAAGTAAAAACAATTTTTCCGCCAATGTAGGGTCATTTTTTTCCCCCCCTTAGCTTCCGCCATTTTTTTAAACATCGCCAGCTTCCCTTTCTGCTTGTAAAAGAAATTTTTTATTCTGCTTATAAGCGACGTATGCTATCACTGTATGTAACTTTTGTCAAATGTATTTTTTGTGTTTCTGAGTAGCACCATAATTATTTGGCCCTCAACGCAGCCAGTGCTCAATATATAATTAGACTGGAATTTTCTTAAAACAGACATGGAAAACCTGGAAATGTCAGGGAATTTCATTCTCTTG
Organism: Salticus scenicus; assembly: GCA_963930645.1. Taxonomy (NCBI): domain Eukaryota; kingdom Metazoa; phylum Arthropoda; class Arachnida; order Araneae; family Salticidae; genus Salticus; species Salticus scenicus. Next base: position 278,444,514 of record OZ005655.1, read on the forward strand.
TTTGAGTGGCAACCCTGATATAATATATCTGCTGCCTAGGGCATATATTATATGGGTGGGCAACTTGGCTTATAATATCCCAGGGATGTCTGGCCATCTCGTGCCAAAACTGTTACCATTCTCACCTTCAATTGCCAAATGCCAGATTTGACTCCTTGAGCATATATCTTATTAGAGTGCACATTCAATTCTGAAGTTCTTATTGAAACAAGTAACCAACATTGAGGGGGATTTTTGTTAGTTACATGACGAATGATATGGTAAGATCGGTTCAATTTGCCACACTTGGCTCATTTCCAACTTTTTGTCTTCTACATTTGGCTTATTATCACTATTGCAAAACATTCTCCCTGTCTCTTTCTCGTATTAAATTGTAATATTTTAGAAAAACACAAAATGAATTGAACAGTCCGAAACATTATGTGTAATTTGTTAATAATTGTGATTTTTTTTATATATTTTGAGTATAATAAATTTTCAAATAAATTATCTCTATTATTTATCGGCAATTACATTAGCATGCACACAGGCAATGAACAAAATTTTCATTTTATGCCTTAAATGTTTCATTTAATATTATATTAATATTTCTGTAAAATTTAAAAATGTATCCTTTACTTATGAAATGATAAGAGTCCTCCTTTTAAAAATTTTTCTTTGCATCCAAATGCATAGCAGTACTTCGACATTTTTCTTGGCACAACTAAATGTCACAGCGAAAAATCTTTGTCAATCCTTGTCTGAGGATGAGAGTGACCCCATAATTCTTAAGAAGGAAAACTAAAAAGCACTTATCATATGATTTCAATGTTAGTTACTTCTTCGATGAGGGATGCACACTGTAGTAAGATACAGTAAATTCTTAATTATCTGAGAGTGGTTTATCAGCGGTTTCCATACTCATTGGCTTTTTTGCTACTGTAAATTGTGATGGATTTAAAAAATAATAATTTATACAATTAGAAATGCAATTAAATTTTATAAAAAAAAATCTGGAGTGACTCCACTCGACTTTCCGAACATTGAGTCATTAACAGTTTTGTAGATAAAGTAAAGAAAGGGGTAAAGTAAAGAAAAGGGAGTTGTTAAAACAAACAAAAGAGAGAAAACCATAATAGAGTGTTAGATCATTTTTCTCCATATATTACGCGATGTTTTGTTTAAAGCTACTGAACTTTGAACCCATAGATCATAATGATAAAGAATTTTTCATTGTTTCCCTGTAAAAATCTATAAATGCTAGATTCACCAAAATGCTTATAATTAGTGCAACAGTGATTTATAATATTCATATAAATTTTCAGCTCAATTGAATAAGGTGTTTAGATGCTATCGCACTTTTAAAAATTTGGTCCCATAGACCATAATGATAAAGAATTTTTCTTTGTGTCCCTGTAAAAAAACTGCAAGTGCTAGATTCACCAAAATCTATACAGTTGGTGCAACTGTGACCTATAACAGGTGTACAAATTTTTTGTTCATATTAATAAGGCGTTTAGATGCTATCACACTTTTAAAAATTTGGCCCCATAGGCCATAATGATAAAGAATTTTCCTTTGTGTCCCTATTAAAAAACTGTAAGTGTTAAATTCTCCAAAATCTATAGAGATTGAGTATCTGTGAGTATAATATGCATATAAATTTTTTGCTCAATTGAATAAGGCGTTTAGATGCTATCACACTTTTAAGATTTTAGTCCCATAGGCCATAATGATAAAGAATTTTTCTTTCTGTCCCTGTAAAAATCTATAAGTGCTAGATTCACCAAAATCTAAAGGGTTCGTAGTATGGTGGCTTACAATATACGTACCAACTTTCAGCTTATTCGAACAAAGCGTTTAGATGCTAGCGTGTTCACTCACAGACATACACACACACATACATACATCATCGTAAAAATAGTGAAAACGAACTCAGGGGACCTTGAAACGTATAGAAACAACAAAATCTCAAATTCGGATTTTTGACATGATTACAATACTTTCCTCACTATAGTGTTCGGAAAGTAATAAAAACTGAAGACAGAATATCTAGAAAGTATATGTAATTGAATCCTGCAGATAATTGGGAGTCTACTGTATATGCTCTAAGGTTCAACTCCTGGTTTAGGCATACGTGTTCATAGTGGTTCAGAATCCTCTTTAAGCAATAAATCCTAATCTAATAAGCCATATTGTGCAAAAACTGATTCTAGAGCGACTCCTCTTTCCCTAAATTTAAACTGAGGATGTCCTGTGGAGATATGTTGTTTGGGTTGTTAAACCAAATACTGGTCTTGCTGAATAGTTGTTACACTCTGGCCAATTTCATATTGAATGTCGGGTGGCATTTCCAAAGATTTTGGAATGTTTGCTTCCCACAAACTGGAGATAACACACTAAAGATATTTTCTGAATTTGTCAGATTTTGTTTATATCTATCACAGTCCAGCATTCAAAGAATTTTTCTCAGCGTGAACATGTTGAGTTTGCCTATTTGTGACATTTTTTGTACGTCTGTTAATAATGTTTCTTAATCTCAGTAATTACAAAATCTACCTCAACTGGATAATGCCATTCAAAACCATTTCATTCCTGTTTCAGCATGTACAGGGTTCCCACTGTCCGTGAAAGTCCTTAAGAAGTACTTAAATTTCATTTTCTTTTTCAAGGGCCCTTGAAAGTACTTGAATTTTGTGCAAAGTCCTTGAAAATCCTTAATTTTCCACTCCAATAGACAGGCTTAGTGTGAATTCTGTCAAGGCTAAACTATCTCCATATGCGCACACCATTGTTTAATATAATGATTCTGTCATAAAATTCTTATTTCATTGTCTTGCTTTTGCATATAATTTCAACTTATTATTATTTATTTATTTATTTTTTTTTGCCAGTCTCATACCTGTTTGATGGACTGATCATTAATTTTGAGCAGAAAGTGACTAGACCAGCACTCAAACCTAAAAACTTTGGAATAATCATAATGATTCCAAATCTTGAACTAATCATTTTTTGACTCTTGTAAAAGTTAATTTGGTCAATCCATCAAAAATGTATTGTGAAGACAGGCAAAGTTATTCTAATTATGAAAAAAATATTACTAATGAAAGTAGTTACTAAAGTTTTGTGCATATGCCTAGTGTTCTGTGATTTTCCTCAAGTCCTTGAAAAATTTCAAATAGGCCTTGAAAAGTCCTTGAATTTTTTTCTTTTTTAAGAGTGGGAACCCTGATGTACTACAGCTTTGTTCCTATCCATGGCAACTGAATTGTTTTGAATATATACAAAAATTTCACTTTCATCCTATGCTTCTCTATAACTGAATGTGACTTGTTCCAGCATTATTAAACAAAACAAATCTCAAAAGCAAAATGTATAAATTTAAAGTCGAATTTAAAGCCTTAATTTCACTTTTATTAATATTTTTGATTGTGTCACACAATGAACTGGCTTGTTGCCAGTTTCTTCCTTCTCTTCTTCAGCGCAGTATGTCTTCTCCCGTCTATTTCCATGAGTTCCACGCTAACAAGAAACTGTCAAGAGATGGTGCGTAGTGCTGAAGAAAAGGAGGAAGAAAAAATGGCAACAAGCAGTTCACTTGATGATTTACATCATATATTAACAAAAATGAAATTTTAATGGTTTTAAACTTTTCACTTTAATGATTTAATCTTGCTTGTAAATATTATAAAAAAAAAAAAAAAGAAAAATGTATATTTTGTATATTGCAAGCTTATGTATTCATATAGCATATATATTTTTTATTTAACAGAAAGTTAATTCAGATCATATTAGATATTTAATATATCTCACAATTTAAATTTCTGAAATAACTAACTTAAAAAGAAATAAAGCTTATATTCCCATTACCATAATAGGATATAAATCATTATTTCATGTTAGACTTTAGCATCTTAATTTTTATAAACATTTAAAAAAGTATTTTGCTATTGCATAAATAAATTGCATCAGTGTTTGGGATTTTGTAATCTTTTCTCAAACTAACTAAAAATCCTAAAGTATTTTTTTAACTCCTGTTCATCATGCATTATCTTCTTATCTAGAATATGTCCATTCTCATCCTTTTTTTTTTTTTTTTAATAAATAGCCCTAAATTTACATTAAAGCTGCAGAATGATTTGATTAAAGTTTTTTTTCTTGTAAATTTGTTCAGGAATTTTAAGATGCTTTTTAAATGCACCACTCTCGATTATCTGTGGCATTGAAATACTATCCATGGCCTTGAATTATATATTTTCCTTCACATTTGGTCTTCACTTTTTGTTTCATATAAAATTTAATTGTATAAATTATTTTCGTAATTTATGGTAGAAAAAACATGAAGGAAAATAGAGATTGTGGGTAATATGCTCACAGATGATTGAGTTTACTGTACATTTTAAAAACTTCATAATTTTTTAAAAATTTAAACAACATGAAAACATCTTTAAACTCCTGATCAATTTATCATTTTGTTTATTTATTGTAGTTGTACACAAATCTGCCAGCAGATATTAATCTTTCTTGTTAATATCAGTACTTACACAGGTTTGCTGCCTATTTCCAACAAGGTGATATGGAATCCAATGGAAAATATGTTACTCGCAAAGGAGAACAAGTGAAGTACACTACAGGGCCTATTGTATGGGGAGAGCCTGGAACAAATGGTCAACATGCATTTTATCAACTCATACATCAAGGTTAGGATGTGTTTTAGTGTAGATATTATTAATAAATATTTTTATTAGACAATAATTAGTCTTAAAAATAATTACTGAATAGGTATTTTCAAGTAAGTATAGCCGGATTTACATTTTTTTGTTTGCTTGTTGTATTGAACAGTAAATTTGTCATAATTTTATAACAAAACTGTCTCATCTGTTTATTATCTACACTGAGGAAAATAGAAACATATGTAGCATTGTATAATATTTTAATAATAGTTGTCTTATGCTATATTGACAATAGGATTTTGACAGATAATAGTTGTTGAATCCTTTTTATATATCTATTCATGTCTACAAACCCTTTAAATATGCATTTTCATATTTCTACTTGTGGCATCAGTGTATATGTAAGTGCTTTAAATAAGTAATGAAGTTTTCTTGTGTTGTGGTTATATCAGAAATAGTTTATCAAAATTGGGAAAATGTATTAAATACTGAATTTTCTCTAGACAATTTCAGGAGGTGAGCTCTGTCCTTTCTGCCCTTTGTTTAATAAAAAAAAAAAAAAAAAAAAAAAAACGCTCTTCTTGCCCCTTATCTAAAAAAAAAAATACAATCTTATTTCCCTTTGTAGGAAATAGCCTTTAAATTGAACATAAATGCTATAAATATAAATAAAAGTATTGTGCATGACAATCACCAATTTGTTTGTACATCAGTAACAAGCAGAATTAGAGTGTAATGAAAGTTAAAAATTAAAATTTTTTCTTGTATCCATACCCAGTGGCAGAAACACGGTGACATAGCCATGGACACAGAAAAACGGCTTGGGACAGTTTTTGTCTGCACTGATAAAAAAATTTGTCCGCAACTTTCGGATAACAATTCAATTATAAAAATTTCTGTACCAAAACTAAAACTAATATTTTTATTTAAATAATTTGGAGTGGAAGGCTGATTTTTATACCAACTATGCGAAAAATACCAGAGCCGGGAATCGAACCCGGGCCTTCCGCTTTACACGCGGATGCTCTACCACTGAGCTACCCTGGGTGATAACCAGCTAGGCATTTCTCACATAATATTCATTGGCAAGGTCACCGAGTCTGCAAACGCAGCTATATCAGGTGACAATATTAACCGTGGCACAACTCCAATAGACCACGAAATTATGATTTTGAAATTCTTTATTCATCAACCTTAATTCATTTAAATAATTTGGAGTGGAAAGCTGATTATTATACCAACTATGTGAAAAATACCAGAGCCGGGAATCGAACCCGGGCCTTCCGCTTTACGCGCGGATGCTCTACCACTGAGCTACCCTGGGTGATAACCAGCTAGGCATTTCTCACATAATATTCATTGGCAAGGTCACCGAGTCTGCAAACGCAGCTATATCAGGTGACAATATTAAACGTGGCACAACTCTAATAGACCACGAAATTATGATTTTGAAATTCTTTATTCATCAACCTTAATTCATTTAAATAATTTGGAGTGGAAAGCTGATTTTTATACCAACTATGTGAAAAATACCAGAGCCGGGAATCGAACCTGGGCCTTCCGCTTTACGCGCGGATGCTCTACCACTGAGCTACCCTGGGTGATAACCAGCTAGGCATTTCTCACATAATATTCATTGGCAAGGTCACCGAGTCTGCAAACGCAGCTATATCAGGTGACAATATTAAACGTGGCACAACTCCAATAGACCACGAAATTATGATTTTGAAATTTTTTATTCATCAACCTTAATTCATTTAAATAATTTGGAGTGGAAGGCTGATTTTTATACCAACTATGTGAAAAATACCAGAGCCGGGAATCGAACCTGGGCCTTCCGCTTTACGCGTGGATGCTCTACCACTGAGCTACCCTGGGTGATAACCAGCTAGGCATTTCTCACATAATATTCATTTGCAAGGTCACCGAGTCTGCAAACGCAGCTATATCAGGTGACAATATTAAACGTGGCACAACTCCAATAGACCACGAAATTATGATTTTGAAATTCTTTATTCATCAACCTTAATTCATTTAAATAATTTGGAGTGGAAGGCTGATTTTTATACCAACTATGTGAAAAATACCAGAGCCGGGAATCGAACCTGGGCCTTCCGCTTTACGCGCGGATGCTCTACCACTGAGCTACCCTGGGTGATAACCAGTTAGGCATTTCTCACATAATATTCATTGGCAAGGTCACCGAGTCTGCAAACGCAGCTATATCAGGTGACAATATTAAACATGGCACAACTCCAATAGACCACGAAATTATGATTTTGAAATTCTTTATTCATCAACCTTAATTCATTTAAATAATTTGGAGTGGAAAGCTGATTTTTATACCAACTATGTGAAAAATACCAGAGCCGGGAATCGAACCCGGGCCTTCCGCTTTACGCGCGGATGCTCTACCACTTAGCTACCCTGGGTGATAACCAGCTAGGCATTTCTCACATAATATTCATTGGCAAGGTCACCGAGTCTGCAAACGCAGCTATATCAGGTGACAATATTAAACGTGGCACAACTCCAATAGGCCACGAAATTATGATTTTGAAATTCTTTATTCATCAACCTTAATTCATTTAAATAATTTGGAGTGGAAGGCTGATTTTTATACCAACTATATGAAAAATACCAGAGCCGCGAATCGAACCCGGGCCTTCCGCTTTACGCGCGGATGCTCTACCACTGAGCTACCCTGGGTGATAACCAGCTAGGCATTTCTCACAAAATATTCATTGGCAAGGTCACCGAGTCTGCAAACGCAGCTATATCAGGTGACAATATTAAACGTGGCACAACTCCAATAGACCACGAAATTATGATTTTGAAATTCTTTATTCATCAACCTTAATTCATTTAAATAATTTGGAGTGGAAGGCTGATTTTTATACCAACTATGTGAAAAACTACTGTGATTGGCATATAGTTGGTATAAAAATCAGCATTCCACTCCAAATTATTTAAATGAATTAAGGTTGATGAATAAAGAATTTCAAAATCATTATTTTGTGGTCTATTGTAGTTGTGCCACGTTTAATATTGTCACCTGATATAGCTGCGTTTGCAGACTCGGTGACCTTGCCAATGAATATTATGTGAGAAATGCCTAGCTGGTTATCACCCAGGGTAGCTCAGTGGTAGAGCATCCACGCGTAAAGCGGAAGGCCCGGGTTCGATTCCCGGCTCTGGTATTTTTCACATAGTTGGTATAAAAATCAGCCTTCCACTCCAAATTATTTAAATAAATTAAGGTTGATGAATAAAGAATTTCAAAATCATAATTTCGTGGTCTATTGTAGTTGTGCCACGTTTAATATTGTCACCTGATATAGCTGCGTTTGCAGACTCGGTGACCTTGCCAATGAATATTATGTGAGAAATGCCTAGCTGGTTATCCCCCAGGGTAGCTCAGTGGTGTAGTGAGTATTTTATTTAGATACATCAGCAGAAGTGTAATGCAGAAGAAGAGTGACTGAGAAAAAACCATACTAGAAGAATTGTTTTGTTTAATAGCTACTTGAAAGAAGGAAAGTCTCATACGATACTAAAATCTCTTTTATTTCTTTAATATAGAGACATTCAATCACTTTCAGCATTTCCACTAAAAGCAGTTAATTCATACAACTTTAAATCATTAATAAAACTTAATAAATATATTTTGAAACTTAACAATTAAAAAATAAACTCAACAAATTATCAATTTGATCCGGACCAGCCGGTCAAACTTTACATTACTATATCAGATAACAAGATCCATGCCAATTACCAACACACCCCCAGAACTAAACAGATCTGGTATTTATATACAAGAAATAAGGACGTTTAGATCGTCATCGATCAAACGGACGAATCACAAACGAACATCTGGCAGATGTAAAAAGAAACAATTAAGATTTACATAACGACGATCGATCTTTAGCTACGATGTCGCCATCTAGTGGGAAAAACATCGTTAGAAAAATTGAAACAGTCCAGAATTGATAAAGAAAGGTGTTGGATGGAAATGATCGTTTTTAATGTAAACAAAACGGTAATTGATAATTAACAGTATAAAATAAAGTTTAAACTACTGAAAAATAAGTAACTGAAGTAAGTATGTTTTAATTTACATTCTATTAATTAATTTAAATAAGTTATTTAATAAAAATGATAAAATGACTAAACATAGCATGAACTTTCAAAAACAGGTGATGTAATATGTTTAAATAACTATGTCTATAAGCATGAGGGAAAGTTAGGAGGCGATGAGAATAAAATAAACTAAGGATTTTCTCATCAAATGCCCCCCCTCTCATTGCCTCATAAAAACAAAATGCATGACTCCTTAAGAAGGAAAAATCAGCATGGACCCATTACCAAACATCTTAAACAAGATAAAAAAAAAAAAATTTAATTAAATTTCAAACCAATGCAGTCAAACATCCCATTAACACAAAAGTTAATAGCTAAATTTAACACGAAGACAACAATTAAGTTGTAACAAATCCAACTTCAAAAAAAATCTTAAAGCATCTTTCTCCAAAGAAAATTTCAATTTTTTTCATCTTAAGTCTTAAAACTCCATCAATTAGAAAAAAAAAAATTTAACTACTCCAATCTAGAACAGAGTCTAGAATATCCTAGATAAGAGGCTAACAAAAAAAAACACAATTCCTTCCATTTCAGAAAACAAGTCCAAGAAAAAATTTGTTTCATTTTAAAATTTCATTAACAAACATGAAAAAAAAAATATTTACCAAAAAAAAATTACTTATTAATTTCAAATCCAGCATTAAACTCCAAATCAAATATTTAAACCTATATCAAAAGCAAATTACAAATACAAAATAATCTTTATTTAAAAAAAAAAAATTTCAATTTCTAGCCATCCAGAACTTGGTAAAGAGGACAAAACATCGGCCTTTCGCATTCCCTTATTTGTCTTTCAAACATATTCAAGAATGAATATAGGCACAACTATTCACTTCTTTTAAAACAAATTCCGGCTAGCACGGAAAGCATACGTTCCACATGAAATGAGGTTTCTAGATGCCTAGAAAAGAAAAGAAATTATAATACACATAAAAGATATAAACAGAACAAATTTTAATTATGGTAGACGGGACCTAGTGACATTGCCAAAATTCAAAAATTGGGACTTACAAAAATAAAAGTAACATGCCCGCAAGGGCCTACATATGGTGGTAACTCCCAGAAAAACTATTCCTAAATGATTCTCTGACAATTTACCGGTCAAGGGTCACCTATCCGAAACGGTACTATAGGCTGTTCGAATCATCGTAAATAGCCACCAAAAGCACCATTTCCATACATAGACAGGAATTAAATTGTCTACCAAATTAATTTTTAAAAGAATACTAAATGAGGTAAAATAAATTTAAAGTACTAAAAAAAACTTGCTTAAATCAAAAGTACTAAAATAATTACATAAGTAAAAAAAAAAAAAAAATGCTGGGACAAACTGTTATAATAAATATGTACAAATCAGCAATTTTAACTAATCAAAAAAAGTCCATAAGTTGAAACACTAGATTAGAACAATGTGCAATCCAAATTTTTAAAACAATGTAAATATTTAAACAATTTCTAATTTAAAACAATGTACTAAAAAAATATATATATATATATATTTAAATGTACTCAAATTATCTATAAGAAAAATATGACATACAAAATTCATATATGTACAAGAGAAAAATTATGTTATAAATATTAAATTTACAAAATTCAAAAGCTCAATTTTTGTCAAAGGCTTGGTGAAAATATCCGCAAGGTTTGATTTACTACGTACATAAGAAACAGAAAATTCACCACTATTTAAAAGATCTCTAATAAAAAATAATTTAATGTCTATATGCTTAGTTTTATAATTTTCCACTGGTGATTTTATGAAATCTATAGCAGCTTGATTATCAACTCTCATTACAGCATCATTATCTAAATTAGAAAAAATACATTCCTCAGCACATTCACGACGTATCCGATCAAACCAAACCAAATTCTTTACAGCCTCAGTCATTGCGATAAATTCAGATTCCATGGTCGACAAACTAACACATTTTTCTTTAAAAGTACGCCAGTCGACCGGAGACTTATCAAGCAAAACTATCTGACCGCCAATTGAGGTCCGATCGTCACGGTTAGCTGCGAAATCTGCATCGGAGAAAATTACTAAATCATTAGATTTACAAGAAAGTTTAAGTTTGTAATGAGAAGTTGATTTTACATAGCCCAATAATCTCAATAAACCATCCCAATGGAATAAACCAGGATTCGATTGAAATTGACTCAGGACATTAACAGAGTAGGCTATATCAGGACGAGTACGACCAGCTAAAAAAGAAAGACATCCCAAAACACTACGATACGGTAAATGAGACATTTCAGTTATATCTTGACTAGACGTAGGACAATGAGATTTGGAAAACACAGTACCTTTACTGATAGGTAAAGAAGAATGAGGAATTTTAAACTTAGAAAATCTTTCACAAACATCATTAATGTAATTGGATTGGTGAATTACTACTCCAGATGGAGTATCCTCAAACTCAACCCCTAATAATTTTCTCGTTCTCCCCAATTCTTTTATATCAAAATTTGACTTTAATAAAACTAAAACTTTATCAATAAATTTCTTATATTTTCCAAAAATTACGATATCATCAACATAAAGAAGAAGTACAACATCTGTCCCATAAAGATAAACACAATTACAAGATGATAACTTTCTAAATCCAATCTTAATTAAAACATGATGTATTTCATAAAACCATTCTCTCCCACTTTGATGTAATCCATACAGAGCCCGGTCCAGTTTGCAGTACAAAGTCTCTTTACCAGGTTCAACAAATCCAGGAGGTTGTAGCATATACACGTCCTCACTTAGTGGTGCATACAGGTAAGCACAGGTGACGTCATACTGAATATGCGACCACCCACAACATGAAACAAGAAGGGAGAAAAAGAACCGGATAACACCAAAATTTACAACAGGACTAAATGTTTCTTCATAGGATTCACCTTTAACCTGTTTAAATCCCTGGGCCACAAGGCGAGCCTTATGTCTAACTATCTGTCCAAACTCATCCCTTTTTATTGTGTAAACCCACCGGCAACCAACAGGAGTGACGTGATTAGGTAGTTCAGACAAATGCCAAACTCCACGTTCTTGCATAACCTTCATTTCCTGTTTCATTGCACTCCACCAAACCTGACTCTGCCTGGAATTACATGCCTGTTTAAAAGTCCTGGGAGTCTCTTCCCGATCTAGTCATGCTGAAGGGTGAACTAAACTCGAAACAACTGAATTACTCTCACTGTCACTATTGTCACTATCTGAAAAATCTGATGAATTACTTGGAATCGGAATAATGCCAGAATAAGGATTTGAACCACTAAAATCAAATAAATCAGGATTAAACATCAATTTATTTTCTCTACAATAATTTTCAACATCATGAAGTGATCTAAGACGTTTAGTTTTGCCTAATTCATAAAAATAAATGTCAGTACGATTACCAGTACGACGAACAACAGGCTTCCTAGTCCAACTAACTTCCTTAAGATGGGTAATAGTAGACTGATTATTGCTAGACACCGAAGCTCTACTCCCCACTCCACTAGGTTGAGAATCCGGGGTACTGTTGGAAGGACCTGGGATGGCCACAGGTACAACTTCAACAACGTCCTCCAGACTTTGCTCAACACTAGGAGAGAAAAGGGCATAATCATCGGTGCCCAGTGCAGCTCCACTGCGACCTAAACCACAACACGATTCATCAAAATTGACATTACCAGATTCAATAATTTCATTAGTCTCTGGAATCCAAATTCTATACCCCTTTGTTTTGAAAGCGTAACCTACTAAATAACCCTTACGGGCCTTTGCTTCAAGTTTAAATCGCCTTTGCTTTGGCACACCAACATAAGTAACCGTACCAAAGGGCCTTAAGTGTCGAACAGAAGGTTTTCTTCCACCATATAACTCAAAAGGGGTTTTCTTCAAAAGTTTGGGACAAACACGATTCCAAGTATAAACAAAATATTTAAGAGCTTCAGGCCAAAAACTAGGATCCAAGTTACTTTCAATTAACAATGTACGAATACCATCAGCTGCGGTAGACATGAACCGTTCTGCAACGCCGTTTTGTTGGGGAGTATAGATGTTTGTTAACTCATGACGAATACCTTTCTCACTAAAAAAATTATCAAAAGATTGATTAACAAATTCTCCACCATTGTCTGACCTAAAGGATTTAACCTTTCTTCCCAAGAAAGTCTCAGCCTTAATAATATGGTTTTTCACCACATCAAAAACTTCAGACTTCATACTTAAAGGATATACAGAAACCCGGCGAGAGAAATCATCAATGATTGAGAGAAAGTATTTTTCGCCATTTCGTCCCTCATTTCTACACGGTCCCCAAACATCAGCATACAGGAGCTCTAGTGGATGATTTGACCTGATATTTTTACTAGGTTTATGAGATACACTTCTAAACTTTCCTAACTTACAAAATTCACAAATGAAATCAGATTCCCTTAAGCCTGGTAATCCCCGTACACCTTGTCTGCGACTAGTATGAGCTACTAAAGATTGACTAATATGACCAAATCTGCGATGCCAATGCATCATTCGACTTCTAGCATTAGCGGACAATACTTCAAATTTAACAGACTTTTTACGGGAATCAGGGATTTTAGGATAAAGTTTATAGGTTCTATCTTTAAGATAAGCACTAAACAGGTACTCATCCCCCCGGTATATTTTCACCTCGCCTTGACTACCATAAAAAGATAAACCCTTCAAATCTAATTGTGGTCCAGACACAAGATTTCTACTTAATTGATCTGAATACATTACATTACATAAAGTAAAGACTCTTTGACCAAATCTTAGCTTGACTTCTCCTTTACCCTGAATAGGGAATAAAACATCCTTCACAGCCACGGACATTTCGTCATTTAAAGTCTCAAATTTAGAAAATAAAGTCCTATTGTTGCAAAAATGATGGCTCGCCCCACTGTCAAATAGCCAATCACTTGATTTTACAACATTGCTTACACTTGAATGGGAAACAAATAAATTCAACTTACATGAACTATCCGATGGTGATCTGGCAGCCTTTTTGGAACTCGAGAAATGTCCTCGACCATGGGGATTCCTTCCAACTGATCTGGATTCTCTATAAGATGGCAAAGGAGAAGCATCTGAACTAGAAGAAGTGGCACCAGTACTACATTCACTTGAAACTGAAGATGGACTGTTAAACCTAGAGCGACGATCATTTCTTCGTGAGGGAGAAAAACGTTGAGGAGACACAGAGTTCTTCTTAGAATAACATCTCGACCTCAAGTGACCCAGTTTTCCACATGACCAACATCTTCTATCCTTGAATCTGTTTTTAGTAGGCTGTCTTATATTAGACTTAGAAAAACTTGATACATTTACACTTTTAACACTGTCCTTATCCCGAAGCCTCATTCTAGTTTCTTCAGCAATAACACTATCCACAATTTTTTCAAATTGAAAATCTTCATCAGATTTACTCAACAACAACTGGACAATATTATCATAAACTGATGGCAAGTATCTCAAAAACTGATAGCATAAATAATTCTGTGAAAAATTGTCATCAATTTGTTTTAAATCAAGGTAAATTTTCTTAAGTCGGGAGGCAAATAAATTTATAGACTCTCCATGTCTAATCCTGGCTTCCATTAATTCTGTAAATAAAGTTAAATGGTGAGCTCTAGTATCAGGATGAAAATTTTTCCGAAGTCTGTTCCAAGCATCTGTAGGTTCCTTACAGTCATCAATGATTCTTTTAAATTCTGGCTCCACATTGAGATAAATCAGAGAAAGTACTTGATTAGCACGTAAAGTGAATAATTTAACATTCTCAGCTGTAACAGTTGAAGACACCTCTGGAATTTTCTGATCTTCATCAATTATCTCCCATAGACCCTTCTCAGGGCCGGCTCTAGGCGGTAGGCAAGGTAGGCAACTGCCTACGGCGGCAAAATTTAGGGGCGGCAAAATCAGTTGAACTACAATAAATAAATAAATAAAATACTTCGATTATTGAATGTAGAAAATAAATGAATAAAAAAAAAAATAAGTAAAAAAATAAGTGAATAATCATATAACAAGAATTTACAGGCTTCTCTGCCCTTTCCTATAATTTGAAATACAAACAAGAAAATAGACAAACTTGTAAGTTCTGTATAGTACGTATTGCATGCGCAGCCGCGACGCGAAGGAAGAAATGCACATTCGCCGCTGATTTTACCAAGCTCTTTTTGCCCTCTAATTAAAGAAAGTCAAGAGTTTGCCAATTGTAGGGTCTTACAGCAGTGTTCTTCAGCATGTAGAAATTACTTGGAGGTCTCCTTTCTCAACAGGATATTATCAGTATATCCTAAGTATGAAAGAACGTCCTAGGACATCCTCAGCCATAAGATAATGACATTTTCAGTTGTCCGTAAAAACACGGCAAAATTTGAGTTTGAATTGGCAACAGTGATGTCAGATTTAAAACAATACTTTGTTTATGGGGGGGAGGGGGGTACATTTTTGATGAAGGTATGTTTCCATTGGCCAATCAGCATTTCAATGCAAATTCAATAAACATTTTTAAGGTTTTCTTCCTGTTGAAAGATCTAGTGGTAAGGAACTGTCTAAAGTTGTATTAAAAGAGTTGGAAAAAAAAAAAAAAGGTTAAAATTAGAAAATACGAGAGGTCAAGGTTATGAAAATTGCTCACATATGAGAGGTAACAAATTCGGATTACAAATTTCAGAGCATTTCATGCACATTGCAGCAGAGATTTATTAAACTTAGTAGTTAATGAATTACTGCGAAATTGGAAAAAATGCATAGATCCCTAATATCTTTATTTCTTAAATTAGAAAATATTCATGATGCTTTATTAAGCAATTACAAAAGGGTAGAAATAGATAATATGATTCAAAATGAGGCAGTTGTTTATTGATTACAGTCGGCAGCAAAATCATTGAAGCACTAGCAATAATTCCTACTTAAAAGATGAGCACCTTATACTGTTTTGTTAAGTAAATATTTGTCCAGTCATGATCTTAGTCTTATACTATTTATAAAAAAGTAAGTTGATGATAAAAAGAAGCGATCATACTAATATATATATATATACATGAAAAATGTGGATGTGTGCTTCAGTAATTTTTCTGCTGACTGCACAATAAAACAATTAAAGATTTTTATGTTTGATCGTCATTTAACACAGAATTTTTAATTATATTAATCCGATTAAGTAAGCTCTGTGAAACAAAAGTTTTTGATTTATACCAAGCCATTAATTTATTAAATAGCTCATTATTATTTTTTTTTTTTTTTTAAGAATTATGATCAGTTGAGTCCTTTGAAAACTATATCTTAGAAGCTGGGACATTAGCTAATGTAATAGACGTAGTGAATTGACTACACCACGCCATCATGTTCAATCTTAAAAATGTAATTTTTCTTATGAATGTGTAGACGAATCTATAAAAAATTCAAAAGAGAAATATAAATAGATTTTTTTTTCTTTTCAGTGATCAGGCGATCAGTACACTGAAGCTGAGATTAAATTTTGAAACGTTCAAAAACGAATTACTCAGACTGACACACTGTAAGAATCTGGGAAACGACTTAACAGATGGCGATTCCGCTGTTAAGTCGTTTAAATCTTAACATTTTAAAATTGGCTGGTAAAATATACTTTATTTTCTTCACTTTTGAAAAAAAAAATAATGTCCAATTTTGATGTCTTTAAATTCATTACCTTCCTTAACATTGGACCGAATTTAAGCACTGCTTTAAAAATTTTGTTAGCCTTGCCCATAACTTTTGCTAACGGAGAAAGATCGTTTTCTAAACTAATAATCTGGTGTCGCTCACACAACTTTCTCTTACCCTGAAATTTAATACCATAAATACAGGTTGGAGATTAAGATGTAAGACAACGAGTAGTGTTATGTAAACTTAAGTTAAAACAATTCAAATTTGGCTTCGGAAAAGTTTTATGTGACAATTAGTTCTATTTGAGGGGGGGAGCTGCCGCCTCCCTCAACCCCCCGTTTCATTAATGCACCTACATTTATACAGAATTTAAATCTGTTATTAAAATTAACAGTTCGCTTAAAATTATACAGACAATTTCCACAAGCAACGTTCCTTGAAACTTTTCCAGCAACAAACTTATATTAACTTGAAAATACAACTTTTGGATCTCCTGAAACTATTCGTTTTTAAGTTACTCTAAGAGACACAGACAAAAATCAAACGTTAAAAAACTTTACTTCAGCAATCAGGAAGCCTTAAAACGTGTAAACATACAAAAAACAAGAGATGAATATTTAGCTTAAAAACGTACATTATTTATCATGTCTATGAGGAATTCATTTCAATTTCTGAGCAGCTTTGGTAGAAATGATAAAATATTACTGTAAAGAGCTTCCACTAACATTAAAAAAGAATGTTATTGCTTAAATATTTGCAGCCCTGTATATCATTTGAAGATTATGTACAGACCACATGATGCACCTAAATATAATCCTATAGTAGTGATACACGGCACAACCTGATATACATTTCCATCAACTTTCAGCTATTGTCGCACTATAATCAAGTTCTTTTGTGTAGCCTGTAAATGAACAGTGAAGGATTTCCTTACCATATTCTACATGAGACATGTTTTTATGCATATAAAAAATATATATTCATTTCATTTTGGTTTAGTGCAGCCTATAGATGTTAAACTCTACTCCCCAGCAATTTCCCCCAAAAACGTAATGTATTTGAACTCTCTTGGGTGTCCCTGTACACGAACTATATGCGTTATCTCAACGAAAAGCTCAGTGCAGCATCCTCATACTATACACATTTAGAATACCAAGTTTGCACTTTCTGCTAAAATTTGTTCTTGAGATATGCTGATAACAGACAGACAGACACACACACACAGACAGATACATAGACATACACACAGACCAACCGCTAAAAACATGATTTTCGGATTCAGGGGACCTTAAAACGTGTAAATATAACAAAAACTCACATTAGAAAATTTTATCCTAAAACAATATTTTCTCTACCTTACGGGTAAGAGGAAGTAAAAATGATAAAAAAATATTTTAAAACCATATCTAGTCAAAATCGACTCAATGGGTTAGCAATATTGGACATTGAATATGAATTGAGTAACAAATTAGATAAGAAGTTATTCGAGATTTGCACAAAAAAAGGTTTGAAAGAGATTATTTTATTCAGGTTTAAATTTTGTATATTGTATTAGCATTCTTTATTCTTCGCTGTTTAGAAAATATTGTCTGTACTGTAGAGGTCTGCACGGGCCGGGCTTACGGAACGAGCCCGAGCCCGGCGCGGCCCTCGGGCCGAATTTTTAAATTTGGGCCGGGCTCGGGCTCAGTTTTTTTGTGTATACTCGGGCCGGGCCTGAATGAAATTTTCTCCGGGCCGTGCCGGGCCGATTTTTTTTTCTGTTTTCCTCGTTAATCAACGAAAAAGGAAAATAATAAACATGTTTTTCAGTCATTTATTTTACATAATTTTACAGGCTGATATGTCACATAAAGTTCTATTTTGTTAAAAAATGTCTGTAACTTCAATTTAATTGTCTATCAGTCTGTCTGTTCGAAATTTGATTTTTCGCAAATATTTTTAGCATGCTTCGAAATTAATATATTTTATTTAAAGTAATATTAGATGGTTTCCTATTCAAAATAGTATGCATGTCACTACCAGTTTGCGTACATGTACATAACAAAATAAATTAGATACGTTACTTAGTATAAGGCTTTGTTTCCTATGGTCTGTGAAGTTTAGGTGGTATGAAGGCTATAAAAATCCTTCCGTTGTAACTTTTTCTCTAAGGCTCCTTTTTCTTTTCTCCAGTGGATGAAAGTAGCATCATTCTTACCATGATCAAAAACAACTTTTCTATTCAGTATGGTTGGATTAACATTAAAGTTTTGTTTACCGGATCGCATGAAAGATTTGGATACATTACGGTATATAAGAGGAAAGGACATTTTTAGTAGTATTAACCATATTAAATACCTTCCTGTATTGTTTGATGAATGCTAATATTTTCGATGTGACTTTCTGTTTGTCTTTGTGCCTTGTCTATAATAATGAATTTCTGTTTATATATAATTATTGTGTAAAAGTTGAGCAGTTTTGTTAAAGAACGTACTATTGTTTGGTTATATAAAAATCATTTTCATCATACTAAAAATCATTTTCATAGAAAGGCATGCATTTTTTTTTTTTTTTTTTTGTTATTTTACATATTTTTGAATCGAGCCGGACCCGGGCCGAATTTTTTGACTTCATACCGGGCCGGGCCGGGTAAGCAAAGCTTCCGTACGGGCCGGGCCGGGCCCGGGCCTCGAAATTTCGGCCCGTGCAGACCTCTACTGTACTGTACTAGCATTACTTCCAAAGATGTTGTGTTTTTAACTTAAGGAAAAAAAAATGAAAAAAGAAAGAAAAAAGAAATGGTAGTAAATATTATATGAGTATTATTTAATTAATCAATTCTATTATTTTATTATTTAATTTATCAATTCTATTAGACCATTTATGGGATTTTTTTATATTTTTTTAATATATATATATATATATACATATTTTTTTTTTTAATTTGAAAGTTTTTAAAAGCTTGGGGGGGGGGCGGCACTTTTGAGGTTTGCCTACGGCGGCAAAAACGTTAGAGCCGGCCCTGCCCTTCTCCATTAACAAGTAACGCATATCAGAGATCCATGTTGAAAAGTTTCTTGAATTGAGCTTCTCAATCTGGTTGGTAGCCATGTTGGAAAATAAAACACTTTGAACTGACAAAGAAACACCTTGAAAACTATCCTTTAATTCTTTTTCTGTTTGCCCCCCCCCCGACTCTTCTAAATTTTCATCCGTTTCAACCTTTTTACTCATTTAAATTAACAAGTATCTTTCATGAAAAAAAAAAAAAAAAACTTGATCCCATCAGTTATTGCTGTAATTTACTTTAGAAGATTAAATATTGCCATACTTCAAGTCTATTTTAACAAAAAAAACCAGTTGGAAAAATCAATTCTGTAAATCAATTAAGTTCAATTGCAGAAAAAATTATGAAGAATTTAACTGAGTACATATTATAATTCAGTTCAATTGTAAAAATTCAAATTTAAATGAAGAAAACTTGTTAAAACAATAAAGTTCAACTGCATAAACTAAAATTTAAATGAAAGAAAACTTGACAAATCAATGAAACTTGACAAAATAAATCTTAATTTCAATAAAGTAGATGCATAATTGCACATTTTCAACTGTAAACAAACTCTTACTAAAGCTGTAAATTAATCTCTTGAAATAAAAGTTCTGTAACTTGAAATTATATATAGTTTACTTCATAAATACATACTGAAAATCATCTTCTAGTTATGGAAAATATAGCCCATAACCTCTTGTAGTGAGTATTTTATTTAGATACATCAGCAGAAGTGTAATGCAGAAGAAGAGTGACTGAGAAAAAACCATACTAGAAGAATTGTTTTGTTTAATAGCTACTTGAAAGAAGGAAAGTCTCATACGATACTAAAATCTCTTTTATTTCTTTAATATAGAGACATTCAATCACTTTCAGCATTTCCACTAAAAGCAGTTAATTCATACAACTTTAAATCATTAATAAAACTTAATAAATATATTTTGAAACTTAACAATTAAAAAATAAACTCAACAAATTATCAATTTGATCCGGACCAGCCGGTCAAACTTTACATTACTATATCAGATAACAAGATCCATGCCAATTACCAACACACCCCCAGAACTAAACAGATCTGGTATTTATATACAAGAAATAAGGACGTTTAGATCGTCATCGATCAAATGGACGAATCACAAACGAACATCTGGCAGATGTAAAAAGAAACAATTAAGATTTACATAACGACGATCGATCTTTAGCTACGATGTCGCCATCTAGTGGGAAAAACATCGTTAGAAAAATTGAAACAGTCCAGAATTGATAAAGAAAGGTGTTGCATGGAAATGATCGTTTTTAATGTAAACAAAACGGTAATTGATAATTAACAGTATAAAATAAAGTTTAAACTACTGAAAAATAAGTAACTGAAGTAAGTATGTTTTAATTTACATTCTATTAATTAATTTAAATAAGTTATTTAATAAAAATGATAAAATGACTAAACATAGCATGAACTTTCAAAAACAGGTGATGTAATATGTTTAAATAACTATGTCTATAAGCATGAGGGAAAGTTAGGAGGCGATGAGAATAAAATAAACTAAGGATTTTCTCATCAAGTGGTAGAGCATCCGCGCGTAAAGCGGAAGGCCCGGGTTCGATTCCCGGCTCTGGTATTTTTCACATAGTTGGTATAAAAATCAGCCTTCCACTCCAAATTATTTAAATGAATTAAGGTTGATGAATAAAGAATTTCAAAATAATATTTTTATTATTTATAATTATTTATATTGTGCTGTGTCAAACATTGCTATAAAATATTGAACTGAATGAGATGAATGAATACAAATGTTTATACTATATTGTTCTGTAGTAAAATTGTATTTGTGTATTGTTGCACGAGATCACCACTGAGTGTTTTGTTCTATGTTGTCTTTCGCTTCATGTACTGTTGGTTTCACTTCATGTACTGCTTGATCTTGTTGTTCCACTTAATTGTGATGTTTTATTTTTATTTTAATGGTGAAGCAACAATGCTTCAGGATCCATAAACAAAAACCATCTCTCCATTAATTTTTTGACCCCCCCCCCCCCAAAAAAAAAGTAAGAAAGAAAAGTAAGAAAGAAAAGTAAGAAAGAAAGTAAGTAAGAAAGAAAGAAAAACGGTCATTTTAGAAAATTAAAAAAATTAGGAACATTATGCAAACTATGTGAAGTCGATATTACTATTACTCATGGTGAACATGAGGATAGTAGAAGACAAGTTAACACAAAAAAAGCCTTCAATTAATGTTTAAAAACACTTATTAAATGTATGCCATTATACAACGTAAAATACAAATCATCTTTTCTTTTTAAAATGTATACTATTTGATTTTAATGTATGCTAATAAATTTGGGTAGTGTTTTGGAAGGAAAATCTTCCCTTTTTTATACACTCCTGTGGGAAGAGATATAAGTATAGGAAGAAAAAACTTTCATTAATTGTGGTGAAATAAAATAATTATCTTCTAATTATCCTTGCCTTAATTTTAACATACAAAACATTCTTTTCACTGTTTCAAGTATGGTGGTTTATTTCTTGACCTACTTATATCAAACTATATGATGCATGATTGTTCAGTTTTAAACCACTTAATAAAGAAAGAATATTTTTTAAGTATGAAGCGTTATTCTGTAAAATACATAAAAATACTTTTAAAAAAAAACAAAAAAAAAACAATATGGTTGTCCTGTTTTTAATTATTTTTATGCTAAAGACAGCTTTGAAGTATGAAAATAATGTTTTTATTATAATGCTAATATTTAGTTTGTGTACAACAAGAGAATTATTTTTTACAAAATTCTTACTTCTAATTAAATTGAAAGTGATATTTTAATTAAATGGCAGTAAACACTGTAATTCTTTAAATTCTGTGATGAAATTCAATGAATGTGCTGTTAAAGTATGTGGAATTATGTCTGGTTATAATTCGATTCTATTATTATTAATACATATTTTCTTTGCTATTTTTCTATTTGAAGATTTCTTTTTGGCAATTTAATAGATTTCATTCATGCCCCCCTCCCCTCCTCTCTCTCTCCCACAATCAGCCGGCGTACGTTAAAAATAATAAAAATAATTACACAAAATTTTTATTAAAAAAAAATACATTAATATTATTAATGAATATCTTAATAATGAATAATAATAAATAATTTAATAAATAATTCTAATAAAATCAACAGATGGTTCATGAAATACATGAAAGAAAAATTTAAATAGTAAGAATAATCTCAAATGAATTTGGTCCTAACTATCATTGACTCTTCAAATAGCTTAGCAGTCATCAAATGAAAAAATTACCACTTATTTCTTTTTTTTAAAATAAGAATAGTTAGTTATTATTTTTAAAAAATAGTCAATTTAAATATCTTTATGTACTTTTATGCATTTTTTTTTTTTTTTTTTTTTTTTGTATTACTAATAATAATATTACTATTTTATATTGCTTTTATTTATTTGTTTTTACTTTTGTCTGCCTTAGGAACCAGACTTATACCTTGTGATTTTATTGCACCTGTTAAAACTCAAAATCCAATCAATAATGGTCTTCATCATGAGGTTTGTTGTCTTTTTATTACTGTAATATAAAGTCCAAAATTTTAAATTTTTATTAGTCATTTTATGTATTCTTTTTTTAAGTGTTACTTAATCACCTAATGAATATTGAAAAACTAATATTGCTTTGTATTTGTAGATTTTATTGGCAAATTTCCTCGCTCAGCCTGAGGCTCTCATGCGAGGAAAAACAAAAGAAGAGGCTGAAGAAGAATTGAAAAAAGCTGGAATGAGTGGAGAAAAGTTGCAAAAGATCTTGCCTCATAAGGTTGGGATGGCAATTTATTATGTTTAGCATGTTTGTTTTTTATGCCTTGATGAATAAATTTAGATTTCAATTTTATTATAATAAAGAATTTAATAAAAAGCATATATGAACCAGATAATTCAATATTTTGTTATAAGGAAACACGTGTTGCCCTTGCGACAGCCAAATCCCATGTTATTCTATGTGGAAATTTGTTTATGGAACAACCCATTTCCTTATATATGATCTATATAAATTTTGCTTTAACATTCAGAAAATTTGCAAATGTTAAATTAATTCTTGTTTTCCAAATTCTGATTTCTTTTAATTTTTAGTATTTTATTTTGGGGGCTAAACATGCAGAAAAGGAACTAATGCTCATTTAACAATTGTGATTTTTCTGAATGTAAAAATGGAGTTTAAAAAAATACTATGAATTATTCTATAAAGAAATTTCCCATAGGACAGAGTTTGGCTGTAGTGAGGATAGATATTGTGTCCTTTAAAATTGAAAAATCTTACTCAATAAATTATTATGTGCAGTTTTGCTTGTAATGCTTAACATCATGCCTGAAGTTTTCAATTTGTTTTTTCAGAATACTTTTGAAAATTATGTTTGGAATTTGAATAAATTTGCTTTTAGAATTTCCTTACAATAAATTTTGGATAAACAAAAACACCTGTGTTCATTTTTCATCATATCATTATTCTGTTAATTAAAAAGAATCTCTTTATATATTTTCAGTGCTTTATAAACACTACCTATCAATAAAGCTGGTTCTTGAATTCTTAATTTTTATAATACACAAATATTAACAGATTGAATAACATAAAACTTTATTTGTAGATTATCAATTTAAGAACAATACTGTTTGCAAATTGTATAATTAAATATTCATATCTGAACATTAGCACATATGTTTTCTCTCTTCTAATTCTTCATTATAGTTAAAATTTCATAACACAAATGCGCATTCACAGTGCCATTTATTGTACACAAAATTTTAAAATACTGGTTCCAGAACAGTTTTGATATCTAGTTAAAAGTAACTTGTTATGTACTGTTTTTAAATGTTTACAATCACATTCTTCTTCTTCTTTTTGCATGTGTGTTTTTAAATATGCTGTTTAAAATATGACAGTGGAATAAATTATGAAAACTCTGCTTAAACATCTGTCAAATTGTTAAATATTTTGCTTTTGAAATTAAGGAATAATATTGATGATTATTTATAAAAATGTTTAGTTTAGAATCAAGAGTTGTTCAATTAGAACTTTGGCAGGGTTGCTACAGCACCTGGAAAACAGGGAAAACCTGGAAAACTCAGGAAATTTGAAAATCTATTAAAAAACAGGGAATTTTCAAAATTTATAGCAAAAACAGGGAAAATTCAGGGAATTTTGAATTTTTTTTTTTTTTTTTTTTTTTTTTGGAAAAACATTGGAAAATTTTTTCATAATAAAATATTTAAAAAATTTTTAGTGCTTTATAATGAATCAATTATGTTTTCCCCCCAACTATAGTAAGTTAATAAAATTGATATACCCCAAATATGTTCAATTGACTTGTAAGCAGGTTAGATTCTAAGGTTGCATGATTGCGCGTCATCTATTTTACTTCTAAAAGGGACTGGAAAAACTCAGGGAATGTTTTTTCCTGATTTGCGTAGCAACCCTGTTTGGATAAATTTCTCTATAAAATAGCTATTTCTTCTTCTTTTTTTTTAAATGCATGTAAATATTTATAGTTTATGAACTATTTATATATATATATATATATATGCATTATTGGATGATATTGAAATACTTTTTAAATAAAAATATTTATTTTTATCTAATTCCTTTTGTTTTTAGGTGTTCTTGGGAAACAAACCTACCAATTCCATTCTTGTTGATAAAATGACCCCATTCAATCTTGGTGCATTGATAGGTAATTTCACCATTCTTTTACAGATTACTAGTAAAGTGTTTAACTTAATTGTCACCACACTGAATTTATTTAAATATAGAATTTGTATATATTTTATATTTAATTTTTAGAGGTATTTTTATGCCAAAGATATAAATATCACCATTTGAAATTTTTTAGCATTGTGCTTCATGAATGCAGGGTTGCCACACAACCTGGAAAACCTGGAGAACCTCGAATTGTCAGGGAATTTGAAAATTGACCATGAAAGTCAGAGAATTTGAATATTTTAGCCAGAATCTGGAAAAGTCAGGAAATTTCATACGATTGCCAAAAAAAAAAAAAAAAAAAAAAAGAAATTTTCCTCCAACGTAGAGTCATTTTTCTTGTTTTATTTCTTAGCTTCCGCCATTTTTTAAAAACAAGACCTCTTAGAAAGAACCCCGCATGGAGGGCAATCTGTCCTTAGGTCAAAGTAATATGTAACTTTTGTGTTTTCAAGTGGTACCATAATTATTTTGCCCCCAATACAACCAATGCACAATATATGGCTAGACTGGAATTTTCTTAGAACATGTCTGAAAAACCTAGAAAAGTCAGGGAATTTCATTCTGCTATTTGAGTGGCAACCCTGTGAATGAATGCATATATGAATATTTAGAAAAAGTAGTAAAATTATGATAGATTTTATATACTTATTACTGTTATCCCTGAAATCCACAACTGTATGATTCACAAGTCTGTGTTAGCCACGGTTTATTTTTGAATGTAAACAGTTAAAATCACAATTAACTGTTAAACCTGCATATCAGACAGATTCTCCTTTTATCCCTTTCCGTCTAATTTTATGAGATTTTCATTGTTCTGTATTTTTAAAATATCTCATTGAAAAATGGAGTTTTTTTAAGTTTCACCTTTGAACATGTTGTCTTTTTCATCATAGTTAGCAATTAAAATAATAATAATAAATATTTTTGAAGATGTTTTATAATCTCATTCATTATTAAAAAACATTTATAATTTCAAGATAGGTATTTATTTTACTTTCTCACAGACCAACGTACTTAGTTTGGCTTTCATAAAATATATATTACATTTTGGGAAATGCATCTAAAAAAAAAAAAAAAAAAAAATAGAGAATTTAATTCTTTTATTTGAGTAGCAACCTAATTTATTTAATATATATATATCAAGAGTGGGAACCAATTAACAGTTTTAACTGAGTTAATCGAAGTTCATTAATCGATTAATCAGATTTTTAATCGATTTTTCTTTTTCTGTATATAATTTTATTTGAACGATGAATAAAACCCTCATATATGGTTTTTTTTTTTTTTTTTTTTTTTTTTCCACAACAGACCATAAAGATGATATAGATGTTAATTTATCTAATTCCTGAAACAATTAATAATAATAATAAACATACAAATAAATAATGAAAAAAAAACTATTATTTTTTTTCTAATAAATGAAAATTATTTTAAATATGAAGGTAATACAACACTTCAAAAAGCATGCAAATACTCATACATGATTGAGTATTTATGAAATACATTTCCTGTTAAATTAAGAATATTTAGTGCTGCTGCCTTTTAATTATTGATGTATAATAATGAAAAAGCACAATTGAAAAATACCTTATAATTATGAAATATTCAAATTATACTCATTTATATATAATGAAAGATCAAAATAGAACTCCCCTACATGTTTATTTTCAAATATTACACAACAGATCATAAAAAAGATACTATTTTAACCAATCTCTTAAACACACAAGAACATTGACATTTTCAGGATCTGAGCTTGATCTTATCTTATTCACAATAAATCCAGTATTACTAAATGCACTTTCTACTAGTACAGATGTTACAGTCATGCACAAGTCTTTTTTCTAGTAATGACAGAGCTAGAAATTTTACACTTCCTTTTTTCCACCAGTCAAGAGTATTAATAAAATCATCATCCAGTTCAACCATCTCTTTGTATGATTTTAATTTATTTTTATAAAGGTACGAAGTTTGATGAGTTGTGAAAGTCTGTGACTACATACATTTCACTGTAACTAGAGTTAAAACATATTTCTTTTCGTTTGGCTTGAGTATCATTTTGTACATTTTGAAGCTGAGTAATATTTTCAATATTTTCATTTTTTGCGAAACATTTTCCCAAATAATATTTCTTTGCTTTAAAGACATACAATTAAGGACTTAAACTGTGAATCGGGAGCTGTAGAAATTTCTTATTTTTCAAGATGAAGCCAATTCATTATTCAACCTACAAATATTTTGCAGGCAGAGCAGAATTTTAAATTTTTACTTTAATTTGTAGTTTGAAAATTTTAATTGGATTTTGAAAATTTTTAATCGAATTAATCTGGCTGATTAACCCGATTAAAAAAATTGATCGTGACTAAGCATTGATTGATTAATCGATTAATCGGCACAGCCCTAATATATGTACATACAAAATTATCTCAAGAGCAAAGACATAGTCATCTCTATAGCTTTCAGATGAAATGAAGGTATATTATAAAATTAAATTAAAATTTTGTCCTTAATATAATTTAATTTTGAACAAAAGAATCATATATATATATATTCCCTTGCCTGTAGACTTCCTGCTTTATTCAATGTGACCTATCACAAAATGGTGATACTTTTTTGCTGACTGAAAGTAATAGTGCGCTCGTCATAATATTTATTTTTTTTTTTTTTTTTTTAAATAGATTTTAAAAATTATGTGAAATGCATCCTATTATCACAGACAAAAAACACAAAAACTTGTGTTGGCAAATGTCTAAATTAATTCCATTTGGCCAAAAAACTGGTACTCATCCAGTGGGTAAATTTCTCAATGATTGTGTAAAGTAACAAACTTTTTATTTACTTGATCTAATTATTCTGTATAATTTAACATAATAATTACCTTTTGATTTAAGCATACAAACAAACAAAACTGTTTCATATTTTAAGGTAACAAACAAGCAGCTTTCTTACCTTAAAATATGAAATTGTGTTCCTTAGCAATGGTTACTATATCAATTTCTTAAGATTTCTTTCATACATAAAAGATTAATATTTCAAAATAGCCTAATTTAATTGTAAATTTCATAAATTAATACCATTACAGCTTTTTTGTAAAGTTGTCCATTGTTACAGTCATCTTTAGTGTAATTGGCCTCTTGTTTACATTCGTCTCAGTTTTTATCTTCTTTCACTTTGTCACTTTGCCTCAGTTCACTTATGATTGGTTACCAGTTTCGAGGGATTATAGTATGTGCATGATCATTAATAGCTATGGGGCAAGTTAATATTTCAATAGATTCATGTTCAATCTCTCAAAACTGGTGACTAATCATCAGCAAACTGAGGCGAAGTAACAAAGTCAAAGAAGATAAAAACCGGGACGAATGTAAACAAGAGGCCAATTGTACTGAAAATGACTGTGACAACCAATTGAAAGGGCATTACAAAAAGCTGTAATGGTATTAATTTATGAAATTTATAATTTCTTTCATCCATTTTCTCTCAATTTTATTTTTAATATTTTTTAACGTAATGCCAAAAGGTGAGGAAAATCTTTTTGTATAGTCTATCTAAAAGAAATAGATCTTTCCTCTTGATAAAACATTTTATTGTCATACATATTGCATTGTTATGCAGATGATACGAATAAATATTTTTTACATTTGATTTATAAGTATTATTTACATAAATGTTTTAACTATCCATTTTTGAATAGTTATTAATCATATTCTTTTTAATATTAATCATATTCTTAATATTTATATTCTTTTAGGAATATTGATGTCATTATGACATGACTAATGTATTTCCCTTTTGATTTAATAATTTTATTTCTTTCAGCCATGTATGAGCACAAAATATTCACTCAAGGAATTATATGGGATATTAATTCATATGATCAGTGGGGGTAAGTACTATTCAATTATTCTAGAAAAACTAAATAAATAAGTACTCAAAACACCATTTTCCCCCAAAAAATAAATTTATACATTTTTTTCTAAATTTTTTTTCGTCTTTAGTTTTTTTCGGATAGATTTGTTCATGTTGTATTTAAAATAGCGATATTTTAATTATTTTTCAATAAGTTTATTATTTTGACTTTAAAAAAACTTTCTATGATCAAATTTTATAATTTGGGACTTGTCCTTGTCTAAACCATGCAGTATTTTCTGCTGTATTGAAATTTCTCTCCCCCCCCCCCCCAAAAAAAAAAAAAAAAAAAAAAAAAAAAAGGATAAAATATGCTTTAGGTGAAATAGATTCAAATTACACAATTTGAGATTTATCCAAATCAGTATTTTTGTTATTAGAAATCGTGTGTACTGGGTGCCTTCAGCAATCAAATAATTCATGACCCCAGAAAATTCTGACAGTCGCAAATTCCCACTTGGTGGTGCCTGCACCCTTAGTCTGATGTGTTGCTATAAACAATTCTGACTATGGCAAACACTGGTAGGCTCGTTGAAATAATTATCAGGCTCTACTATCTGAAATAAAACTATTATTAATAAAAATAAATTATTTATTTACTTATAAAAATTACCTTTAATTAAGTTCTGTTAAAACTATAGACCTTTCAGGGCGAATCCGCCCCTTCTTCAGTAGCTATTACATGGTCTGCTTTGGTCGAAACTGATCTTGTCTTCTTTCCTCTGTGTTGATCTTCTATGAGGTGGCGCCACGCACGATCTAAATTGGTGCGCGACTCATGCCCGTTACACGCCAATTGGTCTTTTATTATCTCTATGGTTTCCTATATGGTTATCTCTAGCAGTTTCAAACTGCTGGAATATATCAGATGCCTTTTAATTATGCAAATGAAAAAAGAGGCCACTACATCGGAGTAATAAAAAGGAAAATATCAACCAGGATTAAAGAACACCAAAGTGACATTAAATATGGAAAAATAATGACAGCCTTCACTAAAGTCAATAACGAAAACGATATAAACATAAATTTTAATGAAACAAGAAAAATAGCCAATTATAATAACCCTGACTATGCTTTTTACCAGGAAACCATAGAGATAATAAAAGACCAATTTGCATGTAATGGGCATGAGTCGCGTGCCAATTTAGATTGTGCGTGGCGCCACCTCATAGAAGATCAACACAGAGGAAAGAAGACAAGATCAGTTTCGACCAAAGCAGACCATGTAATACCTACTGAAGAAGGGGCGGACTCGCCCTGAAAGGTCTATAGTTTTAACAGAGCTTAATTAAAGGTAATTTTTATAAATTAAATAAGTTAACTGCTCTGTTTAGAAGTTTTAAATTTTTAATAAATTATTTATTTTCTTAAAATTTCAGTTCTGTAAAACATTAAAAAAAAAAACATTATAAATAAATAAATTCATAAATAAGTTTTTTAAATATGAAACTAATATCACAAAAGGGTTGTTAGCCTTCATTTTCAGAGATGAGATTTTTCAGATTTTTGTAGGAATTTCAGACTTTTCTTAATTTTTAAAAACCAGTTTTCAGATTTTTTTTTTTTTTTTTACTAAATATTCTAATTTTACTTAAACATTTTTCTTCTGACATGTTCTTAAACAACTTGTTTTCATATATTCTTCATTTTCATTTATAGAAAGTATGATTTTATGTATCAGTTTAATTTTTACATTAAAAGATGGGGTTCATACTCATCAGGGAAAACCTGGAAAACAGGGAATTCTCAGGGAATTTCGTATTTGTTAAAAAAAGTCAGGGAAAACAGATTTTCATTAAAAGTCAGGGAAAATCAGTTATAAAATCTGAAAAAACAAATATTTTCTTTCTCTTAAGTTATATTTTTCTTATTTATCTTTAGATCAAAATTCAATTGATTAAGTATTGTGAAAATACGCATGTAAACGATGATTTCTACCTGATTTTCTATCATGGTCGACAGTAATATGACACCATACAATGGAAGTAGCTGTGTATTTTGTCCTGTCTAGAGGAGCATTTCTTGTAATATTTCGCTAATATTATCTTGAAAATTGTCTGAGAACTCAGGGAATTTTTTTCCCATATATGAGTATGAACCCTGGGAGGAAACAATCTTTGAGTTTTGCACATATTTTCAGACTTTTTTTCAATTTCATACTCTCATCTCTGCATTTTGTTAATATATAACACCTCTTAACCATGATGTCATTTTTCACAGACTTAACAAAAAATTGAACTGAAATAGGATGCTAATTTCACAAAATGTGTTTTCATGTTCATTTTGTACATGAATATCTATATTACCTCTTAACCATGACATTATTTTCCACGAATTTCGAAAACCAAAAAGTAACTGAAAGCTAAAATCAAAAATTGGGCTTTGTACACGATCAAATTTTTTACAAATTTTTGTGGATTTGAATTGCCCTTTTTCATGCAGAAACACTCACTTACACATGGGCAAATCTACCAGGTGTATAAATATAAATCGGAATTTGTCCATAGATGGCTGTAGCAGTAAATATAGTTACCTTCAAACTGCATCATTGGTGCCATTTTATTTCTTTGATAGCTAACAAAGATTTTTTGACTTGCAACAATACAAGTTTCATATAACAGCATAGTTTTTAATAGCATTGAACATATCGAGTTTTGTGTGTGTAAAGTATGATTTATGGACGGCACTGATTTTCTGTTACTATTTCAGTGCTTTAAGTGATTTCGGAAATTCAAAAGTGGCGATTTTGATGTGTGAAATGAAGAACCACCAAAAAAATTGAGGACAATGAATTGCAAGCATTGTTAGATGAAAACCTGCTAAATCCTGGCGAAACCGTTAATACTGAACACTACTGACAATACGATCGATTTGAGTGAAGCATTGCATGAAAAACTACCAGAATATCAAGAAAGTTTTGGAAATATTTTTAACTCGGTAGTGCAATCTAAGCTCATTAAACAAAAATTGAAAAGCAATTATTTATTTCCAAAACAAAAGTATTAAAAAATTATGAGCTTACCTTTTCTGTTCTGAAGACTCTGGCATCCCATTGGTGCTATCTTCTTAGTATTTGTATTTTATATATTAATTATTTTTTCTCTCTGTAAAAGTAATTTTGTTTGTATGATGCAAAAAATCATGTCGACACTTTTGTTGTAGTTTAATTTGTACATTTAATGAAAAAGAAAATAAAAGAAGTAAGATATAGTCTCTCACGTTACATCGTAAAACATAAACTGAATCAGTATCTATCCTGATGAAAAAACAGGCAGATGTAAAATCACGTGACAGTTCTATAAATAGATCTTCACCCCTTCAAATGGGAGGCAATGAAAAATTGGGGAGGGTGGAACAGGTACACTTTTATTTTTATTATAATGTTCGTTTTTCACAGAACATATTTTGGAATAAAGGAGTCTTTTGAGTTTGTAGTTTTCTGTCAGAAAGACAACACAAATTGATTTTCCTTCATGATAATGCACCATCTCACACAGTAAAACCAATTAAGGAAACAATTGAGGTGTTTTAGTTGAGAAATGCTTGTGCTTGTGGCTTACTCATCAGACTTGACACGGTCCGACCACTATTTATTTGCAATGATAGGACACACACTTGCTCAGCAGCGTTTCACTTCTTATGAAAATGTACGAAAATGACTTGATGACTAGTTTGCCTCAAAAGAGTAATAATTTTTTTGGTGTGGCATTCATAAATTGCCAGAGAGATGGGGAAAATGTTTAGCTAGCTATGGGACAATATTCTGAATAAATATTTTTTATAATTTTCATACAAACCAGTATTTTCTATACAAAAATTCCGGTTTCATATTTATGCACCTGGTATTACTTGTATAGATGATTTATAATCTTAACAATGTAATTTATATTTGTAGGATAAGGATTAGTTTTTCGTTGATTTTATGTGATGTTCTTTATTCTTTTTAACACGCTTTTATTAGCTTCACCTGTATGTATGTTTGTATGTATGTTTGTAACCGCTCTTTGAGCAAACAAAAAATCTATATTCTAAAAAAAAAGACTTTCCCTATGTGAATGCTGTGGCTGTGAGGTAAAGCTCCGGGCTACGAACCTAAAGGTCAAACGTTCGAGCCCAGTCAGGGGAGATTTTTTAAAAATGGTTTTTGTTTAATATTTATCTTTTACTAAAGATTTAAAAGTATATAGGGTCGCCATTTTTTACGAAGATGGAGGCCGACGGAAATGTAGCATGACCTTGTCACAAGGATCATTAGAGACAAAAAGTCTTTGTAACTAAGTATCAAGTTGTAAATATGTAATATGTAAAAGTATTTGAATATTATGGTGTGTGTTACTCACACGATTTTCTGTTATCCTGTATTTTAATACTGTAAAGATAGATATTTTGTGCTTTTTAGTTCACATTTCAATAAAAGCGTGCTCTTTAATTTTTTTAAAGTATAATTCTTTATTTATTTCTTTTTCATTTTAGTGTTGAACTTGGTAAACAGTTAGCCAAATTGATTCAACCTGAACTGAAGGGGAAAGATCCAGTTTCATCTCACGATAGTTCTACTAATGGTCTCATTAATTTTATTAAGAAGTATAACAGTTAAATGTGTGATATGTACTTTGAAATCAAAATATTCGTAATTCTGTATTATTGAATTACTGTGTTATGGTTCTGTGTTGAGGAAACTTCACGATGGTTCGTATTTCTGACAAAACTGGAAATAATATGAGAAAAAGTCCATGTTTTGATTTCATTTCCATCATACATTCAACAGTTAAATGGTGCTTATGAAAAAATTAAAAAAAGAAAGAAAGAAAAGTGCAGTATGTTCTTATTATACTATTCCCTCACTCAAGGTTGTGAATACTTAGATTTAAATTTCTTTAGATATATCATATTGAAATAAAAATTTTAACTTGATCCTTCATTTTTTTATTGCTGCTTTTATAAAAAAGAAAAGAAAAAATGGTACATTTTTATTATTTACTAGCATGTACGTGTATTTATTTAAAATAAATTTAACTGTTGTGTTGTAAAAGTGGCCGTACTGTTTTAAAACATTTAGATTAAGTTAATATAAAATTTCAGCATTTATAAGAAGAAAAGTATAAATTTTATATGCGTAAATTTTTTTTATTTTAAATATTTGTATATGAAAATAAAGATTTTAAAAGTTGTTTCTTTTTTATGTATTTCTTTAAATGAATAACTGTGTTATTTGATATTATCTTTGAAAATATCTGGCAAATCTTTTTAAAATGTAAATTAATTTTGATGTACATTGATGGTCTTTTAAGTTTTTATATATTTCATGGAAGTTAAAACTGCTTTAAATTTATGCATGGCTTATATTTTATGTTTTTTATTTTTTATTATTATTATGATACATTATTTAGCGATTTTTAAGTACTTTTATTAATGCTTGGCTTTTTAAACAACGACAGTTTTAATAGTACTTGAAATTTGAAATAAAAAACTACTTTGGTTAAAGATGTCATCTAAAATTAAGTATTACATTTAAATGCAAAATAAAATAAATACATATTGAAATAGTTTTTAAATCTAGATATATATAGCTTGCACCAATAATATCTAATTGTGCAATATGAATATTTACTCATGTTATCAACAATTTTGAATAGTTAGAGAATTTATATGCTTAGAAATATATTTTGATAAATATTTATTTTCACATAACTTTACTGAAACATTTGTGCAATATGCTTAACAAACATTTTGGTTTCTTTCATCTTCTATATGTTATATGTATTTTTTCTGTTTTATAGAAATTTTAAGTTTGATTTGTTAATTTCATTTATAAAGAGATCAGTTTTGTAAAATATAATGTTTTATACAGTGTTACATATGAAAAAAAAATTACTTGTTTATTGTTTAAAATTATAGAACAAAATGTTTGTTGTTTTTCCTAATAAACATGTTCCGGAGCATTCTGTTTTAATTCATTTTTGTTGTGATGGTTTTTGTTTATACCTGTATTTAATAATACAAAATATAAGTTTAGGAGTGGCAAATTCATAGCCCTTGGGTTGCATTTGGCTTGTATGTACAGTTTATGGGGCTGTGAGAGAATTTCCAGAATTTATAATTTGACATCTTTTTAAGGGCCCTCTTCACTCACTGCTGCCAGAAGCCGAAACTAATGATATTCTATGGCAATTTTTTTTTTTTACAAATAACTTATTAACTAATACATATTTTTAAATTCTGTTTTCACATTCTAAAAATTCCCAGCTGTTAAATTGATGGACCTTTTTTAAAAAAATATTTTTTTAATTTTTTATATTTTATTTTGAAGCTGCAAAATACAAATTTTCAATATGTAAAATTTTTTCATTTTGCAATTTCAAAATAAAAAATTAAAAAAATACATTTTTAAAAAAGGTCCGCCAGTTTAAAAGTTGGGAATTTTCTGAATGTGAAAACAGAATTTAAAAATATGTATTAGTTAATAAGTTATTTGTAAAGAAAATTTCCCCGTAGAATAATATTGGCTCGGGCTTCCTGCGATGGTAAGTGAAGAGGGTCGTTAACACCCCATACAACCACATATTTGTGCCATAGACATCCTATAATGAACTTGTAGATCCTGTAGTTGCCATCACCTTCTAAATTTTTGAAGTATACAGAAAACAGATTATCCAGTCACTCTTCTCCATCATAAAGCATTTTGTGAAATTGGCATCATATTTCATTTCAGATTTTGACAGAAAAAACCCATCAGGGATACATTTATATAGAATATGATTGTGAAATTAGCATACTATTTGATTTTTGTTTATTATATAGCTCAATTAGTTCAGGATAGAGAAAATTAATGTAGTAAGTGTAAAGCTAGCTTTATTTAAAATGAATAAATAGGTAAACCTTTGAATTTAATTAAATAGCATCTATAAAATCTAAAATTAAATTGGAAAAATGCTACCTCACAAATTGTAAATTTTTCATGCAAAGCTGGCCATGAATTTAATTAAATTCTATTTTCTATAAAATATCTAATTGTCAACCAAATTTGGTGATTCTTGAACTAAAAACTCATTATAGCCAATTTTAATTTTTGTCAGAAATGCTTCAAATGAAAAAATCACAGCTTGTCAGGAAGTTTTTTAATATTACAATTCAAAAACACTGCTAATTACCTAACAAATTGTAAGATTGTCAGCTTACAAATTTTAAAATAGCAATGCAAAGTAGCCTGAAAAATATCACATTTTAATTTTGAAAAAAAAAAAAAAAAAAAGATGTAAAAACTCCAGTTTTTAACAAACTTTAAAGAGTTTTGGACTGTTAACTCTTAAACTTAAAAAACTTCTTCACGCGCCATAAAGTTAATGAAACTACCGTTTTTGAAAGACTGTGGCCCTTCTTCCTCAGGTGCAAAACACATGCTACTACCTACAGCACAAAATGTTTCAGTTATGTTGCAAAATGCTTACAATGTTTCAAAAACGTAACACATTTAAGTATGCTCTCTGATACCTTTCTGAAACATTCGCCCTTTTTGATTTTCTATCTGTTAAGTGATTGTAACGTTTCTGTTATGTATCCGATTTTTTGTTACGATCGCGGACATTTCTACGTTCTTGAAACTAATCGGAAAGTAATCTGAACGACTTTAAACGTCTCTGAAATGGTTATAATGTTTCAATGTTATGTGATTGTTACATTTCTGGAACATTTTGTGCTGTTAGGGCTTGGAGTCAAAAGAAACATATTGCTTTTGCCTCCAAGGTAGTATCATGTGTTTTGCACCTGAAGAAAAAAGACAATATCTTTTCAAAACTGGTAGTGCTTTCTTTAAGTTTAATTATTGATTGCCCACCAGTTCTTTAATTTGATATTGTGTGAACACTTAATCACTATTTATTGTCAGTTTTTAATATTTTTCAAGAACAGTCAAAAATTCAGTGCTAGAAAAGCTTTGCTTAGAAAAACAACGCCACATATTCCCCTAGCAGTAAAATTTGGAATGTATTTCATTATTATTATTATTATTATTATTATTTTACAGACTCCTCCATCCCCCATCTTGCTTAATCTTCCTACAAAATTTGGGGCTATTCTTGCAATTGGACAGTGATGACAGATGGTCGAAAATTATTTCCCCAAACAGGTCTTCAATTTTCCCCAAATCAGGTTTTTTTCTCGAAAAAATCCCCAACTCAATTTCTACTAAAAAGGGAAAATAAAAATGTTTAAAAAAATATATCAAGCAGATTTTTCTATGATTTAAGCTCAGATTTTCTCCCAAATGAAGGCAATTTTTGAGAAAAATCCCCAAATAACAAAGCTATTGTCTCTAGTCGTTGGGATAAATCATTATGTTGCCAACATTGACAGAAAGTTGAACTCCCCAGATTTGTCCCCAAAAATGTTAGAATTCCCCAAAAAAGTCCCCACAAACATTTAGTCTCCAAAATTGTCCCCAGAAGCCTAAAAAATCCCCAATCTGGCATCACTGCAATTGGATCACCCCCACCCTACAGAGCACTGTCAGTTTAATTATGGCCACCCTGTATTTTATCTACAACTATATGATCACACAGCAAACAGACAGAAAGGCAAACAGGTTGACTAACTGAATTCGTAATAATACTTGGACTTTTTGGAAAGCTTTAAAAACATTTAATAAAAACAAAATTATAATTACAGCAATTTCAAATTATAGCCCTTAATGTATCTAAATATTTTAGTGTGGTCCTGTAAATCTTAATGTTAATCATACTACATTATTTATAAAAAATATTTTTATAAATAATGAATAATACATTTCATGATTTGTGCCATACAAAGTTATTTAAATATGATTTATAAAATTCCTCTGATAAAATGCAATGCATTATCATTTTTTTAGGTGTCCCTGTACTCTGTATACAACTCAGTTGTTATATTTACACCATTTTAAATAAATAGCGTGAAATAGGGAACTTAACATATTATATATTATTTTGAAGAAATTCTGAAACTATTTATGGACATTAGAGGCAGACAGGCTGATAGATGAATGGAAGATGAACAAAAAAAATAAATAGACTGACTTATTCAAAACATAATTACTCTGACTCTGCTGTACTACAATTTTTTCTATTTACAGAAAAGCAATATATGATTTTATGTAGTGTGTAAGTGCAATGAACTTGATACGTGAGAGGGCAATTATAATAAACTACACTGTAAAAAATAGTCTGTATTTTTAATAGAAAAAAAAAATTTCTTTACAAACTTTAATTTTTTAACAGTAGAAAACCATGTTTTTAATAAAACTGTCGTTTAAATGAATTTTATTTTATTTTTTAACAATAATAATAATAATAAAACATAGTTTTAACACCTGTAAATGTAAACAAAAACGATTTTTAGGTGACTTACTTTGATGGGTTTTGAATTCACAATCTGTTTCAAAGCCAAGGTGCTTTGCCATAGGACGATGGTGTTTGCTGGCAGTTGTAGCAAGTTTTTGTTACATTACAGCACATTTACTGACTGTATTAAATTTGTTTTTTGTTAAAATAAGGAAGGTTTTTTTTTAAAAAAAAGTTGTTTATTTATTTATTTTTTTCCTTTTTAAAAGAACAGTTTTATTTTGGAACATCAGCTGAAAGTTTTTTTCCCTGTTAAATTGACCTTTTTGTTTATTTTTTTATTTATTTCATTTATTTGTTTTTATTTTATTTTATTTCATTTATTTATTTATTTATTTTGAGTGATAACACTTTTTTTTTTTTTGGCTGGTATTTTTTGTTTATTTTCTTATTTATTTGTTTTGGAAATTTGGTGCTATTTCAAAATTTCATAATGTGAATCTTCACATACCACTCTAAACTTAAAGTCCTGGCATTATTGGGTTGAGCAGTGTGAGAATTACAGAAAAAAAATAGGGATTTTTTCCTGTTAAAATTAGTTTTTTTTTTTACAATATATGTTATTCATTTTGGGTGCATATTGTCTACCCGGTTGCCATGCTACCTGGAGAGCCTGGAACAGTCAAGGAATTCGAAAATTGACTATAAAAGTCAGGAAATATCAACATTTTAACCAGAATCTGGAAAAGTCAGGAAATTTTATAAGATTTCCCCTCACCTTCCACATTTTGTTTTAAACACCTCCACCCTACTTTTCTGCTCATGAAAGAAATATCGTATTTATGACTAAATGTAACTTTCGTGTTTTCAAGCGATACCATAATTAATTTACCCTGAACACAACCAGTGTTCAATATATGGTTAGACTGGAATTTTCGTAGAATATTTCTGGAAAACCTGGAAAAGTCAAGGAATTTCATTCTCCTGTTTGAGTGGCAACCCTGTGTCTGACGAATGGAAGCGTTATGCTGCAGTTTTCTTTGTTTACAGCAAGGTCATATCTCAACTTTTATTAAATGCACTAAACTTGACATGAGTGATAAGATATGAAAAACTATGCTAATTCAATTTAGGTGCATATCGGCTGCACAGGTGGTGGTGCCAACCCAAGTTTCACAGCAATATTAGCTCAATACTGTCCAGTATTGTCCAAAATTGCTGAGCATCAGTGAGGATCGAACACTCTTCCAATCTTGTCCAGTATTATTCGACATTGAACAAGTCTTGAACCTGTAATTTGAATTTTCTGAAAACTTCAACATTTCAGTTTTAATTTGCAGTGGGGGATCAAATTATTAGTTTTTATTTATTTATTTACTAGCAGGCTTTGCCCGCTTCGCTGGACATTAAACTGAAATGAGTTGTCAAAATCCCATATCTTTATTAATAACCTAAGTTCTCGCTGTGATTGGTAGCGGTATTCTCGTTCGCAAAGTGAGGAGTCTGGGTCTCCACTGTCTTCGGCACAACTTACCCACTCCTTACTTCCCCTTCCTCAGCGGGTGAGTTCGAAGTTTTGCAAAATCACACTAATGTACATAATGCGTACGCTTAATCAAGATCCAGTCTGGGTCTCCACTGTCTTCGGCACAACTTACCCACTCCTTACTTCCCCTTCCTCAGCGGGTGAGTTCGAAGTTTTGCAAAATCACACTAATGTACATAATGCGTACACTTAATCAAGATCCAGTCTGGGTCTCCACTGTCTTCGGCACAACTTACCCACTCCTTACTTCCCCTTCCTCAGCGGGTGAGTTCAAAGTTTTGCAAAATCACACTAATGTACATAATGCGTACACTTAATCAAGATCCAGTCTGGGTCTCCACTGTCTTCGGCACAACTTACCCACTCCTTACTTCCCCTTCCTCAGCGGGTGAGTTCGAAGTTTTGCAAAATCACACTAATGTACATAATGCGTACACTTAATCAATATCCACACACCAAAATTCGCCATTCTAAGATATTTCAAAGCAAATTCAAACGGAAAAACATGTTTTTACACATGTTTATTGGGAACAACTTCAGTATAACCCCACAACGATATTTGGCGATTTTTTTGTTTGGCGATTATGGCTAAATCATAAATCTAAAAATCATAAATCATATATGATAAATGATAAAATCATAATCTAAATCATAAAACATAAAATCATAAATCCAAAATAAACAACATATTAGGCTGCCATATTATATCGCAAACAGTCCAGAACGACATTGTTATCCTTCAAAACGGCGCCAAAGAAAAATCGCCAAATTCAGCTGTTGGGTTATACTGAAGTTATACCGTTTAGCCCTCCGACTCCGAGAAGGGGGGGGGGGATTTCAAATTTCGTGAAATCCAGTTACAATAAGTGCCGGATGCAAACAAACAATTTACGCACCAAATTTCGTGACCACAGAAGTCTTTAATAGAAAATATTACAAATAAATAAATACAAAAAGCACAGCTTTAGAATGGGACACCTTTGGAGAATTTAAATATTTTAAGCCATTTTTGCGATGAACTGAATTGGCTATCTCAATTGTGCAATTAAAGATCTTGGCGAGAAACGTCCGAGCTACGTCGGTTCCGAATTTCAAATTTTGCCAAAGGGATCCAATTCTAAAGCTGTTCCATACACAAAATAAATAAATAAATAAAATAAAATAAAATAAAAAATCTTTTCTGATATTTAGAAAATAAAAATAAAAAATCTTAATAAAATCCAAATTATAATCATTTACAATTAATGGGAGAACATAAAAAAAAACCCTCATAAGGTACATAATAACAACAAAATATTGTGTTTTACTGCAGGAAAGAAAAGTACTGCTTAATTAAATAAAAATATTAAACTAATGCCAAATATCTCTATGAAAATATTTATCTACGTGCAAATTCCTCATAAAAAAAAATTTTAAAAATCACCAACGAATCCGCATTGAAAACGGAAAAAGGGTAAAATAAATTAGAAATATCTGACCTATATTTATAAATTTGATACCAAATGAAAGGGGTGATTTTTCTGAATCCAGGGGTGCAAACAGTTTTTCGATGCGACAATTAGATTTTTAAAAAATAACTAAAGTATGAAATTTAAGTGGCAACGGATAAACAGAAAAAGGGGAAAATAAATTAGAAGTATCAGACCTATCGTTACAAATTCAGTACCAAATGAAAGAGGTGAT
This sequence comes from Salticus scenicus, assembly GCA_963930645.1. Taxonomy (NCBI): domain Eukaryota; kingdom Metazoa; phylum Arthropoda; class Arachnida; order Araneae; family Salticidae; genus Salticus; species Salticus scenicus. Next base: position 278,486,166 of record OZ005655.1, read on the forward strand.
TTTTCTGAATCCTGGGATGTAAACAGTTTTTCGATACGACAACTAGATGTTTTAAAATTAACTAAAGTATAAAACTCAGATGGCACATTTCAATCTTTTCATAATTTGTAGTGCGAATCACGCGAATAAAAAAAGTCTTTATCTTAAAATTTTATTTTTGCATTTTATTTTTCCATTCAAAGCGTTTTAGTGAAAAAATATTTATGGCGCATGCGCAGGCGTTTTTTACCCACAATTTAAACACTAATCAGAATTTTAAAAATTTCTATAGATATAATTTTAAGTTGGGTGAAGACCTAAGTTTCTGCCAAGCGCCGTTGAATTCCGTCCAGCCGTTCTCGAGTGATGCTCGGACAAACGTGTTTTAGTCTTTTACCCCCCAGGGGGGGAACGGGGGAGAATTTCTGAAAAGTTGATAGATATAATTTTAAGTTGGGCGAAGACCTAAATCCCTGCCAAGCGCCGTTGAATTCCGTCCTGCCGTTCTCAAGTGATGCCTGGACAAAAAAAGCGACGGACACGATGACACACACACACACAGGCAAAATTTTCTGAAGTCATTTTCGGCTTTCATGGGGTGTGAAACGTGAAGATATCGCAAAATTTTTCGATTCCGACAAATTTACAGACAAAAGTCTGATTTTATTAATATAGATTTTTAACATTTATTTTTATTTTGTTTGCTTAAAAAATACTGGATGAGATGTGTTCCTCTGTATTTGCCAGCATGCTGGTAAATTCGGTAGAGACTAAGTTTTTGAATATCACCCTCTGGTCTATCCCAGCATGTCAGAAAAGTCGAGGATTGTTGAAAATTGATGAAAATGGGATATAAAAAATAATTAATGGCAGAAAAAGGGAGAATGGTGCAAGACAACAGTTGTTTTGCATAATTTCTTTATGCTTTGCATAATTATACCTGAACAGAGGACAAAAAATTAAAGGCAAAATGCTGCATGCAATTTCACACATAGACCTTTCCAAAACTCAATTTTAGCACCCAACTGCTGCTGCTTGCAATAATTTCAAAAAATATTTTAAATTAAGGCATAAATGAACAGCGAACAGCAATATTTTTGAAATAATAATCACAATCATACATAAAAACTATTTAAGTAATACAAAGAAATACACACTTACCTTTTTGGGCAAACTTCCAATGTGACAATTTAAAATATATATATATATATCGTAAAATTTAATGAGAAAGAATAAAAATTACAATTAAATGTGCTATTTAACTGTCATCATCACTAAATGAGTCACTCTCTTCATCCAATATCTCCTTGATGTCATCAAAATTGGGCCAAATTTCTAAAATTCCAAAATCACAACCTTATGCTAGGCGAGTCGTATTAAACCATTGACGGAAAGCTTTAATGCCCCAACCCACCCATTCCCACTTTTCGATGACTTTTCTAGTTAATTTTGTCCTTTTATTTCTTCCGGTGTTAGCCTCCCCCCCCCCCATACTTGACATTGTGAGTTTTTTTTCGTTTTCAACCCATGCTTTTTCTATGGATTTTTAGCTTTTTTTTTCTCGTTTTTTACATTCTAAAGTGCAGTAGAATATGAACGCAGCGCAGTGAGAAATATGCAAATCATAATCCTATAAATTTCACGGTTTTACAATTAACAACTCATTTCTTATTTTTCTCTCTTACTTGTGTATATATGAAGTTTTAATTGCGATGCTGACTTGGTGGATAAAGCATTATTGGTGAAGATGTTTTATCTCAGCTAAGAATTACTGAATGGAGCTGCAGTTAGTGGTGAGGTATCTTGTTTCCAAACTGTATTTTATGGTGGTGGTGGACCCATAAAATAGGAATTAATGCTTGTAAAATTTTTCAAATAAATATAGTTTTTCAGAGAAATGCGTAATTTGCTCACGTACAGCGGTCTCTATTGATGAAAATTTTAACTATTATTTTTTTCTTTACCAAACAAAATTCACCTTAATGAGAATAACTTTATTGCAAACCGCGTTCTGTCCTTCCAACTCCTTCAGTTTTTACAATTTTTTTAAATGTCTAAATATTTATGGGACACCTGGTATATTAAGCTATGGAAAGCATTCAGATCACATAATTTAGCGTCTTAAGTTTCAAATTATGCAATTTTGCAACTCTGTATCGGAAGGTAAGTACTATTTAATGACTCCATTCATATTCATGAAGAATAAATTCCTTTATTGACTGGGACATTTGCATTTTCAACCGACTTCATAAAGGAAGGAAGGTTCTCAATTCAAACCATATGTTTTTTATGTTTGTTAGCTCATAACTTCTGAATGGATGCTCCGATTTTGATACTTTTTGTTTTGTTGAAAAGGTCTTGGTCTGAAGTAGGTTCCATTGCAACATCTTTACGATCTAAAGAAAATACAGGGTGCCCAAAAAAATCAGTCCCAAATCTTTTAACTGCTAAACGGCTGCAGCTATACTGATAAAAATGGTATGTAAGTATAGCAAAATGGCCATACAGTACAAGGTTAAACCGCTTGCAGCGCCACCTGGTGGAAAATAGTGGAGTTAGTGTTTCTATCTCGAAAACGGTTCTAGAGAAAAAAGTGAATTACAAAGTTGAAGAGTATCGTCGATTTAGTACAAAAAGATAGTTTAGACATTCATGCTAGCGTTCCTATCTCGGAAACGGTTCAAGACAGGGGGGAAAGTGAATTATAAAATTGCAGAGCATCATCGATTTAGTACGAAAAGATAGTTTAGACATTGATGCTAAATATACAATGCTAAAAACGTGCATTTGTTTGTTCACAATTTCTTACACTATGCACACTTGAGCTACATTGCACACGTTGTAGCGTAGCTGGTGAGACATACGCTATATAATTCAAAATACGGTTACTTGATACTTTTTGTTTTGTCGTAAAGATCTTGGTCTGAAGTAGGTCCCATTGTAATATCTTTACAATCTAAAGAAAATAAAACGCCATCTGGTGAAAAACAGCGGAATTAGCAATCCTATCTCAAAAACTGTTCAAGATGGGAGAAAAGTTAATTACGAAGTTGTAGAGCATCATCGATTTACTATGAAAAGACAGTTTTTAGACATTATTGCTAAAAATAGAACGCTTAAAACGTGCAGTTGTTTGTTCGCAATTTCCTACACTGTGCACACTTGAACTACGTTGCACACTTTGCACCGTAGCGGATGACACGTATACTCTGGTTCAAAGCACTGTTACTGTAAGCGGTCACATCGATTAGCGCAAAGTCGTTTTCAACCAACTTCAGAAAGGAGGGTGTTTTTAATTTGAGCTATGTGTTGTTGTTGGTGTTTGTAAGCTTATAACTTCGTAAGAGACGCTCTTTTTGCTCTTTGTTTGAATTTTACGCTGTGCAATTTCCAGCGCAGCAGGTGACACGTATTCACTGTAAAGTTCAATATATATGCGTAACAGAATTTTTGGTTACGAATACAGCGTATCCGTTCTTTACATTTCTAAAGACTTTTTAACTTAACGTATGTTCATTCAATAGATAGTTTTTAGCTCATATCCGATAAAGTCAAGAAAAGTGACACAACTTAAAAATGCAGCATTTGAGAAAAATCAGCTGAAAAATATCTTGACTAGAATAAAACTGGCACAACTGTCTCTCGAGTGGATAACTTTCTAGATGGAGATGTAACATTTTTGTTCACATTGTGTGCATTTCATGTATTTTTCAGTGACGTAAACCATTTATTGAGTTATGTCACTTTTCTTGGAAGTTGTGATTTGTGAAACTGCCGTCGAATGTCTTTTGATGTTCTGCTATATGAATAAGTTTTCACTGAAAAGAGAAAAATAAAATATTTTTATAAAAAAATAGAACCGACTCCAAAAAGCAACTACTATTCAAACAACTAAAAAAATAAATGGATATGAAATGAAACTGTAAATTACGCCTAAAAGTATAAAATAATTTCCTTCGCCAAACAACATATAACACTACAATTAATCATAACTTTTGAAGTCGGCGCAAAATTAAATAAAAATTGATATTCAATACAAAAATCAAATCCTATTCAAAATACACATCTCACATTGTCACCTGGAAAACGCAGCCGAAAACTACTTTGATTCAAGAAAACAAATAAAGTTTCGTAAGCAGCAAAAGTTGGCGAAGATGCTGGTATCTGATGTCCTTGGTGAAAGAGAAATCGCAAAATTATCTGGCAAACATATTTAATTTCTTTGGGATATCATGATTATTTTGATAAGGTATATTAAGAGAGTAATCAAGAATATGAAACAATAATTCGTACAGTATATATTATGAAAATATACATCTTGCGTGTATATTTTTGCATTACGTTTTGATCGCCAAATCCAAAAGCCACCAAGGATGATAGTTATCAAAGTTATACCAAATTTGCAAAGGAAACTCTAATTTCGTAGAAACATGAATACCGCATTGTGAAGAATGTTCACTGTTCTATGTAGATGCTACTAATGGACCAATTGTATACAGTGATAAAATAATAAAGGAAATATGAAAATGGATCATTCGAGACAACAGCATTTGTTGCTACCGATCTAAAAACAAACCTTTAATAAAAACTAATTAAATTTTATTTAATTTTGCGCCGACTTCAAAAGTTATGATTAATTGTAATGTTATAGGTTGTTTGGCGAAGGAAATTATTTTATACTTTTACGCGCAATTTACAGTTTCATTTCATATCCAATTTTTTATTTATTTATTTATTTATTTATTTTTTAGTTGTTTGAATAGTAGTTGCTTTTTGGAGTCAGTTCTATTTTTTTTATAAAAAGATTTTATCAAAAGTTTAAAATTAACATAAAATAGCATGATGTGCTCGATAATAAAATTTGAAAATAATAATGATGATAATATTAAATCTATGTGCAATGAGACAAACAATATTTTCAATGAAATTTAAGTTGCAACAAATCCTTTAAGACAAAGATATAGAGTGTTCTTCTGGAGATTAGAGGGTTTACTCAAACTCAAAATATTACTGTAACAGACAGGTTAATGAAAATTACCTTTGTTTTTAACCAACTTAAAATGTATTTTGTGAAATGTAATGATTATATGAAAAGTCTTGGATGGAAGCATACAATATAGTCAGTAAATACTATATACACTGGTGGAAAAAATTAAAGCAACAACCTGTTTTCTCGTTCTCTTCTTTTGCACATAATTTTAAAAAAACATATGAACGTAAAATTTGGATGGCCTGTTCATTATCATATTATTAACCGAATTTTATGTAACTTTAGCATAAGAATAATTTTTAAGCTAATAAATATTCATTTTTCTCTCAAAAGTAAGCTTTGGAAAAAATGAAAAAATTTCATTAATTTTAGGAAAGAATACTTGAAAAGTGGTATTAACGGCCTTCTTCACTTACCGTTGCCGGAAGCCAGAGCCAATGTTATTCTATGGGAAAATTTTCTTTACAAATAACTTATTAACTAATACATATTTTTAAATTCTGTTTTCACATCAAGAAAATTTCCAACTGTTAAATGGGCGGACCTTTTTTAAAAATACATTTATTTAATTTTTAATATTTTATTTTGAAATTGCAAAATGAAAAAAATTCACATATTGAAAATTCGTATTTTGCAGCTTCAAAATAAAATATAGAAAATAAAAAAAATATTTTTTTAAAAAAGGTCCGTCCATTTAACAGCTGGGAATATTTAGAATGTGAAAACAGAATTTAAAAATATGCATTAGTTAATAAGTTATTTGTAAAGAAATATTTCCCATAGAATAACATTAGCTTGGCTTCCGGCGGCGGTGAATGAAGCGGGCCCTTAACACGTTAATCGCCACGATAATATCAGAAAAATTTTCACGTGGGCCATGGTAACTTTATTAGACAATTTAGTTAAAAATGCGTGTTAAAAATGCGTCAGACACATATGACTGACATGGCGATTAACGTGTTAATAATTACTCGGCGTATATCATATTCCTTTTAGGGTTATTTCCTAGTTAAAAATGCGTCAGACACATATGACTGACATGGCGATTAACGTGTTAAGGATGCATTAGAGATAGGTAAAGACGCACATGCCTTTTCTTTAACTTTTGTAATGGACTTTTAAAAAATATATAATTAATGATTTGTAAACTATGAGCATCCCCAGAATAATAAAAATGTTGATAAATAGTTTTATAATGAACATCTTATTCAATTTTCATGTTTGTATGTATATTTTTTAAAAAGCTATTCACATGCGAAAAAAATAAAAAACAGAAAAGTGAATACAGGTAGAAAGATTGGGGTTGTAATCTAACATATGGATGCGTGTGCATCTTCACTATATCTATAAGACATTCTTATGACATTTTTTAGTTCCCCATCATACTACAGGTATGGGGAACTTAGGTAATCGTGAAAATTTTCGACCTCGGTTTTTTTACTTTTTTACACGTTTTCAGGTGTGAGGAATCCGAAAATGACAAAATTTCTATGGTGTCTGTCTGTAGGGTGTCTGTTAGTCTGTTAGTGTGTAAGTCCGTTACTTTGTTAGTCTGTGTACACGATATCTCAAGAACAAATTGTCGCAGAGAGGTCAGATCAGTTTTAAAATATTACTTTCGACACTGGCAAGAACCCTATTTATTTGCAACATTCGAATTAAAAAACTTCGTAAGTTATTAGAAATTTACGATTTTCTTAACATGGGAGAATAGGACAAAAATTCACTTAAACGTGCATTAAATGGAAACTTTTTACTGTAAAAATGTCAGACCAGTTTTAAAATATCCGTTTTGATGCCGGAAGGAACATCAGTAACTATAAATATGCTACTTTGAAAATTTCGCAAGTTATTGGAAATTTACGAATTTCTTAACACGGCAGTATAGGGCAAAATTTCACATAAACGTCAATTTTCAGAGATATTTTCATCTTAAAGATGTCAGACTACTTTTGAAATAATATTTAGGCCACTGGCATGAATATTAACGACTATGAATTTTCCAATATAAAAATTTCGTAAGTTATTGGAAATTTACGAATTTCTTAACATAGCAGCATAGAGCAAAATTTCACATAAACGTCAATCTTGAGGGATATTTTCATCGTAAAGATGTCAAACCACTTTCGAAATATTATTTAGGATACTGGCATGAATATCATAGACTATGTTTTTTCCAATTTAAAAAATTCGTAAGTTATTTGGAATTTACGATTTACTTAACATGCCAGAATAAAGTAAAATTGAGCATAAACTTTCATTTTGAGGCTCATAAATACATTAGACAACTTCAAAATTACATTAACACGCTTTTATTAGCTTCACCTGTATGTATGTATGTTTGTATGTATGTTTGCATGTTTGTAACCTCTCTGGGAGCAAACAAAAAATTTATTTTGTAAAAAAATACTTTCCCTACGTGAACGATGTGGCGTTGAGGTAAGGCTCAGCGCTAAGAACCTGAAGGTCCAGCGTTCGATCCCAGTTAGGGGAGGTTTTTTAAAAATGGTTTTTGTTTAATTCTAAGTTATTTTAATTAAAGATTTAAATGTATGTAAATATTATGGTGTGTCACTCATACGATTATCTCTTACCCTGCATTTTAATACTAAGATAGATATTTTGTGTTTTTTAGTTCACATTTCTATAAAAGCGTGTTCTTTAATTTTTTAAAACTATAATGTTATTTATGATATTTGTTTGAACATGATTGAATACAAATATTCTAATAGGAAAATTTCGTAAATTATTCGTAATTTACGATTTTATCAACATAGCGAAATTGTAAATTTTTCATATAAATATGAATTTTGAGGATTATTGCATTGGAAATAGTAGGATGAAAACTAAACAACGGAATTGACCCTGATAAAATAAATTAATAGATTAGAATAAGGTAAATATATCGAAGTGAACGGTGGATAGCCTATTAGGCGGCGTTTTCATTTTGTCACTGTATCAAGCTTTTGTCAAATTCATTTCTTTTAACATGATTATATCTCTCAAACTAGAAATTTATGAGAACATAAATATGATGGAGAACTGAGCAGAGTCCACCTATGCCAACTAGTTTATTAAATGCTCGTTCCAAAAATTATTGAATTTTTTCATTTTTTCCAAAGCTTACTTTTGAGAGAAAAATGAATATTTATTAGCTTAAAAATTATTCTTATGCTAAAGTTACATAAAATTCGGTTAATAATATGATAACGAACAGGCCATCCAAATTTTAGGTTCATACGTTTATTTGTTTAAAAGCTATGTGCAAAAGAAGAAAACAGGTTGTTGCTTTAATTTTGTCCACCAGTAGAATTAGTAGCAAATAAATAAAATAAACAAAGATTAAAGTATTTCAATCGATTAGGAGTAATGTTCATTTTTAAAATGTATTCTTGTTTGAATATACATTTAAATAAAATGTGTTGCGGGTATAAAAATATTAGCAGATAAATATATTTTGCTAGAATTATTTGATTATATATTAAAGCTAACTGCAAATATTTTAATCAACATTATAATATGGAATTTTGATAAAATATTCATTTTCAAGTTAGTACCTAAACAAAAATTTAAAATATTTAGCTAAAAAGAGAGAAAAAATAAATAAAGTTTTGAATCTTTATTAAATTGCCTTTTACATATTATGTATTAGTGATTAAATAATTTTCTTAATCTGTTAATTTTTGTATTATATATATGTATATATAGGGGAGACGTGTACAATGGACCTTGGGGTAAAATGGACCACGCCTATTATTTATTTTATTTATTTATTTTTATAATTTGTATTTTGGCACATAGATATCAGCGCTGCAGTGATGAAACTTATCTAGCAACTTTATACCTAACTCACTTTAGTCATTTTATTCGAGAAAGTTTGTTTGTTGTGGCCAAAAGTAAATAATTTTAGCTAAAAATTTTTTCTTTTCATCATTCAGCAATTATGATCTGGAAGAGGTTATTCAGCACAATAAAGAGCTAAGGTCATCTATTATTATATTTAATCTAAGTAAAATATAAAAAAAAAAAGATATATATATATATATATATATATATATTTAATGTATGTTGTCGGAGTTCCACATGGAGTAAAATGGATCACCAGGAACTGGTGTACAATGGACCATGGTCCATTTTACTGATTTACGAAATCTACATTTCTGAAAGTGTTAGCTATAAATCATACTTAAATTTTTCAGAGATAAACTTTAGTTAGATCTATTATGTCTTCAAAGGTGAATAAGCAAGCAATTTACTTTGAGGTTTCTTCTTATTTATTTTTAATAAACATTCAGTTACTTTTGTATTATTATAGTTTTACAAATATCATACAACTATAATGAACTGAATTAAATAATGCAATTAAAAAGTAGTAATGCACCTATGATATACGCTCTATAACAAAAAAAGCGACGCACCAAGAAGAAGTGAGGACAAAAATTGGTAGATGGGGTGGAATGAGTGGTCCGAATGGGACAAAAATTGGTAGATGTGATGTACATGTGGAGAAAAATATTTGATTACAGATTCAGAAAATTTGAATGGTTTAATCAAGAGAAAGGGCCTCACAAAGTAAACAAGTCAATAACGCGTTTGTCCACTTCTAGCACTTATGTACGCAGTTAATCGGCTTGGTATTAATTGATAGAGTTGGCAGATGTGCTCCTGTGAAGTATCGTGCCAAATTCTGTCCAATTGTTGCGTTAGATTGGTAAAATCCCGAGCTGGTTGTAGGACCCTTTCTATGATGCTCCAAACGTCCTCAGTGGAAGAAAGATCCGGGGACTGATCTCAACCCCACTGAGCTGCCTATTAAGGGTGTTAGAAGTCACTGAAGTACCAGTTGCGCGAATGATGAATTGGTGCTTGATTGCAAAACCTGTATTTATGCCAATTTGTGTCCAGTTTGCATTACTCCTTCTTGGTGCGTCACTTTTTTTGTTATAGAGTATAATATATACATATATAAGAAGTTTACAATTGTTACATAAGAACAGTTTCACAGATCATGCAAAGTAAAAAAAAGAAATATTCAGCTATGGAGCAGGCAATATAAAGCGTTGTGGATGATGCCCTTAAAGCATCAGGCATTTCAAAAACAACTCTTACACGCTATGTATAAAGACATGAAAATTCTAAATTACCTAAACTGAAACAATAATAAATCAACTATTAGATTTAGCCCAAACTGTGCATATAAGCAGATAATTTCAAAGGATGAAGAAGAAATTGTGGAAAATTATATAATAGATGCTTGTATAGTGAAGTGCATCTCAATCACTGAGTGACATATCCCCATTTAAAAATAGTATATTTTGAATTGCCTCTCTTGCTGATAGCTTCCTAACACAAGGCGACAACTAAATAAATAAAGGTGCATTAGCAAATTTTAACTGATGCACCAGTAAAAAAAGATTATTGAAGGAGAAGCATAAAATAAAAATAAATAAACAAAAAAGCCACTTTAGTTAGAGCCAGAATAAATAAAAAAAAATCTGTGAAACAACCAGACGACTTCCATTACCCACTATTACACATATTATATACATTTTTGAGAGATAATGTGATCAGAAAACATAAAAGTGACCTAAAGAAGTAGAAACCTAAAATTTTTTCGGTAAGAGAAACTTATAAAGACATATAAAACGAAGCTTATAAAACGAAGCTTGCATATAGCGAGGTAAAAAATAAGAGAAAAAAAATGGTAGAGTTATTTTTTGAAACACATATATCCGAGATTTAAAGATGACCTACCTAAGCAGGATGACTGTTAATTTTCCTCTAATAACCACATAATACACGAGAAAGAAATGGATTTATATAACAATTTTCATGAAAATTGTTAGAGCCGTTTTTGAGATACTAACTTTTACAAAAACTCAATTATTGACCGGAAAACAATAATTACATACAACAGGGTATTTAAAAGTGAGTTAAAATGGTGAGTTTGAAAAAAAATTCTGTACAGACGTTTTTAAAGGAATATACTTGCAAGACCTGAAATTGAGCTATTTATACAGGACGCCTATCAATTTTCCTGAACTAACCAACTATATCATTCGAAAAGACATGTAATAGAGTGTTTATATAGCAAATTTGAAGAAAATCGTTAGAGCCGTTTTTGAGATACGTACTTACGGTCTCCGAGCTTTCATTTCTGGTTTTTCAGTTTTCACCAAAATTTAGAAAATTCATCTGTACACCAGACCTGTTTATATTCCGAAGTTTTGAAGTACTATCTTTATTAGTTTCGTAGATATGATAGCCAAAAGATTCCACACATACATACATACATACATACGCACACACACACACACACTGACCAATTGCCAAACTCATTTAGAGATCCGGGGACTAAGCTCAATCCCACTGAGCCGCCTATTAAGGGTATTTGTAGTCACTGAAGTACCAGTTGCACGTAGGATCGACGATAATGATGAACTGGTGCTTGATTCCGTCAAAACCTGTATGTATGTCAATTTGTGTCCAGTTTGCATTACTCCTTCTTGGTGTAGGGCCGCGGTAGCCCAGTCGGTAGAGCGCCGGACTCGTAATAGGAAGATTGCGGGTTCGGTACTCGAGCCGGCCAAAGACCGTCGTGTACACTAATGGTGGCTGGTGCACGTAAAATCTGTCGTGGCCGCAATGCCCTCCATGTTCCCATCAAAAATTATACCTCTGGGGGTCACCGAAGCGGGAGAGTCATCCCTTCCGTGGAGGATCAAAATTGTGATGGCATGTCTCCGGACCACCTTTAGGGGGGTATCCCAGACCGTCGCCAATTGCCAATCTGCGCAGCACTAGTGCGACGTAAACCCAACCATCCATCCTTCTTGGTGCGTCACTTTTTTTTATTATAGAGTATATTTTGAAAGAGATCTGATATCTTTACCATGAAAATATCCCTCTAAATGAATTTGACATCTTTTCGATGAAAATATTCCTCAAAATGGATGTTCATGTGAAATTTTGTCCTATTCTGTCATGTCAAGAAATTAGTAAATTTCAAAGAACTGACGAAGTTTTCAAAAGTTAATTTTTATAGCTAATTTTGTTCATGCATCATAACTGATATTTTAAAAATGGTCTGACATCTTTAAAGTACAAATATTCCTTTTAATGCAAGTTTAATTGTAAATTTGCCCATGGTATTAAAATCTGAAATTTCGAATAACTTATAAAGTTTTAAATTAGGATGTTGCAAATCAGAAGGGTATCAGTAGGCCAGTGTCATGAATGATATTTTAAAACTGGTCCGGCCTCTGTGTCCTTAAGATATCATGTACACATACTGACAAATTAACACACTAACAGACGGACACCATATCGATTTCATTATTTTTTGATTCCCCAAACCTCAAAATGTGAAAAACCGTCAAAAACTCGAGGTCGGCAATTTTCACGAATACCTAAGTTCAACACTCATGTTCAACACTTATGTTCAATACACTTGTAGTATGATTTCATGATGAACTAAAAGTGTTGTTCAGTTATGTGACAAACCGTCAGTTTTGTAAAAATTATTTTGGTCCCTTTGGATCCATTTTTGATGTTTCTAGGGCCCTAGGGTATCTGAATTACATCTTTTGCTAAACTGCTCTTCAGAATCGAATAACTACAATTAGAAAATTTCATAGTAAAACTGATATATTTGGGCCGTCACGAAGATGTATCTTTCTATAAAACAGTTCCATCACCTACTAATTAGCATGAACAAATATTTAATACTAGCCTTTCACAATCAAGATTTTACACATGCAGTTTGGAGCGATTGATACTGAGATGTTGCCATAAAAAATAGTAGAAGTTGATTAATACAAGCGCCATCTGTCGGCCTATATATACTCAAATTAAGCCAGCATCCTTTTTTTCATAATGGCACCTTATGTATTAAGTTTGGTGCATTGTTGTGCTATAAAAAAGTTAATAACATTCCCGTACATACATGGAAAAGCTCCGCAAAGCAGTGCCATTTGTTGACCGATATGCACCCATATTAATGCAGCTTCCTTTTTCATATTGGCCATCTCACATATGAAGTTTGGTGCATTTGTACACAATAGAATCTACGATATAATCTTCCGATATACGGGTAAAGTTGGAGCTTAGCAACGCCGTCTGTCGGTTGATGTACACCTAAACTAAATCAGAACAGCCTTTTATAATGACCCTTTCACATATGAGGCTTTGTACAGTTGTACACAATAGAAGTTGAGCTGTAGCTTTCCCTTAAATGGGAGAAATCGTGGTATAGCAGCAGCACCTGTTAGGCAATTTGCAACAAAAGTTGATAAACACAAATTTATGTGAAGGTGCAATTAAATATAAATTTATTTGAAATTCTGAAATTAGTTCTTGAGATAGAACCGTCAGAAAATGTTTGTTACAAACACATTGACAAAGACAAACAGGCATAGACATTTTCTGAAAATTGCGTAATCATGTTGACTTCTTAAAACGTGTCATCTATCGTAAATCGAAATTTTTTTTGAATCGAATATTCTTTTCAGTCGATATAAAAGAAATTTTTAAAAAATGTAAAGCTCTTTGTAAATCCTTAATATAAAAACTTATTTAAAATTAATTTGAAGATGCTTTGATTACTCTTTTCATTTTACACTTGCATTATCATGTACAATAACAATGGTGTCGAGATTCATCCATTTCATTTCCTGTGGCTGAGAGGATGTTGACGTATAGATAGGAGGTTACGAGCTCGAACTCAGGTGACATGCATCGCCCTAGCCGTGTGAAGTTTTCTGTGATTTTCTCCAAAGCTTGTGTGAATATGTATTAGGTTTCCTTAGAAAGCCCCCTTCTCTCTCGTTCTTCACGGAAGGCATACCATCTAGGCTTAGATCCCTTGAATAGGGGCTTTAAATCCTACACAACATTATTTCTTTTCTTTTCCTTTCCTTTTTTCTTTTTCTTTTTTTAGAAATAATTTCTAATAATTTTTCTTAAGTAATATGTGTAGCGATTGATTTATTAATAGCTAGTGGGACTGATTTAAATAAAAATTATACCTTAGTTAGTCTGCTACGCAATTCAATCTGACAATTTTTTTTTTTTTTTAATTTTCTTTTTCCCTCTCATTAAAAGCTTGCAGATATCGTCCAAAATCAAATTTCGTCTATCAAATAACATAAACAATATTTATTTCTATCAATGGGGGGGGGGGGAGGGAAATGCAAGATAACAATGGTATCGAGTAATGATGCCCATTTGCTTTCTCTTGTTAGACACATGCGTGAAACGTTTGACTGACTGATTGTTATTTGGACTGGTTTAAAAAAATATAAATATATATTTTATCTTAGACATTCTGGGGAATTATTAAATTTGCCAATTAAAAAAACAGTTTTTTTTTTTTTTTCTTTCAATAAAAGCTTTCAGATATCGTCCAGTGACACTTCATCTGTCCAGTAACATGAACAACATTTAATTATTTCCACAAAAATATGATTGACGATAATTTTTTTTCTGTATTTTATTAGAAAACTTCAAGCAAACATGATTACGTTCTGAACAAGCATATAATTTCGTCTAGGAATAATTGCATCTTGTTTTTCCACGACTTTGATGTCAAAAACTTTAAACTATGGGTTCTCCCCTAACCACTAAATTTCTTTTCTCCAGGTGTTGGAAATAAACATATTCTGATCTAGAATCTTCTTCAGAGAACGAAAGTGAATCAGAAATTTTCATCATCGTCCATTAAAAAAAGAAAACAGGTTTCTCCATCCAAGTTCTCTTTTTATATTTTTCTGACTTGGGCAAAACCTTGAAGTAGAAGTGCATGTAAAATGGATATCAGATTATTTCAAAGAGTGGCTTCGGTACCTAGTCTAGACCAGCCAAGCACGCAGTACAAAAAGTGTTAAAGTGAAAATCATATTTTAATCCTAATTGGATAAAGAAATAGATAAATATAACATTAATCTTTCATTTACAGAACCAATTAAAAGAGCTCGGAGATATTGCTATATATTGGTTGTAACAGTTGGAAAAACATTTTCAAATGAGTTATGCATTTTTAACTAAACTAAGTTTTATTATAGTACTATATGTTGTGTGTAAAATAAGGCAATTTAAATTGCCTAGAAGTTCATTCAACCTCAATTTTAATTACTGTAAAAGACAGGTCTAAAATATATGTTATAAATAAATCGAATAAAATGATATTCTAATAATTGTTCACACTATGAAGTGTATTTTATTCATATCATCTTTACAAATGTTAATAACAGGCCTTTGAAAACCTAATTTTAAACATCATTTTTGGATGATATCTAAGTCAGGGTAATGCATACGCATTAAATATTAAACGATTTTGCCATAATTATTCCAAGGTTAATACTATTCTGACGAATTGGGATTAAGCGAGAAAATTTCAAACGACTACAGAATTTTGAAACTTGCTTCCCCCCCCCTTCCCTTCATAAGAAGTAACATAAAATTGCTGTAGTATTTGATTAAATTTTAACAAACCTATGTATTGGGGGATATAAGCAATTAAAGTTAGTATTTACATTTGCCTGCCAGAATTGCCTAACAATACGATATGTTCTGACATTTGACTATTTCATTCTACACTGTAAAAAAAAAAAAAAAAAAAAAAAAAAAAAAAATCTAAAATAGGTAAAAATTTGTAAGATATTTGGTAAAGCAATGTTCCAATGTCCTGTTTATAACCCAAAATTGCAACCTAAATTGGATACGAGACCAATTTTGGATAGAATCGTTTTGGGGTTTATTTTTTGCAGTGTACATACGTATACACACGAAATGTTTACATTTTGTTTTAGATCATCTACGCATGTTAGAATTTTTTTTTTTTTTTTTTTTTTTTTTAATAAGAGGTGAGTGATACAATATTATCTACCACGTCTTTATTTATTATAGACAAAAATATAAAATATGATGGTGAACCATACATAACAAGTTTGTAAACTCAAAATACATAGATTTTCTGACCCATTTTGGGTTATAAACAGAACTTTCCAATTTGGAAAATTGCTTTACCCAAATATCTTGCAAATTTTTATCTATTTTAGAATTTTTTTTTTTTCAGTGTATACTCCGTTATATCCGTTATATTTTTGAAAACTATAAACGAAAATTGCATTCTTATAATTTATTATATTACATCTTGTTTTTTTTTTTTTTTTAATTATTATTATTATTCAAGTTCAATGTCTACAAAAATTTCTCTATATTTATTATTGTTTCTTAGTAATTCTTTGCCCGTGGAAAAACTTTTAAAAGAGAAAAATTGAAAGCAAAACCAATGAGTTTGATCTTTCTGGCAAAAGATTCTTTATCATGAGTTCTGTTAAAGACCGAACTGGGTTCAATGTTATCGAAAAATAAAGATTTGTAGAAAAACATTCATAAGTAACCCTTTTTATACCCCTTTTGGTATCCCACCTTTTGGAATATCTTCATCTTTTACCTTAATAAGGGACTACTAGGAGGTTGAGGTGGAGTAGGTTTTACGGATTTTACCTCGCACTAGTGCTATGGGCAGTTGGATTAAGAAGAGACATTTCTTTAAGTTTCAAGCTTCTACTACAGTCGTCAGCAAAAGTATCCGAGCACTAGCAATAATCCCTGTTTAAAAAAAGTACACTTAATACTGCTTTGTTAAATAAATCCTTGTCGAGTCATGTTCTTGGTCCGTCTAAGAACATGATTCGACAAGGATCTATTTAACAAAACAGTATTAAATGTACATTTTTGATATCGTAATTATTGGTTAGTGCTCGGATACTTTTGCTGTCGACTGTATAAACTACTGCAGAGATACGGTGATATTGCTCAAGGAATTTGACACCATTTTTCACTCATAATTAAATATCCGAAGATTCTTTAATTTTTTTTTTTTTAAATCTTAATTTAGTTTACTTTTACTATCTAATAAAAAACACTGTACTAAATTTCAAGCTTCTATTGGAAACCACTGTAGAAATACGGTGAAAGGGATCACAAGCTTCAACACCCTTTTTCAACCCTTTAGGGATTAAATTTTGTTAAATCCATTGGTTGTAAGTCTCTTCGTCTTGAAAGAAACGTATTGTCCAAATTTCACATTAAGTTAATTAATTAGGACCTAGCAGGAGGCATTTTTCTGTTTCAGCTTCTACTCGAAACCACTGCAAAGATTGGGTAATAAGGTTAAAAAAACATCGACAACCCCTATCACCTTCTTAAAGGGATGCTTTACCTAACGTGGCCGCTAGACTAACCTTATGTTATTCTAAAAAGAAATGTATTTCTCAAATTATTCATTATTTAACATTTTCGCTGCGACGGACGAGTTATCTCGTCTTCCAAGATTATTCGCTGTGTCCAAAGGATGAGGTAATATGCCCTGTATACAATGTTTATCTAAATGGTTTGTGCGTGTACATTGATTTATTTACTAAATGAACTTTTTAAAATTAATTAATTATTACCTTAATTAATTAATTTACTTATTTAGTAGAATGAACGCGTCATTGCCGCGATGAATGTGTTATTATTATTATTATTTTTAATTCCGTTTCCACATTTTGAAAATTCACAATCGTTAAAATGATTCTCGATTTTTAAAGACTTTTTTTTTTTTTTTTTTTTTTAAGTCTTTCATTTTGAACTTGTAAATTAAAATAAATAAATAAATAAAATGCATCTAGTTAATTTTTCACATTTTAGGCCATTAAAACGAATTATTAAAAATTATATAATAAATATATATATATATTAGAAAAAAATAATTAATTTAGCATTAGGTGGTGAATTTTCCAACTATGAAAACAGAAAAAAAAAAAATAACAGTTTTGTAGATAAAGTAAAGAAAGAGGAGTTGTTAAACAAACAAAAGAGAGAAAACAATAATAGAGTGTTTGAGTATTTTTTTTCCATATATTACACGATGTTTTATTTAACGCTACTGAACTTTGAGCCCATAGATAATAATGATAAAGAATTTTTCGTTGTGTCCCTGTAAAAACCTATAAATGCTAGATTCACCAAAATGCTTATAGTTAGTGCAACAGTGATTTATAATATTCATATAAATTTTCAGCTCAATTGAATAAGGCGTTTAGATGCTATCACACTTTTAATAATTTGGTCCCATAGGCCATAATGATAAAGAATTTTTCTTTGTGTCCCTGTAAAAAAACTGTAAGTGCTAGATTAACCAAAATCTATACAGTTGGTGCAACTGTGACCTATAATATGTGTACAAATTTTTTGCTCAGATTAATAAGGCGTTTATACGCTATCACACTTTTAAAAATTTGGCCCCATAGGCCATAATGATAAAGAATTTTTCTTTGTGTCCCTGTAAAAAAACTATAAGAGCTAGATTTTCCAAAATCTATACAGATTGAGTATCTGTGACCTATAATATGTGTATAAATTTTTTGCTCAATTGAATAAGGTGTTTAGATGCTATCGCACTTTTAAGATTTTGGTCCCATAGGCCATAATGATAAAGAATCTTTCTTTGTGTCCCTGTTAAAAAAAAAAAAAAAAAAAAACTATAAGTGCTAGATTCACCAAAATCAATAGGGTTCGTACTATGGTGACTTACAATCATAGATATAGTAATATACATAGATCTATCATCCCCATGTTAACGAGCAAAGATTTTTGATGCCGAAAAAGTTTTTGGCATCAGCCATGATGAGAGAGTATAAAACTCGAAAACAACAATGGAATAGAATGTTGATATCATAGATATAGTAATAAGACATGGTTGATATATATTGAAAATGCCGAAGTACTGCGCGGCTTTTAATTGTAGAAATAAATTTATGAAAGGAAGTGGAATAAGTTTTCATAAGTAAGTTAAATTTAACTAATTTATGAAAAATATGATACTTTATAATCAGTTGCTTTGTTATTATTATGGTTTAAATACTGTTTTGATTTTTAATGGAATACTTTTTTTAAAATTTTATTATTTTTTAAGTTTTTATATTAGTAAGTAATATCGAATTTTGAAAATTCTTTTAAATGTAGTTAGCAGTGGCAGAGGTAAAACCCGCTTGTTTTAATATATTATAACTAGTATTACCACAAGATTTTCTTCTCTATTTAATCCTATACAAATTTATTCAATACAAATTATTTATTAAGCTATAATTTATTAAAGATATTTTCCATGATGAATGCAGACGATTTTTTCTTAAAGTAGTATAATAATAAATGCTGAAAAATATCATTTTTGTGCAGACATGAAAAGATATATAGTCGAATCTTGTTAACGTGAATCTCAAGAGGGATCAAAAATCTGTTCATCTTATCAGTAGTTCATGCTATCAGTAACTGATCGTCATATAACTAAAGTAATCTTCATTTTGACGGGGATTGTGGTAACAGTTCATGTTAAAAGTAATTCACGTTAACGAGGTTCGACTGTATATATATATATATATGTCTATACTATATATACATTATATATAACATTAAAAATAAAAGAAATCGGCAGCTTCGTTTTAAATTAATACAGATGTACACCCTCCATTCCAAAAGAAACCGAACTTAAAAAAAAAATAGTACCACTAGTGCCATCTGTTGTAATATTTTACCGGTAGATGGCGTAGTCCCTCATTGACAACTGGTATAAATTTCATGACATTTGGATGCATGCCAACAAAAGTTATTGCGTTTCAAATGTCAGTGTGTTTTGTACATCGGTCGGAAAATGAGTTTCAAACAAAGAGCTGCAATTGATTTTTGTGTTAAACTTGGTAAAACTTTTACTGAAACGCACCAAATGCTACAAAATGCATATGGTGATGATTGTCTATCTCGTACGCAAGTTTACGAGTGGTTCGGGCGATTCAAATCGGGTAGAGAGACGCTGGATGATGACGAAAGATCAGGCCGTCCCAGAACCGGATTATCGGAAGAAAACATCGAAAAAGTGCGTGAATTCATCAAAAATAATAAAAAATCGTCGGTGAAAGTTATTGAAATGGAATTAGGCATTCCACAAACAACCGCATACCGCATTTTGACCGAAGTTTTGGGCCTTAAGAAGGTTAATTCGCGGTTTGTACCACACAAACTCACCGAAGACCAAAAAGTTGATCGAATTGAGCATTGCAAAGACGTCGTTAAAAGTGCTCGGAAGGATCGAAACTTCTTGAAATCGATTGTAACTGGTGACGAGACGTGGTGTTTTGAATATGAGCCCGAAACAAAGCGGCAAAGTGCTGAATGGAGAGCGCCGGATGAAGGAACACCCAAAAAAAGTCGCTTGGTGAAGTCAAAAGTTAAGGTTATGCTGATTTGTTTTTACGATTCAAAAGGAATTATCCACAAAGAATTTGTTCAACCCGGCCAGACAGTCACTGGAGAGTTTTACTTGGGCGTCATGAAGCGTTTGCTGGCAAGAATTCGTCGTATTCGGCCAGAATATCGACAAATCGGCAGTTGGACTCTTTTGCACGATAATGCACCATCACATCGTTCGCGACTTGTAACTGAATATTTGGTCAAAAATCACATTATTCCTTTGCATCATTCGCCCTATTCACCAGATCTCGCTCCGTGCGATTTCTATCTGTTCCCTAAACTGCATTTGGCGATGAAAGGAAAGTGGCACGCATCGATTGAAGCCATTGAGAAGGCGACGACCGACGTCCTAAAGACCATTCCAATAAAGGACATTCAGAAGTCGTTTGACAACTTGTTGGAGCGTGCAAATTTATGTATCGATGCAGAAGGGGAATACATTGATTAATAAAAATGATTTGTTCCAAAATGTACATTGGTTTTTTGTTTTTTTTAAAAAGTTCGGTTTCTTTTGGAATGGAGGGTGTATGGTTCAACCATTCGTTTTAGAAATATTGACGAGTTCTTTCTAAAATATCCACACTGAAGATGATGATATGTCCAATCGCTTTATCTCTCTAAAGAACACTTAATCTCAAACTTTTATTAAAATCGTTACATCCATTTCCGAGTAAACCTAATTTCTATTATATGTTGCGACTGGCCATTAAAGGGTTAACGCGAATTTTCCTGAAGAGGAGGATATGTTCAATCGCTTTATCTCTCTCTAAAGAACACTTAATCTCAAACTTTTATAAAAATCGTTATATCCATTTCCGAGTAAACCTAATTTCTATTATATGTTGCGACAGGCCGTTAAAGGGTTAACACAAATTTTTCTCAAGATGAGGATATGTCCAAACGCTTTAGTTCTTAAAAAAAAAAAAAAAAAAAAAAAAAAAAAAGACACTTAACTAACTCCAAACTTTAAACAAAATCGTTATATCCATTTCTGATTAAACTCAATTTCTACTACATGTTGCGATTGGCAGTTAAAGGGTTAACACTAATTTTCTTCATGCTAAGGATGTTCCAATTGTTTTAGGTCTCTAAAAAGCACTTATCCCAAACTTTTATTAATATCTTTATAACCATTTCCGAGTAAACATAAATTTCTACTCTATACAGTCGGTAACAAAAGTGTCCGACTGCATTGCGATTGGCAATTAAAGGGTTAACTCTAATATCTCAAAAGATGAGGATAAGTCCAATAGTTTTTTCGACCATAAAAACTTCTAACCAGACAGAAATAGTAGACAGAAACGATAAATTTCTTTAAATGTCGTTATTCCATACAAAAAAAAAAAAAAAAAAAGGAAGAAGAAGAAAAGAAAAAGAAAAGAAGAAGAAAAGAGAGAAAGAAAAATGAGTATCTGGAGTTTTTTCATTCATCTTTAGTACATAAATTATTCATAAATTTTATTTGCTAAATTATCTGTGTGTATTCCCATGTATATTCAGTCGGGGAAAGACATTCACAAGAGAGTAAAATGGCCGTCTTTTCCCGAAAAAAAAAGGCATCACTTTTTCGGCCTCGCTGATCAATCTATGTCTTATTACTATATCTATGCTTACAATATGCATACCAACTTTCAGCTTATTCGAACAAAGCGTTTAGACGCTAGCGTGTTCACTCACACACATACATACACGCATACATACGCACACACATACACACACACACACATACATACATCATCGCAAAAATAGTGAAAACGGACTCATTGGACCTCGAAACGTATAGAAACATCAAAATCTCAAATTCGGATTTTTGGCATGATTACAATACTTTCCTCACTATAGTGTTCGTAAAGTAAAAATGCATTAGATAATGAGTAATTTCTAAATGTAAAAGAAATTTTCCCATACAATAATATAGGGCTGGGCTGACGTTTTCCTTAATTAGATCCTAAACAGAAACATTTTGTTAAATTTCATGCTGCTGCAGGAAAGAAACTGCTGAAATATGGTGATAAGGATTAAAAACTTCGACAGGAAAGAGTCTCACCTTTTACATTAATTAGGAGCTAAGAAGAGAAATTTTGCTAAATAAATTATTTCGAAAAACTTCAGAAACTAATTTGATTAGTTGAAGGCATTTATTAAAATTATAGAAATGCATTTTTATTTTCCTTTTCCAACAAAAGTTTCCCAGGAGTATAGATTTTTACTTCCATTACCCGACTACCGAAGGTAATGGAAGTATTGTATTCGGTCCAAAAATTCGATATTGAGATTTCACATGATTTTCATGTTTTAAGGTCCCCTGAGTCCAAAAAAGTGGTTTTTGGTAATTGGTCAGAGTGTGTGTGTGAGAGAGAGAGAGAAAGAGAGGAATCTTCTGACAGTTATATCTCCAAAACTAATAAAGATAGAACTACGAAACTTCAGAATTGAGACAAGTCTGGTGAACAGATAAAGTTACCAAATTTTGATGAAATTTGGGAAACCGGAAGTCGGGCCGTAAGACTATATCTCAAAAACGGCTCTAACGATTTTCTTCAAAATTACTGTATAAACGCTCTATTAGATGTCTTTTCGAATAATATAGTTGGTTAGTTCAGGAAAATTGTTTGGCGTCCTGTATAAATAGCTGAATTTCAAGTCCTGCAAGTGCGTTCCTTTCAAAACGTCTGTATGGATTTTTTTCAAACTTGCCATATTAACTCTCTTTTAAATAACATTTTGTATGTAATTGTTGTTTTCCGGTCAACAATTCATTATGTCAAGTGTTGGTAAAAGCTGGTATCTCAAAAACGGCTCTAATGATTTTCTTGAAAATTGTTACATAAACCCATTTTAGATATCCTTTCTCATGCTTTACGTGATTATTACAGGAAAATTAATAGTCAGCCTGATCAAATAGATCAGTTTTAGATCTTGAAAATTAGTGCTCCTCCCCCCCCCCCCCCCAAAAAAAAAAAAAAAAAAAAAAAAAAAAATCTCTCTTATTTTTTTTAATTTGCTATGTAAACTCTGTTTTATATGACTTCACACGTGTATTAACTTTCTCTTACCAGAAATCTTTTAGGTGTCTATTTCATTAGGTGAATTCTATTTATTCTGATCACATTATCTCCAAAAATTGCATATAATACGTGTAAAAGTGGGTAATGGACGTCATATGGTTGTTTCACACCAGATATTTTTTAAACAGTTTATATGTATATATCTGTATATATATATATAAATTACGTGTCACGATGTTTGTCCGCGATAAACTCCTAAACTAAGAAACCGATTTTAATGAAATTTTGCACACTGTGTGCAGTTTGGTCCAACTTGAGAGATAGGATAGTTTTTATCTCAATTTATTGTCACAATATATTTTTATTGCAATTATTTGTTAATTATAGACCTTTGTTACAGTTGCTCCAAAATATCTGTGAGTTCCATAAGTTTAATTGTTGCCAAAAAAAAAAAAATTACGAGTTCATTTTTTTTCAACATAAAAATAAATACATTTAATCAAACGTGAACGTTAAAAAATTATAAAAAGTTAAATTATGCATCTCACAAAAATTGACGTCATAATCAATTTAAAGATTTTATACACATTGATAAAGTGCTAATGTAGTTCTATCATAGATATAGTAATATATATAGATCTATCATCCCCATGTTATCGTACTTTTGATGCCGAAAAAAAAATGTATCTGGAGTTTTTCATTCACCTTTAGTAAATAAATTATTCACAAAATTTATTTGCTAAAATATTCATGTGCATTCCCGTGTGTATTCACTCGGGGAAAGACACGTCGCCTTTTCCCAAGTGACAAGGAATCATTTTTTTCTCCCCAATGATCACTCTATATATACTATACTGTATCTATGAGTTCTATACGCAAGCGAAGTGTGACTCACTGACCGTCTGTACAGCCAAGAAAAAGATTTCCTGTGTTCATCGCCCATTGAAGTTTTTGTAAAAAATTATTAAAAATCGAGGAAATTTATTTCCCGATTTCAATCGTTATATTTGGGTATAGAATATAGATATGTATTAGTTATCACATGCGTTAGATTGAGTTAGTTATTTTACTGTCAAATTGACAAAATTTTAATTTTAAATTTCTAAACTCTGTCGTCCTTGGCGTTTTTTTTTCTTTTTTTGTATTTGGCGATCAAAAGCGTAACACGAAAATATACATGCCAGATGTATGTATTGTACGAAATGTAATATGTATTATTCATTGTAGGTATGTATGACATGTAATATGTATTGTACGAAATATTGTTTCATATTATTCATTACTCTTTTAATATAAGTTGTTAAAATAACCATGATTTTGAAAGGAATTAAATATTTTCGCCAGATAATTTGGCGATATTCTTTTTTTCGCCAAGGATGACAGAAATGAAATCTATTCCGCTGCAAGATATTACTATCTTATATCCGATATTTTATTTAGACATTTGAAAACAAATTTGACTTTAAACTATGATAGAATATTTATCATCTTCCTTTTAATTAGTATATTATTAGTATATTAAAATTTAAAAGCATGGTATATAAAAAGTTTTTTTTTTTTTTTAAATCTTATAATTGTTCTTATCTTAATCCTCAATGTTTCCCATCTTTATTAACTTGAATTTACTTTTAAAATTTTAACATACTCAAAACCTTCTCATCACTTCGTTAAAATATACTAAACTTTTCCAAAATCTTTTTCTATTTAATGATATATGTATTTAATTTAAGTGTCCAATATTTCATAAGATGTCCTATTTTAAAATTTTAAAATACTTATCAAATTTACTTATTTTTCTGGTTTAGCCATATTGTTTTCTGTTGCCATCTTTAAAATATTTAAAATGATGAGGTCATTTTATAGTAAAATTATCCATTATAGCGTATATTATATTTCACTCCTCCATAAAAATTGATTTTAAAATCGTCTGCTTCTTTTATACTTTTATTTTAATACAATTTTAATATAATTTAATTTATGTATTAGTCATTTTAGCATTTTTATCCTAAGTAGCATTAGAAATAATATATATCACTTCTCCACTAAAATTTATAAGACCCTACAGTAAAATTAATTTGTGCTTAATATCAACTCTACAAAAATTTTTATCAATCGCTTCCAAATTTTGACCTAAGTTTCAAATCTCAATCCTGTAGGTATTTACATCAGCTACAACGTTTTCGTCTTTATTCGTAAATAATAATTTGACTGTATTAAATAGTTTACTGCAATATAATTCAACGTATAACTTAGTCACAGCAACGCGTGACCGGGTCTGCTAGTATATATATATATTCATCAATTCATCGCAGGTTTGCGTTTTATATCACGCCAACAAAACAAAAAAAAAATCTAGCGTATAACAACCACACGACTTCCGTTACCCACAATTACGCGTATTATATGCACTTTTAGGAGATAGTGTGGTCAGAAAACATAAAATTTATCTAACAAACTAGACATCTAACAATTTTCCTCTAAAGGAAAACTGATGCATGTGTAAAAGCATATGAAATAGAATTTTCATACCGAGTAAAAAAAAAAAAAAAAAAAAAAAAAACAGTAGAGTCGTTTTTTGAAACACCGGATAACAATACTCCTATTACCTACTGTAGTCCGGTACTTGAAGAAAAAATCAGTTTTATTAAATTTTTAGAAGTTTTAACTTAACTTTTACTTCCATTGTCCGACTACCATAGGTAATGAAATATTGTATTCGGTCCAAAAATTCGATAGGGTAAGTGCACCAGTGATTGATACTTTTAGAGCAATCTCTGATGTTTTTAATGTTCTAGTCATCAGAAAATATATTAAGAAACCTTAAGTTAGTACATATGGCATGAAAGACATTCAGAACCACATATATGTTAAAATATATACATTTGTTAACAATTAATTTTTTTTATGAATTTTTATTTGACACCCACTCAATGTTCCAGTAATTGACACTGCCGGTTTTTCATTTTATTAGTAATTGGCCCCCCGTGTTCCAGTGTTTGACACTGCTAGTTATTCATTTTACCAGTTATTAGCACCCTATGCTCCAGTGTTTGACATAAAATGTTAAAATTCTCATATGTAAAATATATGATTTTCTTATTTTCCTTATTTATTAATTATTTCGGGATAGATGTCAATTACTGAGCATGCCAATCACTGTAGCACCTACCCTATCTAGTTTTCACCTGATTTACATGTTTTAAGCTCTCCCAGTGCAAAATAATGTTTTTTGACAATTGGTCAGTGTGTGTGTGTATGTGTGTGGTGAATCTTCTGTCTGTCATATCTCCGAAATTAATAAAGATAGAACTACGGAACTTCAGATTTTCCCAATTTTTGCTAAAAACTGGAAAACGGAAGTCGGACATCGGAAGTCGGAAGTGTGACTACAAATTCGTATCTCAAAAACGGCTCTAACGATTTTCTTCAAAGTTACAATGTAAACACTTCATTAGATGTCTTCTCGTATGAATTAGTTGGTTAGTTCAGGGAAATTGATAGGCATCCTGTAGAAGTAGCTCAATTTCAGGTCTCACAAATGCGTTCCTTTAAAAGCGACTGTACGTATTTCTTTTATACTCGCCATATTAACCCCCTTTCAGATACCCTTTTGTATGCAATTGTTGTTTTCCGATCAACAATTGAGTATGCCAAGTTTTGGTAAAAAGCCAGTACCTCAAAAACGGCTCAGACTTTTTTTTTTTTAATTGTTACATAAATCTATTTTAGATATCCTTTCTCTCTTTTGGGTGATTATTATAGAAGAATTAACTGTCATCCTGTTTAGGTAGGTCAGTTTTAGATCTCGAAAATTGGTGTTTCAAAAAATGGCTCTACCGATTTTTTTCCCTTATTTTTTAACTCGCTATGTAAACTCTGTTTTATGTGCCTTTACACATGTATCAGCTTTCACTTAACGGAAAATATTTAGGTGTTTATTTCATTAGGTCAATTCTATGTCTTCTGATCACATTATCTCCAAAAATTGCATATAATATGTGTAATAATGGGCAATGGAAGTCGTGTGGTTGTTTCAAACAAGAATTTTTTTTTTAAATGTTGATCAGTATTTCCAAATTGGAAGACTTTTTAATTGGGATATATCGCGCAATTTTCTAATAATATTGTCAGACCAATCATCTTATCAATCACAAAGCTCAATAATTAATCAATGATTAATGCAAGGACCATGTGTAAGGCTAATAAATTATCAAATCAAAATCCTTTGAGTGAAAGTAAAACAAAATAATTTTAACAAAGTGAAAATGTTGAAAAAATACAAATAAATAGCAAAAGGAAGTTCAATTCACCAAAATACAACCATTCAATGTTGAGAAATAAAAACTTTGTAATAAAACACCATATTTTTTTTATTTATTTTTTTTTTTTTTGGGGGGGGGGGGGGGACCCACTTGATTCCATCAAAATAATTAAACACAACACATTATATATATTATAAGTCCTATTTTGGATACCGAGAGATAAGAAAACACCGAGAAAGAGACAACAGTGTCGTTGGAGAGAAGCAGAGCCCAGTCTATCCATTTAAGGACCCGGGGCTGTGATAATAGCAGAGCCCCCCTCCCCCCACACACATTTTTCTTTTTCTTTAATATGAATGTTCATCATTAGATAAAATTTTACAATGGTCATATTAGAATAAGATTCTCATTACTATTTAAATGAACTCTGAAACTGTTTGTAAAAAATTAATTTAAAAAAAAAAAAAAAAAAAAAAAACAACAAAAGAATCTAACTCACCAACCAAAGGAAAAATTGCTGCATCAAAAACTTTAATGAATATATTTTACAGAATAAAAAAAGTAAACTGTCTTCTTCCTAGCCTTTGCCACGCTGAAAGTTTCAATTACATCTTTAAAATCCAGGTCACTTGTAAAATCGTGCTCCGAGCACAGCAAAGCCAAACATCGCAGCTTATTCTGCTGCATTTTTGTTCTTCGAAGGGATAGAACTCTCTCAAATTTGGAGTTTTCTCTCTCGGCTTCGCAATTTTATATCGGTAGAGTTAAATAAATACGTAATGCAATAAACATATTTAGAAAAATCTCATTTAACTCGTTTTTAATCATATGATCATAAATATGTATCGGTGATTTTTTTTTTCTAAACAAACAACAGCTTAACAAATATTGTGAAAATTGAATGATTTTAGATTTTGTGACTTCAAAATCTACTTCTCCTTCATAAACTTTAAGAAAATTATTAACTGATTCTTCATTTATTCGTTCAGGACCTAATTTAGTAATGAAATTGAAAATGCTGCAT
Source organism: Salticus scenicus (assembly GCA_963930645.1). Classification (NCBI taxonomy): domain Eukaryota; kingdom Metazoa; phylum Arthropoda; class Arachnida; order Araneae; family Salticidae; genus Salticus; species Salticus scenicus. Next base: position 278,514,723 of record OZ005655.1, read on the forward strand.
ACTGAGTTATAAGCATCAATTCGTTTTATCATTTTTTAATTTAATCTATCGACTATCACAAATAAAGTTTCAACTTTAAGTTTTTCAAATCCTTGAAGAGCTACATGGCTAGTTGTTTCGGATTCGAGAGTACCATTGGTAAATTTTTTTCTTCTCAGTCTTTTTCCCTGATTCTTAGGTGATGTCGCTACATGTGGAGATAGCAACTGAGATCTTTCTTTTAACTTATCAAATTGATCTCTGAAGAATGCAATATTTGCATTCAACCCTTTGAACAAGTTAACAGCTGTAAATAAATCAAGACCTGGTTTTTGAAGATAAATGCTAACTTTATTCATAGCATTTAAAATGTCGTGCCACAAAGTTAGCATGAAGGCTGTTTCGAGAGTCACCATTTTGCTGCGCAGACAATGCCTCATTACGTGTATCTGCCTTTTCATTGCTGTCTTCTGAAATCTGAAACAAAATGTTTAAAATTTGCTCATAATTCACTATCACTGACTTGCAAGATTCAGCGTGACGAGACCATCTTGTTGTGCTTAAACTTTTCAAAACAATAATTTGTTTTGTTTTTTTTCAATAGGAAGAAAGTTCGAAAGTAATAAGTTCCATCGGTGTGTTGAAGCTACAAAAAAAGTATATAGTCGTTGAATTAGGTTGAAGAGACTCATTGCATCGGAACAGCATTCAACGGCCTGTGCTCCTCCCAAATTTAAAGAATGTGCACTACACGGACAAAATAGTGCTAAGCCACTCTTTTTACGAATTTGAGTTTGTAAACCTTGATAAATTCCAGTCATGTTGCTAGCATTATCGTAAGACTGCCCTCTGCACAGTTCAATGTCAATATCATGCTTTTGCATAAATGAAAACACTTCTTCTGCCATCGATTTTCCTGTATGGCTACTGATTCGAAGAAAAGTAATAAACCTTTCGTAAACCTTTCTAGGCATTACCTTATTACAAATGAGAATTGATCTCTATGAGCTTTGTCTGGTGTCGTATCCAAGATAACAGCAAAATATTTTGCTTTCTTAATATCAGCAAGAACTTTCTTCAAAACTTCATGGTCCATCAAATCAATCAGCTCATTATACGTAGTATTGGACAAATATGAAACATTTCCGTGTCCTTTGTTTCCATAATCAATCAAATGTTGCGGAAGGAAACAGATTATATTATTCTCTCCCACCTCCCCTCATCTCTTTAAGGACTTTTAAAATTTTCAAATTTTAATGCATTTTTTAAAAATATTTAAAGTTTTTTTTTTTTAGAAAAGTTTAAGTACTAAAAGAAATTTTCAAAAATTTGTCTTTTTAAAATAATTTTACATAACAATATCAAGGATTTAATTTCTGACTGTAAAAACAGAATAAAAAAAAAATCTATTTACTGGGTTTTCTTGGCCTTATCTAGGCCCCTTTGTTCACTGGGCCCGGGGATGCAGCCCCCTCAGCCCCCCCCCCCTTAACTGGGCTCTGGAAAGAAGAGACTGTCAAGTAGTTTGGAGGAGCAGAATGGAGAAGAACTGCAGAAAATAGGGCAGATTGGAATCAACTAGGAGAGGCCTTCATACTGCAGTGGTTTTATCAAATCCTGAAACTGATGATATATTCAACCATGAATGCTGCATGAAAGAAATAACGTTTTTAAAAATCTTGTGTCTCATGTTCACTTTGAAAAGCAAACGTATAGGAAAAAACAATGGGATTTATGTAAAACCATGATTTATTATTTTTAATCATCATATTCCTCATTATTTAATTTCATACGTAAGTCCATTGCTATTTTACGACATATTATTTCAATGTAGTTTATATAAATATTTGTATAAAATTTCACTTATCTCATATTCTCTATATACAAATGATTCTTTATTTATCTTTTCAAGCAAATAACAAATGGAATGGGTAATTCTATTGAAGCATTATGAAGTAATAAATTCAGTACTTCTGCAGAATCAAATCATTAAATCAAAACATTGTCAATGAAAGTAAAAAAAAAAAAAAGTAAATATAAAATAAAACAGAAATATTCTGAGCAGAATAAAAAAAACCATCTTCTGTTTGCACCTTGAAGGGCAAATATTTAAATCTACCAAAAAAGAAACGCTCTTTCATTAAAGTGATTGACTGCCAATGTTCAAGCAAATATACCGTCGGAGAAAATTTCTTTTAACTTGTTACGTCACATTGACGTCTGTGAGATAGATCAAAAAATATTATTTTATTTATTCTGTTGGCTGTTGCGCTCGTCGACACGGGTTTTTCCCATAATGCCATGCTATTAACATAGTCTCCTTCTTTCACTTTCATCTCCTTCAGGGGTAATCAAAAATTAGTAAATAGGGGATTCTCCTAGGTAAATAACCGGCTGGTAAATTCTTTTTACCATGTACTTTTAGACGCGTATCAGATTGCAGGGTTTTTATCGTGATGCAGATTACGCAAGCCGTCTAGAAAGTTCTGATTGATTTTCACATCATATTTACATTCTTCTCACGATGCTTGCATGAAAATTAATCTTCTATAATAATATGCATTTGATGCGTTATTACCGGTAATGATAATTGCTTTCTCTAAACCATGTGGTGGAGAATATGTAGAAAATGTAAAAGTATTGTTTTCGTGTCGAATTTTCGGAACGGAATTTTTGCTACGTTTTGTGGTCCCCTGAATCCTAGAATAAAATTTTTAGCGGTCGGTGTGTATATCTGTTACTAGCACAACTCAAAGACAGATATAAGAAAAAAAAAAGTTCAATTTCGATATTTTAAATCTGTATCGCATACTATACTTGAAACTTTTTATTCAGAGTGGACAAATGGCCCGTGTACAAGGACATACAAAAGAATTCAAATACGTTACAGTCCATTAGCGGAATTTCTCATTGGTATATTTTAATATTTTTACACTACTTAAAAGAATAATGAAATTAACATAATATTTCGCTATGTTGTTACGTCACACTGACATCACACATTGACGTCACAATTTGAAACAGATGTTTGCTACTTAATATACACTTCCTCCAAAAATATTATTTTTATGGTTGTTGCGCCAGTTGAGACTGGTTTTTGCAATCATGGTATCTTATTAGCAGTATTGCGAGATCTGGCGAATTTTTTATTCAATGATCGCCAATAATTCTTAACTGTAACGTTTGCCTAATCACTTCGAAGGCTGATGGCCTATTACGTATATCAAATACTACATCTCAAAATTATTGATGATTATTGAATAAAAAATCCGCCAGGCTGCTTATTAGTATGGATTCTTTTCATTTTCAGCTTCTTCAGGAGTAATCGGAAGTTAGCAAATAGAGGAATCTCATAGATAGATACAGAATGGCTAAGTCCCTTAATTCATATCTGCCAACATCCTAATTAATGTTCCGTAAAATTATACATGTAAAATTTTGATTTTATAATTTTGACTGATCATTATGTTTTTTGGTGTGCTGAAACCGAAAATGAAACCAGTTTTTCTCTATCACGTATAGATTTTTGTCAATACAGGGTGCCTACCTATACAGTGTCTTTCATTACTCTTCCACTAATATAATTATATGGAAGTTTTATAGTATGTTTTCATGATTAATTAATTATGGATATCAATTGTTGTAATGGCGCAGCACTAGTGCAACGTAAAACCATACCAACCAACCAACCAATCTATTAATATGATGGTATAAGTAAGAAACTGAGACGGTAAGCACCCTGTATTGATAAAAATCTATATGTGATAGAGAAAAATGGGCTGCATTTTCGATTTCAGCACATCAAAAAACATAAAGTTCAGCTAAAATCATCAAATCAAATTTTGTCAACTTCAACTTTGTAGGCCAGTGTTATTAGAACCGCCCCTTTTTCCAAACCACTTAATATTTAGAGTATTTTTTTCCAAATGTAGAAAAGATTAAATAAGAAGGAAATTGCTCTAAAAAAAAAAAAAAAAAAAAAAAAAAAGAAAAAAAAAGAAAAGAAAAAAAAAAAGAAACTCGTGTGTGAAAATAAATAAATAAAATAAATTAAAATAAATAAATAATTAAATAAATGATAGTAATAAAGCGGATTAAAAAAATTACGGAATATTAATCAGAAAAAATAATTTTCTATAATTTATAACTACAATAAAATGTAAGAAAAATATATTATTATTATACTAAAAGTGGTATGTAAAAAGGCGGGGCTAAAAACAAACCTCGCAGTGCTCCTAAAATTTTTCGTTAATTTTATTATATTACCACCACTATCGTCATTAGAAAATTTTTCTTCAATATTTTTGAAGTTTAAATGTGAAAATGTTTTGTAAAATCGCATTGTTTTAATAATGTGCTGACGACAATCTATACATATAATAAAATAAGATGTTTGTGTGTGTGTCATTGTGTATGGTTTCCAGAGCTTTTTAAGAAAACGGCTGATGGCTGAGCTACAAAAATTTGCATGGTGGTTCGTAATGACCTCTCCTGATGCACCTCGAAGCCCGATTTTCGAATTTTGTTTTAGTTTTCTTTTAATTAAATAAAATGTTAAAATAAAAACCTTCTAATTACTGATAAATTGGCCATTTAATTTTAATCCTTAATTTAATTGTTGCCAAAAAAAATTATCATTATTTTTTGGACAGAAAAAAAAAAAAAAAAAAAAAACGTGAACAATAAAAATTACATTTATTTAAAATATTTAATTTTATTCCTTAATTTAATTGTTGCGAAAAAAATTATCATTATTTTTTCGACAGAAAAAAAAAAAATCGTGAACAATAAAAATTACATTTATTTAAAATGAGGAAAGTAAATTAAAAAAAATTAGAAATATCAGTCGTATCCGCGTTTGTAATGATCGATAGACGGCGCTTTCTGAACTGCAGTAGCAGTTGTTAGTAAATATAATAGCCACGTGTATTCCACGTGTATTCTTTATGTTATTCTACTTAATATTCGTACTATAATTTCTCCGTCATTACATCAAGGAAAATTGATTGCTTTTGGAAAAAAATATTTCAGTTTATTCAAAGTTCGATCGCAAGTAGATTTTTAACTGAAGCTGAACAAATATTAGTTTCAAATCATCTGATTAATTCTTTACTTCCATTAGACGAAGCAACTGAAATTTTAAATTTGCCATTTGGAAATAAATGGAAGCTTAATTCTGGATTTCTTGATCCTTTGGAGTTACACTGTAGCACACAACAGTATGTGTTATATTTTTTACCGGATTTATTCATTTTTAATCAATAAATATACGTGAAACTAAACATCGGCTAGCAATGGCGGCTTGATGGAATTCGAATTAAAGCAAGTTTATTGTAATTTCACCTTAGTCCACTAGAGGGCGAGCATTTCATTACAATCGCGGATCGTTACAAATAAGATACCAAATGAAAGATGCAATTTTTGTGAATCCAACGGATTAAACAGCTTATCGATCGGACAATTAGATTTTTTAAAATTAACTAATGTATGTATTTTAGGTGGCAAGAGAAGGAGACTGTATGGAAACCGTTTGGAAATTTTTTTTAAATGTGCTACTGATTAAGTCACATGTTTTTTTTTTTTTTTTTAAGTGGGATTAAAAATTGCAGTTTTGAATTTTTTTTTAAATTTTCTTTCACAAACACAAACATATAGTATACAGCCTGTACAACACTAGACCAAATTGAAGTTCAAATTTCATCAATATTTAAATAAATAAATGAAAATAAAAATATGTTTAATGGGAAATATATTACCATTAAAAGTTTAGTCAATTCCTAGTCAATTTTGTCCCCTTATTACTTCCGGTGTGAATTTTTTTTTTTTTTTTTTTAACACACTTGACATTGTGAGTTTTTCTGCTTTTCTTCCCATGCTATTCCTATGGGGTTTTTAGCCTTTTTTCCCCTCTTTTCCTACATTCTAAAGTGGCGGTGGTCTAAAGTATGGCAGAAATAGCACTCATAGCATATTGTTACAAGGTATTAAGTCTTATTTTTACAAGGGATTAAATCTAAAATGGTGACAAAAATTCAAAAGTCGCCAAAGAGAGCTATATTAAGGCGGTACTATGATCATGCTTACAAACCATGAATTATATAAGTAGTGAGAGAATGTGCGTTCTACAACAAGAGGTGGTGAGGTGGGTTGCGTTGCTGCGTTAGGGGAATATGCTAATGGAACGCAACATTCCCATTCACTACTACCTATTCGTATGATACAAGCTTGAAAGTAACCTTCTATAGTATATAACATAACAATTTAGATATTGCATCATATTATAGTATTAAAAAAAAAAAATTTTTTTAAACTTATAATCAATTATAAAGTTTGTAATATTTAAATTAAGTCATAAAATTACTTTTCCTAATATATTTTTTTTCCGCTAAAATTTTCATAAATCAATTTCCCCTTTTCTTTTTTTCTTTTTATGATATTTCAAAATAATTCACACACATTCTAAAAAATGCTGACTTTGAAATAAAACAGACACAGTTTACAGTTAATAAAAAACCTTTATTTTTACAATATTTACAAGTATTACTCATCTAATAAGTATTGAATATAATTTCATCAATAAAATTAAGTTTGCAATATTAAATCTTAATCAATTTCGCAATGTCCATATGCTAAACTTGTTATTCCATCTTCAGCAATGTATCGTTTGTCATCAAAGGGACTGAGACTGATTTTATTTTGACAGATTGTATATAGTTTGTGTTTTTCTTGGCCTATTTTTAATTGTTTTTCTATGCTTGTTTTCTGTTGCAGTAAACACTGTAAATAGTCTTCATGACTAATTTTATGTCTAACAACCCTGGTTGACACACCTTTAGCTCTCTTTTTTTCACTTTTACTTGATTTGATAGAGTACATTTTTGCCTTCAGTCCTACAAATTCCAATGCTATTTCACCACTCAATTCATCTTTAAATTTCCCTATAACTTTTTTATTATCATCGGAATAAAGCGGGTGAGTTTTGGGATAGTCAGAAAAGTCAAATTCAGATGAATAATTTTTCATGTCTTTATATATATCATCGGTAGTAATATGGTATGTAAGCGAGTCTGTATCTGTAAATAACAGTACAGCTTGGTTGTTATACATTGGTTTTATATAATTATAATGAAAATTATACATTAAGAGTTTTGATAATTCGAGTATTGTAAACCCAACGTAAATGGGTCGGTTCATCAGAATGCTTGTTTTAAGTCTTTCTACAGCGGTTAAATCTTCATCGTACGTTTTAAACGATTTAAAAGTAGGTGACGCTATCAATTTTAATGCTCTCTTAGAGGTATTACAACAAAGTTCTATATTGCGTCTTTTTCGCAAGTTTTCCATAGTCTTGCCATATACACTATTATTAAGAAGTTTAAAAAAGTCCTTTTCAAAGGATGATGTTGCTTCTTTCCTTTTATTGGTGTTAAATAGTATATACTTTTTCAACCATGGTGCTTGTTTAAATTGAATGGCTTTATGCACTGCTGTAACTTTTAATCCCAGTTGCAGACAAAGTTTTAAATTTCTGTAATGCACAACATAATTCTTTTTATTACATAAGTTAGGTATTAACTTGGGTGTACCAACATATTTTCTGTTTTGCAGCATACTTTTAGCATAAGGCGATAGCATTTATGCTAAAAGTATGCTGCAAAACAGAAAATATGTTGGTACACCCAGAGAATGTGCGTTCTACAACAAGAGGTGGTGAGGTGGGTTGCGTTGCTGCGTTAGGGGAATATGCTAATGGAACGCAACATTCCCATTCACTACTACCTATTCGTATGATACAAGCTTGAAAGTAACCTTCTATAGTATATAACATAACAATTTAGATATTGCATCATATTATAGTATTAAAAAAAAAAATTTTTTTAAACTTATAATCAATTATAAAGTTTGTAATATTTAAATTAAGTCATAAAATTACTTTTCCTAATATATTTTTTTTCCGCTAAAATTTTCATAAATCAATTTCCCCTTTTCTTTTTTTCTTTTTATGATATTTCAAAATAATTCACACACATTCTAAAAAATGCTGACTTTGAAATAAAACAGACACAGTTTACAGTTAATAAAAAACCTTTATTTTTACAATATTTACAAGTATTACTCATCTAATAAGTATTGAATATAATTTCATCAATAAAATTAAGTTTGCAATATTAAATCTTAATCAATTTCGCAATGTCCATATGCTAAACTTGTTATTCCATCTTCAGCAATGTATCGTTTGTCATCAAAGGGACTGAGACTGATTTTATTTTGACAGATTGTATATAGTTTGTGTTTTTCTTGGCCTATTTTTAATTGTTTTTCTATGCTTGTTTTCTGTTGCAGTAAACACTGTAAATAGTCTTCATGACTAATTTTATGTCTAACAACCCTGGTTGACACACCTTTAGCTCTCTTTTTTTCACTTTTACTTGATTTGATAGAGTACATTTTTGCCTTCAGTCCTACAAATTCCAATGCTATTTCACCACTCAATTCATCTTTAAATTTCCCTATAACTTTTTTATTATCATCGGAATAAAGCGGGTGAGTTTTGGGATAGTCAGAAAAGTCAAATTCAGATGAATAATTTTTCATGTCTTTATATATATCATCGGTAGTAATATGGTATGTAAGCGAGTCTGTATCTGTAAATAACAGTACAGCTTGGTTGTTATACATTGGTTTTATATAATTATAATGAAAATTATACATTAAGAGTTTTGATAATTCGAGTATTGTAAACCCAACGTAAATGGGTCGGTTCATCAGAATGCTTGTTTTAAGTCTTTCTACAGCGGTTAAATCTTCATCGTACGTTTTAAACGATTTAAAAGTAGGTGACGCTATCAATTTTAATGCTCTCTTAGAGGTATTACAACAAAGTTCTATATTGCGTCTTTTTCGCAAGTTTTCCATAGTCTTGCCATATACACTATTATTAAGAAGTTTAAAAAAGTCCTTTTCAAAGGATGATGTTGCTTCTTTCCTTTTATTGGTGTTAAATAGTATATACTTTTTCAACCATGGTGCTTGTTTAAATTGAATGGCTTTATGCACTGCTGTAACTTTTAATCCCAGTTGCAGACAAAGTTTTAAATTTCTGTAATGCACAACATAATTCTTTTTATTACATAAGTTAGGTATTAACTTGGGTGTACCAACATATTTTCTGTTTTGCAGCATACTTTTAGCATAAATGCTATCGCCTTATGCTAAAAGTATGCTGCAAAACAGAAAATATGTTGGTACACCCAAGTTAATACCTAACTTATGTAATAAAAAGAATTATGTTGTGCATTACAGAAATTTAAAACTTTGTCTGCAACTGGGATTAAAAGTTACAGCAGTGCATAAAGCCATTCAATTTAAACAAGCACCATGGTTGAAAAAGTATATACTATTTAACACCAATAAAAGGAAAGAAGCAACATCATCCTTTGAAAAGGACTTTTTTAAACTTCTTAATAATAGTGTATATGGCAAGAGAATGTGCGTTCTACAACAAGAGGTGGTGAGGTGGGTTGCGTTGCTGCGTTAGGGGAATATGCTAATGGAACGCAACATTCCCATTCACTACTACCTATTCGTATGATACAAGCTTGAAAGTAACCTTCTATAGTATATAACATAACAATTTAGATATTGCATCATATTATAGTATTAAAAAAAAATTTTTTTTAAACTTATAATCAATTATAAAGTTTGTAATATTTAAATTAAGTCATAAAATTACTTTTCCTAATATATTTTTTTTCCGCTAAAATTTTCATAAATCAATTTCCCCTTTTCTTTTTTTCTTTTTATGATATTTCAAAATAATTCACACACATTCTAAAAAATGCTGACTTTGAAATAAAACAGACACAGTTTACAGTTAATAAAAAACCTTTATTTTTACAACATTTACAAGTATTACTCATCTAATAAGTATTGAATATAATTTCATCAATAAAATTAAGTTTGCAATATTAAATCTTAATCAATTTCGCAATGTCCATATGCTAAACTTGTTATTCCATCTTCAGCAATGTATCGTTTGTCATCAAAGGGACTGAGACTGATTTTATTTTGACAGATTGTATATAGTTTGTGTTTTTCTTGGCCTATTTTTAATTGTTTTTCTATGCTTGTTTTCTGTTGCAGTAAACACTGTAAATAGTCTTCATGACTAATTTTATGTCTAACAACCCTGGTTGACACACCTTTAGCTCTCTTTTTTTCACTTTTACTTGATTTGATAGAGTACATTTTTGCCTTCAGTCCTACAAATTCCAATGCTATTTCACCACTCAATTCATCTTTAAATTTCCCTATAACTTTTTTATTATCATCGGAATAAAGCGGGTGAGTTTTGGGATAGTCAGAAAAGTCAAATTCAGATGAATAATTTTTCATGTCTTTATATATATCATCGGTAGTAATATGGTATGTAAGCGAGTCTGTATCTGTAAATAACAGTACAGCTTGGTTGTTATACATTGGTTTTATATAATTATAATGAAAATTATACATTAAGAGTTTTGATAATTCGAGTATTGTAAACCCAACGTAAATGGGTCGGTTCATCAGAATGCTTGTTTTAAGTCTTTCTACAGCGGTTAAATCTTCATCGTACGTTTTAAACGATTTAAAAGTAGGTGACGCTATCAATTTTAATGCTCTCTTAGAGGTATTACAACAAAGTTCTATATTGCGTCTTTTTCGCAAGTTTTCCATAGTCTTGCCATATACACTATTATTAAGAAGTTTAAAAAAGTCCTTTGAAAAGGACTTTTTTAAACTTCTTAATAATAGTGTATATGGCAAGACTATGGAAAACTTGCGAAAAAGACGCAATATAGAACTTTGTTGTAATACCTCTAAGAGAGCATTAAAATTGATAGCGTCACCTACTTTTAAATCGTTTAAAACGTACGATGAAGATTTAACCGCTGTAGAAAGACTTAAAACAAGCATTCTGATGAACCGACCCATTTACGTTGGGTTTACAATACTCGAATTATCAAAACTCTTAATGTATAATTTTCATTATAATTATATAAAACCAATGTATAACAACCAAGCTGTACTGTTATTTACAGATACAGACTCGCTTACATACCATATTACTACCGATGATATATATAAAGACATGAAAAATTATTCATCTGAATTTGACTTTTCTGACTATCCCAAAACTCACCCGCTTTATTCCGATGATAATAAAAAAGTTATAGGGAAATTTAAAGATGAATTGAGTGGTGAAATAGCATTGGAATTTGTAGGACTGAAGGCAAAAATGTACTCTATCAAATCAAGTAAAAGTGAAAAAAAGAGAGCTAAAGGTGTGTCAACCAGGGTTGTTAGACATAAAATTAGTCATGAAGACTATTTACAGTGTTTACTGCAACAGAAAACAAGCATAGAAAAACAATTAAAAATAGGCCAAGAAAAACACAAACTATATACAATCTGTCAAAATAAAATCAGTCTCAGTCCCTTTGATGACAAACGATACATTGCTGAAGATGGAATAACAAGTTTAGCATATGGACATTGCGAAATTGATTAAGATTTAATATTGCAAACTTAATTTTATTGATGAAATTATATTCAATACTTATTAGATGAGTAATACTTGTAAATGTTGTAAAAATAAAGGTTTTTTATTAACTGTAAACTGTGTCTGTTTTATTTCAAAGTCAGCATTTTTTAGAATGTGTGTGAATTATTTTGAAATATCATAAAAAGAAAAAAAGAAAAGGGGAAATTGATTTATGAAAATTTTAGCGGAAAAAAAATATATTAGGAAAAGTAATTTTATGACTTAATTTAAATATTACAAACTTTATAATTGATTATAAGTTTAAAAAAAATTTTTTTTTAATACTATAATATGATGCAATATCTAAATTGTTATGTTATATACTATAGAAGGTTACTTTCAAGCTTGTATCATACGAATAGGTAGTAGTGAATGGGAATGTTGCGTTCCATTAGCATATTCCCCTAACGCAGCAACGCAACCCACCTCACCACCTCTTGTTGTAGAACGCACATTCTCTCACTACTTATATATAACCACAAAAAATTAATTGTCTCATGCAACAGACGTAGCTGGTCATAGCATATTATAATATTTAGCGTGAAATTATTATCATTTTTATGGTTGATCGGGGATAAACAAAATAAACATAAGAAATAACGTAAAAGCAAATATTATGTGCACCACGTATAGTGTTGTTCATATGTAACTAGGATTCAAATATAAAGGGGATACTTCATTTTTTTTCGATACTATCTATTTCGAAACTGTTATCTAATAAGGACTTAATGGAAGCCTATTGGTAAACCATTGTCTCAGGTAATAGGGACAAGCGCCCGAGTTTTAGCGGATGACCAAATCGCTACCGAAGGCAGCAGGGATCCGAAGCGAGCGTTTGAGCAATTTTAGCATTTTATTTTATTTTTATAAAGCTATATAGAAAAGAGTTTCCTTTAAATTTAGTGACCAGCGAAGCGGGCAAAGCCTGCTAGTATATAATAAAATGAACGTAAAATTTTAGGAACGTTGCGAGGCCTGTAAAAATGCTCCGGAATAAATTTAAAAACTTGGCAGCTCTGTAGCCAATGTTTCCAAATCTGTCGAATTTTTTATTCAATAATCACCAATAGTTTTTAATTGTACAGTCGGTAGCAAAAGTATCCGAGCACTAGCAAAATTTCCTATATAAAAAAGGTACACTTAATACTGTTTTGTTAAATAAATCCTTGTCCAATCCTGTTCTCAGTCAGTCTAACAAGGAAACATTTAAAAGGTGTCGTCTTCAAAAAATATTGAAAAAAATATTCTACTCTTCATAAAACACCAGGAAGTGAAAAAATTATCGGCTGAAATGAATTACAGCGACCACAAAAAATTATTAAAGTTAACCGTATTTGGCGATTTAGCGCTGTTAGGCGTTTAGTTCGCTAGCACCGAGATTGCCGTGTACAAATAGAACCGTGTTTTATTTCTCCGCTAAGTACTCAAAATCAGTCGTCTAACAATGGGAAATCGCCAAATATGCTTAATATTAATAATTTTTTGTGGTCGCTGTAACTCATTTCAGCCGATATTTTTTTCACTTTCTGGTGTTTTATGAAAGTAGAATCATATATATTTTTTTTCAATATTTTTTGAAGACGACACCTTTTCAATGTTTCCTTGTAAGAACATGATTCGACAAGGATTTATTTAACAAAACAGTATTGAGTGTACTTTTTTTATATAGGAACTTTTGCTAGTGCTCGGATAATTTTGCTGCCGGCTGTAACGTTTGTCTAATCACTTCGAACATTGATAATCTATTATATATATCAAATATCACTTCTCGAAACAGGGCCGGCCCTAACGTTTTTGCCACCGTTTTTGCCGCACTTCAAAAGTGCCACCCTCCACGCTTTAAAAACTTTAAAATTAAAAGAAGAGATATTTATACAAATAATAATAATAATAATAATAATAATAATAATAATAATAATAATAATAATAAATAATAAAAATAAAAATATGGCTTAATTGAATTAAAACAATTGCACTCATACAATAGTTACGATTCTTTATTATTATTATTAAATGCACAAAACCTTTGGAACTAAAACTAGTACAGACAATATTTTTAAAACCGCAAGGAATAAAGAATGCTAGTACAATAAACAAAATTTAAACCTGAATTAAAATAATCTCCTTCAAACCTTTTTTAGTTATCAGCCAAACCCCGAGTAACTTCTTGCATATCTAATATGTTACTCAATTCATGTTCAATGGACAACATTGCTAGCCCATTAGGGGGATTTTGAGTAGACATTGTTCTTAAGTAATATATTATTTTTAGTTTAGAAAAACATCTTTCTCCAGTAATAACAGTTATGGGCAAATTTAACAAAAATTTTAAAGCAATGCTTAAATTTTGCATAATGTTAAGGGGGGGGGGTAATGTATTTAAGAACGTCAACTAGATCATCAGCCTTTTTTCAAAAGTGAAGAAATAAGGTCTATTTTATCAGCCAAATCTAAAACGTTAAGGGGACTCACCTATCATCTCCGAAAGCCGAAGCCAATATTATTCTATGGGAAATTTTGCCCAATTATAATTCATTAACTAATACATAGTGTTACGAAATTGTAAATAATTGTGTTTATTTTTGTATAAATTCTTTCAAAGAGGCTTAGTAAGTTCATAAAGTGCTAATTTTGTGCATTTCTAGTCGTTTTAGCGTTGAAATAGCCTTATTTTCCCTTAAAAACGCATTAGAAAGCCCCAGTAATGCACGTAATGGATTTGGCGCCAAAATTGGCGACTTTTTCACACCTTGGCGATTTTTTTGGTGACCTTGGCGAGAAAATCCTTATATGGGATATACCAAATATGGAAGCTGTAAGTTGATTGGTTGACCACTTTCTAGAGTTTTCTCGAAAAATCTGGGCTCCATGGAACAGCATATAAGGAGCGCTTCCTCGCCAAGGGCAGTTCAGTTCAGTTCAGATCTCCGCTAGCTTCGCTAGTGCTTGCATTGCTCTTAAGCCTCTTTGAGAGAGACTTGCTTCAAGTGTTATTGGTATACAGTTTGTACTGTGGATTTGTTATTGACAGCTGTTGTTTAAGCTGAGTTTACTGTTTGAATTGAAGCTGATACTTGGTTTATAGACCTGCATTTTTCTGGAATTTTCTGTGAATAAATTACTGAATTTTTGTACGTTTGGCCTTTCATTCTCAGACAACTCACGAACCCCCAAGTACGCAACATTTTTGGTGTCAGAAGCGGGATTGTCTGTGAATGGTGATAACGAGGGCTATGGAGCAAGAGATGAAAAAACTTCTAGAAGCCTTAGCTACCCAGATAAATGAAATGAAAGCCGGACAGGAAAAGATGGAAACCGGATTGATAGAGAAAATGGAAACAGGACAGGAAAAGATGGAAGCATCGCAAAGAGAGATGAAAGAAAGTATGGAAGCATCGCAGAGAGAGATGAAAGATAGCCTGAGTCAAGAGATGAAAGAAATGAAGGTAGCACAAGAGGAAATGAAAGCAGTTCAGGAAAAGATGGAAGCCAGTTTGACCGAAGAAATTAAAGCTAATCAAGATGAGATGAAGAGAGAGCTTTCAACGGCGAAAGAATCAATAGAGAGTAAATTAACGGTGATGGAAAATAGAATGGATGGAATAGAAGATAAAGTTATAAAGATAGAAGAAAGTTTTGAAGAGAAAGTTATAAAGATAGAAGAAAATTTTGAAGAGAAAGTTTTGAAAGTGGAAAAGAATTTTGAAGAGAGATTTATGAAGATAGAAGAGAATTTTGAGGAGAAATTTAAAGAAAACTTTGATCAAGAGCTGAAAGGAAAGGTTTCAGAGATAGAAAGCAAGTTTAAGAGAATGGAGGAAGATCTTGAGAGAAAAATGAAAGAAGAGTGGAACGGAGAAGTACTAGGGAATGAACTGCAGAGCAAGATTCGGAATCTCGAAGAAAAGTTAGAATCCCTGCCCCAGGAAACCGAAAAGAAAGAGAGAAGAATCCAGAATCAGGAATTTATTAAGCTTTCCACCTACGACGGAAGTTCCTCGTGGCATGTATATAAAACGCAGTTTTCCATCGTAGCTGAAGCTAACTGCTGGGACTCTGTTGCAAAGACGGCTCATCTGGTAGGGTCGTTGCGGGGCGACACCGCAGATATTCTGGAGACCCTTTCGAAGGAACAGCGATATGACTTTGAAGCTGTAACCAGAGCACTAGAGCTACGTTTTGGAGCAAAATGGTCCAAAGAATATAGTCGACTCCAGCTAAGGTCCCGTCGTCAGAGACCAGGGGAAAGCTTACAAGAACTGGCATCAAACATCCAGAGGCTTTCACATTTGGCTTTCTCAGACTGTCATCCTGAAACACGTAATGATCTGGCTCTAGAATATTTCATTGATGCTGTCGGAGATCCAGATATTCAAAAAGCCCTCAGACTCTCCGGCGTGAAGGATGTGGAGTCAGCCTTGGTGTATGCCCTAAAGCTCGAGACAGCCCAACAAGCCTCCTATAAACATCGCCAGAACAGCACAGCAAACAAAGTGAACGGCTCTCAAGATGATCCTGGCATGTATATAAGACGCAGTTTTCCATCGTAGCTGAAGCTAACGGCTGGGACTCCACCGCCAAGTCGGTCCACTTAGCAGCAGCATTACGGGGAGATGCAGCCGAGATACTGAGAAATGTTTCTAAAGAAGAAAGAAACGACTTCGAGGCCTTGACTAGAGCACTGGAGCTACGGTTTGGAGAGAAGTGTTCTAAGGACTATAGTCGCCTCCAGCTAAAGTCCCGTTACCAGAAAACGGGCGAAAGTTTGCAAGAGCTGGCAGCGGACATTCAGAGATTGTCACACCTAGCATTCTCAGACTGCCAAGCTGACACTCGAAACGACTTAGCTCTTCAGTACTTTATCGATGCTGTTCGGGATCCAGAAATTCAAAAAGCGCTGAGACTTTCCAACATCAGAGACGTAGAATCAGCTTTAGGCTATGCACTTAGGATAGAGGCAGCCCAACAAGCCTCCCGTAAAGACCGCCATACCATAAGAGCAGTCTCATTAAACGATACGTCTGCTGGTGAAAATGAAATAAAGAGAAGTATCGAAGAGATCTTAAAGAGATTGCGCAGCCTGGAGAATAATAAGGAAATAAAGGATCGGAAGATAAAGTGCTGGGGCTGTGGAGGGGATGGTCACGTGAAGAGAAACTGCCCTGTACGACCAACTATAGGAAATCACCCGGCTTCACCATCACTGCAGGGAAACTAAGAGGAGGCCATCTCGCGGGGCGGAGGTTGCCTAAAATTAAAGAGCCCCAATTTACAGTATTTCATGTTTCATCGATGAGTGGCGGCGATAATGGACTTCACGTCTATGGCCAAGTCAACAACGCCACCTGCCGGATGATTCTGGACACAGGAGCCAACGTGACCATCATTAGAACGGATTTGGCTCAAGAACTAAAAGAGAAGATCATCTGGACGCCGCCCTGTGTTAAACTCCAGACTGTGACCGGAGACGAAATCAAAATATATGGGAAAATGAACTTGACTATCACTTTTGGGAATGCCAGTTACCATCATATGGCATATGTGGCAGATATAAGAGATCCTTTAATCATTGGAATTGATTTCCTGAGAAAATTTAACTTTCAATTGGACCTCAAGAATAATGAACTGCATTCGAGTTCGGAAGACATAGCTGTGTTCAATACTGAAAATCAAGACATTCAGCAAATTTGCCAGATAACAGCCAAGTCGGAAGTTTCCATCCCCCCACACACAGAGACAATAGTTTCAGGAACCCCTTCTACCAAGCAATTCTTCCGCTATGGACTGATTGAATATCCGAATATAGACAATAGCCCAAAAGGAGTTCTGGTAGCTTCATCTCTGGTGGATCTCTCCAAGAGTACTATTCCTGTGAGAGTCGCAAACATCAGCGATAAGGTCCGGACAGTGAAGAAGGATGAGGTGTTAGCAACCTGCACTCCTGTTACATGCATCAACCGTCCCACGCAATCAACAGCATCCAAGTCTTCAGAACAATTAATAACGGAATTACTAAAGAATGCAGAGTTGGGAAAGGAACAGAGATGTGCTGCGGAGAAGCTACTCCAAGAATTTAAAGACCTGTTTTCTCGAACACCTGAAGACGTCGGGAGAACGAACATCACCCAGCACAGAATTGATACAGGAAATCATCCTCCAATCAAACAACATCCAAGAAGACTTCCATTTGCTAAACAGGAAGAGGTCACTGAACTTCTAAGTGAAATGCAGCACAATGATGTCATCGAGCCATCAACGAGTCCTTGGGCCTCTCCCATAGTACTGGTGCGGAAAAAGGATGGTTCAACAAGATTTTGTGTGGATTATCGTCGTTTGAATGACATCACGAAGAAAGACAGTTACCCTCTTCCCAGAATTGACGACACATTAGACACACTTGCTGGCAATAAATGGTTCTCGACTTTGGATCTGAAGAGCGGTTACTGGCAAGTAGAATTACATCCTGATGATCGTGAGAAGACTGCATTCACCACGGGACAAGGACTGTGGCAATTTAAAGTTATGCCATTCGGATTATGTAATGCACCTGCCACCTTCGAACGCCTGATGGAGACAGTGCTAAAAGGACTTTCCTATGAAGCCTGTCTGGTGTATTTGGATGATATTATCATTGTGGGGCGCACCTTTGAAGACCATCTACGAAACATCCGAAAGGTGCTGGAGAAACTCAGAATGGCTAACCTCAAATTGAATCCAGGCAAGTGTAACTTGTTCCGTCGTGAAGTGAGCTACCTCGGCCATATCATCTCTGCCGAAGGTGTGAGAACTGATCCTGAGAAGATCTCTGCAGTCGAGAACTGGAGTCGCCCTGAAAATGTACACCAACTACGAAGTTTCCTGGGGTTATGCACTTACTACAGGAAGTTTGTCAAGGGTTTCTCAAATATTGCCAGACCACTGCACAAGCTGACGGAAGCCAAACAGAAGTTCCTGTGGACAGATGAATGTGAAAAAGCGTTCAAGCGACTTAAAGAGGCCTTAACATCATCGCCTATCTTGACATATCCACAGCCCGACAGACAGTTCATACTTGATACAGATGCCAGCCATGAGAGTGTCGGTGCTGTTCTGTCGCAGGAAATTGATGGTCAAGAACATGTCATTGCCTATTGGAGTAAATGCCTGTCTAAACCGGAGCGAAATTACTGTACCACCAGGAAAGAGCTACTCGCCATCGTAAAAGCCATAGAACATTTCCATCATTACATCTATGGCAGAAGATTCCTGCTCCGGACTGACCATGCATCTTTAACGTGGTTGCTCCAGTTCAAGAACCCGGAAGGACAGATTGCCAGGTGGATACAACGCCTCCAGGAATATGACTTCGAGATACGTCATCGTAAAGGGACTCTACATGGTAATGCAGATGCCTTGTCACGGAAGCCCTGCTCGGAAAGCTGCAAGTATTGCTCTAGAGCCGAACAGAAATACCTGCCGATAAATCCGGTTGCCTGCCAAGTTACTGTCTCAACACCATCAGATCGAGATCCCGATCCATGGAGTGACGAAGAACTTAGAAAATCCCAGTTGGAAGATCCTGACATAAAGCCAATATTACAGCTGAAGGAGACGACCAGCAACAGACCTACCTGGCAGGGCATTTCCAGATTTAGTCCCATTACGAAAAGTTATTGGGCACTTTGGGACTCTCTTCATATCAGAAACGGCGTATTATGCAGAAAGTGGGAATCTGATGATGGGAAAAGCTTCAGATGGCAGATTTTATTACCAAGATCAAAAATTCCAGCTGTTTTAGAACAACTGCATAGTAGCTCTACCGGAGGCCATTTTGGGGTAATGAAGACTCTGCAGAAAGTTCGGGAGCGCTTCTACTGGTGCAAGGCAAAGGAGGATGTGGAGAAATGGTGTAAATCCTGTGATGCTTGTGCGGCACGTAAAGGCCCGCAGAAACGAAGTCGAGGGAGACTGCAACGGTATAACGTGGGAGCACCATTTGAACGAATTGCAATCGACATCTTGGGTCCTTTGCCACGGACCTCCAGTGGAAATAAATACATCCTCGTCGTGATGGACTATTTCACCAAGTGGCCTGAGGCATATCCCATTCCCAATCAAGAGGCATGCACAGTCGCAGAGGTCGTAGTGCAGCAATGGGTGTCAAGGTACGGCACGCCCCTACAACTTCATACCGACCAAGGTAGGAACTTTACCTCTGATGTTTTCAAAGGACTGTGTCAACTACTCGGCATAGACAAAACCCGGACAACACCCTTACATCCCCAGTCGGACGGCATGGTCGAGAGGTTCAATCGTACCATCCTGAATAACCTCTCCCTTCTAGTATCAAGGAACCAGCAAGATTGGGACTTGAAGTTGCCATTGTTCCTGCTGGCTTATCGAAGTGCTGTCCATGAAACCACCGGCTATACTCCAGCCCAGATGCTGTTCGGACGTGAACTTCGTCTCCCTTGTGATCTCCTGTTTGGTTGTCCACCCGATGCGCCTTCATCGCCCGAGGAGTACATCCAAGATCTCCAGGCACGATTTGAGGACGTACACAACTTTGCTCGGGAGCGGATTAACATGGCAACGGAGAAAATGAAGACAAGGTACGATCTAAAGGCTACACAACATGAGTTTCAGGAAGGAGAGAAGGTCTGGTTGTGGAATCCTGTTCGACGCAAAGGACTCTCTCCCAAGTTACAGTGCAGCTGGGACGGACCATACACAGTCTTAAAAAGGCTGAATGATGTAGTGGTGCGGATCACTAAAACACCTTCATCAAAACCGAAGGTGGTGCACTATAATAGGCTAGCCAAGTACCACAAGTAACGGTAAAATTAAAATTTAAAATGTAAATACTTGTAAAATTTGCGCATGCGCACTGTAAATATTTGTATATAAATATTTGTACATATTTGTGAATTTTGTAAATATTTCCCACTTAATTTATATTTCTATGTTATCTTTATGTGCAACTTAGTTTTTGTGTTTTAGATTGTGTAAATTTGTTTAGTTTCGCCTCTTGACCAAGGGTTGCACTGCCCGGGACGTGCAGTCCTTGGGAGGGGGGCAGTGTTACGAAATTGTAAATAATTGTGTTTATTTTTGTATAAATTCTTTCAAAGAGGCTTAGTAAGTTCATAAAGTGCTAATTTTGTGCATTTCTAGTCGTTTTAGCGTTGAAATAGCCTTATTTTCCCTTAAAAACGCATTAGAAAGCCCCAGTAATGCACGTAATGGATTTGGCGCCAAAATTGGCGACTTTTTCACACCTTGGCGATTTTTTTGGTGACCTTGGCGAGAAAATCCTTATATGGGATATACCAAATATGGAAGCTGTAAGTTGATTGGTTGACCACTTTCTAGAGTTTTCTCGAAAAATCTGGGCTCCATGGAACAGCATATAAGGAGCGCTTCCTCGCCAAGGGCAGTTCAGTTCAGTTCAGATCTCCGCTAGCTTCGCTAGTGCTTGCATTGCTCTTAAGCCTCTTTGAGAGAGACTTGCTTCAAGTGTTATTGGTATACAGTTTGTACTGTGGATTTGTTATTGACAGCTGTTGTTTAAGCTGAGTTTACTGTTTGAATTGAAGCTGATACTTGGTTTATAGACCTGCATTTTTCTGGAATTTTCTGTGAATAAATTACTGAATTTTTGTACGTTTGGCCTTTCATTCTCAGACAACTCACGAACCCCCAAGTACGCAACAATATTTTTAAATTCCGTTTTTATTTTCCAAAAATTTACAACTATTAAACAATTTATCGCTTTCTAAAATATGATTTTTTTTTATTTTTAAGATTTCATTTTTAAGCTCAACAAGGAAAAATTTCATATTGTGAAAATTTGCATCTTACAACCTCAAAAAAAAAAAAAATATATATATATTAAAAATTTAAAAAAAATAATTTTTAGAAAGCGATAAACTGTTTAATAGTTGTGAAGTTTCTGAATGTGAAAACGGAATTTAAAAATAAATTAATTAATAAGTTAAAATGGTGTAAAATTCTCCATAGAATAACATTGGCTCTGGCTTCTGGGGACGATAAGTGGAGAGGCCTCTTAAGATCAGAGGAATCAACTTCTGTTAAGAGGTTTTCCAGATCTTTACAGTGTGCCAGTAACTAAGTTTTACACATGTGTTTAAGTCAGGGCCGAAATTTCAGTTCAGATTACACTCGCTGAAAAAAAAGTTTTACTCGCCACAAAATAGGGTTGCCATTTTTTTTTTTTTTTTCTTTATTATGCATTTTGGGCTTTTTATTTTTCCTAACTATTTCAAATGCTTTTACAAATATGCCTAAAATTATATATATTAAAAGTGTGTCGTATATCATCATGTCTAATAATCATCTATAATCAAAAATCATTATGATGCATTATATTTGAGATTTGTAAAAGATTAAAATATCTATAAATGCAAAGAGTCATTAAAGAAAAAAAGAAGAAGAAGAAGAAGGAAAAAAAAAAAGTCGTCAAATAATATCGAGTGAAAATCTTTTTATTATCAAAGATTAAGCTTCTTTATTTACCTATTTTTTATTTAGCTTTTTACATCAGAAATGTCTTTTTCGTCCATTTTATTTTTATAATCGGATGGAATGTCGCTGTGTATAACTTGTTCATTGTTGTCATTTGAAATAGCTATTTCCGAATTACTTTTTCGATAAATTCGTTGCTTGCAAGTCATAACAAGCACAAGTTGGCATTTCAGCAAAAAACTGGAAAATGTGAACTGTTTTTTGATCATTATTCAACAAAATAAACCTAGTATCTTTAAAAGGGCTCAGGCTCATTTTCATGCGCCAATATTGCATAGGCAAACTTTCACATTTTTCTTCTCTCGGATAGTGGGCGACGGGCAAAGAGGCTCTCTGCTCGTCTATTCTCACTCTGCTTTAAGAAATCACAGTGGAAGAAACGAAATTGCCGAAGAGATTAAAACTTTTATGCATGTACTAAGTATTTTTCCTTTCCCATGATGGGGCGATCGTCAGACAGCGCGCACACAGACTTGGCACTCCGAGAAGAGAAAAAAGAGAGGTTAAATATGAGGTTATAAGATGGCAAGATTCTACCATATTTAAATCTGTAAAAAGAATACTTTCTGTCACCGTATCATGTAAGAATTCTGTCTATAACTAGACCAAATTTTTACTCGCCATAGTAAAAATTCCACTCGCCAATGGCGAGCTGGGCAGCGGAAATTTCGCGCCCTGCTTTAAGTTTGTGTACCTTGTATAAATATTCAAAAGAGTCGTTATGACTATTCAATAAATTTACTCTCAGAGCCAGTGCACTGATCACTGTAAAGAAAAAAAAACTGTTTTATATTTCTCTTTTGAATCTTGTATAGGTTCGTCGAAAATTTTCATTTTTTAAATCGAATGCGATAGCTTATTGCAGTCAATTCAAAGTTTTCTAAATGATGCAGTTTATTATTATTAAATTTTCTAATACTTAAGTTTTAAAACTTATTAATAATTTTGAGGATTAAAGCAATTTTTAGCTGAAAAACTGAAATTTCCCCCTTTCCATGTCTGCTGTCATTTGTCACATCTAGATGTGGTGGAGGTCATTTACGATGACAGTCCAAGTAGCACAAATGGTTGAGCCATCGTTAGCAAGTTTTTCACTCTCACGTTGGTCAACGGTTGGAAATGTCCGCTTTGCCAACCACCTCATAACAAACCATTTCTCAACAGAGACCCAACAATCTTCTCCAACGATAGCGCTTAGAAACAGTTGAAACTACATTAGATAATGGTTGGTAGGCTAACCTACCCTTTCCGAACAGTGGTCCAACGAAATTAGTTTCAGTTGGTCCAACAGCACTCTGAAGCTGTTGGATCATTGTAGGTAGGTCATTGGAGCTACATTGGATCATTGTAGGTAGGTCATTGGAGCTACATTGGATCATTGTAGGTAGGTCAACCCAACCATTTCCCAACGGTTCCACAGTTTGCCAACGTTCACCCAACGATTTGTACTACTTTGGAGGTCATTAGTTTTCATGCCTGGTGCAAATATGTCCAGGGAAACTATAAATAAGGCTTTAGTGTGTGAGATTTAAAAATAATTTTCAGTTTGTTTTTCTACAAATATGCAACATATATGTATTTATTAAATAATTTTTCAGCAGTGGGTGCGCATTTTTCCCTTTGTGCATACAATACCTACTACATCACATAGAACTTAGAAATTTGTTTGTCTATCCTTCTCTGCTGTGCATTTCAAAATATATGAATGGGCAGAGAAGCTTGTAAATTCTTGTTGCATTTATTTATTTTTTTTAATTAATTCATTATTATTATTATTTATTTTTGCTATTCTTTTATTTTCTAGATTCAATAATCGAAATATATTTCTTGAGGTTTTTTTTTTTTTTTTTTTTTTTTTTCAGTTTATTTGGTTTTGCCGCCCCTAAATTTTGCCGCCGTAGGCAATTGTTTACCTTGCCTACCGCCTAGAGCCGGCCCTGCTCGAAATTATTGGTGATTATTAAATAAAAAATCAGCCAGATCTGGCAACACTATCTGTAGCTATATCTGCTGGCAAATTGTTCGACACATACCAGATTGCAGACGATTTTTCTGGTGATGCTAAATATGAAAGCCATCTCGAAAGTTCTAAGTTCATTGATTTTCTTATCAGAGACATATCCTATTAGAATTCTTCTCACGATACTTGCATGAAAATTAACTTGCTACAGTAATATGCATATGATATTTGATGACGGGTAGTAGCGTTACTTTCTTTTAGAAATGTAGTAATATACAGTCGGTAACAAAAGTCTCCGAACACTAGCAAAAATTCCTATATAAAAAAAAGTACACTTAATACAGTTTTGTTAAACAAATCCTTGTTGAATCCTGTTTTTAGACTGACTAAGAACAAGATTCGATAAGGATTTATTTAACAAAACTGTATTAAGTGTACTTTTTTACATAGGAATTTTTGTTAGTGTTCGGAGACTTTTGTTACCGACTGTATATATATATATGTGTGTGTATTGTGGCAGAGATATATGAAAAATATGAATATATGTAGTAGATAAAGTATTATTTTGGATGAATTTCCGAAAATGAGTTTTTGTTATGATTGTAAATTTTGAGAGGCCCAAAATCTGAGTATGAGGTTTTCAGTGATGGTCTGTATGTCTGTCCATAGCCTCCTAAACTACAGTCGGTAACAAAAGTGTCCGAAAACTAGCAAAAATTCCTACGTAAGAAAAGTGCACTTCATACGGTTTTGTTAAATAAATCCTTGTCGAATCCTGTTCTTAGTCAGTGCATATACATGATTCGATAAGGATTTATTTAACAAAACCGTATGAAGTGTACTTTTTTTTACATAGGAATTTTTGCTAGTGTTCGGACACTTTTGTTACCGACTGTAGATGCCTGTCGCGTGGCTCGGAAACTAGGCAACAGTTGAAGCGGTAGACAGCGCCACTTGGTACAGATTGCGTGACTTTTTTATTCAACTGTCGCCAATAATTTTAAAAAGCGATATATTATACATATAATCGACGTTTCTTTGATTCTGTTCGCTTTTTATGTATATCATATTCCACTTTTAAACATTTTTGGTGGCTGTTGAATAAAAATGTCGCGCAGTCTACCGCTTCAACTGTTGCCAGGATTCCGAGCCACGCGACAGGCATCTAGTTTAGGAGGCTATGGTCTGTCCTTATCTGTGTGCGTGTTGCATGTGCTTCTTATTTACACAATTTAAAGTGAGATGTTTATAGGAATTTCACATTAGGTATTCTAAATCTGTATCAAAATCTGTGCAGGGATGGAATACCTGCAAAAATTCCTACCACTATCAATCTAAGAAAATTTTCTACTTCTTAAATCAACGATATTATAGGTAGAGAAATTTCTTAAACAGATTCCGATATGAATTCTGCGCCCGTGTTCTATCCCTGTCTGTGTCTAAATCTGTATTCTAAATCTGTATGGTGATATTACTTGAAACTCTTTACTGAGATTGGACAAATAATCCGTTTACAAGAACATTCAAAACAACTAAAATACATTACGGTTTGTGGGCGAAATTTCTTGTTGGTAGATGATATTTTGTTCTAGCAGCACAAAACATAATGAAATTATCATAAAATTTCTTCAAGTTGTTTCATCGCAAATGGGTGAGATTATGTTATACCAGATTCATAGCTGCCAAGTTTTTTAATTTATTCCGGAATGTTGTTAGCCCCGCCACTTTTTCACACCGTAATCTTTTTAGAATAAATTTCTTCATATTTAATCTTAATTATATGTTGAAGAAAATTTTTCTACAAATATTACGGTGTGAAAAAAGGGCAGAACTAACAGCATTCCGGAATAAATTAAAAAACTTGGCAGCTATGCAGATACAATCTTCAAAAATATTGTTTTATTTATACGAAAAGCTGTTGCGGGTTTCTCCCATAACATTATGTTATGAGTATAGTCTTCTTTCACTTTTCATTTCTTCATGGGTAATCAAAATTGAGTAAATAGGGAATTCTCCTAGGTAGATAGCCTACTGATAAATTTTTTTAAGGTGTACCAGATTGCAGTGGTTTTTCTTGCGATGCAAAGCATGAGAACCTTCTCGAAATTCTCTAAGTTCATTTTATTGATTTTCTTATCAGAATCATAACATATTCGTATCGCAATACTTGCTTGAAAATTACCTTTTTAACATAATGCTGTTTTATGATTGATAATGGTATTAGTTTTGAGTCGAATTTTTACTATTATTGTATGTTTTGAGGTAATATATGAAAAGTGATATATTTTAGTGATAGATTCTGCATCTCTGTGTGTGTAAATTTGTTATCAGCAAAACTTAAAAACAATTATTAGCAGAAAGTTCAGATTTTGTAATCTGAATATATATAATCTGGTAATATTACTTGAAATATTTTACTGAGATTTAATTAATAGCCGGTGTACAGGAAGATGAAAAAGAATTCTGATGCATTGCGGATGAAAATTCTCGTTGGTATGCTTTAAAAACATTTGAATTGCACAAAAAATAATGCTTTAACGTAAAATTACTTTATTTTTTACATCACACTATCAGTTGCAAGATAAATGTTTACTGTTTAATATACTGTCCTCTAAAACGTGTTATTTATCCTGATGGCTGTTACACTAGTCAGCATATTTTTTCCAGATGTAGTCTCACAAACCTTTAGTTCAAAAGTGCCGGGTTCGAATCCTGGACTCCTGGATGAGCAATGTGTGATTGTTAATCTAAATTTAGTAATTTGTTTTTGCTAATTACAAATGTTCCATTTTTCTTTTCTTTTCAGTGATGATTTCCACAACATGTGTAATTTTTCTGGTGGCTGAATGGTTTTTGTTGTGACCTTCGATTACAGGTGCTGGATGCGAATCTTGATTCAGGCTTCAGGAATGAATGTTCATAGTCGTTTAGAATCCGCTTTAAGCTGTAGGTACCGGTCTATTAGACTGGGCCCTAATAGTTAAAAAAAAAAAAAAAAAAAAAAAAAAAAAAAGACCATAGAACGTCAAACCAAGCCAAGCCTCAATATATGAAAATTTCGATCTGAACTTTAATTCCTTTTAAAGTAATGCATGTGTACAGGAATCTTTTAAAGATGATTTTAGCAATGTATAATAGTTTTAAATAGAACGTAAATTCCTTTTTTTTTTTAACCTTAATGCATACGTGCCAATATACTAATTAATATTCCGTAGTAATGTTAGCCCCGCCTTCTTTTTCACACCAGGAACTATTTAGAGTATTTTTCTTCTTATTTAATCGTAATTGCATTTGGAGACTATTACTCTAAAAAATTACTGGTGTGAAAAAGAGGGCGGGACTAACAAGACTACGGAATATTAATTAGGATGTTGGCAAGCATGCCTTAATGTAACTTCAGATCCAGTTTCATTAATTACATCTTTCTTTAAAATTTCTTTAAATATTCTTCTTTCTTAAAAATATTCACTTTGTATTATAATTTTTACTTATAGAAGTGGTGGAAAACTATACAATTTTTAACCGATTACATTTAAATTAATGGTGAATATTCCCTTAATACATTTTATGATGGCTGCGTTTCATTAGCACTTTTAAAATAACTATTTGGTACTCTATACCATAGCTGCCAATATTTTTATTTATTCCGGAGTACTTTTAGCCCCGCCTTTATTCCGCACCACTTTATTTATAGAAAAAATCTTCTTCAATACATAACTTCGATAAAATAAGAAAAAATTACTTTTAAAAAATAAGTGGTACGAATTAGAGGCGGGGCTAAAATGACTTCGGAATAAATTAAAATATTGGCAGCTATGCTCTATACGTTATCTATAAAAAAAAAACCTTTTATACTCTCTACTCCTGGTCATTCTGTCAATACAGGATTTTCTATGAAATTACGTCATTAGCATATCTTACTACTTTCACTTTACGCTGCTTCAGGGAATAAACAAAATTAATAAGTGAAGAAATCGTTGGTAGATAAACTGATTAGTAAGTAAGTCTGTTACTTAGGCAGAATCACAGTGGTTTTCCTGCGGATTCAGAATGAAATAGTGGAAAAAATTATTGCACCGTATAATTTTCATATCAAAGTTATAATTGATCGTTTCCGTGACATCTACTACGATACTTGAATGTGAATTAACTTTTTAGTAACTGTGCACGATTAACAGTCTGCGAAATCTCTTATGTTTCTTCAGAAAGTAAAAGAGTTTAAAAAACATAATTTGTTTATTATTAGGATAAACGATATAATCGAGGTAGCTTACAGATTTTAGAAACTTTTTAATTACTCTACATTTCTAAATAATCGTACAGAAACGAAGTGTTTGAGTATATTTTTGCACATTTGTGTTCTCTAATACTATATCTGATTTCCAAAAATGAACATTTTGTGTAAAAGATGTATTCTAGGATATGTTTAAACATTGAAAGTAACATAGAATGTCTGAAATAATGGAAAAATTATAATAATAGCCTAACTTTTTTTTTTTTTTTTTTTTAATATGATTCTAAAGAATTTAAAACTTTCGCGACCGCATGCTTTTGTCTTTTTGACAGTAAGGTACGCCTGTGGAAGTTATACTCCCAAGTTACAATTTTTCAGAACAAAATTTTCTGAATTCATATTTATATTACAAATGGATATACATTATAACTATACTCTCTCTGATCAAAGTATTTGTATCCTTAGTACATTGATTGTACAAATATGAATATTGTGTATATTTTTAAGAAACAAATAACATACAAATTGCAAAAGAAACGCCCACTGGTGGAACTACAGATTTTCAAATGACGTGAATCTACGTCAGCGGTCGTGAAAGTGTTAACAGAAATGAAATTTTTTAAAAATACCTATATACCATTATCTCCTCTAATATTAAACTAGATGTGAGATGTCCAATGACAGTTAAATCCTTTTATCTAGCATTTTCCAGTTCTTCTGTTTTACATGCGTTTGAATATTTTGAAAATGCCATTTTCATTCACGACAATTTTATTAAGCCTCCGCGTACGATGCCCGTGTTTTCGACGGGCAAAAGAACTTTTTACATTAAATTTCATTTACACCACAATTTCTAAAATACTATTTTTAACAGATAAATTATTGAAAATTATTATACCACTAAATTACATTTCCACCACTAATTGTAAAATGCAATATTTGATATTTATAAATCCTGAGAACTAATGAAACATGTTTTTATTCAAAAATAGTGGTATTAAAAAATAAGAGTATTTGCAACCTGTGTATGTAAAACAGTAAATACAAAATAATCTCCCCGTACGCGGAGGGTTAATAATATTCAACCACAATTTAGCTGACAGGCTAGGGAGGGCAAGGAGTAAACTGTTTTTGCCCAATGCTACTTTTTCTTTTGCTGAAAAGATTTACTTCTATTACGACGGTTTGGCAGTTTAAAATAATTTTTATTTTAGTTCTACATAGTAATGTACTGTAGCTCAGATTACAAACACGTAATTACTTCATTCAAAAACGTTATTTGGGTTCATTTTGAGTTGTAATTTACAAAATTCATCCGACTGCCTTTCATGCTACTAAAATTAATAGCAACTAACAATTGTAACCATAATTATCAAAATTTGTACCATATCTCAAACTTTTCTTCTGGGGAGAATTGATGAACAGATTATTTGAATGAGAACAGAGATATCAATGAAAAAAAAAAAAAAAATGAAATAATATAAATGACAAACTTTAAAGGCGTCTACAAAATTCCTATTGAAATTGAGAATAACACCGTCTATTACATAGGGAAAACAAAAAGAAGTTTAAAAAAACGCATTTCCGAACACCAGTATTCTTTACGATCCCCAACGGTAACACAGCCCTTAAAGATTACATATTAGAAAATAAAAATGCTAAACTTTTGCGGAATCAAGCTTAAATAATAGAAACCCCCTCCAGTCTGATTAAACTTGAAATACAAGAAAAGATACAGGTAATAAAGTACGATAAACGTGCCATCAATTATACACATTCTAGAGAATTGGCGAAGGTATGTCAACCCATTCTACACATATTAAAGGATCAAGACGCTAACAGAGAGAACTAAACTTGAGGATGTCCACAAGCAACAATGATAGGACGAAACGTCGTGATGTTCTTTTTATCTTTTATATTGTAAACTTTTAAACTAAGTCTTTTGACTTAGATTTTAACGTGTGAAGTACTGTGTTTTATATATTTTATCAAACTTTAAAAAGAAGAAATGCTGCAAGTTATATGTGATCAAGTATCAAAATTCGCCTCATGAAAAACAAAAACAAAAAGTATGTGTGTGTTGGTGGATTTTTTGCATAAACAAGATCTTTATATAAATATTCTCAGTTAATGAGTTAGTGAATTTGTAAGCGCACTTACTGATGCTATAACATTCGGAGACATAATCAATATTTTGCAATATGAATTAGTGACTGAAAATTGAGCCTTTAAGGGGACATACGATCCTTAGAACAGCAAAAAACATAGATTAATTTATAGTCTTTTTTTAAGTAAATTAATGTTAACTAATCTTCATTTCGCATGTCTAATTGTTACCTATAAGCTTATTGTGCATTTTGGAGTATAATTTAAATTCTGTGGAGAATTATTTAATAATTTGTGTGTTAATAATAAATGTGTTTTTTTTTTCACCTTGCGCGCAGGATATCTCTGAAACTATTTAATATTTTTCTTGAAATTTTCACAGATTTTGTAACATATCAGATCCTTCAAACTGAACCTAAATTTGTATCCCCTCCCTATTTTTGATACAGGTAATACTTCAGATTTTATTAAAATATAGGGGAGACCGGGGCACAGTGGACCACTTTTACATTCTATTTTTTTTTTTTTTCACAGAAAACAGAAAAGCAATGTAGGGTAAGGTGGGGTAAGTGGGCCATTGGGGTAAGTGCCCCCCCTCCCCCCCTGGCATTTCCCCAGTTATTGACTCAAAAAAAATCTGTTATAATAATTTTATGTACCTACCTCGATAGATGTAGAAAACATTATGGCACCGTTTTCATTTATGTGTGTGATAAGATACAAGCCTTTTTGTGACGATTTTTAAATCTGCAGTCCTATCGTAATTCGAGCCATCGTACTAATTATTTTTTTCTTCCAAACCGTTCATGATACAAACCAAAACTTTATATATTTTGAAAGTGTATAAAACACAGAATCTTTTTGTAGTATCGTGTACTCATGATGTTAATAAGGTTGAAAAAAAAATTGGGGGGCCCACTTGCCCCGTGTTTGGCGTAAGTGGGCCACCACAATGGCGGGGTAAGTGGGCCACCCACCCCAACCCTTTAATATAGTTAAAAAATAGTCATATGCACTGATTTATAGGGTTTACCTCTGGATCACTCCACCAGTAGTGATTCAAGTTCCGAAGATGAACTATCAGTTATTACCCAGTACCACAGTACTTAAAAATGGGGATTATGCCTTTGTCCAGTTTGAAGGCAAAAAAAAAAAAAGAAAGAAATAGTATGTTGGCTTGGTATTAAATGACAGTCAAAACGATGAAGATACAGTTGTCATGTAATACATGCACAAAGATACAACTATGCGTAATAACTTTTTTCCCCCCTGAAGCTAATGATATTCATGATGTATTCCTAGAAGATGTTGTGCTGAAACTCAATGAACCAACACTTTCCAAGAGACTTTCAAAATACATGTTTACCAACGATTTATCAAGATATAATGTTCACTAGCATGTAATACTGCCATAGGCTAGTTTAAACTTTGTAAAGTAAAAAGTTGAAAATTTGACATTTTTTTCTTTTAGCAGGCTTGTGTGCAGAAAACGTTGCTATGGGTGAACTAATGGAGATACTTCAGTGATTTTTTTTTCAAAGATTCAGAAAACCATGTAGATTGTCCCACTTGCCCCACCAAATCTCTACCAGTTATGTGTAAAAGTATATTCAGGGGGGGGGTCCCACTTACCCCACCTTGCGGGGCAAGTGGGCCACCCCGATGACTACCCAAAATAATTTTTTTTTAAATTCATCATTTGCCAATTTGGTTAGAGGTTGCCATGGGTACAGTAACAACATATGAGAGAATGAACCACAAAAAAAATTAAGTTGTTAGGCCTATTACATCCGGTGCTATGTTGAGCTAAAGTCGAATTATGCCGAAAAGGGGTCCCACTTACCCCACCTTACCCTATTTGAAAAAAATAGGAAACAATCTCTAAGCCCTTCTTAACATGTCTTAATATTTTTATAACAATATTTCAAATACATTATGAATTAAAAAATAAATTGTGAGCACTCACAAAGTGGACCACTGTGCCCCATCCCTGGGGTACAGTGGACCAGCCTCTTTTGTTTATATTAAATTAATATAAATTACTTTTTTTTTCTGTCTAAAATTAGTTTCTTTATACTATTCTAGTCTAAATAACATAATTCTAGCATTTTCATGAAATAAAATAAGCAAAATTAAATTAAAATAAAGAAATAAGAAATCAAATCTCAGAAAGAAAATTTATTAAGTTTAAATAGATATCGTTTTTTATTCTTTTATTAATATTACATAAACCAAATATTTTTTTAATTCCGATATTAATAAATATTATACTACTATTCAAATATTTAATATTTTTGCAATTATTTTGAGATATAATTAATTTACATTGTACTTGTAGGATAAATTTAAATAAAATATATTAAGCTACTTCTTTTGCTTTTCACATGTGAGCTCTAAAAACAACAAAAATAATAAGTAATTCCTACTATTTATTAAATTAGATATATTTTTTTTAATTAATACCATATAATTCAAATACTTTATAAATTTAGATATTATTAATAATTATATTACTATTCAAATACGTACTCTTTCAGAAATTTATTATTATTTTTATTCTATTATAACATTAAGATATTTATTACTTTGAGATATACTTTACATTATATTTGTATCTATAAATTTAACTAAAACAACTATATTAAATCTAATTTGTACTTTTAGGCACACTGGAATGTGGTCCACTGTGCCCCATTTAGAGGTGGTCCACTGTGCCCGTGTCAGAGTAAAACAAATAATAATAATAAAATAATATATAGACTTTAAATATGCTAATAATTTTTAGGAATTTAAAAACGGCAATATCTTGCTTTCCTTTAACAGCTATATAGTATTCATAGTCACAAGTTTAATCTTTATAAAATTTAAAAAACTTGAAAGTGAAAAAATTACTTTGAGCAGCTCAAAACAAAAACTGCTCAAAATGGTTATCTTACTATTTCCTATGCGATTTTTTTGCCTGCATAAAACTAGTACTCTGCTACCATACATGTGTATCCATATGATCTAAAAGAGTTGAATATTAATAGATTTAAATAGGGGTGGTCCACTGTGCCCCATCCTCCCCTAAATGATCTTTCAACTTTATATATATTTCTAACCTAAATTTGAACGTTCAGTTTGAAGAACAGTTTGAATATTACTTAATCTGTGAAAATTTCAAAAAAAGATATTAAATAGTTTCAGATATATCCTGCGCGCAAAGTGAAAAAAAAAAAAAATACATTTATTATTAACACATAAATTATTATATAATTTACAACAGAATTTAAATTGTATATTCCAAATTGCATAATAAGCTTATAGGTAACAATTAGGCATGCCCAATGAATATTAGTTAACAATAGTTTACTTAAAAAAAGACTGTAATTAAATCGATGTTTTTTGATGTTCTAAGGATTGTGTGTCCCCTTAAAATTTCTCGTATGTTATTTATTATTATTGTTTAACTGACAATTTTATTCGTTCTTGAAGAAGAAGGAATAGAAAAAAAAAATGCTAATTAATTTCCTTTTGCTTGAAAATTCTACGTTTCCCTTATTGTAATTACTTTTATATGTAGAATATACTGATAAAAATATTAAGCGATAATTTTTTTAAAATAAAAATTTGAAAAACTAGTTTTGTTTATACTGATTTTGGCGAAATTTGCTTATTTTTCCTGTTATCTCTCTTTTTTTTTTCTCTACGCAATCTGGGCGATTGTCGGATACTTTGATTGATCGAGTAATCTTTATTTACTTATTTTTATTTTTTATTTTTTGTATTTGCACTTATCATTCTTCATGTATGGTTTGGAAGATATTTTGTTTATTATATTATTGTTTAATTGGCAATTTTATTCGTCCTTTAAAAAGAAGAAATAAAATTAAAAAGCCAATTAATTTCTTTCCTTTCTGGTAATTACTTTTATATGCAGTATGCTAGTGACAATACAAATTAGTAACTATCTGAAAACAAAAATTTGAAAAGCTGGATTTGTTTATATTGATTCTTCTGAAATTTGCGTATATCCCCTCATGTTTCTTTTCTCTCCATCCAGTCCAGTTGATTGACGAACAATTTAATGGATAGAATATTATTTTTCTTTTTGTATTTATCATTTTTCATGTATGGTTTGGAAGATACGCCACATACTTAATGAGAAGGATGTTAAATTTTGAAGGTCTACTGTCTATAAAAAATAGCAGACTGATTTGAAAAATGAAAGAAAAAACGAAAGTGAAACTATCTATATCATGATATGTGGCTAAAATCTTAATGGTATTATTTTAATTGTACATAAATGTCCCCGTGTTGCAAAACTTGTTAGTTTTAGAATGTTGGAAACTCACATGGTTTTTTAATGTTATGTCACGTTTACTTCCTTGTACTTCAATAAGAATATATTTGAGTGTTTCACTTTGGGATCAGAATAGATAAAACTGCATATTTTGACGATTTACCATAGATTGAAAATGATATAATTAACATTTATAGCTAATTTAAAAAAGTTAAACAAAATATTTCATCAGCTTTTGCGTTTGGGAGTGGTTATATGTATATTGCGGAAAAAAAATAAAATAAAAAAAAGAATACAGGCTGTTCGCACATTTTTTAGACGATTTTCTTTCGCAGTAAGAAAAAATCGTTTGCATGGAAAATTTTATTTTCACAACAGTTATATTTTTGGAAGTTTTATTTATCTTCTGATATTTAGAATTTTTGTTTAGATGCAAAAATGCGCTTTTAAAATGGCAGTGGATGGAAGGATAGGTTTCCACTCTTTCCAAAGATAGTTTTTAGTGAAATCTTTATGAAAAGCATTTATCAGGAGAAAAATGGAAAAATGTTGCAACAACAGATAAATCTTGGGTCAATTTAAGTAGTTGCAATAAAAAAAGATCAATTTATTATCATAAAAGTGGAGAAAAAAAAATTGCTACATGGCTCAAAGCATCAAAAGAGAGTTTTTCTAAAGGATTTATGATTGCCACTGGTTTTGTCATACAAGCGCAAGATAAAAGAAAAAAAATGTGACAAAAATGTCAAAATCAACTCTAAATACTCTCAAGAACATATTTTAATTCCAATTTTTAAAAATGAAAATCCAGATCTTTATCCACAATGCTATCAATCCGTTGAACTGCATCAAGACAAAACAAGCAGCCACACATCGCAATCCGCAATTGCTTTTCTAGAAAAAAATGGAACAAAAAACGGGAATTAAAACCATATCCTTCACTGACATTCCTGCTAAATCTTCTGATGTATCACTGTTGGATTTTTGTGTTTTTCGACTCTTAAAATCAGCATTATCCAAACACCGACCTACAACGCTTTGTGGACTCTGGAAAGCCGTTCAAGAGGAGTAGAAAAATATACCTCTTCTGATATTATAAAAAGCATTATTATCATACAAATTATGATGTAGAATGTTAGTTAAGAACAAGGGCTATCAAACTGAACAAATAAAACACGAAATGTGAGTGAAATTGCTTCAGTACACTCCATCAAAATCGTCTAAAAAATGTGCGAACAGCCTCTGTAAAATGATATTTGTAAAAAATTAAAGAACACGCTTTTATAGAAATGTGAACTAAAAAGCACAAAATATCTATCTTAGCATTAAAATGCAGGGTAAGAGAAAATAGTGTGAGTGACACACCATAATATTTACATACACTTAAACCTTTAATTAAATAATTTAGAATTAAACGAAAACCATTTTTAAAAAATCTCCCCTGACTGGGCTCGAACGTTAGACCTTTAGGTTCGTAGCCCGGAGCTTTACCTCACAGCCACAGCATTCACGTAGGGAAAGTCTTTTTTTACAATATAGATTTTTTGTTTGTTCCCAGAGCGGTTACAAACATACATGCAAACATACATACAGGTAAAGCTAATAAAAGCGTGTTAAAAAGAACTTTAGTTGCACTGATGAAGCTGACATTAAGTATAGAATTTGTGATATAATGTGTTTTCACACGTAATTTTTTAAAAAATAAATATGATAGTTTTCGAAATTAAATTAAATTTTAATATTCACTTATAATTATTGGGTCGATTTAGTATTGCATTAAAAATGAATGAATAAATAAAATAAAATAAAAATAAAAATAAATTAAGCAAACAACAACAACAGAAAAAATAAATAAATAAAAAACTTTTAATTTTTTCAATAGAATATATACAACAATAATTTTTCATATAAAATTCTGGTTTCTTTTGCGATTAGTAGGGGAGTAAATACGTG
This sequence comes from Salticus scenicus, assembly GCA_963930645.1. NCBI lineage: Eukaryota > Metazoa > Arthropoda > Arachnida > Araneae > Salticidae > Salticus > Salticus scenicus. The sequence goes on from OZ005655.1 coordinate 278,551,345, forward strand.
GACTAAAATTGAAAAACGAGAATGTTCGGGCTATGTATGTAGCACTCATTAAATATAGATTACAAAGAAAACAAAATTAGCATTTAACACTTTAACGTTCATTGGTTTTACGCTGAAACCAAATATCTAATAATTTTTATTACGCAGCAAATTTTCAATATTTTCCTTAATTTTCAATATTTTTTTTAATCGATTGTAAAACTTTAGTTGTTTCTCTGTTTGGTAGATGGCAGCACTACTTCAAAATTTAACAAATAATATTTCAGAAGAAGCCAAGTACTGTAGTCGCTTCAGATTTTCAGTAGTCGTCAAGTAGAGTCAAGTAAAGTCCTGTGCGGATCGTGTAAACTTGACCTGCACCCGATCCGCAGGAAGACTTTCGACTTGCAACTCGACCCAACTCCGCAGCTTCTGACCCACGACCCACAAAAAATATTATTCAATTTATATTATAGAAGAAAGTGAATTCAAATTCTATCTCAAGAAATACTGTTATATTATTGAACATACCTTTAAAAGAATTAATTAATACTACGTAATTATCACAAGTATATAATTATATTAAAACTAGTATATACTTAAAATTATATTAAAAATAGTTAGTCTAATTATAAACGAAACTTGAGTGTATAATATGACGAAATTTCTTGTGTATTACACGCTTACTTTTAAAGAGTCCACTGTTTTAAATAATCACAGTATATTAAAAAAAAAAGTAAAATAAGGAAGGGAATATACATCGGAAAGCAAATAATTTTCTAATATAACGTTTTGACATAGATGCTTTAAACTGCTATGAAGGAAGAGAATGTTATCCAATTTATTTATTAAAAAGATTACATTCATATAGAAAAGCAACATAAAAATTCTTCGGTAAAAAAAAAAAAAAAAATTGTGGGTAGACCCGCGGGTCAAAAATCAATGCTGATTCGACTCGCAAAGTGTGCAACCCGCGAGCAAGAGCATCTTGGTGCTTTAATCGTATGATGCGCTCGTGCCTATATTTTTTCCCCTGTTGTTCTATTATTACTTTCTTCTATATTCAATAGAAGAAAGTATTGGATTCGTAAAAATTTTCGACCTCGGGTTTTTGATGGATTTACACGTTTTGAGAGCTGTAGAAGACGATTTGGCCATTTTTAGAAAATGTCTGTCTGTCTGTCTGTGTTTGTGTGTGTGTGACAAAATTTTGTGTCAACTATATCTCAGGGACTACTGCATAGAATTTCGTACAAATTGGTATGTAGGTAACAACAACAACAACAAAAAAATGTATATGTAGGAGCTTCGCCTAACCCCCTGGGGGGAAGTCCTCCCTCGAGGGGAGTAAATTTTCATGATGGGTATCTTTCAAAAGAGCTCACCAATACCTTTAAAACGAATGGTTGAACCATCGATCTGCGATAATTTAAAATAAAGTTATCGATTTTTTCCATTTTTTTTTTTAATGTAATATTGAGAATAAAATTGACAATTTTTTAAAAAATTATATATATATATATATATATATATATATATATATATATATATAGTGTTACACTACTTCTCTAACATGTAAATTGTCGGCATTATCATGGAACAGAGCTGCCAACCTAATCCGGTAAATTGTTAGTACCGCCCCTTTTTGTACACCACTTAATTTTTCGAGTAATTCTCTTCAAATTTATCTACGATGAATTAAGAAGAAAAATACTCTAAAAATTCAGTGGTGTAGAAAAAGGGGCGGTACTAACAATTTGCCGGATTATGTTGGCAGCTCTGATGGAAGATAATTTTTTTAAATAATAATTTTAATAAATTATTTTTACTGAGTGAATTTGTATAAGAAAATATAGAAGAAAGTCTAGTTTTGACTAGAAATAACGTTTACGAGTTTCTGCAATATGTAGTGTTTGCTGATAAAGTAATTTATGAATTAAATTATTTGTTACTTGAATTTAATAAAGTTAACTTATAGATATTTCAAACCAAAAATATTTGATAAACTAAAATTGGTAATTTTTTCTTTTTACTTATTTTATAAACAACTGTGTGTTTAAAAGCCATTTTTTAAATTATTTTAGCAATTTTCAAAAGAAAATATATAATAAGCATTAATTTAATTTCTTAAGGCCAAATGATGTTCTAAAATTTCATGTAAAAAAAAAAAAAAAATACTCGCTTATCTATCGCTTTGAGGTTTTTTAATGCTTTTTTTTTATTATTGTTTTTAAATATCGAGTTATCGAGGGCAGAATAAAAATTTAAATTGCACGAATTGTTATGCAAATCTTCTCATTATGTATATATATATATATATACACTCCTTCTCATATTTATAAGGACACTTTATATTTTGAAATAACTAATGTAAAAATAATTGTAAACAAGATTATACTAAGTGCACTTAATATATCTAATATTCTAAAAACCAAAACTGTTATAATTTTTTTTAATATAAAACAAAAATAATAAAAAATAATGCAAAATGTGTTTTTCTCCACGTTTTTAGATGTTCATAATTATAGGGACAATCCAGATTTTTTCGTTTTATTTAACTTACTAGTGGATAAATTACAGTTGACATGCGAATTTGTTAACTACTGGGCTAGATTAATTCATATATAAGCCTTCAATTTTTCTTGGACGGACATTACTGATAATTCTTCGAAAAAAAGAACGTTCAAGTAGTGAAGTATGATATATATGTTTTTTAAGTGGAAGGATAATTTCAATACGCCGAATTTCTAATGAAATTCGAAGGTCTAAAATTTCTGAAGGAAATGTGATCAAACGTTGAACTGCTGGTTCGATAGGAGAGAGATTTGATGCAAAATCAGAGTTGTTTTACAGAGATCGAAGACTCATAATTCCTCTTACCTTTCTATTCATAATGACTGCTGCTGACTTTGCTCGTAATTTTTAACGAAAGGTTAGGGTCCACATTTATGCATGTTTAAAATAATTAATAATATGTTAAAATGAATAAAAAACCTGTAATAATCAATCAGCATTTAATGGGGGAAAGAACGTCTGTGTTGAAGTTGAATAAAGACAATATTAAGTGGTAAAATGTTGCATTTTCGAATGAAAAACATTTTGTTCTTGATTAACCAAATGGTTTTAACAGTTACTGGCACGATCTGAAGATAGCGAAAGACAGAGCAGATTTTTTAAAGGCAGATATGAATCGGGCATTTTAAAGGTGGATCTATGGTGCTCTGGAGAGCTGCTTCTACTGAAGGCAGAATGAATTTAGTAATTTTTTCTATTATTATGAACATCAAGAGAATATCCGCAAATTTTAAACGTGGAATTATCATATTTTTGTTAGATTTTGGGGGGTAATAATATTTTTTTCAACAAGACTTGCATTTTTGCTCTACTTTTAGAGCAATAGGAAATAGTTTGAAGAAAGAAACTTCTATATTATTGCCTTTCCCATGGCCTAAAAGTTGAAAAAACCTTAACTTATGATATTAGAAAAGTGCATGCAAGTGGAAAGCAATTTTAAATAGTTTAAATGTATTAAGAATATCATATATGCTATATGAAATGGTATTGAAACTGAATATTAAAAAAAATGTATATATATATACCAGAGAGAATGTCTGACTGTTTAACCCTAAAAAGAGACCCCATAAAATATTAATTTAAAGAATAACTGAAAAAAAATTACTAAAATTCGAGGTGTCCTTATAATTGTGAACACCTGAAAAATCATCTTTTTACCATATTTATAGTTTTTAAAGATAGAAAAACGATAAAACTTTTTAAATATCGTGTATTAATGAAATTCAAGTTAATTAAAAATATATTTGTTTAAATAACAGTGTTCAGTGTTTAGTTAATATAGAAAAACGGGAGTCCTTATAATTATGAGAAGGAGTGTATATGTTACCGTTAAAACGCGAAATCCGTTAATCTGCAGATTACCTAGCTAATCTGCAGATTAACTAAAATGACCCGTTAAAGTGCGGAATAAAGAGTTTTCCGCATTTTAACTAGGTAATCTGCAGATTAACGGCTTCTGTGTCGTTAAAGTTCAAATGTTTGTTTCGAGTGTTAGTTTTTTTACATTCACTATGACGTCAAACAGTCATGTGATACAGATACGCGAATGCCAGATTAGTCTGTGACGCGATTGACCTTCAAACACAAACCAAAACTTTTATCCTTTCCGCTCCGCTATGATAAACAGTAAGCACAAAACGTGGATCATCGAAGCTATGATATTAGGTTTCTTCTTATGACCAACACAAAATTTAAAGTAACAGTAAGTTATAATTGTTTTGATTTATTTCTTCTCTTTTTAAATTCTGTCAATATAAGTTTGATAAGGGTCTGCATTTTATTAATGAAATCTAATTTTAATTAAAAGCTTTCTCTCGTGAAACTTCATTTTCAATTATGAATATTAAATTTACAACACAGTAATTATTTTCTCCCGAAATAAAACTATTAAACCACAACTTTTTAAAACTAATTTATTTTAAAATTGATTTAAATTACTATTACTTACTGAAAAAAAAAAAAAAAACATGTATTAATTTTTCCTCTGGAAAATATGGCAATCAATATTATTTAATAAATACTTAATATGAAATTTTTATGCATTTTTTATCACTTCATTACAATTTTCTTTTTTGTTTCTTTCAATTTCAAGTTTCCTTTATATATTTTATATATCATGATTATATTTTTAATTTTAATTTTGTTCGCTTTTTCAGATAATTTCGTTGTAGTTTATCACATAAAATGTGTTAATAAAGTTTTTTTTTTTTTTTTTTTTTGTAAAATTAATATATTTGCTAAAATTGTACAGATATATGTATGCTGCAAAATATAGTTTAATAAAGCATTGGAAAACTGTCATTTAAATTTTCATGCGTTCTAAAAATTATTAAAGCAATTTTATTATTTGAAGTACTTCTTAAAATGCTTTTGATTTGTCTAATTTAATATTTCTTTAGCGAATTAAAAATTGGTGCATAACTTTTTTTAAAATATAGTAATAGCAATATAAGTTGTTAATAAAAAAAATTTTTTTTTTTTAATTGTTAAATATTTTTATTTGAAAAGAAATCGTTACTGTATTACAATTCTAACATTCACTTATAAAATAGACTTTATTGAAAGCTATTAAAGGTATTATATTTCATATTAAAAATGCATAACATCTTCAAACTTATATTGACAGAATAAAAAAGATGAAATAAATAAAAATAAATAAATAAAACAAATATAACTTTAAACGACATAAAAATTAAAACACATACAGATTAAAATAAGTAAAGAAAGAAAAGAAAACTATTTTTTTTTTCTTTTCCCGAATGAAAAAAACAAATACAACACAGCGTGCTTTAACATTACACCACCAGAGATCTTATTTTCACTTTAACGAGTGTATAGTAGGTAATGTGCAGATTACCTAGGTAATTCGCAGATTACCTAGGTAATTTGAGAAATGAAACAATTTTTTTCACTTTAACGGATCACCCTAGTTAATGTGCAGATTACCTAGCTAATCTGCAGATTAACTGATTTCTGCACTTTAGCGGTAACATATATATAAATAATCATCCAAACTATATTCGTATTTACACTATGTTTTTAAAAGTGACAAAACCTGTTATCTTTCTGTATATTTAATATGCAGTAAGTTTATCTATAAATATAAGTGTAAGTATAAATATAAGTATAAATATAAGTATATCTATCTATAAACTACATCTTTCTATTTGTTGTATCGAAATGACATAATGCAGGAATACCGAATAAATTAACACGTTGAGCGCCACGCAAATTCTTAAAATCTATTAGAATTCCATAATGATTCCTCCTGTAATAAATAAAAATTGAGCAAATGTTCAATAAATTTTCAATATTCACTTAAAACAATGTAATATTTTTAGTTTTATATCCTATTTTACACTGTCAACCACCGATGGTTGACGCGTCTTTATATCGTATTTGACACTGTCAGCCACGATGGCTGAGATGGCGCGCAACATGTTAATTTTTTATTGGTACTGATTTTACTTTCGGGGTAAAACTTTCGCTGAAATGTTTGAAGTATAACATCTTCTGCACACTCCTAAAGTTTCAAGATGATTCCTTTAGTACATTTAGAGATATATGACAAAATGTCTAGAATCTAGAATGGCTAACATGGCGCTCAACGTGTTAATTATTTCAAGCAAATATAATTAAAAACGTTTGAATATCGACTCCGAGGTCGGTCCTTTTGGTTCAAGCTCCCAGATTAAAACTGCACTATTCTGTATTACAATTAATATGTTTTGAAGCAATCAGTATCATTCTATCTAAAACTTCCATCGATAATAAAGACGCAGCGATACTTAAAAAAAATATGTTAGGGGAAATTAGCCTAAAATGATCTTAGCGGGCAAAATGGTCCACATATGCTTTAATCTTAACAGGCAGCGCTATATACCGGGTAACATATAAACTAGTTGTACCAAGTCAAGAGGAAGCAATGGCGGTATTCAAATGATTGCAGTGTTAAACGTCTGAACAGAATTCTTTGAAAAAGTAAATTTTATAAAATCTGTTATAAGTTAAGCACTAATTTTCCTATTTATTTAGATACACACTCTTTCATGTACAGAAATAGGACTTGGTTTACTTAATAAAATATGTTTTTAGATGTATATTACGCTTGCTAATTTTGTTATGTTTCTCGGCGTCTTCCAGTAATATGACCTAAAATGAATGGCCATGTTGTCAAGCAAAATGATCCATTATGTGAATAGTTTTGGATCCATTATGTGGACCGTTATGAATCCATTATTTGGATCGGATGAGGCAAAAATAGGCATTATTTAATTTATTTCTGACTATATTGTGGATCTACTATTTTTGGATCATAATTTTCAAATATTCAATTTTCTTTTTTTCTTTTTTTTTTCTTAATGTTATTTGAGACACTTTTTTTTTTTTTTTTTTTTTTCATAGATAAATTATGTATGCTATTTGATTGTAAAACTTATTTTAGTTGATGGTAAAATGATCCTTTGGACCCTTTTTCAACAACCTATTTTTTTCATTACTCAGTTTAAGTTTAAAATATTATTAAAGTATGTCACTGTAAAAAATTTGCCTTTTTTGTCGCTAGAAATTCTGTGTAAATTGAGAAAATACGCATAATTTACGAAAAAATTACGTTGTCAGAACGTAACAAAAAAGGCAAATTTTTTACAGAAAGTTTTATTTAAACAGATATGTTGTTTTACAAAAGTTTTTACCTTAAGGGGATTATTTTAGGCCACCTTCTCCTATATTTTACCTGCTGTTAACATTTCCTTTCGTAAATTTTGTTTTCCAGATTACACAGTTTTCCGCTTTTTTCTGGTTGATGACATCTTATTCCTGGAAGTTACACTGTTAAAAATTTGGTGTTAGTTTGAACCAAAACTTGGTGCGGAAGTTTCTGCAACAACCCGATGGTTTAACCTTTTACCATGATTTGGTAATTTCATTTTGAACCAAATATTGGTATTATGTTTTAAATAAAATGAAAAGTTCAAAATGCGACCGGAACGGTGATCGAACTGTAGATCCTTCTTGTCTCAAGTCAAACACTCTGGCACTGCGTCACGCTTTCTTGCCCGCTGATCCTGTGTGTGAGTGTGTGTGTCGTTGATTTTAATTAAAGAGGCTAAATTTTCTACGGTCTTATTTTGACCTATGCACTGTCAAAAAAATGTCCTGTTTGCTGCAGTTTGCTGCCAGAAATTTTCTGTAATTAAAAAAAATACGTTCTAGCAACGAAAAAATTACGTAGATAGAACGTATTTTTCTGAATTACAGAAAATTTCTGGAAGCAAACAGGACTTTTTTTTGACAGTGTGGATGAACTGTTGCACAAAATTTGCACTTTACCCTACATTTTCGACCACTTTCTTTAATTTAAGCTTGGTTTGGTTTCAATAGGAATTTTACTGATTCATACTTCCCTTGTGAGTGGATTTATGGTGTCTTCAAGTTTTGGTGCAACTTAAATTCAAGCGCAAGAAGTAGAAAACTTAAAAATGAGGTTGAACTATATTATGGTATTGCTTATAACTTTACTCCATATAGTGGTTCAAGTTTGAACTGAAATTTTTAACAGTGTATATAAAGATTACAAAGCTTTTCCTGTTTTAGATATTTTCTACCTTTTTTCAGTGTTTCCCTAACGTTACCAAGTTTACTCCTGACTCCTGAATCGATGTAGTTTTTTCATGATCTTCTCAAGTTAAAAAGTTTTAATTTCGCCTTCATTGATTACTTAGTTGCAGTAAGCTTCTTCAAAAATATCAGTCGTTTCACTTGGTTGATAATTTTTTCATTTCTTTTATATATAAATGGATTATGTCTTTAACCGTGTCAAAATTTTAGCATAATATGTTGACTGTTTAGCAGCTTACAATTACACTTTAAAAAATTTCAACTCAAACTTGAACCATTATATAGAGTAAAGTTATAAGCAATATGGTTCAACCTCACTTTTTAGTTTTCTACTTCTTGCGATTGAATTTCAGTTGCACCAAAACTAAGAGCTATCATGCATCCACTCACAAAGTAAGTGTTTCGGCGTACATGCAATTATAATTCCCTTCGTATTCAAGAGATGGCGCCACTAGCGCGCTGTATATTTTCACCGAAAATAAAATCTGTGAAGTGAGATCACGTGTGATAATGTCATTCAAAACCAACATTCATTACAAGAAAAATCGAGTTATTTATTCAATTGATCATTAATTAGATGTTATTATAAAAAAGTGTATTGAAGTATATCTTTTTAAGAGGAGAGAAAAATCTATTATAGTACAATCCAGGAAGTATGAATCAATAAAATATTTTTTGAAACCAAACCAAGCTTCAATTAAAGATCGATATCGAAAACATGGGGTAAAGTGCAAATTTTGTGCAACAACTCACCTATAGGTCAAAATAAGACCCTAGAAAATTTAACTCCGTTTATCAAAATTAATGAAACACACACACACACACACAGAGAATTAACGGGCAAGAAAGCGTGACCAGAGTGTTAATCTTCAGACAAGAAAGTCTTCAACTTGATCTCCGCTTCGATTGACTGTTGATTTTTTTTTTTTTTTTTTTTTTTTTTTTTTTTAATCCTAATACCAATATTTGGTTTAACATAAAATTACCAAACCATGGTAAAAGGTTAAACCATCGGGTGATTGCAACTACAAAGTTTTGGTTCAAACTAACACCAAATTTTTAACAGTGTACACTTGATGATGCTATTATAATGCCAGTGAAAAACTTTGTGTGTCCTAATAAGCAATTTTTTTTTAAATTTTCACAGAATATGACGTTTGTCTACTTATTTATTGAGGAAACAATAGTTGCTTAATGACATTATAAAAATTTAAGACACAAAGAGTTTAAAAAACTGCATCCTTTTTTTCTCAGAGGTACTACTGCACAAGAGTGACGAACTGTATCTGCCTTAGAGTCCTTTGCGGGTCGAAAAAACTTGACCCGCACCCGACCCGCACGAAGATTTTTGACCCGTAACCCGACACGAACCCGCAGCTTCTGAACCGCACCCGACTCGCGACCCGCAAAAATGTATCATTCGACTTACATTATATAAGAAACCGAATTAAAATTCTACTTCACGAAATACAGTTATATTACTGAACAAATCTTTCAGAGAATTAATCATTACATAAATACCACAAATATATAATTATATTAACATTAGTGTATAATTATAAAATTATATTTAAAATAACTAGTCTAATTAAAAACAAACTTCTGTGTATAATACAGTCGAACCTCGATTATCCGAACCTCGATTAACCGAAACTCCTCTCCGTTAACCGAATTTGGTTTCTTCACTTTTTTTTTTCACTTTGTACTATCATCCAAAGTTTTCTCTTAACAAACATGCATTTTTAAAGTTTTTTTTTCCCCCCACATTCCTTTTGTATGCAAGCCGTCCTTTCCAAACTACGAATGCAGATAAGTATTTTGGAATTTCCTTTTTCAGAATTCCTTCTCGCAAGCTCAATTCTCGGTATGAGTGTACTCTTCCCCACTTTCAAACGTCCCTGTTCTAAACAAAAACACACCCCATTTCGAAATGTGGAAGGTCATTCTGCCAAGTCCCAGAACAATCGAATGTTATTGCACCCTCTGATTGTAAGCAAGTGCAAAGAACCTAACCTCTTTTGTCATCTCAAGAACAGAGAAATTTTCATTGCAGCAGAATTTCAAAATGTTTGTCACTTGGTGTCACTTATGATTCCTCTGAACTCATGCTTTTAAGAAAACTTCGGGATAGAGCTGCACGGCAGAGGATGGCCATTTATACCAGATCAAGCTTCCATTTAAACCATTGTGAGTTTTTGTTTCAGAAATAAATTTATTTTCATTTATTTAACCCCTTAACGCGCGCTGTCCTCGCTGCGAGGACGCAAAATTTAAGATCCAGCTGCAAAAATGCATCCCGGAAAATTTTTAGCAAAAATTTACGTTTATAACATAGCAGAAAAGGCCGGGTTTTTTAACCTTAAAATTTAAAATTTCTTTTAGTTTAATTTAGTTCATGAATTCCGGTGGCAGTATAATTTAAATGATCCGAATTGTCTTGCGCCTCAAAGGGTTAACAGTTAAAATAGTCATAATAACAGATCAATGACGATACTACATAATAAACTAAATAACAGGGGTGGGTCGTACTCTACGCCCCTTTTTCAGGACACACTTAAGAATAAGAAATTTTCTCCTATTTGGCCACCAGTAATTTCATGCAGAAATGTTTATGGTACTTTTTATAGAAATGTCTCCAGATTAATCTGGCAAGAGATCATCGTAAAGAAATAGTGGTAGGAATAGAGGCGGAAATTTGTCATATTTGAGAGTGTCCTGAAAAAAGGGCGGAGAGTACGACCCATGAGATGATTATTGATGAATTCTCGATTATCCGAAGTAGGTTCGATCCCAATTACTTCGGATAATCGAGGTTCTACTGTTTTGCAAAATTTCTTGTGTATTACACGTCTTTTTATAAAATCCACTGTTTTAAATATTCATAGTACATATAAAAAAGTAAAATAAGGAAGCACAAATATACGTTGGAAGGCAAATAATTTTCTCATATAAAATTTTAAACGTTAAGCATTAATATTAATGTATTTCTTCTTTATGAATTGAACTTATGTTATGAATCTTGTTGCTTTAAGCTGTTATGAAGAAAGATAATGTTACTCAATCTCTGCATTCAAAAGATTATATTTATAAAAAAGCAACATAATTTTTTTTTTTTGAAGAAAAATATTTTGCGGGTAGACCCGCGTTTTTACCCGTGGGTGAAAAATTCATGCCAACTCGACCCGATGCAGGACTGTAGTCTGCATCCAGCTTTTGGAAAGGTGGGGTGAAATGTTTTGTTGTGCATCGGTGAATTGGAATGCAGTTTTTGATGCTCTCTTCCAGAAATGTTGTTCCTTATATTGTTTTCTGCAATTTTAGTTGGAAGTTGTACTATCTGTTTATATTGCGAGTAAAACTTTATTTCTGTTAAAAGTCTTTAAGAGCCTTTAATTACCTTAAAAAATAGCTTAAAAGCCAGATTTTTTTTTCTTCTTAAATTTTCCCTATAAGGTTTAATACTAATTTACTGCAGTTAAAATCCTATATACAGTTGTGTATCTTTCACAGGGAGGTTACATTATCCCTTTCCAACCCGCAGGGCGTACGATCGTGCGGATTAGACATACACGACATCCACTTACATTTTTGCATCTGAAACAGTCGTATGTAATAAAATCAGGAATTGAACGATCGAGCTAATTAGCAGAAAGTGTAAAGTACAATTTTCAATCACTAAATGTTGGTTATAGTCCCTATTTTTCTTTCAGTTTGCAAAAACAGAAGAATGTAATGGTAGGAAAGGGTTATGAATGACCCAGCAGTGGCTGAGAGGTTCTGCTCTGAAAGCTGGTAGACGTGAAGTGCCGGGTTTGATCCTAGTTATCAAGCCCAGGTCACACGCGCAGTTAATCGATCTTAGCATCTACACCAGTATACTACTCCCATTTTGTGATATAAAGTGATTTTACCTTTCCTTTCATTTCAACTGACTACTGCTCACAATATAACGGACATTAATTTCTAGAAATGAATAATATTATCCCTTTTGAAGAACTGACTGATTCTTTTCTTTTTTGTAAAATTATAAATAGGTGTTTGCCTAGAGAAAAAGAGTGAGTTGTAAGACATTTCTTATTGCGTAATTAAAAGATGAATTTCAAGCTTTGAAATGTGAATTTTGTGCTACACCATTATGTAGCAACCAAACTAAAAAAAAATCTGGAGTGACTCCACTCGACTTTCAGAACATTGAGTAATTAACAGTTTTGTAGATAAAGTAAAGAAAGAGGAGTTGCTAAGCAAACAAAAGAGAGAAAACCATAATAGAGTGTAAGTATTTTTCTCCATATATCACACGATGTTTAGTTTTACTTAACGCTACTGAACTTTGAGCCCATAGATCATAATGATAAAGAATTTTTCTTTGTGTCCCTGTAAAAAACCTATAAATGCTAGATTCACGAAAACGCTTATACTTAGTGCAACAGTGATTTATAATATTCATATAAGTTTTCAGCTCAATTGAATAAGGCGTTTAGATGCTATCGCACTTTTAAAAATTTGGTCCCATAGGCCATAATGATAAAGAATTTTTCTTTGTGTCCCTTTTGTAAAAAAACTTTAAGTGCTAAATTCACCAAAATCTATACAATTTGTGCAAGTGTGACCTTTAACATGTGTACAATTTTTTTTCTCAGATTAATAAGGCGTTTAGACGCTATCACACTTTTAAAAATTTGGCCCCATAGGCCATAATGATAAAGAATTTTTTTTTGTGCCCCTGTAAAAAAACTGTAAGTGCTAAATTCACCAAAATCTATACAGTTCGTGAAACTGTGACCTATAATATGTGTACAAATTTTTTGCTCAGATTAATAAAGCATTTAGACGCTATCGCACTTTTAAAAATTTGGCTCCATAGGCCTTAATGATAAAGAATTTTTCCTGGTGTCCCTGTAAAAAAACTATAAGTACTAGATTCACCAAAATCTATAGGGTTCGTACTATGGTGACTTACAATATACGTACCAACTTTGAGCTTATTCGAACAAAGCGTTTAGACGCTAGCGTGTTCACTCACAGACATACACACATACATACACACACATACATATATCATCGTAAAAATAGTGGAAACGGACTCAGGGACCTCGAAACGTATAGAAACATCAAAATCTCAAATTCGGGTTTTTGACATGATTACAATACTTTCCTCACTATAGTGTTCGGAAAGTAAAAATGAAATGACCTCTAAAGCAAGTGATGTTGTTTATAGATATTAAAATAAAACTGTTAAAGATAATAATGACGAATAAATTGAATTTAAATTTCTCATTTCCCGTCATGAAACTTTAGAAGAAATTAATTAATAGAAAGCTCTTTTCCGCTTTGAAATGATGCTAAGTTTAACTGTTTATCCAAGATATAAAAGACTCCTGATAAAACAAGCCCCTCCAGTGACCAAAAGTTCTGCTTTCGAAACTAATCGACAAGAAGTGCCGGGTTCGATCATAGATCACTTCGTCGGCTTAACCGTTTGAAGTTTTCTGTGGTTTCTCCGAAACTCGCGTAAATATGGGCTAAAAAAACAACAACAAAAACAATCCTGAATTTTTTTCCCTAATTTTTTTCAACATTATTAAAATGCCTCTTCTCTAAAGATCTATTTTTGTTTGGCACAGTAGGTGGCTCTCTCAACGTGCTTTCATTGTAGTTATTTCTAAAACAAAAACAGAAATCATCCTACACATCCAGTTTTTTACCAATGTTTCTTGATGAAACTCCATAGAAAATTCTAGATAATTTCAAATTCGACATAGAGAAATCTAGGTTAAATATTTGAAATTTTAAAGCTTTTTTTTTTTTTTTCTTTTCGAGCTATTACGATGTCAACACAGGTTTATCCCAGCAGTCTATTTAATTAGCATAATCAGTCTCCCCTTGTTTTTTTCCCGCCTCAGGACATCTGAGTGAAAAAGAATCTTTGAGAGATAATTTTCCAACGATTTCTGAAGAGAAAACATAAATGATGTGTGGGTTTTTTTTCTTTACTGAATTTTGGAAACGAAACGTCTAGAAGGTATTAAGTTAAGTAATATTTTATTCAAATGTTTCGATTGGGAGTTTACATGTATGTTTTTTACATGCAAACTAGTTCTCAATGTCAATGAGATTATTATAAAACATTTAAAAGAATTATGATGACTTATTTCATTGCGTGTGATCACTTATGAGAAGGTCAACATGTTCTTGGAGAAATATATATTATTGAGAATTAGTTTCACTCCTGTTTTGTTTTTGTCACATATTGAGCTTGAAAGCATAATTCATTTAATTTAAGTGATACAAAATGAATAAAAGTGACATTAGTAAGTAGAGGTGGGAAACGTGAGCGGCACAACTTGTATATTTAAGAATAAATAAATAAATAAATAAATAAATAAATAAATAAATCATTATATTTAGTGATTACTAGCAGTTGCATCCATATTCTCCGCACTTGGGAAAAAAATTAAAAAAGCAAAGCCAATTAAAAGAATTATTGTAATCAATGCCAATTAATTTGATCCGTTGGCAAGAGATTATTTGTTGTGAAATCTGGTGAGTTAGTTGAAATTTGAAAAACAATAATTTGGAAAAACACAGAAAAACACTCTTTTCATTTCTTTAGGGATTCATTTTCGGAAGATCCTCACCTTTTACCAATCGCCAGCAAAATTATTGAAGCACACATCCACACTTATCATATATATATATATATTAGTTTGATCCCTAATATTTTTCATCAACTTACTTTTAGTTCCCCATCATACTATAGGTATGGGGAACTTAGGTAATCGTGAAAATTTTTGACCTCGGTTTTTTGACTTTTTTACACGTTTTCAGGTGTGAGGAATCCGAAAATGACAAAATTTGTATGGTGTCTGTCTGTAGGGTGTCTGTTAGTGTGTCAGTGTGTCAGTCCGTTAGTGTCTCAGTGTGTTAGTCCGTTAGTTTGTTAGTCTGTTAACACGATATCTCACGAACAAATGATCGCAGAGAGGTCAGATCAGTTTTAAAATATTACTTTCGATACTGGCAAGAACCCTATTCTTTTGCAACATTCGAATTAAAAAACTTCTTAAGTTATGAGAAATTTACGATTTTCTTAACATGGGAGAATAGGACAAAAATTCACTTAAACGTGCATTAAATGGAAACTTTTTACTGAAAAATATCAGACCAGTTTTAAAATATCAGGTTTGATGCCGGAATGAACATTAGTAACTATAAATATGCTACTTTGAAAATTTCGCAAGTTATTGGAAATTTACGAATTTCTTAACATGGCAGTATAGGGCAAAATTTCACATAAACGTCAATTTTGAGAGATATTTTCATCGTAAAGATGTCAGACCACTTTTGAAATGTTATTTAGAAAACTGGCATGAATATTAATGACTATGAATTTTCCAATATAAAAATTTCGTAAGTTATTGGAAAATTACGAATTTCTTAACATGGCAGCATAGAGCCAAATTTCACATAAACGTCAATCTTGAGGGATATTTTCATCGTTAAGATGTCAAACCACTTTCGAAATATTATATAGGATACTGGCATGAATATCATAGACTATGATTTTTCCAATTTAAAAAATTCGTAAGTTATTTGGAATTTACGATTTACTTAACATGTCAGAATAAGGCAAAATGGAGCCTAAATTTCCATTTTAAGGATCATAAATACATTAGACAACTTCAAAATTACATTTATGATATTTGTTTGAACATGATTGACTACAAATATTCTAATAGGAAAATTTCGTAAATCATTCGTAATTTACGATTTTATCAACATAGCGAAATTGTAAATTTTTCATATAAATATGAATTTTGAGGATTATTGCATTGAAATAGTAGCATGAAAACTAAACAACGGAATTGACCCTGATAAAATAAATTAATAGATTAGAATAAGATATATATATCGAAGTTAACGGTGGATAGCCTATTAGGCTGGGATTTCATTCTGTCACTATATCAAGCTTTGGTCAAATTCATTTCTTTTAACATGATTATTATATGTCTGGCACTAGAAATTTATGAGAACATTAATATGATGGGGAACTGAGCAGAGTCCACCTATGCCAACTAGTTTTATAAACATCATAAAGATTTAAGATCATGACTTGACAAAGATTTACTTAACAAAACAGCATTAGGTGTACATCTTTAAATACGAATTATTGCTAGCGCTTCAGTCATTTTTCTGCAGACTGTAATTAATGCCTAAAAAGAGACATTTTCCCAAGTACAGTAGAACTTGGATAATTCGAAGTTGAAAGGACCAGAAAAAAATTCGAATTACATAAACTATTTTGTCAAGAAATAGAGATAAATTAAAAAATTAAAACTCTACGATCAAAGATTTAACACATAAACTTTATATCTAAGAATACAGCTACACCCCCCCCCACCCCCACACACATTAAATCAATATTTTTTACGAGCTTAATTATTCAACACTTTTTAAAAAATAGTCAGATATTTTTTATTTCTTCTTTGTGTCATAGCATACAACTTGATACAAAAATAGAATCTTCTTCATTAGACATGACTTTCAATTAAAAAAAACCCTCAAAGTTCATGTATATGCACCATATCTTCTGATGCACTAGTTAGGGGCTTCTCCTTTATTTCCTTATCCTTCTTTTGAAAGACTGTTAAAATATATTAGCTGAGAAAAATCTCGGGAACAAATTTTGCATTAATATTTTAAAGGTAATCGTACGAAAAATTTATCCAAAATAGAATTCGAATTATCCACGATATTTTACCATTATTTTAATACAAAATTCAAGGGACCGAGTAAAAAGTTCGAATTATTCAGAATTTCGAATTAAACAAGTTCGAATTATTCAAGTTTCACTGTATTAAGTTGCTTCTGGAAAACATTGCAGAGATACGTTGATAAGTCTGCCTGAAAAGTTTCGTCATCCCTTTTTCACCCCATTAAAGGTTGAATTTTAGAAGATCCCCATATTGTAGCTATAAAATTATTTATTTGAAATAATATTACTTAAATTATTTTAGTGTGAAGAGTACAAAAAAGTGTTTTCTTTAATGATTATAAAGAAACCATTTTATTTCAAATGTCCCTGTGTCGCCAATGAACGATAAATAACCAAGAAACGGACATTTTCATTACTTTTTTTTAGAAACGATATAAACAGATTCCGCCTTTTATTTTTCTTCTATTTTTTGTGAACATACAGTCGACAGCAAAATTATTTGAGCGCTAGCAATAATTCCTATAAAAAAAAGTACACTTAATACTGTTTTGTTAAATAAATCCTTGACGAATCATGTTCTTAGACCGACTAAGAACGTATCTGATATGAAAAATTCGATTAATCTTCGAAATGATTAGACAACCACTATAATTAAAATTTAGTGGTGAATACTGAATAAAAAAGTCCCCAATTTGGCAACTCTAAATATAGATGACACATCATTTCTATGCATTTCTAATAAGAAAGGGCGTTTTAGTCAGCAGCGATTTCTACATATTTAACTGTTCAATTTTTATTTAATAATTATATGTGTTCCCTTAATTACAGAACATCTGAGGAAATTGGTGTATTAAATTTCAGTATTCGTTTATTCCCTTCTCTCTTTCACCCTCTCTTTTTTCAGCATTTCATATTGCGATCACGTCACACAGCTTGAAAAACCTAAATTGTCATCTCTTACCTTGAAGTTGCAGAATTAAAAACCAAACAGTTTTTTTAAAATAAAAATAGAACAGTCTTTTTTTTTTTTTTTTTTTTTTTTTTTTTTTTGGCTTTTATTTTGTGCATTCAAAACTTATTTATCGTTTGCTTACTTTTGTAAATAGGTCATTGTCAAAAAAGTTGCATCTGGCGATAGTGAAATAGATTATACACCTCTTTTATTAATAATAACGATTATGTTTATAATGTATGTGTATTATTATTTTTTAATCGACAGTTTTTATTCTATAGCAATAATTCTCAATGTATATGCCGGGCGCACCGGTGCGCTCTGGAAGATTACTGGGTGTGCCCTGTAATAGACTAAAGAAACATATATATATATATTTCATAAAAAGACATTTTAAAAACACGTAAAATAAAAAAAAATATATATAATTAAAAGACATTTATATTAAAATACATTTTTCGAAGACTTTCGCCCTGATCTCTCAGCAGGGCATCAGCAGTAAATTTTAAATAAAATTTAGTTTGACAAAGTCAGCTATGCATTCAAGTATATATACTACATTATCAGGCGACAAATACAGTCACGCTTGATATGGAGAAAGTCAGAAGCCAGTTTTGGTCGAAAATTCTAGAGTCGGTCAGTTGGAGCTTTTTTGGATTTAAAAGGAGGCAACATTTGAGATCCGGAACTATTGAGGAACTTGCTTGGAGAAGTCAGTGGATGGGAACTGGGAAAGCTGGACTGGCGGTAACAACTGTTGGAAAAAACTATAGAATAGTCCAAAAAACTTGTAGGAAACTTGCAACGTTTCAGTTAGGAATCATATAGTTCACTGAAAAAATAAATGAAAGTTAAATAACTGGTTGTATAAGAAAATGCCAAATTTTTGGTAGGAATGCTGAATCTTTAGAAATAATTGTATTACGACATTTTATAATATTGACAACTTCCGAAATTATCAGTTCTGGTATATTTTGTGGAGTTGAAATAATTTCTGGTTATTGCAAAGAAGCATAGCACCATAGGGATCACCCTCTCACCTCGAAAGGATTTACTAATTCTGGCTATCCTGAAACAATATTTGCAGCCAAATTTGATCACTAATCTCTCCAAGCTGCCAAGTTTGTAGTCCACACAGATTTTGGTCTTGGTGATTCGGCGTTGAGTTTGGCGACTTGGCGACCGAACTTTGTAGTTTAGGGTTGCATAAGTTTGGAAGCTCTAACTTCAATAAGAACAGAGTTCTGGAATTTTCCGGAAAGATTAATTGGTTTATAGCGCAGAACAAAATTCTTCGAATGTTCTAAAAACGACTAACAAGATTGTAACAAAAAGAAGAGTGATTATTGATAATTGTAGTCTAGAACTTACTTATATCTTTATGTGCTACGGTATTACAGTAAAATTTGAAACAGATGGAAGTTTTTTTTCATTTCCACGAAGATGGTCGTTGAATTAGCCTCAAATTAAGCATTGAAATTTGGTGAAAAAAGTGATAGTTCGAGATTTCCAAAGTTTGGAAACTCTAACTTCAATAGGAGACAATTTCTGAAAGTTTTTGGAATGATTCATTGATTTGTACCGCAGAAATAACTCGAAAATTACCACTGACAATACTCTCGATGAGTTCAAATTCCATTCACACTTCGAATTTTTGGTTGCTTCTGAATTAGCCAAATTTTTGCTGTGTAGTGTATTTAACAAAGTTTATTTGATTTCTGTTATAAGAATGACTATTTAATTGAATTACTTTGAGAATATTTAATGATTAATGATTTTTGTGACACAAAAAAGAGTTTTATTCAGCTGTTTCCTGAATATTCATATAATAAAGTGCATTCGTCGACTAGAACCTGTTTATGCCTTTAAGAATTATTTTCTACACGCAAAAATGTCCATAGCTTTCATAACAATATCAATACGGGCTCTATCTACGGGCTGAATGCTCAATAAATAAAGTGCATTCGTCGACTAGAACCTGCTTATGTCTTTACAAATTACTTTCTACACGTAAAAATGCTGGCAACTTTCATAACAATATTATTATCGACTCTATCATTAGCTTCTTTTGAAATCTCTATAATGGTAGGACCAGAGCTGCCAACCTAATCCGGCAAATTGTCAGTACCGCCCCTTTTTTACACCACTTAATTTTGAAAGTAATTGTCTTCAAATATATTTGAGATGAATTAGGAAAGAAAAAACTCTAAGAAATTACCGGTGTAGAAAAAGGGGCGGTACTAACAAATTGCCGGATTAGGTTGGCACCTCTGTAGGACGTATACTATAATGTCCAACACCTTTGTATTTTTGCTCATTATGAATATGATTTTCGTAAATATCTCCAAAACGTTAAGTCAGAGGAAGACTAAACAGGCAGGTGCAGAACTAGATGTGATAACAAAACCTATATACCAGTTTTCATGATCCTATGTCCAACCGTTTTTGAGTTATGCGAGATACACATATACATACACACACATACGTACATACAGACGTCAAGAAAAATTGTGTAAAGTCACAGATATATTTAAAACGGGAGCTCGTGTCAAGACCAAAGTTTGAGGTGTATAACTATACATCATGACAATCACAAATATAAATTTACAACATTCTACAAATATGTGGTTGGTGCCAATCGATTACTAATAACGCTTAGTTTATAACGGTATAGTTAAATTTTGTTTGGGGGTCATCTACATGTTATAACTGGCATGAACTTCATTTTTTGCAAAGGCAGCCCCATTTTTGACCTCATATTCAAATTCTTTAGATCAATGTTGTACAGTAAAATGTCCTATTTAAATACTTTAAATTAATTCTTCATAGAGTTACCAGGGAAAATGTATTAGGGGTTCGTCCATATATTTGAAAAAATAAATAAATTATGATCTTGCCTAGAAAGAAAAGTATTCATTAAGATTCAAACCGAAAATAAAGCTAAAAAATTTTAAATATAGAATAAAATGAAGTATTTAAAAAAAAAAAAAAAGGTAAAAGTCGCGTTACTTTGTTTAAATTATTTTTCCATAATAAATGTGCATTTCATGTCATGATTGGAATTAATCTTATATAAATAATATTGCGCTTTTCTTTCAATAATCGTTTTTCTACGCTAAGGAACTTTAAAATGACAGAAGGCAACATTTGATTCAACAATAATAATAAAAAGCATTTAACAAAAATTAAATACTTTATTACGTTGCTTCTTAAATAAAGTGGTACGAAATAAAAGCGGGGCTAAAAGTACTCCGGTTGTTGGTTGTAGGATTTAAGGCCGATTGACTCCTGATGTGTCCTAGGCCTAGAGGGGGAGTGCCCTCCGTGGGGGTCTTTCTAAGGGGTCCTAGCCCGTATTTACGCAAGTTTCGGAGGAAACCACGGAAAACTCCGAACGGCTAGGTCGATGAGCGCGACCTGGGATCGAACCCGGCACCTCCCATCTACCAGCTTTGAGCGCAGAACCGCTCGGCCGCTGGTGGGCCAAAAGTACTCCGGAATAAATTAAAATATAGGCAGCTATATACAAATGATAACATTTGATTACGGTTCGTTCAGACACGCCTTCTTCCAAGGACTCTTCCACCAGTATTTTTATACAAAATATTTCCTTTAAAAATTTGAAGATTTTTATCATATGCATATCAAGCATTGTAATACAATATTAATGGTGAAAAAAAAAAAAAAAAAAAAAAAAAAAAAAAAAGAGTGTACGAACCATGCTTGTAATTCTCCCTTTCTCTAAAGTCAATATCAAAAGAAATACTGTTATAACTCGGAAATTAATGATAGATATGAGCCCTAACTTGGAAACCTATGTTTCTGATTATACTAATTCTATTCGTGCTAAAATTAATATAGTTCATAATTCATATTTTTTCTAATTCATAATTCAAAAAGTAATTTCTAATCAAAAATATGCATGGAGTACGTTTGACTCACTTCATTCTAACGCATAAAAAAAAAGAAAGAAAGAAATTTCAATATAATAATCTTTGGGGAAGATATGAATTAATGTTTGTCATATTCACTTAACATAAGCATCCCCATATTTTGACAGCTTATTACTCTATGAAAAATTGAGAGAAATATGTAAACTATTACCATTTCCGGGATGATGTAATGCACGTAATTAAATAGGAAAAAAAAAAAAAAATAAAAAATTGGAGTTACTGTTCAAAAAAAAAAAAAAAAAAGTTGATGCCAGTTTTAATATGTAGACAACCCCATAAGCAAATTAAATATTATTATACCATTATAAACTAGGCGTTATTACAATTCGATCGGCAGGAACCGTGCAACGATAATTTATGCAGGGATGGAACACGGGCGCAGAATTCATACCGGAATTCGTTTAAGAAATTTCTCTACCTATAATAACGTTGATTTAAGATGTAGAAAATTTTCTTACATTGATAGTGGTATGAATTCTGCGCCCGTGTTCCATCCCTGTTTATGGCAAAATTAATCGGGGGTTTCTTTTCTTTTCTTTTTTTTTTCGACTGCACATACACACGTCGCGAAAAATCGTGTAAAATCGTATACAGAGCTGCCAACCTAATTCGGCAAATTATTAGTACCGCCCCTTTTTCTACACAACTTAATTTTTAGAATATTTGTTTTCTTAATTCATCCTAACAATATTTGAAGAGATTTACTCTAAAAATTAAGTGGTGTAGGAAAAGGGGCGGTACTAACAAATAGTCGGATTAGGTTGGCCGCTCTGCGTATATATCTCGAAAACGCGAGAACGTGTTAGAACTAAAAATGGAGGTTGTAATTATAAGTTATGATAGTCACATATATAAATTTGAAACATTCTACGATCATTCGTATTTAGGCATTGCGAGGTACAATATCCATTGTGCAAATTGTAATTACAGTACTTCATAAAATAAGTAAATAAAAATCCAATGTTTGGGGGGAACACCCAAAGTCGGGGATTACTCATAAAAATATGAAAGTATGCCGCCTTTAAAATTTTAAAGAATACACTTGTTTCGCAATGATAAATGGAAATCTTTTTATTAGTTACTTTTTAGATAGAATAATTTAAACGCTGTTCATAAATCTGAAAATAAATAAAATAAAAGTAAATAAAAATAATTGGAAAATATACAGGGGTCGTACTCTCCGCCCCTTTTTCAGGACACTTCCATAAATGAAAAAAAATTTAAATTTATTGCTACCGCTATTTTTATAAAATAATCTCTAGCTTCTACAATAATGACGAATTATTATAAGTATTCCAGCAGTATCTTTGCGTAATATTAGTGGTGGTAAAAGAGGCGAAAATTTCATGTCTCCAGCAGAGTCCTAAAAAAAGGGCGGAGAGTACGACCCCTGAATATGAAAATACATACGCAAATTTTATGCACCCCACAGATTTAAACGCGTAGAGTAACCGTTTGCACTGATTCTTTCCCCTTCTTTATTAGTTTTACCAAATAAGTTTATGTACTACATCATAGTGAATAAAGACGGAAATTATTAATTAACACTTTCGTGGCCACTAACGTAGATTCACGTCTTTTGAAAATCTGAAACTCCACTAGTGGGCGTTTCTTTTGCAATTTGTATGTTATTTGTTTCTTAAAAATATACAAAATATTCATATTTGTTAATCAATATACTATGGATACAAAATACAAATACTTTGACTTTAGAGAGCATGATTATAATGCATATCCATTTGTAATATAAATGTGAATACAGAAAATTTTGTTCTGAAAATTTTCAACTTATGAGAATGACGCCCACAGGCGGACTTTAACGTCAAAAAGACAAAAAAACTTGCGGTCACGAAAGTGCTAAAAGCAGTAAATCACATACCAGGCCGCACCCCTCCCTCCAAACAAATAAAAATAAAATAAATAAAAAAATTACTAAATAAGAATAAATAAATAAAAATAAATATTAAATATAAATAAATAAATAAATAAATAATCTCTATAATAATTAAAACAATAGATTAAGCAATTGAGGGATATTTTAAAAATGTAGAAAATTTCAGTTTAGTTATTATTTATTATCATTATTATATTAAATTATTATTATTATATCATATTACTAAAAAAAAAGAAAATAATAATAATAATAATAAAATAAAAATAAATTAATTAATTAATTAATAATAATAATAAAAAAAAAAAAAAACTGTTGGTCACATTTTAAATTACAGATTTTTTTCTTCTATTGAATTATTGTGTAATCTTGATTCAAAACTCATTATAACCCCTTGACCTACAAATAACACAGGATTTGAGTACTATAAAATACTAAAATATTAATACTAAAAATGATTTTTTCAGGATGTTTTCAGGGATAAGAAATTTCCGGCTATTTTGCTACCACTATTTTCATACAGAAATCTGTAATGTATTTTTTTTATAGTAATGTATGATGATTAAATGGGATAAAGATTACTGTAAAAAAAGAAAGAAAATTTCTCATCTCTCAAAGAGTCTTGTAAAATGGACGGAGAGTACAAGCCCTGTCAGGAGTTGTAGTCCCCACCCTTTTTACTTTCTCTTACCTAAGATTGATATAAATAAGTATACTATTATATAAAGAGGAAACTTTGTTTGTATGTGGAGCCTATTTAAGTCAAGTAGTGTGTAAAAAATAGAAATAAATTATAAAATATTGAAAAAAAAAAAAAAAGAAATGTAGCAGAAACATTAGTTATATAAATTTTTGTTTGACTACATCAAACACAAAAGAATTGCAGATAAAATATGCACTTTTTCATATAGATCACTTACTTCTACAGGCACTATTTTAAACTGTTTTAAATAATATTGCACCCTTATAAACTAACGCAAAGGTGCGTTAGTTTATAAGAATACTTTAATTCCACTTTTTTAATACAAGAAATTATTTAAAAAAAAAAAAAAAAAAAATCAAAGCAGTCTTTGGGGACTGCCGATAGCAGTGAAAACTGAGTAACTTGACTTGTGAATTGTATCGTCGAGCTATTAGATTATTATTTTCGAATTATTTTTGGTTTGTAAAGAAGTGTTTATGATCTGTATTATATGATTCGGCACAATAATTGCAGCTACCCATATTAAATAAACTAAGCCTTATATTAGGTAAAAATATTGATTACTTATGAAATTATTTTTATTAGTAGCTGAGATACAAAAGAAAACCGATTCAGGACACCTCGAAACGTGTAAATCAGGTGAAATCTCGAATTCCACTTTGGATAATATAAAAGAACTTCAAAATATCTTTCGAATGATGTATTAAAAATAATTTAATTATAATTAGAATGTGAAATATTGAAATATTAAAATATTACAGCGCCATCTGGCGGTAGAAGTTTTTGTAATCTACTGTTCGATTCCAAATCAACAAAGCTTTCTAATGATGTATTACTTATGAAATTATTTTAATTAGTAGCTGAGATACAAAAGAAAACCCATTCAGGAAACCTCAAAACGTGTAAATCAGCTGAAATCTCGAATTCCACTTTCGATAATATAAATTGGTAAAAAATATGTTTCTTCTCATGGAAAGCCTTCGCTGACGATGACGTGAGTTTCATGATTTTTGTTCACCCAAAAGTGCTCAACGTGCCAAAAGAAGTTTTCACTTAAAAAAAAAAAAAAAAAAAAGAAAAAAAAAAGAAAAAAAAAAAAAAAATCTGATGGCAAAATGACGATAAAAATTTAAAAATCACCAAAGTGGATATAGTGTAATGACACCAGAGCTCGTCATCATTAAAATCTGCACCAGTGTTCCTCACCCTCACAAAAGACATGTTAAAATAAGCGTTTAATAACATCTATGAATTTGAAAAACCACCGGCACTAGATTCCCTAGAACTGGTGAGTCTAGCTCGAGCGAATTCAAACCTGTACATGTTAATTAACGGTTACTTTAACATAACATGCCTTTTGTGAGAGTGGCAATGCTGGTGCCACTTAAAGGGTGATGAGCACTGGTGAATTTACCTTATAATAAAGCTGTGCCGTTATCAGGTTTACATACTTATTTATTTTTCTGTATACCAACCACTAGACTAAATTAAATGGGCTGCTATGTGTAACTCCGAGATTTCCATGCACTTACACGCTGTCGTGCACGAATATTTGGTTCATTCTAATGAATAATTAACTCTATAAATAAATAAATAAATAAATAAGTCAACTTATGTTTCCTATGCAAAGATATAAAATTCTGCACAAAACAGAATTTAATTTAGTAGGATAAGACTTATTTTAATCTGTTTTTTTTTTTTTTTTCATATAAAGGCATGCAGTTACTGTGTTTTGCTCCCTAGCATCGGTTACTATATTCACAGCTTAAAATTTCTGTGGTATAGCTTTAGCATAAGAGCGCCTTGGTGGCTTTTACATTTTTGTTACCATTTTGGCAATGAATTAAAAATAATTGTCGCAATTGTATGAGTAACGAACTTGGAGAGAAGTGTCCACGATACTTCGATGCCAAATTTCAAATTTCGCCAAGAGATTCTAATTTAAGCTATTGCATTTCGTTACAACAATTTTTCTCAATTTTATATTAATTATTAAAAAAAAAAAGATTAAAAAATAAATATATTTACTTATTTATTTATTTTAGGCATCATTTTTTTTTTTAAAATAATTTTAAACTTTAAAGTTGGAATTGGATTATTATTTAATATATTTTGGACCAATTATCCGATTGAACTAAAAAATGCGGTGTTAACTAAATATTGTCCTGATTAATAAGTACACCAGTTTTTGATAAAATCTAATAATCCGGAACGATACAATGACAAACTTTCAGCTTCATATATTTAGATAAAAAGAAAAAGGTTTGAAAGTTTATTCAAGGTGATAGATAAAAATTGGTAACGACGCAAAAACAGCCAACTGAAAGAAACAGTACAACTTGTTGTACTAATAAAATATTTAAAAAGGGAAATATATATAACTACAAAAAAAATTATAGTTGTCTTATACATACTTGCCAACATCTAGTCCCGCCCTTTTTTGCACACCAGTAAATTTTTAGGGCAATATTCTCCAAATCTAATTAGGATTAAATAAGAAAAAAAATACTCTAAAAAGATACTGGTGTCAAAAAGAAGGCGGGGCTAAGAATACTACGGAATATCAATTAGTATGTTGGCAAGAATGTCTTATATTCTTATATAATTGAAATAGCGCTGATAGAATATCATAATGTAATATTTGGCGTGAAATTGCATTATTATGTTATGTTCGACAGGATAAATCAACTAAAATATAGGAAGTAACATAACAATAAATACTATGTAGAGTATATATAGTTCTCATATGTAATTGCGATTTAACTGTGAAAGTGCCACTTCAATTTTTAGATATTGTCCATTTCGAAACTGTCAACCGATAAACACCCAAACTGACTTACGGGTTTTCACAATCAATAGGGACACGGACTCGAGTTTTTGAGAGTGAGGAAGACGCGCTGCCGAAGACAGCGAGGACCGGACGCAAGGTTTTGAGCAACTCTAAAAATTTTCAGTTTAGTTTTTATTTATAAAGCATAAATATAGTGATTGCTTTTTTATTCATTTAAATATTGTGACCAGCGAAGCGGTCAATATACACTACTGGCCATTAAAATTGCTACACCAAGAAGGAATAATAATAACGGAATGAAATTTGTTGGACACATACATTATAGTAGGAATAACAATTGATTAAAATTTCAGAAAATTTGGAGTAATATGTACTCAGAAAACAGTACTTAAAGCAGTGACCTCTGTGAGCAATAACATCACTTATCTGCCTAGGCATAGAATCGAACAGCAATTGGATGACATGTACGGGTAGAGCACTTCATGAAGTGCTTCATCGATGAATTGTGGCATCGTGTTAAAACTTCATGAAGTGCTCTACCCGTACATGTCATCCAATCGCTGTTCGATTCAATGCTTAGGCAGATATGTGCTGTTATTGCTCACAGAGATCGCTGCTTTATGTACTGTTTTCTCAGTACATATTACTCCAAATTTTCTGAAATTTTAATCAATTGTTCTTCCTACTATAATGTATGTGTCCAACAAATTTCATTCCGTTATTATTATTCCTTCTTGGTGTAGCAATTTTAATGACCAGTAGTATATATATATATATATATATATATATACATATACATATATATATATATACAAAGCTGCCAACCTAATCCGGCAAATTGTTTGTACCGCCCATGTTTCTACACCATTTAATTTTTAGAGTAATTCCCTTCAAATATATAACATTCTAAATATTAAGTGGTGTAGAAAAAGGGGCGGTACAAACAATTTGCCATATTATGTTTGCAGATCTGTATATATATATATTATATACATACAGTCGGTAACAAAAGTCTCCGAACACTAGCTAAAATTCCTTTATAAAAAAAGGACAATTAATACAGTTTTGTTAAATAAATCCTTGTCGAATCCTGATTTTAGACTGACTAAGAACAGGATTCGACAAGGATTTATTTAACAAAACTGTATTAAGTGTACTTTTTTATATAGGAATTTTTGCTAGTGTTCGGAGACTTTTGTTACCGTCTGTACATACTTGCAGGCATCCTAATTATAAACCCAGGCGTCGTACTCTCCGCCTTCTTTCCAGAACACTCTCGGGGATGAGAAATTTGTACTTTTTTTGCTACCACTAATTTTATGCAAAAATCTTTATGGTATTTTTATGGTTATGTCGTGATTAAAGAGGACAGAGATTATTGTATAAAAATACCAGTAGCAGTAGAGGTAGAAATTTCTCATCTCTAAGAGTGTCCTGAAAAAAGGGCTGAGAGTACGACCCCTGTAAAAACCGGAAGATTTTTAGTAAGCGTCCTTTATTTCAACATTAGTATATTTCAGGGGTCGTATTCTCCGCCCCTTTTTCAGGACGCTCTCAGGTATATGAATTTTTCAAATTTACTGCTACCACTAATTTTATAAAGTAATCTCTACGCTGTATAATTATAGCACATTACTATAAATATACCATAAGTATTTCTTCTTGAAATTAGTGGTGGCAAAAAAATCGAAAATTCCTTATCTGTGAGAGTGTCCTGGAAAAAGGGCGGATAGCAAGACCCCTGATATTTTTAGGGTAATTTTCTTCAAATTTAAATACGATTAAATAAGTAGAAAAACACTTAAAAAATACAGTGCTGTCGAAAAAGGGGCGTGTACTAAATCTTTAGGTTCTTAATTAGGATGTTGGCAAGTATGTATAAGGTAGAGAAAATATTGCTTTTGGGTCAAATTATCGGAATTCAATTTTTGTTACATTTACAGTTTTGAGGTCCCCTGAATCCAAAAATCATGTTTCTAGTGGTTGGTCTATGTGTGTGTGTGTAAGTCTGTTATCCGAATATCTCAAGCACAAATAATAGTAGAAATTCCAAACTTAGTTTTCTAAATGTGTATCATATAGGGACGCTACACTAAACGTTTCGTTGAGATCAAACAAATGGTTCATGTGTTGCGTACTTGGGGGTTCGTGAGTTGTCCGAGAATGAAAAGCAAAACTTACAAAAATTCAGTAATTTATTCACAGAAAGTTCCAGAGAAATACAGGTCTATAACCCAAGTATCAGCTTCAATTCAACCAGTAAACACAGCTTAAACAACAGCTGTCAATAGCAAATCCACAGTACAAACTGTATAGCAATAACACTTGAAGCAAGTCTCTTTCAAAGAGGCTCCAAAACAATGCAAGCATTAGCGAAGCTGGCGGAGAACTGAACTGACTCTCTGACTGCCTTGGCGGGAAAGCGGCCTTTATATACCTCTGTAGAAAAGTGTGGAAAGTTCCAGAAATCTCCATATGTCATCAGCCAATGGGATTAGTGCTTCCATATTTGGTATAGCCCTAATAAGGATTTTCTCGCCAAGGTAGCCAAAAAAACGCCAAGGTGGGAAAAAGTCGCCAAATTTGGCGCCAAATCCATTACCTGCCTTATTGGGGCTTTTTAATGCATTTTTAAGGGAAAATAAGGCTATTTCAACGCTAAAACGACTAGAAATGCACAAACTTAGCACTTTATCAACTTACTAAGCCTCTTTAAAAGGATTTATACAAAAATAAACACAATCATTTACAATTTTGTAACACTGCCCCCTCCAAAGGACTGCACGTCCAGGGCAGTGCAACCCTTGGTCAAGAGGCGAAACTAACCAAATTTACACAATCTAAAATACAAAAACTAAGTTGCATATAACGACAAAATACAAACAAAAATCAAGTATGTAATATTTACAAAATTCACAAATATGTACAAGTATTTATATACAAATATTTACATTACGCATGCGCAAATTTTACCAGTATTTACATTTTAAATTTTAATATTACCGTTAATTGTGGTACTTGGCTAGCCTGTTATAGTGCACCACCTTCGGCTTTGATGAAGGTGTTTTAGTGATCCGCACCACCACATCATTCAGCCTTTTTAAGACTGTGTATGGTCCGTCCCAGTTGCACTGTAACTTGGGAGAGAGTCCTTTGCGTCGAACAAGATTCCACAACCAGACCTTCTCTCCTTCCTGGAACTCATGTTGCGTAGCCTTTAGATCGTACCTTGTCTTCATTTTCTCCGTTGCAATGTGAATCCGCTCCCGAGCAAAGTTGTGTACGTCCTCAAATCGTGCCTGGAGATCTTGGATGTACTCCTCGGGCGATAAAGGCGCATCGGGTGGACAACCAAACAGGAGATCGCAAGGTAGACGAAGTTCACGTCTGGGCTGGAGTATAGCCGGTGGTTTCATGAACAGCACTTCGATAAGCCAGCAGGAACAATGGCAACTTCAAGTCCCAATCTTGCTGGTTCCTTGATACTAGAAGAGAGAGGTTATTCAGGATGGTACGGTTGAACCTCTCGACCATGCCGTCCGACTGGGGATGTAAGGGTGTTGTCTGTGTTTTGTCTATGCCGAGTAGTTGACACAGTCCTTTGAAAACAGCAGAGGTAAAGTTCGGACCTTGGTCGGTATGAAGTTGTAGGGCCGTGCGGTACCTTGACACCCATTGCTGCACTAGGACCTCTGCGACTGTGCATGCCTCTTGATTGGGAATGGGATATGCCTCAGACCACTTGGTGAAATAGTCTATCACGACGAGGATGTATTTATTTCCACTGGAGGTCCGTGGCAAAGGGCCCAAGATGTCGAGTGCAATCCGTTGAAATGGTGCTCCCACGTTATACCGTTGCAGTCTTCCTCGACTTCGTTTATGCGGGCCTTTACGTGCCGCACAAGCATCACAGGATTTACACCATTTCTCTACATCCTCCCTTGCCTTGCACCAGTAGAAGCGTTCCCGAACATTCTGCAGAGTCTTCATTACCCCAAAATGGCCTCCGGTAGAGCTACTATGCAGTTGTTCTAAAACAGCTGGAATTTTTGATCTTGGTAATACAATCTGCCATCTGAAGCTTTTCCCATCATCAGATTCCCACTTTCTGTATAATACGCCGTTTCTGATATGAAGAGAGTCCCAAAGTGCCCCATAACTTTTCGTAATGGGACTTAATCTGGAAATGTCTTGCCAGGTAGGTCTGTTGCTGGTCGTCTCCTTCAGTTGCAATATTGGCTTTATATCAGGATCTTCCAACTGGGCTTTTCTAAGTTCTTCATCACTCCATGGATCGGTACCTTGATCTGATGGTGTCGAGACAGTAACTTGGCGAACAACTGGCTTTATTCTTTGGTGTTTATCCTCGGATTTAGAGCTGTATTTATGATCTTCGGATGGAGGCTTCTGCAAGAAGGCGTCTGGATTTTCCCGAAGAGCTCCTACTGTGTGCCATACTTCAGAGACATTCTTGGTTGCTTCTCTAGGTGGTCTAACTGGGCAGTTTCGTTTGATATGACAGTCTTTTCCCCAGCCCCAGCATTTAGTTGTTGGAGTCTTCCCTCTTCTTTTACTCTCAAGAATGTGTAGTCTTCTATTAATTTCTGGAATCATTTTCTGAATCTCTTTAAGATCATCTTGAGAGCCGTTCACTTTGTCTGCTGTGCTGCTCTGGCGATGTTTACAGGAGTCCTGTTGGGCCGCCTCGAGCTTTAGGGCATACACCAAGGCTTATTCCACATCCTTCACGCCGGAGAGTCTGAGGGCTTTTTGGATATCTGGATCTCCGACAGCATCAATGAAGTATTCTAGGGCCAGATCATTGCATGTCCCAGGATGACAGTCTGGGAAAGCCAAATGTGAAAGCCTCTGGATGTTTGATGCCAGTTCTTTTAAGCTTTCCCCTGGTCTCTGACGACGGGACCTTAGCTGGAGTCGACTATATTCTTTGGACTATTTCGCTCCAAAACGTAGCTCTAGTGCTCTGGTTAAAGCTTCGAAGTCATGTCGCTGTTCCTTCGAAAGGGTCTCCAGAATCTCTGCGGCGTCGCCCCGCAACGACCCTACCAGATGAGCCGTCTTTGCAACAGAGTCCCAGCCGTTAGCTTCAACTACGATGGAAAACTGCGTCTTATATACATGCCAGGAGGAACTGCCATCCTAGGTAGATAGCTTAATAAATTCCTTATTCTGGATTCTTCTCTCTTTCTTTTCAGTTTCCTGGGGCATTGATTCTAACTTTTCTCCCTAGATCTTCTTCTATTCTCTTCAATTTACCTTCTATCTCTGAAAACCTTCCTTTCAGTTCCTGATCAAAAATTTCTTTAAATTTCTCCTCAAAATTCTCTTCTATCTTCATAAATCTCTCTTCAAAATTCTTTTCCACTTTTAAAACTTTCTCTTCAAAATTTTCTTTTATCTTTATAACTTTCTCTTCAAAACCTTCTTCTATCTTTATAACTTTCTCTTCTATTCCATCCATCCTATTTTCCATCACCGTTAATTTACCCTCTATTGATTCTTTCGCCGTTAAAAGCTCTCTCTTCATCTCATCTTGATTAGATTTAATTTCTTCGGTCAAACCGTCTTTCAATTCCCTTAGCGATGTTTCCATTTTCTCTATCAATCCGGTTTCTATCTTTTCCTGTCCGGCTTTCATTTCATTCATCTCTTGACTCAGGCTATCTTTCATCTCATTCATCTGGGTAGCTAAGCTTTCTAGAAGTTTTTTCATCTCCTGCTCCATAGCTCTAGTTATCACCATTCACAGACAATCCCCGCTTCTGACACCAGAAATGTTGCGTACTTGTGGGTTCGTCAGTTGTCTGAGAATGAAAGGCAAAACTTACAAAAATTCAGTAATTTATTCACAGAAAGTTTCAGAGAAATACAGGTCTATAACCCAAGTATCAGCTTCAATTCAACCAGTAAACACAGCTTAAACAACAGCTGTCAATAGCAAATCCACAGTACAAACTGTATAGCAATAACACTTGAAGCAAGTCTCTTTCAAAGAGGCTCCAAAACAATGCAAGCATTAGCGAAGCTGGCGGAGAACTGAACTGACTCTCTGACTGCCTTGGCGGGAAAGCGGCCTTTATATACCTCTGTAGAAAAGTGTGGAACGTTCCAGAAATCTCCATATCTCATCAGCCAATGGGATTAGAGCTTCCATATTTGGTATAGCCCTAATAAGGATTTTCTCGCCAAGGTCGCCAAAAAATCGCCAAGGTGGGAAAAGTCGCCAAATTTGGCGCCAAATCCATTACCTGCCTTATTGGGGCTTTTTAATGCATTTTTAAGGGAAAATAAGGCTATTTCAACGCTAAAACGACTAGAAATGCACAAACTTAGCACTTTATCAACTTACTAAGCCTCTTTAAAAGAATTTATACAAAAATAAACACAATCATTTACAATTTTGTAACACATGTACAGGGACACCTAAGATAATCAAATACATTACGTCTATGGGGGAAATTGCAGGTAAGTAGAGTTTAAACATCTATAGACTGTACACTGCACTAAACCAAATCAAACTAATATCTTTTCTTATATGCGTAAAAACATGTTTCAAGTAGAATATGGTATGGAAATCATTTACTGTCCGTTTACAGGGCTTCACAAAAGAACTAGATTATAGTCCGACAATACATGAAAATCGATGAAAGTTTATTTCAGATTGTGCCGTGTTTTATTAATATAGAATAATATTTATTTATACAATGTGGTGTGTACATAACCTTCAGAAGACATACAGGGCTGCCAGTATTTAACCCATTGCATTATTTTTTATTGTTAGTGGAAGTGCTTTACTGTAATATTTTGCCATGTACAGGAAAGCTGCTCAGAAATTGAAATTAATTCCTCATAGCCATATGGCAAATAATATATATTTTTTAAGCTAAATACTTATCGATTGGTTTTTTGTGTATTTACATATTTTGAGGTTTCCTGAATACTGAAATCAAGTTTTTAACGTTTGATCTTTGTCTGTATCTCTTAGAATAAATTAAAAACAAATAATTTCAGGTGATTCCAATATTGTATTTTGAAGTTAACACATTTGCTACTAGAAAAGTTTGATCGAGAGTCATAAGATTCAAGGAAAGTAGCGCATGAAAGTTGAATAATTTTAAATGAACTTTTGAATTTAATAATTGCTTTGAATTCTGTATTAATGTAGGTAAAGTACATTAATGAAATGGGGTGTTGAGAGGGGGACTATGGAATTATTTTTCAAATAAAGCTGTTCCGAAGCTTAATTTGAATTGTATTAACGTAGTTTTACATACGAGTACTCGTTATCTTACCCCTTAATCTCCAATCTATTAATAGTATTAAATTATAGGGTAAGAGAAAGTCGTGTGAGTGACACACCAGATAATTTCAGTACATTTAGAGAAGTGAGGAAACTGTGCCTTTTTATTAAACTATTTTCATACAGAAATCTTAAAGTTATTTCTGTACTAATGAGTCGTGATTAAATAAGACAGAAATTATTTTATAAAAATTGTAGTGCCAAGAAAGAGGACATTTCTCATCACCGGACGTGTTCTGAAAAAATGGTGGTGGGACTACGACGCCTGTGTTATGTCATTTATACCACTATCCCTTAATATGAACGAATGCTTTATAAAATGCGCACTTGCAAATACTAGTTGGTTGGTTGGTGTCGAGTCCATGGGGAGAACTATAGAAAACCATGAGCGTGCAAAACACAGCCGGCCAACTCCTTGATGTTATCGGAGTACAGACAAAGAAAATCTACTACGAAAAGAAGGAAAGCTCCAGTAGAAATAATGTAAACGCGAACTGGGAGCGTCTGAGCAAGCGCGCCGTGTAGGTACTGTTGTATAGCAGGCACGGATTAGGATACAGGATGATAAACTAGATAGGGCGGTCAGCGTGGGGAACGGAGCTTTATTTTCCGCATTAATTCAGCCGAACAGAGTAAGCGATCCGATCGCCGCCTGGTGTAGTATCTTTGAAACTCATCGGAAGAAAGGGAAAGCCCGCCCCTTCGGCTTCAGTCATCCAACGAAGGAACAGCCAGAAATGTAAAAACGCGCTGATTGGTGTATTTTCGAGATTTGGTCGCCCTCTATCTGTAAGATGAAAATTACTACCTTTCCGTAACATTAGTAATACATCCTTATCTTTTAATCCGTGATAGCAGGGAAGTGACGTGACGGCATTCTCGTAGAATTTTCAGTTTTGATCCAGTTTCGTTGGGTTTTATGAAACATTCCAAATTAGAAAATTACTTTAGGAATGTTTTCTTTTGGAATAAAATGATTTTAAAATATGGTTTTATCATAAGAAAATTAATATATATATATATATATATATATGTATGTATATATTTATTAATGTTTTTAATGGGTGATTTTTTTATTAAACTTTTCATTTTTAATGAATGAGAATGGATGTCAAAATATTAAATTTTACCAACTTTAATCGTTTTGTAAAAATTATAATTTGAGAGAAATGTATGGGTGTGTTTGTGTACATTGTATAACAAGAAAGAAAAATCATGCAATACGCATTGATTAATGACACTTTCCAACTGTAAGCAATTGTATCGAATAACTTTTAATATTTTTTGCCTACTTTATCACACAACAGACAGAACGACTGAAAAACATGCAGATAGACTAATTGATATTAAAATTACTCTTAGGCATTTTGGAAAGTGTTAAAAAAGCTTAACGCAAAAGAAAACGCAGCCGTTAGATTATAATTACAGCTTTTAATTTCTCTGAATATTTTAGTGTAGCCCTGTAAATCTGAAAGTTAATCATATCATGTTCTATACAAAACAATATTTTAGAATATTAATAATGCATGTCAATGTTTCTATGATTTTTTATAGTAGAAATATTTTTAAATATAACTTTTAAAAAATTCTGTCCTAAAACGTAATACATTGGCATTTTTTTTTGTTGTTGTTGTCCCTGTAAACAAACTAGTTGTACAGGACCAATTAATGGCATTTTAAATAGGGAACATTCCATATGGAACGTGAGTGTATCATTTTTTAAAAATTCTCAAAATATTCACAGATGATAGGAGATAGGAGCCGGAGACAAACAGATAGAAAGGTAGACAATCGGATAGACAGATGCACAAATTGAAATCATATTCCCACTAAAATTATAAGAAAGTTTTAAAACGCTCGTGTAAACAAAAGTGCAATTCCAGCAAATTTTTATTAATAGCTCTTAATGTAACTGATTATTTTTTGTTTCCCTGTAAATCTAATGCTAACCATACTACACCGTGACCAATAAGTTCTCATACAACTTTTGAAGCACGTTAAAAAGTTGTACATATGTGTTACTGTAGTCCAAATTATTCTGCAGGCAATTTAGTGTTAGGTATAAAACTATTCCAAGTGTAAATGTTGTACTAATTATAATTTCCCTTTACCTAGGTAGAATAAAAAAAATTGTGGTAAATAAATTCATCAAAGGAGTGTAGCCGATTGAAATTTTCAGACTTGAAAGCCCTGGGGATGAAGAGAGATTTCATTTGCAGAACTATCAGAAGGTGTAATGAGACGTCATCTGTCGATGACAGAAAAAGATCTGGCAGACCGAGGTCTGTTAGGACAAAAGAGGCTGTGAAAAGGGTCAGGGAAAGGATACGACGAAATGGACAAAAATCTGCTAGAAAACTAACACGAGAGCTCAAAATATCGAGGGGATCAATGTTAAACATTTTGAAAAAGGACCTTGGGTGCAAGGTATATAGAAAACGTAAAATTCACGGAGTTTCGTATTCTGTTAAGATGAAAAAGAAGCAAAGGGTGGAAGAAATTCTTGGTTGGCACGCTGGGGAGGAATTTGTCTTTTCACACGAGAAACTATTCATTTTACAGCAAAGTTTGAACCCCCAAAATGACAGAGTATGGTCAGTTTGTATTGATAACATCCCTGAGGGACAGCATTACGTTCCGCGTTATCAAAATGCTTCGTCTCTGATGATTTAGGCCGCTATTTCCAAAAGCGGAAAACTCCAGTTAATCTTCATTGATAAAGGGGTAAAAATCAATGCCCAATATTATAAAACTGAGGTTTTGGAAAAGTTTTACTATCAAATGTCAAGAGTATGTATGGGGTGGAATATTCCTGCTTCCAACAAGATGATGCCCTTTCTCATACCGCACGTTTGGTTCAAGAGTGGTGCAGTCAAAATTTAGTTGACTTTTTTGCCAAAGAACGAATGGCCTCCTAACTCCCCCGATCTGAACCCGCTTGAATATTTTGTGTGATCATATATGCTCTACCAACTGAATAACTTTAAAATTACCGAAATAAATTAATTCAAAAATGTAATTCAAACGATATGACAGGAAATGTCAGTGGAAGCATTGCGTGCCGCATGTGATGGATTTGAAAAGAGAATTAAGCTCGTTAAGAAACTAAGAGGCGGAATTATTCCAAAGCATTTATTGTAAAGATACTCAATGATTACTACTTTAATTTTATGCAAAAAGTTTTTGTATGATTTATTTTGTGTTACTGTAATAAAAATTTGAATGTGTATGAGAACTTATTGGTCACGGTGTATATTACATAGAAGGCACTCTTTTGCACATACGAATAATATATTTCAATTGCATTAAGCTTTGTGGAGAATAAAATTATTAATATTTGGTTTATAAAAATAACTCTCATACAACACAATGCTTTGGAATACTTTCAAGTGCCCCTGTACACAAACCAGTTAGAAATGGGCTCTATTTTACATAGGAAATATCCGATAGGGAATTGAATAACATATTAAAATTTCATTGAAGTTTCTATATATTAAAGGTATTAAAATATGGATTATAGAAACTCCTCCCATAGAACACAATGCTTTCGAATACTTTTGGGTGTCCCTGTACACAAACCATAAGAGGTATTCACTCCATTTTCAATAGGGAACATCCGATAATCAACTTGAATAAAATATATCGGTTTAAAGAAATTCCATAAATATTTACAGGAATTAGAGAGTAGTAAAACAGACAGAGAGACAGACAGACGGACAGAAGAACAGTCAGACTGATACAGAGACTGAAATTATATTCACACTAAAAAAATGATAGAAAGTTTCAAAAACGCGTAAAGTAAACGAAGGTACAATTCTAGCAATTTTTTATTAATAGCTCTTAATATAACTGAATATGTTTGTGTCACCCTGTAACTCTAATGATAACCATGCTATATTCTATGAAAAGCATTCTTTTGTGCATATAAATAACATATTTTAATTTCCTAAAACTTCGTGGAAAGTAAAGATATTAAAATTTGATTTATAGAAATATCTCGCATAGAACGCAATGCTTTGGAATACTTTTAAGTGTCCCTGTACATAAATCAGTAGTGGTATTTCCTTCATTTTATACAGGAAATATCCAATAGGGAATCTTAATAATATATTTCAATTTAATTGAGATATGTCTACAGTAAAGGTAAGAAAATATGGTTTATCAAAATACCTCTCATAGAACATAATGCTTTGAAATACTTTCGGGTGTACCTGTACACAAACCAGTAGAGGTACAAACTCCAGTTTCAATAGGGAACATCCGATCGTAAACTTGAATAACATATATCAGTTTCAAGAAATTCCATAAATATTTACGGGAGTTAGAGCTCGGACAGAAAGACAGGCAGACGGACAGGCAGATACACAAAACTGAAATCATATTCACACTTAAAAAATGTTAGTAAGTGTTAAAAACGCTTAACGTAAACGAAAGTACAATTCTAGCAATTGTTTATTAATAGCCCTTAATGTAATTCGATATTTTTGTGCCACCCTGTAAATCTAATGTTAATAATGCTATATTCTGTGCAAAGTATTCTTTTGTGCATATAAATAACATATTTCAATTTCCAAAATCTTCGTGGAAAGTAATGTTATTAAAATTTGATTTATAGAAATATCTCTCATAGAACGCAATGCTTTGGAAGACTTTTGAGTATCCTTGTACATAAACCGATGGTGGTAATTCCTCCATTTTATACAGGAAACATCCAATACTGAACATGAATAACATATTTCAATTTCGTTCAGATATGTCTACAGTAAAGGTATGAAAATATGGTTTATAAAAATACCTCTCATAGAACACAATGCTTTGAAATACTTTCGGGTGTCCCTGTACACAAACTAGTAGAGGTATAAACTCCATTTTCAATAGGGAACGTCCGATAGTGAACGTGAATAACATATATCAGTTTCAAGAAATTCCATAAATATTTAGGGGAGTTAGAGCGCGGACAGACAGACGGACAGACAGACAGACAAACCGAAGTCATAAATACTTTTCAACCTTGTTGGAAAGTGTTAAAAATGTTAGAAAGTGTTAAAAACGCTTAAGGTAAACGAAAGTACACATCTAGCATTTTTTTAATTAATAGCTCTTAATTTATCTGGATATTTTTGTGCCACCCTGTAAATATAATGCTTATCATGCTATATTCCATGCAAATCATTCTTTTGTGTATATAAATAACATATTTCAATTTCCTAAAATTTCGTGGAAACTAAAGTTATTAAAATTTGATTTATAGAAATATCTCTCATAGAACGCAATGCTTTGGAATACTTTTGAGTGTCTCTGTGTATAACCCGATGGTGGTATTCCCTCCATTTTATACAGAAAACATCCAATAGTGAACTTGAATAACATATTTCAATTTCATTAAGATATGTCTACAGTGAAGGTATTACAATATGATTTATAGAAATACCTCTCATAGAACGCAATGCTTTGAAATACTTTCGGGAGTCCCTGTACATAAACCAGTAGAGGTACAAACTCCATTTTCAATAGGGAACGCCCGATAGTGAACCTGAATAACATATTTCAATTTCATTAAGATATGTCTACATTAAGGTATGAAAATATGGTTTATAGAAATAACTCTCATAGAACACAATGCTTTAATATACTTTCGGGTGTCCCTGTACACAAACCAGTAGAGGTACAAATTCCATTTTCAATAGGGAACGTCCGATAGTGAACTTGAATAACATATTTCAATTTCTAGAGAAAAGGTATGAAAATATGTTTTACAGAAATACCTCTCAAAGAACTGTATGCTTTGAAATATTTTCGGGTGTCCCTGTACACAAACTAGTAGAGGTATAAACTCCATTTTCAATAGGGAACGTCCGATAGTGAACTTTAATAACATATTTCAATTTCATTAAAGGTCATTACCTCTCATAGAACACAATGCTTTGAAATACTTTCGGGTGTCCCTGTACACAAACCAGTAGAGGTACAAACTCCATTTTCAATAGGGAACGTCCGATAGTGGACTGGTATAACATATTTAAATTTCATGAAGATATGTCTACAATAAAGGTATGAAAATATGATTTACAGAAATACATCTCATAGAACACAGTGCTTTGAAATACTTTCGGGTGTCCCTGTACACAAACCAGTAGAGGTATAAACTCCATTTTCAATAGGGAACGTTCGATAGCGAACTTGAATAACATATTTCAATTTCATTAAGGTATGTTTACAGTAAAGGTATGAAAATATGATTTGTAGAAATACCTCGCATAGAACACAATGCTTTGAAATACTTTCGGGTGTCCCTGTACACAAACCAGTAGAGGTATAAACTCCATTTTCAATAGGGACCGTCCGATAGTGAACTTGAATCACATATATGAGTTTCAAGAAATTCCATAAATATTTCCGGGAGTTAGAGCGCGGACAGACAGACAGACAGACAAACCGAAGGGTTGAAAAGTGTTAAAAATAGAAGGGGGAAAAAACTTAATTTCCGTAAAACACAAAAATGTATAAATGTGTTTGTGTATAAGTATTAAAAAAAAAAAAAAAACTTAATAATACTAAAAGTTATTAGGAGAGCAGTAATGAATGCTTTTGTAAACAAAATATATTGAAATTGCCTCATCCAATTTTAGATCATTAGTTTTATTGTTCATTGCAAAATAAATAAATAAATAGT
This sequence comes from Salticus scenicus, assembly GCA_963930645.1. Classification (NCBI taxonomy): domain Eukaryota; kingdom Metazoa; phylum Arthropoda; class Arachnida; order Araneae; family Salticidae; genus Salticus; species Salticus scenicus. The sequence goes on from OZ005655.1 coordinate 278,592,517, forward strand.
AATAATAACAAAAATACTTTTTTTTAAGCTATTTTGATTGTTAATGAAAGGAATCATTGTCAAAAATATTAAACTCTACCCACTTTAATCATTTTGTAGAAACAATAGCTTGAGAGAGAAATATATATATATATATATATATATATATATATACAGTGTGAGTATATATATGAAAAACCTTTTCAAATAATTCACAGAAAAAAAAATAAAAAAAAAATAAATATTTAAAAATAAGTGCTTGAAAAAATGGTATAATATCCAAATGTAAACGATATCAACAATTTTTGAAATAAGTTTTTTTTTTTTTTTTTTTAATATAAGTTTAAAAAAATTAATGTTATGTCTCATTAATTACTAATCCTTTTTCAAAAAACATAATTTTATTTGTATTTCAGTTATTATTGGAAATGAAATACTGCATTTTTTGTTAAATCTTTCCAATTTTAAGTTTATAAAATGTAATTAACCAATTTAGTTATACTATTGTCTCTTACATTCAGTAAAATGTTTTTTAAACTAAAACTATAATCTGCTTTCTAAGAAAAAATATGTATTTAAAATCTCGTTTATATTAAGTTAGAATTATGAAATAAAAATTTTAATAAAAGCTATATAGACTTTCTCTCTAATTAATTTAAATATTTTGCTTTTTTTTTTAATTTTTTTAATCATCTGTGATTTATAACTAGAATTGTATAATCTAATGTAAAAGTACAGATATAAGGTAAAGATGGAATAAAGTAAATTCAGTGTAATAAGAATTGATGGCATATGAAAAAAAAATTTACTGTCTTATATATTTCTATTTTAATGGGATACCATACTTTTGTATCTAAATTTATATATACTTCTAATTTAATTATTTATTTTTAATCCATTTTATAATTATTGAAGTGTGCTTAATGTTATTCCCAATCTTTGATTGTATCAACAGTTCTTAAAAATTTATTAACTCCACTTATACAGTCTTTACTACATCACAAATGTATGCATAAATTTTCCACTATTACAATGCATTTTTTTTAGTTGATTTGTGTTTAATATTAGTCACCAAATGAAATAACTTTAAGATGTAGTAAGGGTGTTGATACCTGCCATGTTAAATAAAAAATAAAGATCATTTTTTATCATATTTCCTGTCTACTTATACGGTACAAAACTATTTATCTGTAAACCAGTTAACGATAATTGCATTTTCCAACAAATAGCTCCCCCCCCCCCCTACCTAAAATACTAAGACTGTGATATTTTTTTCTTTTACTAATGTCATTTCTTTAATACAGCCACTGTATTTAAAGGAAAAAGAAAATCACAAATTATGGTTTTATAAAATTTAGGCATTATTGTTAATCAAAATATCAATTATTCCTCATAATTTTTTTTATGTTTTCCATATAAGAGCTATAAGTAATAGCCACATTAATTCCTATTCTGATTATATCTTGTGTGTGTGGGGTGGGGGGTGGGCGGGGGAGTTAAAATAATTAATACAAAACCTAAGTTATTTTTTAAATATGTTAATAAATATGTGAATAATAAAAATAAAATAATAATTTAGAACATGTGGACATACTTTTATAATTAATTACCTAATTTAAAGGTGCAAAATACATACCTTTTAGATCTTCAAACACCATCATCACTATCAATTTTTAAATATTCTTTAGTCTCTGAAGCCAGCAAATAGTCATCTTGGAAGGAATAAAAGCAATAATATTTAATGCCTTCCAAAATTATATCAACTAGCGTAAATGACCATCTTGATTGTTGAAAAATATCTTCTTCCGATTTAGCATATCCAATTAATCAATCAATTAGCATATCCAATTAGCATAGCAATCCAATTAATCAATTTGGCTTGAGGAGCAATAATCGAAAACCAACAATACACGATAAAATAATGCAGCTTAAAAAAAATGTATTTTACAGAAAAAGTGAGTAATAAAAGATTAAATCCCCATGAATATTTAATACACGTGAAATACATACTACGCACGCTAGTATTTTTGAATAAATTACGAAGCAAATAGTTGGACAAGAAAAAGATTTGAAATCCGAATTCGAAGATGGCGGCGAAAACACGTTACCTTACCAAGGGATTACCACTTGCCTCTCGCCTCGTTGTTTACGATTAGAGAGCGCATGCGCGCGGAATTACAGCATCTCGGCCAGATCATCCTGTATCCTTGAATGTTTTCTTTTCCTTCGTACTCGCCCGGCGCCGTTAGATGGCAATACTTACGCTTTATTGAAGCTTTCCTTCTTTACGTAGTAGATATTCTTTGGTACAGACTCTCGATGTTAAAGGGGGAGAATTCCCCAAGCTGAGCCAGGGATCTTAAAATGGCTGGGCAGTCAAAAATATGTTTTGGTGTTAGTGGAACATCATCACAGTTGCTGCAGAGACGGTAGGTTCTATTGCCATCTCTCAGGATCTTCATACCTCGATAATGACCAGTTCTAAGGCGGGTGATAGTTTTGGTAAGGTCTCTGTTAGCGTTTATTTCACAAATCTACGAGTCTTTTTTAATGGTGTTTTCTCTCAAACGGAACCTTGCCATCGCATTAACATCGTCAAGAGTGACCTTGGCGATATTTTCATTATTGAGATTTCTCCCTTTCTTGGCAAGTTGATCTGCCTCTTCGTTTCCAGGGATGCCGACATGCGCGGGGATTCACTGTAAAATACATATCTTGTGTAGTTTGTCAATTTCTTCTAATTGGTGTTGGATATTGTGGGTTAGCCTTGATTGACCTTTATTTAATGCTTCTAAAGCAGCTTTGGAGTCACAAAAGATGACTAGCCCGTTAGCTTTGTCAGTGTTGTTGAGTAAGATGTATTCATGCAATGCATTGTATATTGCTTTAAGTTCACTGGTGAAATTTGAGGCAATGGAACCAGTGCCTCAAAGTTCGTAGTTCTGCCGTTGGGTAGTACAAAGTGTACACCCGCACCGCCTTTTTGAAAAGTTTCGTCAGCTGAGCCATCAGTATATCCGTGGACAAGGTTATTTTCCGGCATTGCATTGATTGTCTGCATACCCTTTTCAAAGATAACTGATGTTAATTCCTTTTTGGAGCATATAGATATATAGAATAAATAAATTTGTAACCCTTTATCAAAAATATTATCAAATTGATTTAATAGAACGGACATTGTCACATATATTGTTCACTACCAACCAGGGGTCGTACTCTCCGCCCTTTTTTCAGGACACTCTCAAAGAAAATAAATTTTCACCTTCTTCGCCACCACTAAGTTTATGCAGAAATAATTCTGGATATATTTATAGCAATGTGTCATGATTATACAGGGTAGATATTATTGCATACATATAGTGGCAGCAATAAATTAAAAATTTATTTATTCCTGAGACTGTCCTGAAAAAAGGGCGGAGAGTACGACTCCTGCTACCAACACTTCTAAATCTTTCCTATAACCCCGCCCATCAAAGACTGAAAAACAATTCTCTTGCAGGGTTCATATTCCCCGCCCTTTTTCCAGGTTACTTTCAGGGATGAGATATTTTCTCCTTTTATGTCACCACTAATTTTATACAGAAAGCATCATGGTATTTTTACAGTAATGTCTCGTGATTAAATAGGATAAAAATTATTGTATAAAAATAGTGGTAGCAGTAAAGGTGAAACATTTCTGATCATTGAAAGTGACCTGGAAAAAAAGTGGGGAGTACGAAAGCTGTCTTGACGAGTCACACCATAGATGCAAATATATTAATTTATTCAGGAGCATTTTTAGCCTCGCCTTTATTACATGCCACTTTTTTATTTTTATCGTAATTATATATTAAAGAAAACATCTTTAAAAATAATGTGGTGCGAAATAAAGCCGGAGCTAATAATGTTCCGAAATAAATTAACATGTTAGCAACTATGGTTATGCTCGTCAAAGTCTACAGTGGCACATGAAATGAATGACGACTCCAACTCATTGTATTTCAAGGGTAAAATATGAGCCTCAGAAGAAACAGAAATAAATTAACATTAAAGAAATTTCACAATAATAAATTATGTTTTTGTTTAAATAATCTTAAATTCTAAAAAATAATGTATCAAATAATCTTTACAATGACATAGGATAGAACATTTTGCATTAAAAATATAAGTTCTTCACAAGACAGAATTTCTTCTGACGTGTAAAAAAAAAAAAAAAAAAAGAGTAACTGAAAACCCCTGTGTTGGGCACGAATGATCTTCCCTTCCAACATCACTACCTTGAGCATATCAGCAGGCGTAGCTTCTGAAAAGCATCACCCACAACTCATGCAAACTCTAAGATTATTGGATTCTGAAAAAAATGTAAGTTTTCAGCCAAACCATTTAATTATAAAAAATGATATACTAAAATTACTGGTGTACATTAATAAAGCAAATTTTTAAATCTTATAATGATGCTTTTATATTAGATTACTAAACGCACAGAAGGGGAAAAGAAACAAACTGGCTACTTTTAGTTAGAACACTTCTTCTAAGCATTTTCACTTTATTTAATCCTTAAAAACTTCTAAAAAATAAAAATTTCTGATAAAATGTTTCGGTAGCAAAATAAATAAATAAATAAATAAATAAATAAATAAATACAGAAATAAAAATAAATCAAATCAAATCAAATAAAATAGATAATAAATAAATAAAAATTATTTAAAAAAAAAGTTGGCATCTATGAAAACGCAACACTCGATAACAATCGATTAAAAGTGGAAAGATTTGTTTTAATCGATAGTACATATTATATGATAGTACACTTACAAAATAAAGAAATACGTAAATGAATAAATAAATAAATTAAATAAAAATAAAAAACATTAAAAGAAATGTATCCCCCCTTACCATCTCCCTACTAAAAAAGAAATAATGATTAAATGAATTTTTTAAACTTTTCTAGAAATTAGTTATGATTTGCAGTATGCAATAAATATATTTAAAAAAATAAATAAAAGAATAATAATAATAATAAAAGAAAAAAAAAATCGATTAAAAAAGATTCCTGCGCTCTTCAGAGTTAACAAATGAATATTAACGTTGTTAATTAAGACACAGTAACCACAACCCGATTAGATCACCATTCTTGCCAACCATCTCATTAATAACCGTACAATTAACGCCTCTTGAAAAAACGCCCCTTTTTTCACACCACTTTACTTTTAGGGTTATTCTCTCCAAATGTTGTTACCATTAAATAAGAATAAAATTACTCTAAAAAGTGACTGGTGTGAAAATAAAGGCGGGTACTAAAAATTGTACGGTTCATAATGAGATGGTTGGCATGTATGGATCCAGGGCCTGATTAAGGGGGAAGCTCGCTCTTCACACATTATTTATACTTACACCGTTATTTTTTAACAAATACTTTCCTCCTATAATAAACAGAAAATTTTCATTAAAAATTATTTTAAAAGAATTCTGGTGTCTAATAACGGTGAGTAAATTGGAATGTTTTACACCGTTCATTTTTTATAAAAAATATTTCCTCGTCAAAACGTGAAATTTTTATGACATGAAGTAAAAAATAATTGTAAATATATTCCGGTATGAGCGAGCTTCCCCCTTAATCAGGCCCTGTATGGATCACGTCGGTGCATAGGCTCAGAGTAACCTAGTCGGACCATTTAGAAACAAAACAACTTTGGCGATCCCACAAAATGTCACCAAAACTCTACAAACACACAACGATAAAAGGTCTTCTTAAATGAATTTATAGTTATTAATATCTATATAATATTTCTCTAACTTGAACCAGTTACAATTAAATTTTGTTGGAATGATACAATTGTGAGGTAAGGTGCCATCTGATTGGTCAACCAAGATTAGAATGTGCATAGGGATTTCGGCTAAAAAAATTTAATCGTACTCTCCGCCAGGGATAAGAAATTTTTGTGTTTCTTGCAATTACTAATTTCATGTAGAAATATTTATAGTATTCTTATAGTAATGTGCCGTGATTGAATAGAATAGTAATTATTGAATGAAAATTGTGGTAACAATAAAGGATGAAATTTCTAATCTCTGAGAGTGTCCTGAAAAAAGGGCGGAGAATACAACCCCTGTCATACCGATGGTCATACACTTAAAAAAAAAAAAAAAAAATCTTGAAATTGAAAAAATATTAACTTTTTGTGCTGAAACATATGCTCAAAATCACATATCTACATAGATGCCAACAATTTAAATTATTCTGGAGTATTTTTAACCCCGCCATTATTCCATACCACTTATTTATTAAGAGTAATTTTTCTTTATTTTATGGAAGTTACGGAGAAAATTTTCTATAAATAAATTAGTACGAAATAAAGGCTGGGCTAAAAATACTCCGTAATAAATTAAAATATTGGCAGTTAAGTATTTAGAAGCGCATTTTGGAAGAATTTAAAGGCAGTAAGGCCTAGCATTATTGGTTAGTTATTCCACAGAGCGGTGGTGTTGCCATATATCGATCTAACCCTTATCGCTCGTATGTCGCTTCTGAGGGGACATTAAAAAATCGAGCCACGCTTTAAGGTGTTCCTCTGCAAATGAAATGCTATTTTTCTAAAACGTGTTACTATAGGCTACCTTTCGGCTACCGAAAAGTTTTAACAGAAAGATTTATTTTATTTAATGATGAAGTAAAATAAAACAAATTATTACAATTTTTCGGTAACCAAAAGGTAGTAAGTTGGAAACTATACGTGTGACGTTTTAAAGGAACGCCAAAAGGCGTGTCTTACTGTTCAAAATAGGAAAATATGCGGAGCGTTAAAGGTTAATTCGAAATCATCATATTAAGATACAACTTTTTGAAATCCAAAATTATATAATTTTTTTAAAAGATTTTTTACTCATTATTAATGGAATGACCATTATTTCTTTTTAGATACATTTATTAACTACAAAAATTCTGTTATGTGTCGTAATATGGTAATTTAATTACATGAAACTGTATGAATATTTGATTTTTAATATAACAATAATTTAATTCAAAAAATTTTTAACTTAGCAGCGGACAAAAAAATATTCTCCAAAATTGAAGATATCTTGCAAATATTAAAGATTTAAATCTCTTTTATTTGGGAGAAAAGAAATAAAATTCCATTGATTTTATTTATGAAATTTTTCCCAAAATCATATTAGGTATATAGTGCGTGGGTAATGCCATTTGTTGATCTAATTAGCCAAATTATATATATTTTTAGAATTTTTTTTTTGCATTCAGTATATAAATTAAATAAACGTTATTTATTTTTATTTATTTTGTAGATGCATGTATTAACTAAGAACTATGGAATTTCTGTTATGTATGACAATAAATATAGTGATTTAATTACGTCAAATTTTTTTAAATATTTCAATTTTAATACAACAATAATTTAACTTAAATCTAAGATTTTTAACTTGGCAGCCGAAAAAAATATTTTCTAAAACTGAAATTATAATGCAAATATAAAATATTTTAATATCTTTTATTAGAAAAGAAAAGAAAACTAGCATTTTATAGCCACCAGAAGATTTCTTCTCTATAATTTTATAAAAAATTCACGCAGTACAATTTTTTATTAAATTACTATTTATTAAAATTATATTCCACGATGAGTGCAGATGATTTTTATCTCACAGAAGTATAACACTAAATGCTAAAGAAAGTCAAGTTTGTACCAACATTAGAAGAAATGAGATTTTTTTTGATTAAAAATGAAAAAAATTCGATAACTTTGTTTTAAAGGATAACAGATATATGATCCAACCATTCGTTTTAAAGGTAATGACGAGTTCTTTCGAAAAAAAAAAAAAAAAAAAAAAAAAATGAAAATTTACGCTTCCCCCCGGGGGGGACGAGGATATTCCTGCATTCAGATACTTTTTTCGCTACCTTACTACTACTATTATCAATATTTCTTATTAATTTTACAATCACGCGTTAAAAATAAGTCTCATTATGTGCATTTATAAAAAATGTTGTTCTATAACCAAAATGAGATCAGCATCAGTTTAGGTCAGGGTCCAACCAAATACCAAGTTTGATTAAACTTCAATCATTGCTTCGTAAGATACAGCGTCCACAAAAATTGTGATATACACACACAGGCACACAAATAGACAATACTTGCCAACATCCTAATTAGTATTCCGTAGTCTTGTCAGTCCCGCCCTCTTTTTCACACCAGTAAATTTTTAGAGTAATAGTCTCCGAATGCAATTACGATTAAAGAAGAAAAATACTCTAAATAGTTACTGGTGTAAAAAAGAAGGCGGGGCTAACAATACTACGGAATATTAATTAGTATGTTGGCAAGTATGTATCTATATAAAAGTAAGTAAAAAACTAAAATATTGTTGTGATTTTACTTATGAGATTTTCCTGAAAATCACATTAGGGATGTTCTGTGTGCGGGTAAGGCTAGTAAATTGTAATATTCAAATAACACTTTTGTATTTTTACATTTGTATAGTCATAAAAATTAGTTATAAAAGAGGGGTTTACTGTTCAAAGTTAAGAATATAAGACCTCTTTCTTTTCATTAAATATTAAATAACTTTTCCCACTTTTTTCCTGCTAATTTTTTGTGTTAATCTTGTTATACATATTTTTGTTTTTGAATATTATAGGATTCGTAGTGGGACAAAAGTCAACACTAAATAGTTAGCCGCAATCTGCTCACACAAATATGCACTGTCCACGGCGCATTACCAATTATTCTCCTCTGCACCGTCAAGTGCTTGATACGTTCGTTAGCAGTTCGTTAAGCTACAAACACGGGTACCATCCCCCCGTGGTGCTCTTCCAATTTCATGTTTTTAGCGGTTTGTCTGTGTGTCTGTGTGTTATCAGCATATCTCAAGAATAAATAGCAGTAGAAAGTTCAAATTCGATATTCTAAATATGCATCATATAGGGATGCTACACTAAACTTTTTGTTAACGGCAGGGCCTGATTAAGGGGGAAGCTCGCTCATACCGGAATATATTTACAATTATTTTTTACTTCATGTCATAAAAATTTCACGTTTTGACGAGGAAATATTTTTTATAAAAAATGAACGGTGTAAAACATTCCAATTTACTCACCGTTATTAGACACCAGAATTCTTTTAAAATAATTTTTAATGAAAATTTTCTGTTTATTATAGGAGGAAAGTATTTGTTAAAAAATAACGGTGTAAGTATAAATAATGTGTGAAGAGCGAGCTTCCCCCTTAATCAGGCCCTGGTTAACGGCCCTCTTCACTTACCGTCGCCGGAAGCCCGAGCCAATGTTGTTCTATGGGAAATTTTCTTTACAAACAACTTATTAACTTATACATATTTTTAAATTCTGTTTTCACATTCAGAAAATTCCCAACTGTTAAATGGACGGACCTTTTTTAAAAAAAATATTTTTTTTTTTTTTTTTTAATATTTTATTTTGAAATCGCAGAATTAAAAATTTCACATATTGAAAATTCGTATTTTGCAGCTTCAAAATAAAATATTTAAAAAAAAAAAAAAAAAAAAAAAAAAAAACTTTTTAAAAAAAAGTCCGTTTATTTAACAGCTGGGAATTTTCAGAATGTGGAATTTAAAAATATGTATTAGTTTATACGTTATTTGTAAAGAAAATTTCCCATAGAATAACATTAGCTTCGGCTTCCGGTAATGGTGAGTGAAGCGGGCCCTTAAGATCAAGGAAATGGTTCGTGTACAGGGCCACCCAGGATAATTTAAATATATTGCGTCTATCGGGGAAATTGCATGTAAGCACACTTTAACATCCATATAGACTGTCTTAAACAAGCAGAATGACAAATTTTTACTTTCTGTTACCCATAAAGTAGAGAAAGTATTGTTTTTGGGTGAAGTTTTCGAAATTGAGATTTTGTTATATTAACACATTTGAGGTCCCCTGAATCCAAAAATCATGTTTTTAGCGGTTGGTCTGTGTGTCTGTCTGTTATCAGCAAATCTCAAAAACAAATTATAGCAGAAAGTTCAAATTTGGTATTCTAAATGTGTATCATATAGGGATGCTACACTAAACTTTTCGTTGATATCAAGCAAATGGTTCGTGTAAAGGGACACCGAAAGGAATTCAAATACATTACGTCTATGGGGGAAATTACAAGTAAGTCGAGTTTAACATCTATAGACTGCACTAAACCAAATGAAACGAATGTATATTTTTACTTTCTCCTACCCATGAGAAAGAGGAAGTATTATTTTTGGGTCAAATTTTCGAAAGTGAGGTTTTGTTATATTTACATGTTTTAAGGTCCCCTGAATCCGAAAATCATGTTTTTAGCGGTTGGTCTGTGTGTGTGTGTGTGTGTCTGTTTGTGTGTCTGTATATCTGTCTGTTATCAGCATAGCTCACGAACAAACAGCAGCAGAAAGTCCATACTTGGTATTCTAAATGTGTATCATATAGAGATGCTACACTAAGCTTTTCGTTGAGATGAAGCGCATGGTTTGTGTACAGGGACACTGAAGAGTATTCAAATACATTACGTCTATGGGAAATTACAGTTAAGTAGATTTTAACATCTATAGACTGCACTAAACCAAATGAAATGAATATATATTTTTTATATGCGTAAAAACATGTCTCATGTAGTATATGACAGGAAAATCCTTCACTGCTCATTTACAGGGCTACACAAAAGAACTAGATTATAGTGCGACAATGGCTGAAAATTCATGGAAATGCATTTCAGATTGTGCCGTACGTATATTATTATTATGGGATTATATTTAGGTGCACTATGTGGTTTTTACTTAATCTTCAACAGATATGCAGGGCTGCAAATATTTAAGCGATAACATTCTTTTCTATTGTTAGTGGAAGTGCTTTACTATAATATTTTACTATGTCCAGGAAAGCTGCTCAGGAATGGAAATGAATTCCTCATAGACGTATGATAATAATGTATGTTTTTAAGCTAAATATTCATCGCTTGTCTTTTGTATATTTATACGTTTTGAGGCCTCCTGATTACCTAAGTCAAGTTTTTTAACGTTTGGTCTTTGTGTGTGGGAGTAACTTATAAACGAATATAGTATAACTTTTTAAAAACTATTATAGCAACTACTTTTTATTAAATTAAAACTATTTTCTATTAAAATTTAGGACAATCGTTCAATAATATAATCACATATTCGATCACAACTAAAAATTTATATTTTATTCATAATTAACCGATACAATTTACTCACCGTTTTAAAACATGTTTATTCATTACTTTGACTATAGCTACACTGTCATTTAACATGAATTTTACTGAAATGAAATAGTTTATTAAGTGCATCTTAGTTAAGAAAAAGGGCGTATTTTTCATTCTTATCTTTTTTTACTTTCTCTTACCCATAGGGTCGAGAAAGTATAGTTTTAGGGTCAAATTTTCGAACGTGGGTTTTTGTTATATTTACATGTTGTGAGGTCCCCTGAATACGAAAATCATGTCTTTAGCGAATGGTCTGTGTCTGTCTGTCTGTGTGTATATTATCAGCATATCTCAAGAACAAATAGTAGCAGAAATTCCAAACTCGGTATTCTAAATGTGTATCATATAGGGATGCTACAGTAAGCTTTTCGTTGAGATGAAGCAAATGATTCGTGTACAGGGACACTCAAAAGTATTCAAATACATTACGTCTACAGGGGAAATTGCAGGTAAGTAGAGTTTAACATCTATAGACTGCACTAAACCAAATGAAACGAATATATATTTTATGTAATAGATATAGTCAACTGGGAAAATTTTTTTGTGTATGTAGGAGCCTCGCCTCCCCCCTGGGGGGGGGGAAGTCCCCCCTCGAGGGGAGTAAATTTTCATGATGGGTATCATTCAAAAGAGCTCACCAATACCTTTAAAATGAATGGTTGAACCACCGATCTGCGAAAATTTAAAATAAAGTTATCAATTTTTTTTCATTTAAAAAAAAAAAAAAAAAAAAAATTCTTTTTTTAATGTAATATTGAGAATAAATTCAACTTTTTTTTTTTTTTTTTTTTAATATTTAGTGTTATACTACTTCTCTAATATGGAAATCGTTTGCATTATCATAAAAGATAATTTGTTTAAATAATAATTTTAATAAATTATTTTTTAAAAACAGAATTATTTTTTAATAACCGAATTAAATTCTATATAAATGTAGGTGCATTAATAAAACGGGGGGTTGAGGGGGGCGGTAGCCCCCCTCACACAGAACTAATTATCATATGAAACTCTTCCGAAGCTTAATTTGAATTGTTTAACAAAGGTTTACATAACAGTGCTCGTTATCTTACCTCTTAATCTCGAACCTGTATTTATAGTATAAAATTTCAGGGTAAGAGAAAGTTGTGTGAGTGACACACCAGATTATTATTATTATTTTTAAATCTATAATTCCGTTTTAAATTACCACATATATACTGTTTCCTCTTTCGTTTTAAAAAGTGTTTCCAAGTTCTTTAGAAAAATACTCATATTGGAAATTTACACCCCCCCCCCCCCGAAGGGGTACATGCACGCAGAAACATTTTTCTAGTTAATTATTACTATTATAAATACTTTTTTTTTTTAATTTCAGAATGATTTGTTAGGAATGAATAGAATTGCGCACATATATATGAAATTTTTGTCCTACACTGAGAAAAAATTCTGTAACTGACATCTTGAATAGAAATTGTGGCTCTAGGAAAAATAGTTCCATGTCATCCTTATAAATTCTAGTCCCTGTTGAAAGCGAGTCCTAGAAACCTCTATTAGAATTCTAGAGAGTTTGTCTATATTATCGAGGTTAAACCTATTTGAAAATATCTCCATATAAATGTGAACAAAAGAGGCGGGTTTCAGCAACTATAATCTTGGTTTATGACCCAATTCTAGATAATCAAGAGAGAATTTCTCGCCGTAGAAAAGATTCAGAATATTCAGAATATTGTTTCATCATCTAGAAATGTGTACACTAGAAATTCTCGATAATTTCGTCTATTAGGTTTATTGGCGTGCCTTATGCGCATAGCTCGGAAATCTATATTTCTAGTTAAGGGACTTAGAAAATGGCCACTTATTCATTCTAGATGAAGGCGGTATATTTTTTTTTTCTCAGTATATACGACTTATTAAAAATTATTTAAAAACGGGATGGGAACGTCACCTGTTAGGTGATTTTCATCAAAAGCTCATAGACATTAATTTATGTCAAGGTGCAACTACAGACACATTTTTAGGAAATTCTGAGAATTAGTTTTTGATTTAGAGTTGCTACAAAATTTTATCACATGTTCAAAAAGACAGACTAACAGACTCTTTCTAAAAAACAGTCAAATCATATTCTGGACCTCTCAAAACGCGTAAAACCATCGGAACCTAGAAATAGAAAATTTTTACGAAACCAGTATTGTCTTCTATTGAATACAGAAGAAAGTTAAAATACCTAAAGACAAAAAAAGAATCAACCAGTTACGATATTTTATTTAGAATGTGGTAAAAATTAATTTTTATAATCATTCAAAAACCGCAAATTTCAAAATGCTTTTCGTTTCAAAATTTTACAAAAAAAAAAAAATAAATAAATAAATAAAAAAAAGATTAGTGCATATCTACTCTCTCTCATTTTCGTGCAATAAAGCCATTCACTAAGAATTTTTCAAAAGAAATTTTTTAAAGTTTCTAGAGGAAATTCCACAATTTTTGTTTAAGTACTATAATTAGTTTCTTTTTCTAGATTTGAAGTCATATGTTCCTCAATTCCATATTTTCCTTGAATAACAATTTCCAAAATTGTGAAATATTTTAACAGGCAATCGCCTACATTTTCACTATTCAACAAGAACAACATTTCTGTCATCATAATTAATGCGACGTTTCTGTCAAATATGGCGCCATTTTGCAACTGATTTCACGTTTTCTGTCATCTAAGAAAACAAACTGCAGAATATTCAGCTTTGTTCTAGCTGCGTTAATTCAAACCCTTACAATTTTGGTACTTTTTGAGCACTGAAGATAAAATAATTTAGTTGATAATTTTTTTAACATGCAACATCTCCTGATTTAAACATACAGTAAATACAGGGACTCTCAGAAACGACTCTAATTTTGAAATACCATAATTGTAAAGTATTGATAGATAGATAAGAAGATGAAACAATTGGGACAGATAAAGATCGATAACAGATATATTTCACTGAAATTTTAAATAAACCAGTTTTTAAATAGACCGAAAAATTAGTTATAACTTTTACTAATATACATAGCACTTTAAACACAGGGAATTTTAAATAATGATCAGAAATCGAGAACGCCCAATTTTCTGGGTTTTCTACTAATGACATCGGTAGAACGCTGTATTAAAAGAATTAATATCGAAATTTAACGATATCTTGTACTCATTAAAGCAATATGTTGTCCCTAGCAACTGTTACTATGTTCAATCTTAAAATTACTTCTGTATAGCTTTGGCAAAAGAGCCCTTGGCAGTTTTTAAATTTTTTTGTCATTTTGGCGATGAATTAAAATAGGTATCGCAACTGCGTAAGTAAACATCTTGGCGAGAAACGTCCGAACTATTTCGGTGCCAAATTTCAAATTTCGAATATTTGTTGGTTATATCCAAAATATATAGCGAACAAATATTCAGAAGCCATTATCAATACAAAACCAGAAGAAAAAGCTAACAAATATTAAAAAGTCATCATCAACATATTTTTAGAAGATTAAGCCAACAAATATTAAGAAACCATCATCAGAATATATCCAGAAGATATCGCCAACATTTATTCAGAAGCCAACCAATTTATGAATAGTAATAGTCTCGAGTAGTTGGTTTCTACATAGAAGACAGAAGATTGTAAAATTAATATGAATCATTGATAATAATATAATAGTAGCCAACTACAAGCAAAACATGTGTGCATGTAGGGGTATCGTTCGTACCCCTGGAGGGGAGTTCCTCTGGGAGCGTAAATTTTTAACATGTGTATCTTTCAAAAGAACTCGTCAATAACTTCAAAACGAATGGTTGAACTATACATCTGTGGTATCGATTTTTTCATTTCTTAAGGAAGAAGTAGAAGAAAAAAAGAAAGAAAGAAATCTTCTCTTTTTTTTTTTTAGTACGGAGGACTATTAGTCTAAATCTACGGATTTTTACGATACCAGTTTTACGATAGTTGGACATTTATCGAAAATATAATTGAATAAATTTGAAAACGATGTTATAATTAAAAAAAAAAAAAAAAAAAAAAAACTAATAGTCCTCCGTACTAAACTAAATTCTGCTTTTGCCAGAATTTCCTCAAATTCGCTTTTTTTTTTTTTTTTAAGAAAAAGAAAAGGAAAGAGAATTAATAATAATCAGTATCGAAACGGACAATATCGAAAAAGTTTTTTTTTTTTTTTTTTTTTTTTTAGTACGGAGGACTATTAGTCTCAATCTACGGATTTTTACGATACCAGTTTTACATTCATCGAAAATATAATTTATAGTATACTTTATAATATAACTAAATATAATATAAAGTGGCCAAAAAATTGACTTTTTTCAGCATATAGTGTTATATTTCTGAGATAAAAATTGTCTGCATTGATCATGGAAAATAATTTCAATAAATAATAAATAATAATTAATTCATACTGCGGGAATATGATATAGAAGATATATAGAATAATATAGAAAAATAATACATAGAATAATGTACAAGAAAGTCCTGCGGTGGCCACAACATACTAGTTATTTGCAGTTTCTGTGATTCATTTTCGACGATAATTAAATCTAATTTATTAAACCTTCAGAGATCAAATAGAAAAAGGCTCCTTTATTTTATTGTGTTATATTTCTTCTTAAAATGATCCCGATAAAATAAATAAATAAATATTTATTTCCATGCATGCAACAATACAAACTGCCTTTATTATGAAATTATTTTTTATATACATTTCATTTATATTCAATTCCATTATCATTTTCTGGCAGTAGAATATCAATATACTTAAAAAAAAAAAAAAAAAAAAAAAAATTTGCTTTAAAACTTTTATTTTATTTTATTTTTTGTAAACAGCCAACAATAAAGTGTGAAAGTCGCACGAAATTGAAAAACAAAAAAAAATTTACATTTCATAGCGACTCTTACGTCGATAAGTATTCATTTCTAAAAGTCTGTTTTCTAAGGCCTCGAGTGCGTGCAGGCGATATATTGCATGCGATGCTTGATATACTTTCTTTTACATATGGTATTCAATACCAGTAAAAATAAAAGTATCTTGATATTATTTCCAAGTAACATGAAAAAAAGAAGACATGTTAAAAACTCGATATACTTAGTAGGTCAGTCTCTAAAAGGTTTTCGGTAGATGTAAGTAGGTTTAAACAGTTTGTAGTCTGCCACTATTGAATATTTTCGAAAGTACTCATATACTTTTTAGAAAAGAACACGCGATTTATGAATTTAGAAACGTTTGGTTAACATACATATATCAAACTTTTAATTTAAAGCGTCAAATTAAATAAAAATGAAGAAATATTACATTATAAAGAAAGAAAAAATAAATAATAATAAATTAAAAAATAAAGTCATAGCATATTACAGTACAGGTACAGTCGGTAACAAAAGTGTCTGGACACTAGCAAAAATTCCCATGTAAAAAAGTACACTTCATACGGTTTTGTTAAATAAATCCTTATCGAATCAAGTTTTTAGACTGACTAAGAACAAGATTCGACAAGGATTTCTTTAACAAAACCGTATGAAGTGTACTTTTTTTACATAGGAATTTTTGCTAGTGTTCGGACACTTTTGTTACCGACTGTACAGTAAATTATACGGTGTTTGTATCATCTTTATTTCTATTTACGAAATAAATACACTTTTTCTATGATACACTGAAGTTTAAAATAGAGTCTATGTTCCACACGAGTCATAAACTACATTTATATGACAAAAAACAACTGTTTCCTATTAAATATTTGCCCTATCAATGGCGGAGTGGTTCTGCACTCAAAGCTGGTAGACGGGAAGTGCCGGGTTCGGTCACGCTCGTCGTTCTAGCCATCCGAAGTTTTCCGTGATTTTCTCCGAAACTCATGGGCTAGGAACTTTTAGAAAGACCTCCATAGAAGGCACACCACTTTAAGCCTAGAACCTTCTCGTAGTCTATTGGTCTTAGTTCCAAAACACAAACACAAATACAAATCTATTGAATGTTCACAAGTACCGTTCGTTTGAGGTAACTAGTTATTCGGACGCCCAAATTTATATACTTTTATTTTTCTGTGTGGTATATGTATGATAGAATAATTTACGACATATGTACCATAAACTAGATTTATGTTATATATACTAGGCACACTGCTGCTGGTACATGCACCGTAATTTCGAATTCTTTTAGAATGTATGCTGTTCACATGGAACATGATTAATTTTCCAACTGTACTTAAATGTTACATTTTTTATGCATCAATGTATTTTACCTCTATAGGGACACCTCAAAATATATTTTGTTTTTAATTACAGAGAACAAATTTTTACAAAATTATCTTTTTGGCTTTACTTTACACAGAAAACATAAAAATTTTCTTCCTAATATGTTTTAAAATGAGCATATAATTAGAAACATATACAGAGAGGCCACTCTAAAGGGTTTGTGACCTCTTCTAAAGGGTTTGAAGAGGTCACAATTTGAACAGTTTGCAAGCATTTTTATATTTCGTTTACTTTTTATTCTTTTTATTCTTTCTTTAATGCATATTTGTGCAGGATGTAACAAAAAGAAAAATATATGTATTTAATATTTGTAGAGAAAAAAAAAAAAAAAAAACTGTCCCCTGATGCCAAAACTATCATCCTTCTGTACCTTCCAGGAAGTTAGGCGGTTGGCAACTGTGAAATTTCAAGTGGAAACCCTTCTTTCTCTCTTTTATATTTTTCTAGAGAGAGTAGCACTATTAATAAAACAAAATTGAAATACGAAAGGAAAAAATGAAAATAGAAACTGTTAGTGAAATAGGAATTTATGAATATATATGTATATTCTTACATTTCAAAAACAAATAAATACGTGTTTGATATTTTTTTTAACAGCTGCTCGAAGATAATAAACTTGACTCCTCTCCCTTCATCTTTCTGGGAGTGGGATACAGGGCAACTTAAAACCTTAAATAAAATTTCTCCATTTTTGATGCAGATTTAAATGTTACTTCCTAGATGCAACTTAATTTTTATAGTGAACACTTAAACTGAACTTCTTAATAATAAATAAATAAATAAATAAATAAATAAAACATTTAAATTAATTTTATTCTTAATATTATTACACTTTTAAATTAAAGAAAAAAGTTTAACTTCATTCTAAAACTATAATGACATCAGTTATTACTTTACATCATTTATTGCGTAATATCTGTCGTTTGGCTTTAGGTTCACGAGTACCGGTCGGGGTGGTTTGGAATTCATTTTAAGCAGTAGGTACCGGTTTAATTGCTTCAGGGTGTGGAAGATTACTGTTGAGTTAGTTACAAACAAAATCGAACCCAAACTAATTCGTAATCTATTGATTACTCCTGCAACGTATTACAATATCAATAAGTGTTTGATTAATTCTCTTAACTATTGTGTTTTCTTTCTTTATTTCAATTTAGTTTACTTTGTGATAGATTACATAAAGAGTTTAAAATACAGAGAAATAACACTGCGCGGCATGAAACACCATTTTTGCAAATTCTTATGTAAAATGACCTCTCGATTCCGAATATGACGCACATTTTGCCCTATCAGGCACCGTTTTTTAGAGATGGTCCCCTATTTTTATCACTTTTCGATGACTTTATGGCTATAACTTTGACTTTTATGGGGGGGGGGGGAGAGATTATTTTAACTGTTAAATATCTTCTGAGGGGCTAAGGAGTTGGAAAATTCTAAAACATGAACATTTGCGGCAAGGGGAAAATTTAAGGGGTGGGGGATTTCCCACTGAAATTATGTATTACATTTCTCATATTTTTTAAGTCTATTATTAATGTTATTTATTAAACATTATAATTTTTTGTTTTTAGGTGTTAAATTAATTCTTTTTTATTCGCTAAATCAAATTCATGGCCATAAAATTACCGTACAGTGACAAAAATTGAGGGAGGGGGTGGTGTCCCTAGAAAACGGTGGGTGACAGGGCAAAATGGGAGTCCTATTCGAATTCAGGAGGTCATTTTACATAAGAATCAGCAAAAATGGTATCAGAGCAAGAATTTTTTTTTTTTTTTTTTTTTTTTTAGTGCAGTGTAATTTGCATTTTAAAATTTGTTACTCATTTGATAACTTTGAGACTTTTTTTTACAATAACTTTGTCTCGAATGATTCATATTACATCAGTTCACAGTAACAATGCATAATATCTTAAATAAATAGGATCCCACAAACAGCCATGCCCACTCCGGGATTCGAACTCAGGACCTGGGGATCCAGAAGTAAACGCCTTATACCGATTGGATCTCCAATTTTAAAATTTATTTTATGTATTAAAGGGACTTGGCCCTTTGACTTGGCACAACGGAACGTGCCATATAAAAGTGAATATTTTCATTTAACATATATAAATGGAACTATATTAGGTTTATTAAATATAATATATATTCAGGCAACTATTCTTATGGTTTTTTTTATAGATTTTTATCAGATTTTAAATCTTTAAATTGAATTTTCTCACTTTGAATTTTTTCGTGAATTCGTATCTTCATAAAGCTAAAATTTTTATAGATAGTTAAGAAAAGGCCTAATCTTTTCTGCATGTTTAATATAGAAACTCCTTTAAAGAATTAGGGATGGATTTGGAAATTTGTTAATTAGTTATTGGGGAAAAAATTAAAAAGTGCATGTCTACGTAAACATTTGCAAAAAGAATGTGATTCATTATTATATTTTTATTTTTATTTTTAATATTTTTTTTTTCTTTTAAAGATATTGCAAAAATCCATCCCTAATTTTTTTAAGTAGGTTCTATTAGATATCCAAAAACACTATTTCGTCTTCTTTTAAATATCTGTAGAAGTTTTAAGATTTTGAATATTATGAATTCATGAACAAATGCAAACTGAGAAAATGCAATTTAAATATTTTAAATCTGTAAAAAATATATCAAAAAACATAATAAAAGTTGCTTCAATATGTATTTTATTGTGCAAACCTAATGTAGTTCAATTTATAAACATTAAATGGAAATATAAGCTTTTATCTGAAATCTTTTGAATAAATTAAAGGTGCAAGTCTCCTTAATTCTACTAACATTTGTTATGTACTTTTTCAATTAGCTTCTAAAACTGTTTAAGTATTTTCAAATAGTTTTCGGCAGCATTATTTCATAAATTGTTCAAAAACATAATTAAACATATAATTTAATTATCGATATTCTAAAAGCATCGTTTTTATGTTTTATGAATATTTAAATGGTACTAAACTAATTACTTCCCCTAAAACCAAATATCGTGCATAGAAAGCATGTCAAATTTGCAGATATTGCGTGCGTCGTACTTCGTAGTCTAAAAAGCTTTTATTTTGAAATGAATACATATCAATATAACGATCGTTATGACATATAATTTACTTTGTCCGATTTCGTGCAAATTCCACGATCTATTTCCAAAAGTACTCAGTAATACTCCTGTAATTTAGTTTAGCCTTTTCTGTACTTTTTGTCAAACATTTGCTTTTTCCGATGTTCCCTTTCAGATATTTTATTCTTATCCTATTGATTTGGAATAAAGAGAAAACGATAACAATGTAAAGGAACATAAAGAACACGAGTTCGGCAGTTTCTTTTAAAAAAAGAGATTTTCAAAAAATATTTATTTATCATGATAGAATCTATTACTTAGACCAAATATAAATGACATATTTTAAATGGATAGGCAGAATGAATTTCAACTACACTGCTGTTCAAAATTTAAGCAACAACCTGATTTTCTCGTTTTCTTCTTTACGGATATTTTTTAAACAAATAAACATATGAACATTAAATTTGGATGGCATGTTCGTTATCACATCATTAACCGAATTTTACATAAATTTAACATAAGTAATAATTTTTAAGCCAATAAATATTCATTTTTTTTTTCTCAAAAATAAGCTTTGGAAAAAATGAAAAATTTCAACAACTTTAGAAAAGAAAACTTAATGAAAAATTGGTCTTAAGGATACGTTACAGATAGGTAAAGAGGCACATGCATCCATGTGTTAGATTAAAACCGGATCTTTTTACATGTATTCACTTTTCTGCTTCTTCTTTTTCTTCGCATATGAATAACTTTTTTAAATATATACATACAAACATGGAAATTGGATAAGATGTTCATTATAAAACCATTTATCGACATTTTTATTATTCTGGTGATGCTCATAGTTTACAAATTATTAGTTATATATATATTTTTTAAAGTCTATTATAAAAGTAAAAGAAAAGTTAATACAGAATGAAAAAAAATGAGATTTAGAGTAACATTTCAAGACATGTGTGTCTTTATCTATCTGTAATGCATCCTTAACACCACTTTTCATTAAGTTTTCTTTTCTAAGATTGTTGAAATTTTTTCCTTTTTTCCAAAGAATACTTCCTCGTAGTTGGAAGATTGCGGGTTCGGTACTCGAGCCGGCCAAAGACCGTCGTGTACACTAATGGTGGCTGGTGCACGTAAAATCTGTCGTGGCCGCAATGTCCTCCATGTTCCCATAAAAAATTATACCTCTGGGGATCACCGAATCGGGAGAGCCATCCCTTCCGTGGAGGATCAAAATTGTGATGGCATGTCTCCGGACCACCTCTAGGGGTGTGTCCTAGACCGTCGCCAATTGCCCATCTGCGCAGCACTAGTGCGGCGTAAAACCCAACCATCCATCCAAAGAATACTTTTGAAAAAAAAAAATGAATTATTAGTTTAAAAATTATTACTTATGCTAAAATTATATAAAATTCGATTAATGGTACGATAACGAACAGGCTATCTAAATTTTTATGTTCATATGTTTATTTGTTTAAAAATTTTGCGCAAAAGAAGAAAACGAGGAAACAGGCTGTTGCATAGCTGCCAGCATTTTTAATTTTAAAATCAGATTTAACACCAGTATCTATAAAAAGGAGTCTGTCATATATATTTTCGGCGAATAAATAAACTAAAATCGTTTATAAAAACTTTCCGGTGTGAAGTCTCCGTTGAAATAACGGAGACTTGGCACCTATGTTGTTGCTTAAATTTTGAACACCAGTGTATAATGTTTAAAGTTGAAAGCCCCAGAATCGAATTTAAGGTAAGAAATTAGCAGAATCTAAGCATAATTCAATACGACAATAATTAAAAAAAAATTTCTTAATTCTAAATTTTAATTTTTTTGTTAACCTATTCATGAATAATTTTGACTTGCTTTTATGTATCCCCGTTGCCATTTTGTTTGTTATACTTTGATGCAACAGTTGTAGTAAAACTAAAAAAGCTATTCTACGCAATCTCTCTTTATGTGGCTTTGCATACTAATTGAAATTAAATTATCTACAAGAATAATTTCACTTAACGTTGTTGTAAGGTTTTTGTAAATAAATAAATAAATAAATAAATAAATGATTTAAATTAAAGAAAACAAATTAAAGTATTAGAAAAATCAAGTCCAGATAAGATTAAAAAATAACATTAAATTACTATAGGGTAAGTGCGCCAGTGATTGACACTTTTAGAGCAATCTATGATGTTTTTAATGTTCTAGTCATGAGAAAATATTTTTAGAAATCTTAAGTTAGTACATATGGTATGAAAGACATTCAGAACTACATATATGTTAAAATGTATACATTTGATAACAATTATTTTTTTTATGAATTTTTATTTGACACCCATTCAATGTTCCAGTAATTGACACTGCCAGTTTTTCCTCTTATTAGTAATTGGCACCCTATGTTTCAGTGTTTGACACTGCTAATTATTCATTTTACCAGTTATTAGCCCCCTATGTTCCAGCGTTTGACATAAAATGTTAAAATTCTAAAATGTATAATATATGATTTTATTATTTTTCTTATTTATTAATTATTTCGGGATAGATGTCAATTACTGGAGCATGCCAATCACTGGAGCACCTACCCTATAAAACATTTAACTTATCCCATTTTCATTTTCAGTTTTGCAATGTTTTCTTGTTTGCTGTGCGAAGCTGTCTCCTACAATCGATGCACTTATTATTGCGAATGTGCAATTTTCATAAAATTACCAGAAACAATTTAGTTGACTATTTAACTCCGAACAGTAAATGTGCCTTGTTAAATAGTCAACTTTCATTAACTTCGAACAGTACTGTATACACTTAATACAATTACTGTTTAAAGTTGTCTCGTTTCAGACACTCAATGCACTCATCCTCATCTTCTTACCATTACCAATAAGCTACGTAATCTGTCCTAGCATGGAAACTAGAGCCCTTAAATAAAATAATAGGCCGGCGCATCACCGCCATTTTTTTGCCTCCGAAGAGGATAGTATTCCCGCTTGGCGTCCTTATCCCTTACCTAATGATTTTAAGAAATCTTCATCTGAAGCTAATCCGGTCTAGATAAGAGCAATAAGCAACAATAATATTCCTAAAAACACATTTTTTTCACAGTGTATTCTAAGGATGTCATTTTATTCTGAGGCTATCCTATGGATGTACTGGGGTAAGATGTGTTGTAAGGGCGATTTCTGTTTCTTTTACAAAATGTTGCCAAAACTCAAATACACAGTAATAGAAGGTCTGTGAACACTTTATATTCACTTCTTGAATGATTGTAGCAGTTTATCGCTAAACAAACTTCCATATCATAGTTTACTTAGCTAAAATTATGAAATATAATAAAACAAATTACTCTAAAGTAACGTAAGACGATAAAAAAAAATTTTTTTTGTCGTTTGTTTATCAGAGAGACGCGCTGTGTACATGTGGCAACCCTAAGGCAACAAAATGCCTGATGCGCCAGCTCGTATATATAGGAGCCTTAATGGAAACCGTTACACTTAAAATTTAGGGGTGGCTATTGAATAAAAATTTCTCTCAATATGGTAGCACTGACGGTAAGAGATTTTTTTTTTTTTTTTTTTTTTTTTTTAACAAAAAGAACTGTTGGTGTTTGTCCTGTTAGTCTATGATAGTAGCCTGGGAAAAATCGTTTAATTCTAAAATATTATATAATACTGCCAACTTTCAGAAATTCAAAGCGCATAAGGCACGCCAATAAACTGAATAGACGAAAGGATCGAGAATTTTTAGTCTACACATTTCTAGATAGTGAAACAATATTCTGAGTATTCTGAATATTCTGAAACTTTTGTATTGCGAGAAATTCTCGCTTGATTTTCTAGAATTGGGTCATAAACCAAGATTATAATTGCTGAAATCCGCCTCTTGTATTCTCATTTATTTGCAGAGATTTTCAAATAACTTTGCCCCATAGAGAATATAGGCAAACGCTCTAGAATTCTAATAGGAGTTTCTAGAACTCGCTTTCAAAGGGGACTAGAATTTATAAGGATGACATGAAACTATTTTTTGTAGAGCCACAATTTAGATTCTAGATGTCAGTTACAGAATTTTTTCTTAGTGTGATGTTCTCGGGGTTTTCGTCTGTTGTGCTATATGGGTAATTAAGGAAAAAAGTATTCAAGAAAGGAAATTCTGTCATTAGGAAAAATATTAGAAAAATTCTCAAAAGCTTTCAAAAAGAATATTTTACTTTTGCAGGAAATATTCACGTTTCCGTACAGGTGATTCAAAATCAATATATAACATCTAAACTCTTTATTTCGTGTCTTAAAAATCACAAGCTTTATTTGTGGTGTTATTAAGTTTTTTTTTTTTTCAAAACCATTCATATAATTTACCTTCGATTACAAAAAATATATGACTTTCCTAGTGTTGCATAAAACAATGTCACGTTGTGTTACGCACGCATCATGTTAAAAATAACTCTGAATTTATTGTATAGCATCACTTTATGTTTCATGTTTAAGAAAATACAGTTTTCTTTTTTCTCAATGCTTTTGACAAAAATTCAGATTAATAAGGAAAATTTTATACAAATAATGTTTAGTCACACTATTATTTCATATTCTTAAAAAAAAAAAAAAAAAAAAAAAAAATATATATATATATATATATATATATATCTGTTCGAAGAAAAACCTTCTAGCAAATATTTTTCACTATTCTGGAGTTATTTATTGATTTTTTATCACTTCTATTTTACAATAGCCGAAAAGCTATTGAAGAATCAAAATGTTTTGAAGTTTTCTAAAAACGCTCCAAAATATTAGTGTTGAATGATGATGAATATTTTTTGTAAGCGAACATCTTAATTTGCAAAAATGGATAACAATCGTTTCAGTTTGAAAGTTTAATCTTGACTCTTCATCAATGAAATAATTTGGTATGGCACGACACTACTTTTGCATACCCTATGTTTAAAATAGGTTTAGAAACAGTTTTAATTAACATACAATTCTGTGAGAGGGGAGCTTGCCCCTCAACCCCTGTAAAAATTGTAGTTGCACCCCCCAAAATAATAATAATAATAATAATAATAATAGTATGTAAAATAAATGAAATAAATAATCTCACGTGTTATTACATGTGCAGAACGTTAAAAGAATCAAAATGTTAAAAATGTGTCTTCTTACTTTTTATAGTATATTTAACGCAGAACGAGAACTGTCAGTTACTTGTCAAATTTATCAATAAAAATCAAACCAATGCGGAAATTTGTATTGAGAAGTATATTTATTTATAGAATTATAATTAAACAAATTCTTAAGAGTTTATTAAAAAAAAATGCCCTTGAAGAAAATGCTTCTTATTGCTGTTAACTTATTTATAGATTTGTTTCATCATTAGGTATAAAAGAAAGATATAAACATACGTGGATTAAAATTCACAAAAATGTCTTCTTCCATTCGCGAGAAAATGAAATGCAAATTAGAAGTAACCGTTATTAGAAGTGACCGTTGTCACTTGAACTTGACAGGAAACTTTATAATACCTCTTACATTTACATGATCTTTAACTTTATATTTAATTGAAAATTCTGTTTAAAAAATGTTTGTATTGCAAAGAAAAAGAGAAAAAAATTGAATATCACAAAAAAAAAAAAAAAAAAAAAAAAAAAAAGAAAAGAAAAGAAAAGAAAAGAAAATGAGATAGAGAGAGAGAAATTGGAAGGTAAAGTTGATTTTTTTATACATCAGCTATGTGAAAAACACCAGAGTTGGGAATCGAGGTCGAGCACTCGCTTACCCTGTGGATGTTCTACCATTGGGCCTCGCTAGTTTGTTACCAACTCGGCATTTTTCACATACAGTCGGCAGCAAAAGTTTCGGAGCACTAGCCAATAATTTCGATATAAAACAAGTGCACTTAAAACTGTTTTGTTAAATAAATCCTTGTCGAATCATGTTCTTAGACTGACTAAGAACATGACTCGACAAGTATTTATTTAACAAAGCAGTATTAAGTGTACTTCTTTTAGGCAGAAATTATTGCTAGTGCTCGGATACTTTTGCTGCCGACTGTAATATCCGTTGACAAACCACCGTGCCTGAAGATGCAGATGTAACAAGTGAGTAGCCAGGGTGTAATCAACCTGCGTGGCTCAGTGGTAGAGTATTCGCACGGTAAGTAGAGTGCCCGTGTTCGATTCCAGGCTCTGGTATTTTTCATATAGTTGATATATATATATATATATATATAAACTTTATCCTTCACTTTCTCTAAATGAAGATCTCTCGATGAATTGATAAATAATATTTCTAAGTAAAAAAAAAAAAAAAAAAGTTTCTTTCATATTATTTTTACAGGTTATGGAGTATTGTTAGCCATAATAAACCCTACTTGACTTATCTTGTCTTTTTACACTAATTATCTAAAGGTAGAATACAAACGATTCTATAAAATGAATTCAATTACTTTATGTAAGAGATAACGTCGATATTCATGCAGCAGTGTAGAGAATCAAGATATGCAATCTTCGTTTAGATATGACAGTTTAAAACTCATTAGACAGTTTCACTCTCTATAAGATCTCCTTCCCCTAAAAACTACCGTTACTTATATACCAGAGAAACAATTTAACATTTTCTACTTCCCCTAAGCTACACAAAATATTCCCGTATGCTCTCAAGTCCAGCATAGAACGCCTTTAAAATACCTATTCTCCAAACTCCTTTTATCCACGAATACTTAATTATTCAATGATTTTCTATTAACCACCTAGTCTTCTGCCTTTAGCTTACTATTCTCCAAACTCCTTTTATCCACGAATAATTAATTATTCAATGATTTTCTATTAACCACCTAGTCTTCTGCATTTAGCTTACTATTCTCCAAACTCCTTTTATCCACGAATAATTAATTATTCAATGATTTTCTATTAACCACCTAGTCTTCTGCCTTTAGCTTACTATTCTCCAAACTCCTTCTATCCACGAATAATTAATTATTCAATGATTTTCTATTAACCACCTAGTCTTCTGCCTTTAGCTTACTATTCTACAAACTCCTTCTATCCACGAATAATTAATTATTCAATGATTTTCTATTAACCACCTAGTCTTCTGCCTTTAGCTTACTATTCTCCAAACTCCTTCTATCCAAGAATAATTAATTATTCAATGATTTTCTATTAACCACCTAGTCTTCTGCTTTTAACTTACTATTCCACCAAATTCAAACATGTAACTGAAGTCCAACGCTTAACAGGAAAAAACAAATAAATAAGTTTGCAATTTTTTAAAAATTTTTCGTCCATGTGGGATATTACAAAATACTTTTAAAAATGTGTGTGCGTGTGTGTACAATTAATAACTTCTGAGACATCTATGTGTACATGGATGCATATACAGGCTGTCAAAGCACTAGCTTATAAAACTTCCAGAAGAAGGGGTACAAAGTATACTTAAACCAGTGAATATGATACTGGGAGACGTGAGTATACGGTAAAGTATACAAAAAATCATAACAGAGTAAAGACAAAAAAAAAAAAGTTACATGTCAAAAAATTATAAGTCAAAAAGAAAATTTTTTGTTGTTGTTTTTTCTACTTAAAAAATAAATAAATAAATAAATAAATAAATAAATAAATAAATAAAAATAAATAAACAAATTAAATAAAAATTTCTGTCAAAAACAGAATTTAGTTTAGTTCGGAGGACTATTAATTTCAATCTGTAAGCTTTTTATTTTTATTTTTTATTATTTATTTATTTTCTATCTCATTTTTGGAACGTAAAACTGGGCCACATACTTTTTAAAATGACTGAAATGAATTAAAATAAAGTGTTGCACCTAAATTTCCTACTTTAGTTAATTTTAAAAAATCTAATAGTCGTGTTGAAAAACTGTTTGCACCCCTGGATTTAAATAAAATTATACTTTTAAAAAATTAAAGAACACGCTTTTATGTGAACTGAAAAGCACAAAATATCTGTCTTTATAGAATTAAAATGCAGGGTAAGAAAAAATCGTGTGAGTGACACACCATAATATTTACATCTTTAAAAAAAAAAAAATAATAATAATAATTGAAATTGTTGGCACTCAACGTTATACAACTGCGGTCAAATCCTGTGCCACATACGATAAAGTATTATATATATAGATTTTTTTGGCCCTAGAACCTGCCCCTGATGGGATAAGAGCCTGGAAACACTTGCATGTAGTATTGCGATCGACTATGAAGTCGTGTGCAAAAATTCAGGTCAATCAAATGAGATTCAGGTCAATCATAAAAAGAATTTTGTGATTGATGTCAACGATGTGAATTTTATCCATCACATTTTATGCATATTTCTTCTATATCATCATGTAAACTGACAAATATGTGCATTTATTTTTAAATATATAGAATTTTTCATTATTATTATTACAGTAAAGCACCATTTGCAAGTCCTTCAAGGGACTGACGTAAAAGGACGTGTAAACGAAAAGACGTTTAATGATGATGATGATGATGATGTCGTGTCTATGAAAGTGCAATTAAATGGCTCCGAAGCTGTCGAAGACAGCTTTAGCAACCTCGACAGCCCTATCTGTATAAAGTAGGTCTACTGGGTCTTCAAAGCCGATATTAAGAAGTTTGGCCTGGATTGCTGGGCAGCTGAAGATGTGTTGGGGAGACAGTGGGATGTCGTCTGGGCAGTGAGGACAAAAGTTGGTGTAACTACGCTGCCCGTCCTCAGAAATCCTCATCCCCTTTAAATGGTTTGTCTTCAGTCTGGTTAAAATAGTTGATAAGGCTCTATCACAGTTCAATTCCGGAATGGAGTTTCGTTTAACTTGTTGACCGATTAGCTCTGGGTTCCATTAATATTTAGCTGTAAGAAATTTACTGTCCTCGTAGCTGATTTCTCGACACGTCCCCGGACTGCAGGTCGCATCGCGTCGGCTGCCCCGGACGCGGTAGCATGGTGACTAGTAGATATTGCACAATTCATAGAAGAGAGGGTTGCCAGAGCCTCGAGAGGTTGGACTTCTGCCTGTTGGTCCGCGGGAGGTATTTTATTTCCCTCCTACCACCCAAAGGAAAACCTATGGAGGTATTCCCCTATCCGCCACCTGGGGACGCGCTCTCTAGGGGTTACAGGCTCCCCCGAGAGAGACGTTTAATCGAAATTTTAATAATAACACTTTGATTACTACAAATTTAATGACATTTAAGTAAAATTTATTTGAAAATACTAATTAATAAAGTTTCTTAAATTAGTAATTGCATATTATACTTTTTTAAGACAATAACTAATTTTTAAAAAAGTCTAGAAATTACGTAATATTGACTGAATAAATAACATAATGAAGAAATGAGAAATAAATAATTTAGAATTAAACAAAAACCATTTTTAAAAAATCGCCTCTGACTGGGCTCGAACGTTAGACCTTTAGGTTCGTAGCCCGGAGGTTTACCTCACAGCCACAGCGTTCACGTAGGGAATGTCTTTTTTTACAATATAGATTTTTTGTTTGCTCCCAGAGCGGTTACAAACATACATACAGGTGAAGCTAATAAAAGCGTGTTAAAAAAAATTCGCCCCTTTCCTTTGGTATGAAATTTGTAATGATAGGACTGATATTTCTAATTTATTTTAGTGTTTACACAAAACTGGTCTACAAAAACTCAAGGTTGAAACTAATAGTCCTCCGACCCCCCCCCCCCCCCCAAAAAAAAAATAAATAAAAAAAAAAAAATAATAATAATAATATTGTCTTCCACGAGTTTTGGTACAGTCTTCACATTTCCTGCTCACGGATGTCGAAAATTCTGGTTGTGTTTAAGACGTTCAAAGCAGCTGTTGCGATACCTGTAATAGACCATCGATACTGTCAATTGAAGAGCTATACACCAAATATTTTATTCAACTCCCAGAAGCTGTATAATTAATTGTTAAGGCTGGTCAAAGTACTTGCGATGATACATCGAATACCTTAACTATTTTCGCCTCAGAATTTCTATGACTACGACTCGTCTAGATCACTAAATATTTGGGTGCTCCTTTCTGGTACACCCTGTACATATATAAATGAAAAACTTTTCAAATATATTACAGAAATTAGTAAATAATATACATATGTATATATATACTGCTAAAGAAGACGAAATTCAATAAATATAAATAATTAAGATATTAAAAGATATTTTAAAATAGAAAAACCATACATAAATACAAAATCTAGAGTGACTCCACTCGACTTTCCGAACATCAAGTAATTAACGGTTTTGCAGATAAAGTAAAATAAGAAAAGTTGTTAAATAAACAAAAGAGAAAATTATATAGGGTGTCTGAGTATTTTTCTTCATATAGTATATCATGTTTAATTTAACGTTACTGAACTTTGAGCCCATAGATCATAATAATAAAGAATTTTTCGACGTGTTCCTGTAAAAACCTATAAATCTAGAATTACCAAAGTGCCTTTAGTTAGTGCAACAATGACTTATAAGTTTTATATAAATTTTCAGCTCCATCGGATAACGCGTTTAGACGCTATTACACTTTACAGTTTGAGCCCATATGCCACAATGATAAAGAAATATGCATTGTATACCTGTAAAAAGAACCATAAGTTCTAGATTCTCTAAAGTTCATAAAGTTTGTGTTACGGTGACCTAAAACATGAATATAAATTTTCAGTTCATTTGAATAAGGAGTTTAGTCGCTGTCGTACTTTAAATAATTTGAGAGTAAAGGCCATAATGATAAACAATTTTTGTTTGTGTCTCTGTAAAACTGTGTAAGTGCTAGAGTTACAAAAATCTATACAGTTTGTGTGATGGTGACCTATAACATGCATATAAATTTTCAACTCAAACGGATAAGGCATGTAAATGCTAACATACTTTAAATAATTTCACCCCATAGGCCATAATGATACAGAATTATTTGTTGTGTCCCTGCAAAAAAATGCAAGTGCTAGATTTTTCAAAACCTATACAGATCGTGAAATTGTGACCTATAATATGTGTATAAATTTTTTGCTCAATTGAATAAGGCGTTTAGACGATATCGCACTTTTAAAAATTTGATCCCATAGGTCATAATGATAAAGAATTTATCTTTGTGCCCCTGTAAAAAAAAAAAAAAAAAAAAAAAAAAAAAAAACTTTAATTGCTAGATTCACCAAAATCTATACAGTTCGTGCAACTGTGACCTATAACATGTGTATGAATTTTTTACTCAGTTTAATAAGTCGTTTAGACCCTATCGCACTTTTAAAAAATTGGCCCCATAGGCTACAATGATAAAGAATTTTACTTGATGACCCTGTAAAAAAACTACAAGTGCTACATTCACCAAAATTAATAGGGTTCGTGCTACGATGACTTACAACATATGTACTAACTTTCAGCTCATTCGAGCAAAACGTTTAGATGCTAGCGTGTTCACTCACACGCATACACACACACATATATACACACACACACATATATGCACACACACATACATACATTATCGTAAAAATAGTGTAAACGGACTCAGGGGACCTGAACACGTATAGAAACACCAAAATCTCGAATTCAGATTTTTGACATCATTACAATACTTTCCTTACATATGTACGTTCGGAAAGTAAAAATTGAATATAAATAAATATTTGTTTCGTATTTTAGTTCTCAATACTTCATTTGAAGCGTAAATGACATAATGCAAGCTAAATAAACAATTTTTGTCATTGCTATACGCCTAAAGCCTAAAAATAAAAAATATATAGGCATTAAAAAATGTAGGTATTAAAACACGTATTTATTTTGAAATGTGTTACTCATGTTCGAAAATAAAACAAAATTGTCAAAATATCAGTAAACGAGATTTGAACATCTGCATGAAAATGTTATTCCACCAAAAAAATATAACATTTATTATACTGCATCTGGTAGTTGGCATTGATCCACGAAACTGCGCGGACGAACCCTTAATAAAATATTAATCTGTGTTTAATATTTGAAAGGCGACCAACAAGTAACATAAGGGAGCAACTGAAAGTCCTTATTTTTCCTAATGTATTTTAAAGAAAGGAAACGAGCGCAAAAATATATGAAATCACGATTTCTCTGTAACTATTAAGGCCAGTGATATAAAATTTGACTTTCAGATTACTTTTGGATGCTAGATGCTTACTAAAAATAATTTTCTAATGATTTTTTTTATTTTAATTATTTTTCATAAAAGATGGTAAGTTTAAATGAAATACTTTCATTTGGGAAAAAAAAAAAAAAAAAAAAAAAAACGTCAGCACATATATAAAAAAATATCATAGAACCAGTGTTGGGCATAATTGATTAAAAAGTAATTGAATTACAATTAAATTAGAATTAAATTACAATTATAATTATTTTACTGTCAATAAATTAACAAATAATTGATTACAAATAAATTTAATTGCTTATATTTATTTGTAATAATTCAATTTATTTGTAATCAATTATTTGTTGATCGATTGACAAAAAAAAAAAAAAAAAAAAAATATATATATATATATATAATTATAATTTAATTGTAATTCAATTGTAATTCAATTATTTTTTAATCAATTATGCCCAACACTGCATAGAACATTTATTCTTCTCAAAGAAATATAAAAATTAAAGAAGAAACAAAAGTAACTTTTAAAATGAGATAAATAATACTAAAATTTTAATATTAAAAAAAAAATACATTTTAATTAAAAAACATTAAATAACAAGACAGACGTTTCGACTAAACACTAGCC
This sequence comes from Salticus scenicus, assembly GCA_963930645.1. Lineage (NCBI taxonomy): Eukaryota > Metazoa > Arthropoda > Arachnida > Araneae > Salticidae > Salticus > Salticus scenicus. Next base: position 278,625,728 of record OZ005655.1, read on the forward strand.
CTGCTCAGTGTCAAACATATAAAGGCTAAAGCTATTCCTCCGGAATCCATAATCGTATTCTAATGTATTATGATTTTTTTTTTTTTTGGTAAATGTTGTGCTTTGTATGTTTGATACTGAGGAGGGCTAGTGTTAAGCTGAAACAATTGTCTTGTATTTTAATGTTTTTTAATTAAAATGTATTTTTTTAATTTTTAAAATTTTAGTATTCTTTATCTCATTTTTAATGTTTCTTTTGGTTTTAATATATTAATGAGACGTATGAATTATGTTTAATTTTATTAAATTTTATTAAATTAAAGAAGAAAGTAAAACAGTCAAGTTTGTTTGCGGAAGTTTAATCAAGTTTAGATCAATTTTTATGTTTCTTTTATCTTGTTTTTTCGCCAAATAAGGAGCGGTTTTTGTGAATCAACATTTTATGAATAACTACAAGATAAAAAGAACTTTTTATATTCCATGTTTTTAAATTTTCTGTTGAATCTTATAAACTTTACAATTCTATGTATCTTAATAAATACTTTCTTAAAAATTTTTTGGTGAATTATCCCATCAGCGTGAAAGTAAATGATCAAATGCGTAATAAAGAGAGCAATTAAAAAAAATTTCCAAACACTTATTAATTGCATAAAAGTATTAAAAGAATGCATTGTCCTCGTGTTCTGAGATACTCTAAAAGTTTCAAATGTCTAGCTAGTCGGGAAGTTAGTTAAAAATTGATTGCAAGATTTGTACTGGACAAATAAACAAGAAAGCGAATTAATAATAATTATAATATTAAAAAAAAAAAATCTTTTTATATACCGTGTTTTAATTTTTCTGATGAATCATAGAGCTCTTATCAATGTGCATAACTTTTTATAATTTTTTAATGTTCACGTTTAATTAAATGTACTTATTTTTATGTCAAAAAAAAAAAAAAAAAAAAAAAAAAAAAATGAACTCGTGTATATATATATATATATATATTTTTTTTAATTAATTAATTTTTTAATTAATTAATTAATTTTTTTAATTAATTATAAGAAAATTAATCAAAAATTCGAATATCGGACTTCGAAGTATTGTGTTGTCATCAGGTTCTGGTAAAAGTTTCAAATGTCTAGCTAGTAGGGAAGTTAGTTAAAATTCGATTGCAAGATTTGCACCGGACAAACAAACAAACAAACAAACAATAATAGAAGTTAATAAAAACATGATAAAAAAAATTTTGGTAATAATTACGCCTCTAATAAAGAATATATATACATATATACATGTATACATACACGCACAAGTTATAACACTGTCTTACCCTTTTTATTTATTCTATAGTTTAATCCTGAAATTTTTTTATTTCGGTGATAGCGATATATTTTGATTTGAATAATTCTCGCACAAACTATCGTTAAAGTGTTTTATTGTATACCTGTATTTTGTCTAAATATTGCTTACTCAAGATGTAAGAAACTGAATATGTATATGCAAAAATGCAACTTAAATTTTACGTAAAGTAAATTTCACTTAGTTTTCTGTATCTGCATATTTTTGGTGGCTCCATAAACCTGTTATAACCATGTTTTTATTAACTTCTATTCGTGTTTGTTTGTTTGTTTGTTTGTCTGTCCGGTACAAATCTTGCAATCGAATTTTAACTAACTTCCCTACTAACTAGATATTTGAAACTTTTAGAATAGCTCAGAACCCGATGACAACACAATACTTTGAAGTCCGATTTTCGAATTTTTGATTCCTTTTTTTTTTTTTTTTTATAATTAATTAAAATATGAAAATAATAACCTCCTAATAGCTTAAAAAATAGCCGTTAAAATATTAGCTATAATTTAATTGTTGCCAAAAAGAATTACGAGTTCATTTTTCTTTAGACATAAAAATAAATACATTTAATTAAACGTGAAGGTTAAAAAATTGCAAAAAGTTAAATTATGCATCTCACAAAAAATAATGTCATTATCACTTTAAAAATTTTATGCACATTGATAAGAGCTCTATGATTCATCAGAAAATTTAAAACATAATCATAAAAAGTTTTTTTTTTTTTTTTTTTTCATCTTATAATTTTATTACTAATATCAGCAAATTATATAGTGAATACGCTTTTATGCGTCTGAATATTAAAGTCAATTTCGTCATGTTTTGTTTGAAAAATTTATTAAATATACTTTAAGAAATTATTCTCATAAACCGTAATGTATCCTGTTATGTTTAAAAAAAAAACATAACACTACTTTATTCCTAAATTTCAAATAATTTAACACTATTTTATTTAAAATTATAGGTTTTCAGTTTCTTTTAATTTAAAAAGCTTTCTCTTTCAAAATTCATTTCATACTCTGCAAAATTTCTATCAAAATCGATCACGATTTATTTATTTAAAAGATTTCCGTTTTTACTTGAAAATTTGCATTTTTCAAAATTAAAATAAAATAAAAACAAATCCAGAAATTCCGTATTAATATGATATCGTAATCGATATTCTGTGCAAAAATCACCAAGAAAATAATAATAGAGAAATCACTAAAAGTGCAAAATTATCTTGTCAGCAGTCAGTGTCCCGATTTTGCATTTAAAATTATATTTTTCTAAGTTTTATTTATATGTAACTCTAATTTCATCAGATTGCTTATTTAATTTCCTTTAATTTGAGCCATCGCTCATAAAAATAGCTCAAAATGTAATAACTTTCCTTTCCAAAAATCATAAGTCCAAAAATACTTTTTTTTATTTACTAAATTCTCAAAATCAGAAGTCAGCCATGTTTGCTTAAAGTTTTCGTACTTTCCCGCGCTTTCAGAGGGGGAGAAGATGTTCTAGAACATTCACGTTAGTTTTTAGCGTCATCTGTGACGTCAGTGGCGTCCCTTTCGCGGGCGCTCATTGGCTGGCTCGGAAGAGAGCGCGAATTTCACATAGCTTTCGGTCAGAACAGTAGGGGGTATTGAAGCTGTGAGGTGGTGTTTTTTAAGCTGAGGCCGGGAGTCTCTCCCGAGCCAAGGCTCGGTACGAAAGCTTTTTTTTTAAGTTCATAGGAATTATTCTCAAAAAGATTTTGTTTTTTTTATAATACCAACGGACTGGATCAGCAATATTATCAATGTTATCGATATTTTTCTAGATGAATAAGTGAATCATTTCGAATGTTGTAAACCATTTTATGGTCGATATCTCACATCAATTAATGGCTAACATTTCTACTCTTCAATGGGCTGTAGAGCTGAGCGTACCTAACATTTTCAAGAATTGTTTAGATGTCAGAGCTGCCTAGGTAAATGACATTTTGTGAAATGTCTGGCTTTCTCCCGACTCCATTTGTAAACATGTGCATTGGAGCAAGTACTGCTTAAAAACATCATGTACGACCTACGATCGAATTTCTCTACTTAAGAAATACTCCCCTCAACAATTGCGTAGCTGACGATGCTGCCGAGGTTAGTTACAATTTTGTGAGCCGGCCAGGTGGTTCGGTCGGTAGGGCGCTGCCTTCCGAATCTACTGGTCCCAGGTTCGAATCCTGGTGCGGGCATGGATGTTTGTGTTGTCTTATGTCTTCAAAATATTGTGTACTTGTATAATAAAAACTTGTAAACCCTTGTGGTGTGGATTTTTCGAGATATAAGCGGCCTTAGAGGCAAGCAATAAATCTCAGTACTCACCAAACCAAACCAAACCAAACAATTTTGTGATGCGGAATCCATAGAGACATCGTATAAAAAGGTCCGTGGTTTATTTCCAATCACCTACAGCTCATTTTTAAACAAAGATAGTTCTACTATTGTTGGTTTATCTCCAATCGCCTGCAGCTCACTTTAAACAAAGATAGTTCAACTACTGTCACAGCTCTTTTGGAAACAACAACTGTCACAGCTTTTTTGGAAACATCAACGTCTTAACTGCAGCTGCTAAGTTTGCTAGTACTGAATAAAATAACTAATATGGACTATCTGAACTAACTTAAGTGACTTTCGTTTTTTTAGTTTTAAACAGTGAACGTTTCAACATCTGAGTAATAACGGCCTTTATTTGAATGGGATTCAAAATATCCTAAATAATGTTTTATTATAATCAAGAAAATATATGTGATCTCAGTGTTTTAAGTTTTGTGTTTCTCGATGAATTTATGTGTTAATATTGTGTCATCAAGTGGTACCACTTCTTAAGTTCTGTGGATTATTTCGTGTTTTTGCAACCCAATAATAAAGATGTTTGGTAAGTCATTTTCTCATGTCTTTATTTGTGCTTGATTTTTTTTTTCATTCAAGATGTATTTTACTTTCAGGTTGAATCATTCTAGCTTTATTTTAATTGTACTCCACTATAGTTAAAAGTTGCTAACGATCGTGGTACTCTTTAAATCTAATTTTGTTTAAAATTTAATGCCTGGGGATTTAAGTACATTTTGTATATTAGCTCTAAATATAGAATTTTTAATATTTAGTAACTATTCAGAGATCTTTTTCTCGATTTCTAAAACTTGTATTTTTCAAAAACCTAAGTTCTAAGTTTTTTTAATTATCATTTTTTTAAATTCCCCGTAGTAAGTGTTTTTTCTTGTTTACATATCCAAAAAATTTTCAGTCTCTGTACTCAAATCAGAAATGTTTTCTATACGATTTTCAACAGAAAATATACTATATCAAACACAGACAAACCAAAGTGAGAAAAGCTTTTAAATTTTGTTGAAAATTGTTGATAAAGTGATAATCTATGAAAAGGGTAAGAGAAAATCCCATTATGAAATGCATAAGGACGCTTTAATAAACGAATAAATCGATCATTTTTATTTTTAAGCTAGCAGGCTTTGCCCGCTTCTGGGCACTATACTTAAATGGTTGTGTTTAATGAGTTGTCAAAATCCCATATCATTATTAATAACCTAAGTAAGAGTTCCCGCTGTGTTCGGCAGAGGTTTTTCCCGCTCGCAGCGTGAAAAGTCCGGGACCAGACTGCCTTTGGCAGCAATTTACCCGCTTCTTACTTCCCCTTACCCAGCGGATAAGTTCGAAGTTTTGCGAAGTCCCACCAAAGTGCATACGCCATTCTAAGATAATTTAATGTGAATTCAAACGGGCAATGTCTTTTTACACATGTTTATTGCCCCCCCCCCGGGAGGCGGAGGTAAGGGGGAAATTTCGTAAAATCCCGTTACAATAAGTATCGGGATACATATAAACAATTTACGCATCAAATTTCGTGACCTCAGATACCATAGATTTTTCAAGACAAATTTAGCTCAAAAAAAGGGGGGGGGGGGTCTCGATTTGCTCCTTCGTAACAACCTCCCTCCCCCCCCCCCCAAAAAAAAAAAAAAAAAAAAAAAAAAAAAAAAAACTAGAATATGTTTTTGGAAATATCCCCAAAAAGACACATAGCTGCTTTCAATACCTTTTTACCGTTTTTAGTATAGCTCTACTTAAGGAATTCTTGAAATTTCCCCATCGTATGTAATGTTTTATTTATATTCAAGTCTAGTCTCCTCATGTGCAATTTCTTCACCATGAAAAAATTTGGGTCAGAGTTATGCTTACAAACTTTTTTTTTTTTTTTTTTTACTTCCTGCCCCCCACCCCCCCGCCCCAGGGGGAAAGGGGGGAGAACTTCGATAAATCCCATTACTTTCGGGATCGGCTACATATAAACAATCCAAGAACCAAACTTTGTGACCGCAGCTCTCATAAATTTCGCAGGACAAATTTAGCGCTAAACGTGTGTGCGTCGAATTTGCCCTTCGTAACACATACCCCCCCCCCCCCACCACCCCAAAAAAAAAAAAAAAAAAAAAAAGACATCACAAAAAAAATCAAAAACCTGTTTTCGAATTATGCCAAAGAGGACGCATGGCTGTTTTGAACATCTTTGTTCAATTTTTGATAGAGTTCTACTAAAAAGTCCGGAATTTACAAAATTTCCGGCCAAAAATCGATTTCTTCCCTCCCTTTCCTTAAAAATCAAAATTTCCAAAATTGCAAATAGTGTTTTATTTGCACTCATGTGTAGTCTAGTCTCCTCATGTACAATTTCTTCACTGTGAAGTAATTTGGAGCCGAATTATGCTTACAAAGGTGTTTTTGCCTTCTGATCCCCCAGGAAGGGGGGGGGGGAGGAGTACGAAGAAGAATTTCGAAAAAATTGATAGATATAATTTTAAGTTGTGTAAAGATCTAAATACCTGAAAAACCGTCGTTGAATTCCGTCCAGCCCTTCTCACTGGCTTTTATGGTGTGTGAAACGTGGAGATATCGAAAAATTTTTTATATCTGACAAATTTACAGACAAAAATCTGATTTTTACTAATGTAGATTCGCTATGTAAATCTTTTTTCTGTCATTTGTCTTTACACGTGTATCAGCTTTCTTTTAACCGAAAATTTTTAGGTGTCTAATTTGCTAAGCCAATTTTATGTCTTCTGATCCCATAGTCCCCAAAAAGTGCATATAACACACGTAATATTGGGTAATGGATGTCGTGGGATTGTTTCATAGCAGACTTTTAGATATTCATCGAGATAACAGGCAAGCTGCCAACTTTAACAGCTAATTATTAAAAATTTTACGAGTACATGCGTTATTTATCTTTATTCAAATAGACGTATTTTAAACGTGACTAGGATATTTGGATTACTGTTAAATATCCAGATTAATACTGGTTTCACGATATTTTCAACGAAATGGGCCTTAAAGATTACTATCAAGAAAACGTATTGCCAAATATTAATGGAAACTTTTAGCAACTGACGAAAGGTCTTGATTTTACATAAGAATTTCTGAACCTTATTTATAGAAGATAACTGTGCTGACGAAATAAATGTGTCCATTAAAATATTATCATCTTTTTAAAACTAGCTGGCTTAGGTTTACTCTGCTTGGATCATTCTAATAAATTGCAGTTATTTGAAAAAAAAAAAAAAAAAAAAAAAAAAAAAAGTAAGTAAAATTGACATATATGTGTTATTGTAAAATTATTTTCCAGAATCTGACTAGAATCATAAAGAAAATTCGTTGTCAATTCCAGGTTTTCATTTTGAAATCTCATTTTTCTAAAAAATAAATATTTTTACGAAAAACAAAATACTTCTGTGAAATTCTTATTTATTATCGCGTAATTTTTTAAAGTAGAAAGTAGAATATTAATTATAACCATGTCAGTTTCATAAATCATATTTTAATATTTGTACATTTTTAGTTCCCCATTATACTATAGGTATGGGGAGCTTACAAGGGAAGTATGAATCAGTAAAATTGCTATTGAAACCAAACCACGCTTAAATTAAAGAGCATGGTCGAAAACATTGTGTCCCGTACAAATTTGCTGCAACAACTCCCATGGGGGTGAGATATATCCCTCTATTAGTTTTAGTTATTTCTATAAAAGCCAACAAAACACACAAAAGAGGGTGAAAAGATGGTGCAGTGCTAGCGTACTTGACTTCGGATACGTAGGTAGTGGGATCGAGTTCCCGCAAGGGCGTTTTGTATTTTTTTTTTTCAACTGAAATATTTATTTTTGACATTTTAAATTAAATTAAATCATTATTGTAAGAGAAAATATATTAATTATATTAAAACAAGTTTTTTTTTTTTCAGCGCGGACAATTTAATATATTTTTTTTTTAACCAATTTATTTATTTGTTCATTAAATTTAAAGAAATTAATAATTTAACGGGAAATACTTATATTTAGGTAAGATTTTGCTAATGATTACATTCAGATAAAATGTTGTTAATGATTGTTTTATATATATAAATTATTAATTACTATTTTTTAACGACGGCATTAATAGCAAGAGTTAATCGTCTGCTCTCAATTGTATCTTATACTATTAAGTGAGCAATATTTGTATATTTCACTGTTCTCGAAAACGGTAGCTCGGACAGTCACGAGATTTAACACAAAGGTGCCCCCCGAAGGGTCATTGTGCACATCGAAGTCAGATTTTCGAATTTTTGATTAGTTTTTTCTTAATTAATTAAAATGTGAAAATAATAACCTTCTAATTTCTGATAAATAAGACATTTAAATTTTAACATTTTATCCATAATTTTTTTTTTCGACAAAATAATAATATAAAAAAAAAAAAAAAACGTTCATTTATTTAAAATGAGGAAAATAAATCAGAAAGATTAGAAAATAAATTAGAAATATCAGTCGCATCGTTACAAATAAGATACCAAATGAAAGGGAAAATTTTTGTAAATCCGATGCATTAAACGCTTACCAATCGGATGATTAGTTTTTTCTTAATTAATTAAAATGTGAAAATAATAACCTTCTAATATCTGATAAATAAGCCATTTAAATTTTTAAATTTTATCCATAATTTAATTGTTGCCAATTTTTTTTTTCGACAAAATAATAATAATAATAATAAAAAAAAAACGTACATTTATTTAAAATGAGGAAAATAAATCAGAAAGATTAGAAAATAAATTAGAAATATCAGTCGCATCGTTACAAATAAGATAGCAAATGAAAGGGAAAATTTTTGTAAATCCGATGCATTAAACAGCTTATCAATCGGACAGTTAGATTTTTTAAAATTAACTAAAGTATGAATTTTAGGTGGCAACAGCAGAAGATTGTATGGAAACCGTTAGGAGAAAAAAAATGAAAAATCTGCTTCATATTAAGTCACATGATTTTTAAGTGGGATTAAAAATTGCAGTTTTCAAATTCTTTTAAATTTTCTCTCACGAACACAAAAATATAATATACAGCCTGTACCCCACAAGACCAACTTGCATTTCAAATTTCATCAATTATTTTGGTTAATAAACAAAAGTTATTATTATTATTTTTTTTTCAAATTAAGTTTTATTCTATCTTCGAAAAGATTTATGTGATCATAGATATAATAATATATATAGATATATCATCCCCATATTATCGTGCAAAGATTTTTGATGCCGAAAAAAAAAAGCTTTGGAATCAGCCATTAAGTGGTATTGAAGGAAAAAAGGAAAAAAAGAAGATTGAATTTGAAACTATATCTGGAGCTTTTCATTCACCTTTAGTAAATAAATTATTCATGAATTTTATTTGCTAAAACATTCGTGTGTATTCCCGTGTGTATTCACTCGGGGAAAGACTGCCGTATTTTGGTAAAATCGCCGTCTTTTCCCGAGTGAAAAGGAATCATTTTTTTCTCCCCAATGATCAATCTATATATTATTACTATATCTATGTATGTGATACGATACATTAATAATTTGGGTTTTAATTTTTTTTTAAATAGATTATTTAAACTCTATGAACCATATTTTTATTTTATCAGTTTCATTAACAGATCCTGCTGAGCGATTTTTAAAATTTTGGTGTTGAAGTACACCGAACGTTTTTCGACAAGAAGTTTAATATAGCAACAGCTATTTTAATCTAAGTAGCTCATCAAATATATAAAAACATAAATGATTTATTTTTACACAAAATTTAGAGAACAAATGCAGTTTTAAAGATAGGAAATTTATTTCAACAAGCACTATTTTAAATCTGAAAACCATTAAAAATATAAGCAGAATATAAAGGATTCTTATGTATAAACAAAAAAGAGTCTGATAAAATTATTAGCAAATTAGTCTTCCCCTTTTCATACAAAAAAAAAAAAAAAAAAATCCATCGCTAATATGGCGACAAAAATTCAAAAGCCGCCAATGGAGCGACATAATAAAGTTGTGTAACACGATAATGTTTACCTGTTTATTTATTTTTTTATATAATAATCACTATGCTAATTTATCATACAAACAAATGAGCCTCTGTGTGTTACTGCACTTGCACGCTGTCGAACAGAAATATTTGAAAAATTCAAATTAATATTTAAATAAATAAATAAAAATATGTTTAATGGGAAAAATATATAACCATAAAAAGATTAGTTGTCTAAAATACGGCAGAAATAGCGCTCATAGCATATTGTTACAAGGGATTAAGTCTTATTGTTACAATGGATTAAGTCTAAAATGGTGACAAAAATTCAAAAGCCGCCAAAGAGAACTATATTAAGGCTGTACTATCAGGTTTACAACCCATGAATTATATATAAACACAATAAATTAATTGTCTCATGCGACAGACGTAGCCGGTCACAGCATATTGTAATATTTGGCGTGAAATTGCTGTCATGTAATGGTTGATTGGATAAACAAAATAAGCATATGAAATAACGTAAAAGCAAATATTATGTTGTCTAAACCCAGTTACATTTGAGTCCAGTCCGAGTTACATGTGAACAACACGTATAGTGTTGTTCACGTGTAACTGGGATTCAAATATAAAAAGGAAACTCCAATTTTTTCGATACTATCTATTTCGAAACTGTTATATAATAAGCACCTAAATGGAAGCTCATTGGTAAACTATTGTCGCAGGTAATAGGGACAAGCGCCCGAGTTGCAGTGGATGACCAAATCGCTGCCGAATGCAGCAGGGACCTGGAGCGAGCTTTTGAACAATTTCAGTAATTTATTTTATTTTATTTTATAAAGCTATATAGAAAAGAGTTTCCTTTAAATTTAGTGGCCAGCGAAGCGGGCAAAGCCTTCTAGTTATTTATTAATCCTAATTTTTACATAAAAATCCTGAATGATGAACAGCTGTTGCTTAACTATTCGACGTCGCATTTAACTTTTATTTCAAATATTTCATTAAACAACTGTCAAGTTTCGCGGTGTGGAAAGAACTGACAATAATTTTGAAGACAATGACAAATTTTCTCAAAATGATTTTACTAATTTATAATTCATTTACATCTAAAAAAAATTTCAAAATCTGGGTAAATATGAATTTTACAAATCAAGTAATCTCGACGAAAAGCCAAATATTTGACAAAATGTTCGTGATGAACAATAATTGACGGTGAACAAAATTGAAATTCAAATAATTGTGATCAATCTTTTTATGTCTCTTGTTCTAATTGTGAAAAATACTTATGGTTCCATGATTTTTCTACTTTTAATCATAATTATTATAAACTAGCAGGCTACGCCCGCTTCGCTGGTCACTATTTTAAAATAAACCACTATAGTCAATGAATTCTCAAAATTGATTAGTTATTTATCACGTGAAAAAAAAAAAAAAAAAAAAAAAAAAGTGAGAGGGAGAGAGAGAAATTCTGATTGGACGAAATGTCGCACATGGTCCTCACTGTCTTCGTCCGCGCAGGCCACTGTGCGCTAAAAAAAAAAAAAATGGAATCGGTGGAATAATCGGTCATCGTATACAGGCGCGCACGGCGTGCATAGACCTTCACCTACCGTTCTCGCCCCTCCAAATTATTTTAGACTTTAAAAATCCTCGCGATCGTTCTCTCTGACTTTTAAACCTAGTAATACTAATTTCTAACATTCTATCTGAATTACTTTCTTTTTTTACCCCTGCGCCCGTTCCCCTTCCTGCCCCTCGTAATAATTCTGTACTTTCGAAAATATCCGCAATATATTTATCGGGCCTCAAAACCTAACAACTGTAATTTTCAGCGCTCCAACTCTTATTTATATGTTTTTGCTCCTTTACCCCCCCTTCCCGTCTATCCTAATAATTTTACAAATTCGAAAATATCCTAATAATTTTACAAATTCGAAAATATCCGCAATCGCTTTGTAAGTATCAAAAACCTCTATGTACCAATTTTAAACGGTCTAACTCTATTTTTTTTTTTTTTTTGCCTCTCCGCTCACCCAACACATCCTACAAGGATGTGTTGGCTCACCCCGCTTTCTGACCCTCCTAATAACTTTACACTTTCGAAAATATCCTCATTCGACTTGTAGGCTTTTAAAATCTATCTGTACCAATTTTGAACGATCTAACTGTTTTTCTATTTTTTTTTTTTTTTTTTTTTTTGCCCCCATAGCCCCCCTTTCTCGCCCCACCAAGGACGAATTTCTAAAATTAAAGAAATTAGTTTTTATGAATTTGTGAGAGCTATATTTTGCAGCAAAAATCTCACATATATCTTTTTTTTTTCTGCTTGCGATATAAAGGATTATTTCAAATCACGTTTTGCCCCCCTCTCCCCCTCTTAGGGACTGAATTTCTAAAATTCCAGAAATAGGTTTTTAGGTATTTGTATTAGTTATATATTAAAGCAAAAATTTCACGTTTTTCTGTCTTTTTGTTTGAGATATATAGGAGTATGTGAAACCACGTTTTGCGCATGTGAAATCCCGTTTTGCCCCCTTTCCCCCCTTGGGGACCGAATTTCTAAAATTCCAGAAATTAGTTTTTAGATATTTCTGTTAGCTATATTTTAAAGCAAAATTTTTACGGGTATCTGTTTTTTTCTTTGAGAAATGGAGGTTTTTGTGAAATCACATTTTGCCCCCTACTCCCCCTTGGGGGCGAATTTCACAAAATCGCTTCTTAGGGGGTACTTACACTATATGTTCTATATTCTGACCCAGTTTCGAGTCAGTGGCTCCAGTAGATTTTGCTGTGCGTTGATGAGTCAGTGAGTGAGTGAGTGAGTGGAAGTACTCTTTTATATGTATAGATTAGAAACTATATTCGTACCTTTAAACATGGTTTTCTTTTTTATAAATAAAAAAATAAAATAATGCATTTCTTAAATTCATTCTCAATACTTTATTAATTGGATTACTAAAAAAAAACTTCTTAATGTAATAAATATTTTCTCTTAAATTAATAATTTAATTTAATTAAAAACGTAAAGAAAAAAAAAATTGAAAAAATTAAAATACAAAACGCCCTTGCGGGGACTCGATCCCACGACCTACGTATCCGAAGTAAAGCAGGCTGGCACTGCACCATCTACTCACACGACGTTGCGTGTTTTGTTGGCTTTTATAGAAATAACTAAAACTAATAGAGGGCATATCTCACCCCCATGGGAGTTGTTGCAGCAAATTTGTACGGTACCCAATGTTTTCGACTATGTTCTTTAATTTAAGCTTGGTTTGGTTTCAATTGCAATTTTACTGATTCATACTTCCCTTGTTAGTTAATCGTGAAAATTTTCGACCTCGGTGTTTTGACTTTTTTACACGTTTTCAAGTGTGAGGAATCCGAAAACATCAAAATGGGTATGGTGTCAGTCTGTAGGGTGTCTGTTAGTTTGTTAGTGTGTTAGTCCGTTAGTGTGTTAGTATGTTAGTCTGTGTACACGATATCTCACGTACAAATGATCACAGAAATTCGAGCCAGTTTTAAAATGTTATTTATGACACTGGCAAAAACCCCATTTGCAGCATTCTAATTATAAAACTTCAGAATTTATTCGAAATTTACGATTTTCTTAACATAGGAAAATAGGGCAATATTTCACTTAAACGTGCCTGAAAAGAAATATTTTTATCGTAAAGCTGTAAGAACAGCTTTAAAATATACGTTCTGATGCCGGGAGGAACATCATTAACTATAAACATGCTACATTTAAAATTTCGCAAATTATTCGAAATTTACGAATTTCTTAGCATGGCAGAATACGGCAAAATTTCGCATAAATGTCCCTTATGAGGGATATTTTCATCGTAAAGTTGTTGTCAGACTACTTTTAAAATATTATATAAGATACTGGTATAAACATCCTTGACTATGAATTTTCCAATTTAAAAATTTCGTAAGTCATTGTAAAATTACGATTTACTTAATATGGCAGAATAGGGTGAAATTTTGCATAAACGTCCATTTTGAGGGTATTTTTCTCGTAAAGAGGTCAGAACACTTTTAAAATATTATTTAAGATACTGGCATGAACATCCCTGACTATGAATTTTTTAATTAAAAAATTTCGCAAGTTATTTGGAATTTACGATTTATTTAACATATGGCAAAATAGGGCAAAATTGAGCATAAACGTCCACTTTGAGGATCATAAATATATCAGACAACTTCAAAATAACATTTATGATACTTCTTTGATCATGATTGACTACAAATATTCTAATAGGAAAATTCCGTGAGTTATTCGTAATTTAAGATTTTATCAACACAGCAAAATTGGGCGATATTCCATATAAATATGCGTTTTGAGGATTGCTACATTGGAAATAGTAGCACGAAACTAACCTACGAAGTTGACCTTAATGAAATAAGATAATAGATTAAAACAAGAAAAATATATCTAAGTGAACGGTGGATAGCCTATTAGGCGGGGATTTCATTCTGTCAAGCGTTTAGTCAAATTCATTTCTCTTAACATGATTATAATACTATGTCTTGCACTAGAAATGTATGGGAACATATATATGATGGAGAACTGAGCAGAGTCATGCCAACCTATGCCGCCTATGCCAACTAGAAATGTATGGGAACATATATATGATGGAGAACTGAGCAGAGTCATGCCAACCTATGCCAACTATGCCGCCTATGCCAACTAGTTTTAAAATGAAAATAATTATCACAATGCACATTTATGAAAAATTTGTTCTAAAATTTTAAAATTCAAATAATGTACGATGTTTTCAAAGTTGAACACTGAAATTGAATAGAGTTCAGCCTATATTATCTACGGAATTTTAAAATCAGATCAATTATTCACTGCAATTTACTGTCTAGCTTCTTTTTTTTTTTTTTTTTTTTTTTTTCTTTTGCTAACCTTCTCCGCCAGAAGAATCTCTAAATGAGTCTACATAAAAAAAAGTTAATATCAAAATATAAATACGAGTCTGGACAGTAAATTAAACACATTACTAATTTCTTTTACCAGGAATAAATCGAAAAATAAGCAACAGCAACAAAAACTAGTATGTAAAACTTTTTTCTGTACAAATTCACGCAGTACAAATTGTTTATTAAGTATATTATTTATTAATGATTTTTTCCATGATGAATGTAGACGATTTTCAAAAGAGAGAAGTACACCAAATATTCAAAGAAAGTCAGTTTTATGTTATATGGAAGGTATCTAATGCATTTTCGTTTTGTTTTTTTGTTAATGAGGGGGGGGGGGATATCGATAACTTTGTTTTAAATTATCGCCCATAAAATATTGACGAGTTCTTTTGAAAGATAATCACAAAGAAAACTTTCATACCCAGGAGGGTAAGCAATGCCCTTACATGAAAAAAAAAAAAATCTTGTTGACTACTATTATAAAAATGTTTTTTAATTTCACATTTCACACCAGAAAGTAAAAAAAAAAAAAAGAAAAAAAATCACATTTTGTACATTTATACGAAATCTTCTCCTATACTGTCACATTAAATATTGTGGGGGAAAAATGAGATGACAGCGTTATCTGTTGAGCGATTGGTCCCTAAATGTAAACAGAACCAGCTTGGGTCAAGGTCCAACTAAATACCAAGTTTGGTAAAATTTCATTCATTAGTTAGTGAGATAGAGCATCCAAAATATTTGTGACACACCCACCCATACACACACACAAACAGAATAGACAGATAGACATTTTCTACAAATGGTTCACGGCATCTCAAAACGTGTAACTTTATCAAAAACTGAGGTCGAAAATTTTCATGAATTCAATACTTTCTTCTTACCTATATAGAAGAAAGTAAAAAATTAATGGAGCGGCAAACAATCGTGTATCTACATATATTAGTAAAACTAGATTACTGCATTTAAATAAGAAAAATATTTAAAATATAATAAAATAAAATAAAATAAATAAATATATATGTATATATGTATATATATGTGGGAAGTTATGTGGAAAGCTTTGAGGGACGCATTCCTTGTACAGTCAACAGATGGTGCTGCCTCTGATGCTCATTTTTCAACGAGAGGTCGAACGGAAGTCAGTTTAGATCTGCCTGCCATGAAGAGCTGTTGAGACCGTCAGCGCGAAGGCTGATGTGGTCATTTTCTTCTAATTAGAGCTTGTAGTGCTCTTAATAGTTGGGTAGAGCCATGGAGAGCTCTATACCACATTCTCACATATTTGAAATAGTACGCGTAGGTACTAATGTGAATTATTAAAGCGAATAAGTGCTTATATGTTACTTTGTGTTAGTTCTAATGATGAAGAGAGCTTGGTATGTGTATTAGGCCTCGAAACCAGCAAATGGCTATTGATGGAAATTCTACTTTTATAACATTATCTCTGTATATTTTGTGTTTTTGTGTGTCTTCAATAAACGTGTAGTTCTCTAAGTTGTATCTCATCATTGCCCCACCACTAGACGCCCAGCCAAGATTCTACATATATATATATAATGATTTATTAAGCGTAGTAGAAGCCAAGCAACAGATACAGGATCACTTAAACCACAAAGACCAATCAGAATGGAAAACTTCTTTATGTAGGAGAAGCTCAGAAATGTTGTGGTTAGTTGGGGTTGTCCATAATGATACTTTAAACAATTTTTATTTTGCAATAACTTAAATTTTGAAAATTCCAATTTACAGTCATAACTGATCGTATAGATTTTGATTTTTGTACACTGCCGCAAATTCCTAACCCGGTTCTAAACATAAAGATATTAAAAGGAGGTCGAAACCTCGTTGGAAGAATGCTTTGGTCTCTGATACACAAAAGAATCTTGACAAATATAAATAAATGTAGATTAAGGCCATGATGACTTATGGCAGTTTCTGTTAAAAAACCAAAACATTAAATATTTAAGTTGATTAAAATTATCAGCAATTTAATGGTTACAACAGAAACTACCATAAGACTTGCATTCATTTTGTTAAGCACTTAAAATGTAACATTTGATTAATTCATTCTAAACTAATATTTATAAAATGATAAGTAAATAAACAAAATAACATTCGGTGAGCCACTTCCACCCCCCACAATAAACAAACCAAAAAAGAAATTAAATTGGCAAAAACAATGTTTCCTGCTGTAAAAAGGAGTTCAACCAATTGGAAAATTCAATCACTACCTCCAAATATTTTCTAAAATTTCTGGTTTCTCTAACAGTAAAAATTACTGATATTTCTTAAGATTTTAATGCCTTCCTTAAACACTACAATTTTACAACAGGAGACTCAGTGGCTTAATAAAAAAAGTTTGAAAATAGGCATAACTCATATTTAAAACCCCAAAAATAAAACACATATTAATAATAATTTTTTTTTTTTCATAAATAAAATAAGCACACGTAAGACATATTTCAAATGAAAATTCACAAATTTTAATTATTAATTCAAGCATAAAAAGACATTTTGAGGATCCTCTAACAGTAGACAGTAATACATAATAAAAAAAAAAACATTAAATGACCATACAATCACGTAATCTTTTACACAGAAATTTTAGTCGGATTATATTTACATCAACATGCAGACTGAATCATTTTCTATAATTATTGTTGTTCTTCACCACACTATCCGCTGATAACACAACAGTTTAAATAGTTTGTTAAGCATTGCACAATTCGAAGATTTTTTTAAACTTTAAACTGAGTAGGACTTCACTATAAATCAGTTTTATAAAGAGTCTATAGTACTCTCAATAATTAAATGAGTTCCTTAACTCCAAAATTTTTATACAACAATAAGCATCATTATATTTTAATAAAAGTTTACAATTTTATAGCAAACACTAAATACGTAATAAAATAAATAAAAGTGATACTTAATTTTAGCAGTACACCATTCATTAAAGATGTAGTGGAGGCTCTCGTCACAGCAAAGCTCTTTCATGGTTTCCACCAAAGCCAAATCCAGGGATTGCAAGAATAAACCTATTTCCACTCACGCATCCTTTACGCCGGGTACTTCATTAGTTCAACACACAAATCGTAATTCTCCAAGGCTTCAGAATGCCCGCAGAAGTCCATTCATCAACTCGTAAACCATACGAAGAATTTCTCATCATTAACTATTTCCTACGAGATCGTCATCACTTTATCGGACAATCCATTTTCCATAACAAGTTCGGACCGCACTCTAGGTAAGCCACGGTATAAAAGGAGTTTATGACTCTAGACATAGATTATTCCTGAAGGTTTACAGGTTTTTCCTTTAATTTCATCAGTTACCAGCGCACTTGGCTCAACAAGAATCAACGTCTATACCCACAGATTTTTCTCTTTTGGAAACTTACTTCTTACGATGAGATAAGGGGTATACTTGTTCATTAATCCTTATCTTGAACTCAGACAAAATTAATACATGAGGGCACAAGGGCCACGTGCAGGGCAAAAGCCCTTTTTCGAAGAGATAAATCTTACATCGTCCAGTATCGTTGGGATCCACCGCCTCAATTGAAAATTTTCGCGCTCATCTAAAGGACGCTAACTTACTGTTGCCAATTTACGGCATGAAAATTCCGGGAGAGAAACAGCTCGGCCAATCAGAGGTCGCAACTGCGCTGTCGATGGAGGAGCTGAACCCTAACCTATAATAATCGATTAAGAACCGAACACGGTCAAGTGCAATTGTGCGGGAAGAGGAACTGACCTTCATGAGCGCAGGGGATGCCCTGAAGGTCAAGACGGACCAAGAAACACGTACTCCGACCAGAGGTCAAACTAAATAATAGTTGAGGACAAATTCCTTGCCGGAAAAAGGGTTTGCTCTGAAAAGAGGTACGATTTTGAAAATGTGAAAGAATTTAGGAGGGGAAAAAAGACTGACACACATTAATAACCACAATATTTCCCTTTAACAAGAAAATAAGAAATTACAAATAAGCTATTTTATTAGTTTAAACAATAGAAAAACACAACTGTTAAAATTTCATTTTAACAGAAAGGTGAAAAAAATTCATCAGTGGATGAAATACACATATTTAAATAAACCAAATTTATTAATTAACAGCCGGCATAACAAACGAAACAATAAACTAACTCAACAAAATCTTAACAGAAAAACCAAAACTAAATCGAAATTTATGATAAATTAATTTAAGAAACTTAAGAAAGGAAGGAAGGAGGCAGGCTTGAAGACTTGTGACTTGCCTGTGGGGTAAAACTAGTTTCATGCCGGCAATACTTCCCCAGCCTGCCAAGACCAGAATAGGAGTCATATGGATTAAAAAAATCAAAATTTCATAGCAGATAAAGAATAATGAAACTATGAAGCAACAATGGAGTTTATAGATTGATTACTTTGTGTTTAATAGTATGATTAGATTTTTAAGAATAGTTAGTTGACAACTCAACAATGACGAAACTGAAAATTTAATGGAAAAAGATAGATTGAAAATTAATACAAAGTAAACGCAACAAGCCTTCTGCCTTTTTTTTTTTTTTTTTTTTTTTAATTTAATTTCCCAATCCCACCCAACCATCCGTTTGTATATGTATATATATATATATATATATATATATATATATATATATTAAAAAATCTCTCTCTCTCTTAAAAAAAAAAAAAACAGAATTTAATATTTAATTCCCTACCATATTATAGATATATGTAACTTAGGCATTTATAAAAAAATAGTCACCTTAATTTTTCTATGTTTTTACATATTTTACGGGGTGTAGAATGAATTAAACAATCACAAAGAAAAGCATGGTGTTTATTTGTAGGTCAGCCATTTTGTTAATTAGTTTACTAAGGCTAGTCTGCGATCACATATTTAAATAATATGGAGGCACACCACTTTTGCGATTCATATGTGTAACTTGTGTATTCATAGAAATTTATCGACCTTCGTTTATCGACGTTTTTACATGTTTTGTGGTTTGATGAATCTAAACATTACAAAAAAAAAAATGCGAGTTTCTTTACATGTGTACCTATTGTTTGAGCTGGGTCAATTTCAAATATATTTTATTAAGTATTTTTGTATTATGGTATTTTTATTTTAATCTTATATGGTTTGTGATTATCATTTTAGGTAATAGTTTTATTTTGATCTCTATTTATATGGATTTTCAATGGGTGTTTCGGGCCGGTGAACAAAGAAAATCTTAGCTTTAGCTTTCTTTGTGACAGAAAAACATCCATTTTTTAGCATATTTGCATTCTACCAGGCCCTTGAAAACGTTAGAATGCAAATTATGCTTTTTTCTCATTCCAATTTCCATTTCAATTTCTCTTTAATTCTTTTTAAATTTGATATGGGTAGTCTTCGCTTATGATCCAAATAATTGTTTTAATATTGAAGTTAATTCATCTTTAAATTTCAAAAAAAATTTTTGCACTGATATTATTTTATTAATGTATTACTATATATATATATATATATATATATATATAGTATCTGTCTGTAGGCTAACTTGTTAGTTAATTTATTAGGGCTAGTTCATTAATTTGTTTGTTAGTCAGTCTGCACATTATCTGAAGAACGATTGTTTATAAAGCACTCAGACCAGTTTTAAAATATAATTTATTTTACCGGAATGAAACCTATCTATTTTTTAACATTCTTATTCGAAAATTTCGTGAATTATTCGAAATTTAACCCTTTTTTTTATTTTTAATTTATTTTTAACATGGCAGAAAAGGGCAAAATTTTGCACAAACCTGCATTATGAGGATTATTTTTACCGTAAAAATGTCATACGAGCTTTTAAAATATCACTTAAAATACTCATCTGAAGATTATTGACTAAGAAATTTCCTCTTGGAAAACTTCGTAAGTTATTCGGATTTTGAGATATTCGTAACATGGGCGATTAGAACAATATTTAGCATAAACTTATATTACGCATTTACAAAACTGGAAAAAATATAGAACAGCATGAAAACTAAAATGCAAAACTGACACTAATAAATTTAATTTGCAAATCAAGATAAGGTAAATATATCGAATACAAGGGTGGGTAGCCCAGTGGGCAACAAAGTTGTGTGATCGACCGAGTTCTTTACTCATAACATGACTATAATATTCATCACATAAGGAATTAATTAGTAAAAAAAATATGTTACGAGGAGCTGAAAAATCTATACCAGTTCGTTTTGTACTAATTTCAGAGAGTATATATATATATATATATATATATATATATTTGAAAGGCTTTATTATTTGGTAAATTTGAGTCTGTTTTTCTTTCAATCTTTAAATTAAAGTTAATACAAAAGTATTAATTCCAGATTCAGGTTTGAAATATAACAAGAGAAATCTATATATATAAAGCTGATTGTTTATTTATTCGGATTTTTAGTTCGTTATACAAATTTACACCGCTCAACCGACCGCTACGAAAAATGGTATACTAATTAATGAAGACAAAATTTAGCTAACGCCATATTTTTTAGTTCAATCGGATAATTGGATCAAAAGACGTTAAATAAAAGCCCAATTTTAACCTTAAATGATTAAAAAAAAATATTGATGCTAAAATAAACAAATAAAATACATGTTTATTATTATTATTATTATTATTTATTTATTTATTTATTTATTTTTTTCGGAAATAAAATATTTTTAATTTCGCGTGAATAATAATAAAAATTAGAAAAAAAAATAAAAGTAAAAAGCAGAAAATAATTATGCTAGGGAAACAGGTGCACTTTTTTTTTTTTTTTTTTTTTTTTTTTTATAAATCAGTAATTTGTGTGTAAATAAATATTGTCATACAGATATTTGGCATTAGCTAACAATTTTTATTTAATTAAGTAATACTTTTCGTTTCTGCAGTAAAACAAAATTTTTCTTTTTTATTGATGCTTTATGTGTAACTTGTGAGATTCTTTTGCGTACTCACTTTAATTATAAATAATTATAATTAGGAATTTATTAGATTTTTTTTTTTTTTTTAATTTTGTAAATATCATAAAACTATTTATTTATTTATTGTATGAAACAGCTTTAGTTTGTCAAAATTTGAAATTTGGCACCGAAGTAGCTCGGACATTTCTCGCCAAGATTTTAGTTACTCTTTTGCGATAGCCATTTCTATTCATCACAAAAATGGCCAAAATATTTAAGGGGCTCCATACTAAAGCTTTGCATTTTGTATTTATTTATTTATAATATTTACTATTAAAGACTTCTGGAACTGTTTTTTTTTTCCATGCATTTTTCTTTCCATTTTACAACTTTATTTAGTTCTTTCTGCTAGTAATAAATAAAGACATTTTTAAACCTAATAGAATAAATAATGTAACATTACTTAAAAAGCCAATTAAATGCAAAGAAAATGTATTACTACATACCACTTGTATTAACATAAGACGCTTAAGTAAGAAAATATTAATAAAAAGAACAAACTTTTTTTAGAAGACTTTTCTTTTTAAAAGTGGAATTTAACAATGAACACTCTGTCTTATTATTTTTTACTTTCAGTGAGCATCGAAAGAAAAGTTATCTTCGTTTAAAAGATTTTATCTTTTGATAAGAGCATTTTTTTTTCTTTTTAATCTGGCATTGTCCAACGCTTTGAAATTTCTTTTAAAAGCTATCGTTGCCTTTTGTAACAAAGAAATCGGCGTTAACAATGGTTCATGATTTGATTTTTATCTTTTAAAGAGATTTTTAAAACAGTTGTTTTAAGAATAAAACTAAATATAATGCATTCTTCAAGTTTTACTCTTTTAACCCTTTAACGATCTCGTAATTTTTAAGAAAAATGGCAAAAAAAAAAAAAAAAAAAAAAAAAAGTGCCTATTTTTTTTATTCAAGAAAATTGTGCAAAATAAAGTGCATGAACACTATATGTATTTGTTTTAAATTTTTGGAGTATCTTTTAGCTTGAAAAAAAAAAAAAAAAAACTAGTATGATGGAAAAACTAGTACACATGGCTTTCTTCTATATAATTTTACACAAAATTTATTCAATACAAATTATTTATTAAATCATCAAATTATTTTCCATTATAAATGCAGACGAATTTTATCTGACAGTATTATATATTATCACTAAATGCCGAAAGATGTAAATTTTTTGCAAATAAGATTTTTTTTTTTTTTTTTTTTTTTTTTTTTAAGTTAAAAAAAAATCGATAAATTTGTTTTAAATTATCACAGATCTATAGTTCAACCATTCCTTTTAAAGGTATTGACGAGATCTTTCGAAAGATACCCATATTGAAAATTCACTCCTCCGCAGGGGGATACTTACCCCCAGAGGGGGAAGCGATGCTCCCACATGCACAAATTTTTTTTCCTAGTTAACTACTACTATTATCAATAATTCATATTAATTTTACAATCACACGATTAAAACAAGTCTCATAATGTACATTTATACGAAATTTTGTCCTATACTGCCATGTTAAAAAATAGAAAAAAAATGCAATCACAGCGCCACCTGTTGATAAATTGTTCCATAAATCTAATCAGAACCAGTTTGTGTCAGGGTCCAACTAATTATCCAGTTTGGTTAAATTTCATTCATTGGTTCGTGAGATACAGCGTGATACACACACACATACAGGCAGACAGACATTTTCTAAAAACTGTCAAATCATGTTTAGGACATCCCAAAACGTGTAAATCTATCGAAAACTGGAGTTCGAAAATTTTCATGAATCCAATACTTTCACTATATATACATATAGAAGAATAAAATAATAATAATAATAATAATTTTGCAGAAAAACGAACAATCAGGGTAATTCTGACTGAAAGTTGGTTTACTACTAATTGGAAAAAATAAAAGATATGTGTCTTAAACATTAAAAGAGAATTTTAAATAAAGAATTATACGTATAATACCTCACTATACGTAAAATACAGTGTTCTCAGATTGACTATCCGAGCTTTCATAAATATAACTTATTTCCGAATCACTCTCAGATGCATTTATACTAAAATTAAAATCCGAATCATTTTATGGTTCTGACTACTTAATGTACACAATATTAAACTAGTATGTTGTGGCCACCACATGACTTTCTTCTATATTTCAATATACAAATTCACTCAGTAAAAATAATTTATTAAAAGTATTATTTTAAAAAAAATATCTTCCATGATAATGCAGACGATTTCCATATTAGAGAAGTAGTATAACACTAAATATCCAAAAAAAAGTCAATAGTATTGTCAATGTTACATAAAAAAAAATTCGTTAAAAATGAAAAAATTGAAAACTTTATTTTAAATTATCGCAGATCGATGGTTCAACCATCCGTTTTAAAGGTATTGGCGAGCTCTTTCGAAAGATACCCATCATGAAAATTTACTCCCCTCGAGGAAAACCTCTCCCCTATAAAAAACCCTATAGCCTATCCCCTCTCCCCTTTTACTCCCCTACAAAAAAATATTCCCAGTTCACTATCTCTATTATAAATAATTCTTGTAAATATCATAATGATTATTAAAAAATAATTCTCTTTATGCACATTTATACAAAATTTTGTCCTATATTACCATGTTAAAAATTCAGAAAAAGCAGAATGGCAACGCAATCTGTAAGACAATTTTTACCAAAAGTTGATAGGCACTAATTGATGTCAAGGTGCAACTACATACCAATTTGTGTGAAATTCTGTGCAGTAGTTCCTGAGATACAGTTGCCACAAAATTTTGTCACACAGACAGACATTTTCCAAAAATGGTCAAATCGTATTCTACAGCTCTCAAAACGTGTAAATCCATCAAAAACACGAGGTCGAAATTTTTTACGAATCCAATACTTTCTTCTATTGAATATAGAAGAAAGTAAAAATATATTTTACCACAGAGCACAGATCTATGTGCATTCAAAAGTCTAACTGAGCTAAGATTACAAAATAAGTATTACAAATATTTAAAATTGAACAGTGCTGACAATTAAAAAAAAAAAAAAAAAAAAATTGTTATCTCCAATTACATTTTAAATAGTCTGCTACTTCCATTTTGAGTGCAAAATAAGAAATTAAAAAAAATTTCGTGTACTATTAGAAATGATTTGTTTTTAAATATTTTACAATGTTTTCTTTAACTTCTATTCTTGTTTGTTCGGTACAAATCTTGCAATCGATTTTGACTAACGTCCCTACTAGCTAGACATTTGAAACTTTCAGATTAGCTCAGAACCCGATGACAACACAATACTTCGAAGCCCGATTTTCGAATTTTTGATAAGTTTTCTTTTAATTAATTAAAATATGAAAATAATAAACTCCTAATAGCTTTAAAAAAGCGATGAAAATATTAGCAATAATTTAATTGTTGCCAAAAACAAATTTACGAGTTTATTTTTTTTTCGCCATAAAAATAAATACATTTAATTAAACGTGAACGTTAAAAAATTGTAAAAAGTTAAGTTATGCATCTCACAAAAATGGACGCCATTATCACTTTAAAAATTTTATACGCATTGATAAAGGGCTAATTTATAGTTCTATAGCTATGATTCAACAGAAAATTTAAAAACATGGCGCATAAGAAGATTTTTTTTAAATCTTATAATTATTTATTGCATTACTTTTAAACAGAAATAAACCTCGTGCCCGGAAATATCACGGGCACGAGAAAATAAAGTGAAACTTCACCCCGTCATTTTCACGGGAGCGAGAAGGAAGGAGTTAAAGGGGTTAAGGAATAGATAGTTAAATTAATTATTTTATTTTACATTCAATTGCTTCTCAAGTATGTACTGACATGGAATCTATTATTTTTAGACGTATAACGTGTTTTAAAGGATAAAAAGTAATTTTTGAGATGAAAAGGCTTATTTTGTGGGAAAAAGAATCAGAATATATAGTTACGCTCATCACTGGCTGACTCTGTCACGCTTAAAAAGGCTTAAGAGATTTCCTCGGACTCTGTGTGTGAACGCAAGTTGGCATTTCAAAGGAAGTTTTTATCGAAATTTGAAGAAAATTGATAAAGTCTTTTTAAGATATGGATTTACGGTCCCATTTCCAGCTTTCCGATTTCCACTAAAAGTTGGCAAAATCACCTATACGCAGGATCTTTCTCAATTCTGAAGGTTTGTCGTTCTATCTTTATTAATTTAGGAGATATGATAGTCAAAAAATTTTCCACAGACATACACAGTGACTAATTGCCAATAAAATAAAATAAAATAAAAGTAAAAAATAAATAAGAATAAATAAATAAATAAAAATCTAGTAGTTCTTAAAACATGTAAATCAGGTGGAAACTCATTATCGAAAATTTTGACTGAATATAATACTTGCATTACTTTATGGTAGTCAGGTAATGGAAGTAATAATGGAAGTAAAAAATCGTATGATGTTACACCCGTCATAATTTCTGTATAACATCTGTAATATAACAGTTTGATATTTTTAGTTTTAATAACTGAAATTCATTTTAAAAATGTTTTTCTTGTTTAACTGAATCTGTTTTAACCATATAATAATCTGGTGTTGAATTCACATAACTTTCTCTTACCCTACACTGAAAAAATTTTCTCTGTAAAAAAACGGTTATATGAATGGCAGCTTTCTGTCTATACATTTGAACGCATTCTTAGATAACGGTTATTTAACCACATTTTGACTATAGGGTTAAGAGACCGCATAATAAATAAAATAAATCTGAATTATGCACTAAATACAACGCAAAATATAAGAATCTTACTACTTAAATTGCAAATACATTTCCTTGTATTCTTTCATTCAGGATACAAGGACTGTACTGAATTACGTTTTCTTTTACAAGAATGGCTGAACGAAATCCGCCCAACGAGATATATAAAGTAGAGTGATAAATGGTAACCCTTGAGAAGGTACAAGATGAGTTATGTGACATGCTCTCTTTGCACCTGCGTATTCGGTGGTTCTCTTGGTTACAGCTTATTTTCAGTAAATTTCTATGGCAACGGTTTGGAGATTGTTCTTCGCATAAGTCATAACCGCCAATGTTTTTGTTTACTTACGTAGTTTAATATTCTTTTGTTCTAAATTCTTTTGATTTTAATTTTACTTCTTTTTTATTTCGTGTAGTTGAACTTTAACCGATGAAATGCTTAAAAGTAGTTGAAAAATTATTATTTGTTGTTAAATTTAGCTCTTTAAAAGTTTAAATTTTCTTTTATAAACACTTTTAAACTTTGTTGGAAAACGATGAAAAAAAAGGTATTTTTTTATTTATTAAAATGTGAAATATGTGTAAAATTATTTTAGAAACAATTTATTTCGGTCATAGGACTGTCATGTTACCTAATAATAATGATAGTTTGTCGAACTGGTATTTTAAATGCCAAAATAACGATAAAGGGCCAAACACAGCAACCTAATTGGAGCATGTCACGTGATTCATCTTGAACCACGGAAAGCTAATCCTTCATCCATTGAATCAGCACTCTAATTTACATATCTCGTTGGGCTGAACGAAATCCGCCATAGAAGACATTTAAAATGTCGACGTTGCCAAACAGTCAAACTAGAAGGAAAATTACGGTTAATTGACAGTAAATGGTTGTACTCGTACGACAGTTTTTTTAGGCATGGTCTCAAGAAATCTTTGAACATTAACGGTGTTTCTACTGTTTTCTAAATAAATGGTAAAGTAAAAGTAAAATAAAAGGTTAATGGATCATTATTTTACGGAAAAGTTTTACAGTGACAGTACTATAGACTTGCTATTATAGATTAAAGTATAACATAAGGAGTAATATATCTGAAAATTTTTAATAACTGTTCAAAATACATTTAGAAACAGTTTTATTTGACGAAAATTTCTTTGTGGGGGCACTAATCCTCCCCCTTTCAACCAGCCATTTAATTATTATAGCTACATTCATAAAACGTTTAAAGGTGTTATTGTCTTTTTTTTTTTTTAATTTATTTCAAAATTTTCAGAGATTTTCTGCCTATACCAATCTCTGAAACTTATTGGATTAACTTTATAAATCACTGTTGCACTAACTATAAGCATTTTGGTGAATCTAGCATTTATAGATTTTTACAGGGACACAACGAAAAATTCTTTATCCTTATGATCTAAGGGCTCAAAGTTCAGTAGCGTTAAATAAAACCTCGTGTGATATATGGAGAAAAATACTCAAACACTCTGTTATGGTTTTCTCTTTTTTGTTTGTTTAGCAACTACTCTTTCTTTATTTTATCTACAAAACTGTTAGTTACTCAATGTTCGGAAAGTCGAGTGGAGTCACTCCAGATTTTTTTAGGTGGGGGGGGGGGGAAACGATGTCCCCACATGCAGAAATTTTTTTTCCAAATTAACTACTACTATTTTCAATAATTCATATTAATTTTACAATCACAGGTTAAGAATAATTCTCATTATGTACATTTATACGAAATTTTGTCCTATACTACCATGTTAAAAATTTAGAAAAAATACGATCACAGCGCCACCTGTTGAGCGATTGATCCCCAAATCTAATCAGCACCAGTTTATGTCAGGGGCCAACTAAATACCAAGTTTGGTTAAATTTCGTTTAAAAAAAAAAAACGATTATTTTTCTAAGTTGTTTTTCGTTAAAAGTAAAAAAAAAATCGATAACTTTGTTTTAAATTATCACAGATTTATAGTTCAACCATTCGTTTTAAAAGTATTGACGAAACCTTTCGAAAGATACCCATCTTGAAAATTTACTCCCCTCGAGGGGAGATATCCCCCCCCCCCAGGAGGGGTGGCGAGGTTCCTACACATACAAAAAAATTTTCCCAGTTGACTACCCCAAGAAAAATAATTCTAGTAAATTTCATAATGATTACTAAAAAATAATTCGCACATTTTTACAAAATTTTGTCCTATACCACCATGTTAAAAATTTAGAAAAAGCGGGATGGCAACGCAACCTGTAAGACAATTTTTACCAAAAGTTGATAGGCACTAATTTATGTCAAGGTGCAACTACATACCAATTTGCATGAAATTCTGTGCAGTAGTTCCTGAGATACAGTTGCCACAAAATTTTGTCACACACACACAGAGACTGACAGACAGACAGACATTTTCTAAAAATGGTCAAATCGTGTTCTGTAACTCTCAAAACGTGTAAATCCGTCGAAAACCCGAGGTCGGAAACTTTTACGAATCCAATACTTTCTTCTATTGAATATAGAAGAAAGTAGAAAGTATGGCATGACTTGAAATACATTATGAGCCATCTTCAAACATAAAATTAATATATCAGATATTTTTTGTGTTTTCTTGTAAAAACGAAAGACAAATATTTTTCATCCCATATTTTATGTGAAATATGCTTTATTTTTTTTTTTTTTTTTTTTTTTTCATGTAAAGAAAGGGAGATCTTAGAGGAAATATGAACTTGAGGTTTCGCTATACTTTCAATTTTTGTTGATTAAGGCTTATTAATTAAATTTTAGACTGGAGAGGCGAAAACAGCTGTTCCGCTTTATTATTGGATTTTGTAAGGGCTCCTTTGTAAAGGTTAAGGTTCATTAAATATTAATCTATGGCTTAAAGCAGATTCGGAACCACTACGAACACGCATGTATGATCCGAGACTCTAACCCTGCACCTAACAAGTAATGAAATGTGGATTGATATCACGCATACACGTACAGACAAATAAATGGGCTACTGGCCATTAAAATTGCTACACCGGAAAGTAATGTCAGTAACATATTGACATTTCTTGGGCACATGCACTAAAGTGAGAAGAATAATTGATTAAACTTTCAGAAAATTTGGAGGTATATATCCTGAGAAATCAGTACATAAAGCCAAGACTTCTGGCAGGAATAACAGCGCTTATCCCCGCATAGGCATTTAATTTAACAGCGATAGAATGACATGTACGGGTACAGCCTTCATACAGCTTCAACAGGATGCTACAGTTCGTCCACCGTAGTTACTGGAGAGTGTTGAGTGCCTGTCGCTTGGCAATGATAGACCAGGCGTTTTCAAATATTGCGAGATCAGAAAAATGCGCTAGTCAGAGCAACAGTCGAACGCATTCTGTATCAAAGAACGCCCGGGCAACATGGACATCATTCCGATCTTGCATTGTTATTCTTAAATGCTGTGTTACGGAAATCTCGAATATAAGGAAGAGCCATGGACCTCAACGCATCGAAAATCAAATGGCTAACTACTCGGAGTGCCGTGAATACAAACAAGAGGTAATCGAGACGTGTATCGAATGGCACCTCATACTACCACTTCGGGTGGTGTACCAGTATAAAGATGTCAAGTGCTAACTGGCAATGTGCATTCTCCAGGATGCCGTAAAATACAGATACGGTCATCTTGATGCTGTAAACAAAACTTTAATTTATGTGAAAATAAGACGACGTTGCGCCATTCTTGCGTCCAAATTTGTCGTTGATCCCATATTAAAGGTGCTCCTCTCTGTTATACAGCTTCTAGGACAGGTAAATTCATGACCGCAACATACTGACTCACCATCTGGAGTAATGGTATGTGGTGCCGGGCCATTGGGTACACATCTCGCTCACCTCTTGTTCGCATCGCCGACACTCTGAATAGCAACCGTTACATTTCTGATAGGTATTGCCCTCAGCTCTACCCTACATTCGAGGTCTTTGTAACGCAATATTTAAGCAGGACAATGAACGATTGCATGTTTTCTATGTGTACCGGACCTTTCCTGATAAAGGATGCGTTCGACTATTGCTCTGGCCAGAACATTCTCCAGATCTCGCACCAGACGATTGAGAACATTTCATCAATCGTTGTCAAGCGACTGGCACGCCACCAGTCTCTAATAACTACGGTCGATGAACTGTAACATCGTGCTGAAGCTACATGGAGGACTTAATCATACATGTCTTCCAATCGCCGTTCGATTTAATGCCAAGACAAATAAGTGCTATTATTTTTACCAGAGGTTGCTGATTTATGTACTGTTTTCTCAGGTTATAGACCTTAAAAATTTCTAAAAATCCAATCACTTGCTCTTCCCACTATAATGTATATGTCCAATAAATTTCATTCTGTTATTTACATTCCTTCCTGGAGTAGCAATTTTAATGGCCAGTGACGTAAATTAATAACTGATAGAAAAAAAAAAAAAAAAAAAAAAAAAAAAAAAGAGCAAAGCTCTCTAACCTGAAACGCATAGAGTCACAGAATTAAAAACGACTCTATATAAAAAAATTATCTTTTTATTATTTATTTATTTTAAAAGTAATTTTACTTAACTCTTAAAACTATATCTCATTATAAAAAAAAAGCAAAATCCCGTCAGACTTTTCCTAAAAGGTAAACAGTGCTTCAGAGCTGGTTTGCTAGTAATTTCTTTTAATTTTCCTTATTTTCTTTTCTTTTTAGTTTATTTATTTATTTGCCATCTATGTAAGGTTTAGAGGTTTTTGAAGATATGTTTCATACAATTCAAGTTACATTTTTTTAAATGTCTTTTCAGAAAATAAGTCGGAATTATTAATTCTACAAAACACAAATCTACATGCAAGTTATAAAAAAAGTGCCACAAAATGGCTCTTTTAAAAAACAAATAAAGAAATCCGCCTGAAGATGAGGGTCATGAGGAAGCCACAACAAAGCTATCGCTTCAACTTACACTAATGCGAACACCTAGAAGTACTTTATCAGCTCTTATGGGAAACCTATCGTAAAGATTTAAAACAGAAATGATGGAATTAGTTGTAAAGGCAATTTTACATCCTCATTGAAAGGTAATTATTTTTAACGCGTGCTAATATGGCACACATAATATCCAACGTAATTATTTTTAACGTAGAATTCGACAATGAAAGTTGAAGTAATATTATTCGGATACAATGTAGAATATAACTAAATAATACTTTTTTTTTATTAATTCTGTTTATTATTTATTTATTTATTTATTTCAAAAATAATTTTATTTAACTGTTCAAACTATATCTGTCTATAAAAAAAAAAAAAAAAAAATCTTGTCAGACTTTTTTAAAAAGATAAACTGTGCTTCAGAGCTAGTTTACTAGTAATTTCTTTTAACTTTCCTTATTTTCTTTTATTATTATTATTTTTTTTTTTTTTTGCATCTATGTTGTTATTTTATAGTTGATCGAATAAATCAAATAAATATAGAAAATAACGTGAAAGAAACTATCATGTACACCACGTATAGTGTTTTTCATACAGGGGTGGAAAATTGGTACTGTATTCATACTGGTATTTGTTTGAAAATTTTCTCTGCTTGATCGTTGATTCGCGAAATCGTTGATTCACGAAGTAGAAAATTTTGTTTCATAAATACCAGTGTGAGTTCTGCAGAGTAGATTCACGTCATTTGAAAATCTGTAACTCCGCCAGTGGGCGTTTCCTTCTCAATTTGTATGTTATTTATTTCTTAAGAATATATCCAATATTCATATTTGTACAATGAATGTACTATGGATACAGATACTTTGATTAGAAAGAGTACAATTATAATGTATAACCATTTCTATTATAAATGTGAATAGAAAAAAATGTGTTCTGAAATATTGTAACTTGTGAGAATAACACCCACAGGCGGACCTTACTGTAAGCCGACCATACGCAGGGATGGAACACGGGCGCAGAATTCATACCGGAATCCGTTTAAGAAATTTCTCTACCTATAATATCGTTGATTTAAGAAGTAGAAAATTTTCTTATATTGAGAGTGGTATGAATTCTGCGCCCGTGTTCCATCCCTGCATATGTCCTCGAATCTAGAGGACAGTCCCCGAAAACAACCTTCGTCCCCAAAAAATTACAACAAATTTGGGGACGCCGGTTATAAAGTTATTAATGTTTTAGTATAATAATTTATTATATGTATAATAAATAAGCAGAAATAAGTTCTTTTAGGTGTTTTATACACAAAAATTACTAACAGTTTACAATTTAAGGTGATTTTATTATTTATTTATTTTTTGTCCACGAAATTCGAGGACACCGCCATATTTGTCCTCGAATTCAATGAAAAAAATTTAGTCACTCTCTCTCTACCTTACTGTCAAAATGACAGAAACATGCGGTCGCGAAAGTGTTAAGATTTTATTTTTTAGGAATTTGTATGTTTTTTTGTACTAAAATCTAGGTAATATAGAAAAAAAAAACAAAAAAAAAACGTGTTTATCAAATTCTTGAACGATTTATTTATCCACTCTAGTTTAACGAATAACAGAAATCTTTGCCTATTGTTGACAGCATCCACATGACACTTTATTCTATGGAGAAATTTTGTACCCAAGTACCTATTTACTAATGTAATTTTTTAAATTATGTTTTTACATTAAAAAAATTTTCTAACCGTTTTATTTGCTTTTGCTTTTCTAAAAATAATATTTTTATTTTTATTTATTTTTGTTTGATATTTCATTTTAAAGTAGTAAAGTGTGAAAACAGAACAATGCAGATTTTTCGCACTTTTTAACTATAAAATTAAATATTAAAAGTTTAAAATATAAATTATGGAAAACAAAAAGCAAATTAAATGTCTGTGAATTTACAGAATAGGAAAACGGAATTTGAAAAGACTCATAAGTTAATGAGTAATTTGGGTACAAATTTCTCCATAGAATAACATAGAGTTCGGCTGCTGGCGACAATCGATATTGCTGTATAAGTTTGTTAGACCTTAGCATGCTATCTTGCGTTAACATTATTAAATTAATGTCAAATAATACAACAACATTAAGTGCTTGCATAAAACATTGATTTCACGTAATCTTCATGCTTGAACAATAAAAAATGGAATGACCTGGGATAATTAGGAGCCATATAACAGTGTTTAAAATTTTAAAACCTTGTATTTTATTTAAGCTGAAATTTAAGAGGATGAATTAAATAACTATCTTTAGATTTTAATAAAAAGTATCTTTTACCATTCAGAATTCAATAAAATTAGACCCAGATAAAAAAAAAAAAAAAAAAAAAAAAAATGGGTTTCACATGTTTTTATGGCTAAGTCATTTACAACAAAAGTTGTGGATATTTTATTCTCTAAAAGTAAAAATTTAATCTAAGTTCTATTTCCCCAGAAATTTTCACTTTTATTCGCTACTGTCTCTTCTCCCCCATAACTAGTAGAATTTAAATTTCTAAACTTTAAATATTTTTTTAGTTTTATTTGTTACTATAAATTTTATCAAAATAAATAAATAAACAAATAAATGAATAAATAGTTTCGTTTTTCCTACGCATTCGTCCTCTAACCAAAATTTAAAAGTTCGAAATATGAAAGAAGAATTTTCCTCTTCTTTTTTTTCCTATGATACTGTGATTACCCCTTACAGCCTGGATCGAAATGGCGAGACCAGAATGGCGTGACCAAAACGA
The DNA here is from genome assembly GCA_963930645.1 of Salticus scenicus. Taxonomy (NCBI): domain Eukaryota; kingdom Metazoa; phylum Arthropoda; class Arachnida; order Araneae; family Salticidae; genus Salticus; species Salticus scenicus. The sequence goes on from OZ005655.1 coordinate 278,659,653, forward strand.
TGAAACTAAAACGGCGGGACCAAAACGACAGGATCAAAATAGAGGGAGAAAAATTTCCGCAGAACCAAAATGATGGGCCCAAAACAGTGGTATCAAATCGGAGGGACCAAAATGTCATGTAACCAAAATTTTAATGAACGTAATAAATGGGTGTGTGTTTCTGACTTATTATATGTTCAGAAATATAATAAGACGGAATGTGATTGCTGGTGTTTCCGTCTAAGGCCAATTATATACTTGAATGCCCTACGTCAGTGTCTTTTTAACAGATTCTAATCCGTATATTCGATCAAGTTTTGTGGATAACCATAGAAAACACTTTGTGATTAGGCTGACGAACGCGACCTGGGTTCGAACATTTCAATTTCCGTCTATGAAAGTAGTGTTTTATTCATATGAGTATTGAAGAATAAATTTTCAGTCTTCGCCCCCGTCTAGTATAATCGATATTTCCGTGTGAACCAACTTTTAAATTTGCCATATTCGTCAAATTAAAAACAGCGGACAAGTGACATGATAAATAGCCAATAATAGACAAACAATTATTTAAAGTTTAACTAAATTTTTTTTTCCCCATCAAAACGTTGGAATTTAAATAAGGAAATGGAATTTAATTATTTATTAAAATGAATTTCAGCGAAAATTATTAAAATTGCCACTAGTTTGTTTATCGAAGGGCCAATACCTAAATACCTCAAACCTAAAACAATAATAAACAAGATAAAATTAAACCCAATAACTTTGTTGTTTTTGCCTTTTTATCCCCCCTTATGTTTTAAATTAGCCATTGTTTAGAAGCGCTTTAGTTTTCAAGTTATTTTTAAACCTGTCAATAAATTTCAATTTCCTTCAACTAAATCCCCTGTTCCCGAACTTAAAATGTGGGGTATTTATAATATCCCTTGTAATAATTGCGATTTATCTTACATTGGTCAAACAAAAAGAAATCTTGAATACCGTTTACAAGAACATTCTCGGTATGTTATTAAATAGGAAATATCAAAATCTTCTATAGCGAAGCATAGTTGAGAATTTGATAATAGTTTTAATTTTCAGCGTGCCAAAATTATCTTTTACGCCAAACGCGTTGCTGAACTGGATTTTTTGGAAAATTTAGCTATTTACCTTAATTGTGCTAAAATTGCCAATGAAAAATCTGAACCCACTTTGCTGTCCACAGCTTGGAAATGTTTCTTTAGTTCAATTAAATAATTTCTTTAATATATTAATAACAACAATATAAATAAAGATGAAACAAAACTGATAAAAAATTAATTAAAAATTAATAAATAAATTATAACAAAAAATAAATTAATTAATTAATAATAAATAAATTAATTAAAATAAATTAATAAATTAAATTAAAATATAATAAAATAATAAATAAAATAAAATAAAAAAATTTTCTTCTCTTTCTCACTTTTTTTTTCTTTTATTGTTGTTGTTTGCTTGCTTTTTGTTTTTGTTTTTCAGTTTTTTGGTTGTATCCCTCTCTGATTGGCCTTGCAGGTTGCTTCCTATTGGTTGGTTGTGTTGCTCCTCCCCCTACGGTTTTTGCCCTGCTTTTAGTCTTGCTTTTGCCTCCAAGGCAGTAGCACGTGTTTTTTGCACCTGAAGAAGAAAGGCTTCGTCCTTTCGTAACCGGTTGTGCTGGCTTAAATTTTATGGTGTGTGAAGAAGTTTTGAAGTTTAAATACCTCAAATATATTACTTTTTTTACTTTCTTTTTCCTTTGAATTTTCGTTATAGTTACACATTTTCAGGTGTTCTGAATCCAAACATAATGTTTTTAGAGGTTGATCTGTGTGTGTTTCTTTTATTAGCATATCTCGAGAACAAATATTTGCAGGAAATCCAAACTAAGTATTCTAAATCTGTATTATGTAGTGATGGTACACTAAGCTTTTCGTTGAGATCAAGCAAACCATTCGTGTACAGGACCATCCAAGAAAATTCAAATGTACTACAAGTGCTTACCAGAAATACGCCGATGGGCGAAATTTCTGGTAAAGGCATTGTAACATCTATAGGTTACCCTAAACAAAATGAAATGAACGTACTTTTTTTACATGAATAAAAGCTTGTAAAAGCATGTTTCTAATTCGTTATGCCCAGAAATTCAATTTACTTTGGAAATAGAACAGAATAACAGTTTGCCTTTTCTTGATGTTCTTGTTGAACGTATTTCGAATTCACCTAGCATTTTTCAAACTTCTGTTTATCGTAAGGCCACTTTTACAGGTCAATATCTAAATTTTCATTCTGCTAATACTAATTCTCATAAAATTGCAGTTTTCCGAACTTTGGTCAATAGAGCTCTTCAGTTATGGAGTAACGAGACACTTTTTAAGTTGGAAATTAAAAGAATTTTTCAGGATTTAGTAAATAACGATTGCCCTCTTGATTGGTTAAAACGAATTTATCGTGAAAAAATTATCCGCTTCCCCTCTCCTCCAATTTAAATGAAAAAGTCACTAATTAATAAGAACAATTATATTTCTATGCCATATTTTGGTTTTGCTTCAGAATTTATTTCTAAATTACTTAAACCACATAATATTTATACTGCTTTCCGGCCAATTAAACAATTAAAAAACATTCTTTTTAGCTTTAAACCCATAACCCCTTCTCTGGATCTAACTGGCGTAATATATTTAATTCCTTGTAAAAATTGTAAATATGTTTATATAAGTGAAACTGGCCGTACAGCAAAAATTAGACTACCGGAGCAGGGCCCGACTTAGCCTAATTGGGGCCCGGGGCAAAAACTTCTTTGGGGGGCCCCCTTTTGCTTCACTACTTGGGCAAAACTTCTTTGGGGGCCCCCCTCTGCTTCACTACTTCAGTAATGAAGAACCGAACTTTATGGAGATATTTAAATTTTTCTCCTCATTATAGATATATAACAAGAAAATTGACTAGAACCTAAAATAGCCATAATAAATAGTTATAATAGATTTGGGGGCCCGGGGAAACTGCCCCGTATGCCCCTTCCTTAATCAGGCTCTGTACAGGAGCACAGACGATTTTTTTAAAATTGCAACCAAAATTCTAAAGTTGTAATCCATTCAATAGAAACCGATCATATTCCTGACTTCGATAATATAAAAGTTCTAAATTCTGGTTTTGATAATTATAAATCACGTATTTTCCTTGAGAGATGGCACACTGCCAGGCATCCCCACACTATCAATAAAGCATGCGCACTGGCTCCTCAATATTCGGTACTTCTTTAAATTCCTTGGGTATTCATGTAATGCTTGCATATTATGTTGTAATTGATACTGATGAGGAAACCCGGACGGGTTTCGAAACGTCTAGATTTTAATTATTTTTATATGTATATTTTGTTTTTTAATGTATTTTAACTTAAGTTTTGTCTCATAAATAAAATAGTTTTTGTTTTTAATATATATAATTGAGACGGTTTAGTGTTTGTGTAGGTTAAAAATAAAAGCATGTTTTATGTAGATTGTGGTATGGAAATAGTTCACTGCTCGTTTACAGGTCTACCCAAAGTACTTGGGTACATTAGGGCTATAACTGGAAATTTCCGGAAGTGTATGCCAAGTTGTGTTGTGTTTTTCATACAGGAATAAATGTAAGTACGCAATGTATAATTGATGGAAGTGATTTGCTACATTTTATTTTTGGCAACACACATTGTTCAAGAAGGAAAATTAATTTATCATACCCATATTGCATACAAAATATTTTTTGAAGCTCGATTTTTAGCTCTGGTTGTTTGTATAATATCACGTTTTGAGTTCCACTGAATGCGAAAGCCACATTTTTTAGCAGTTTTTTAGAATGCATGTCTGTTATCAGCATATCTTGAACACAATTAACAGCAGGAAATTCAAATTTGGTAAATTATCACAGATCTGTGGTTCAACCATTTGTTTTTAAGGTATTGACGAGATCTTTCGAAAGATACCCATATTGAAAATTTACAACCCCAGGGGAAGCTGCTCCCACAAGCACGAACTATTTTCCTAGTTTACTACTACTATTAATAATTCATATTTTAAAATTACATGTTAAAAATGACTCTCCTTACGTACATTTATACGAAATTTTGTCCTATACTGGTTAAAAATTTAGAAAAAAATGGTATCACAGCGCCATCTGTTGAGCGATCGATCCCTAAAACTAATCAGAACCAGCTTATGTCAGGGTCCAACTAAATACCAAGTTTGGTTAAATTTCGTTCATTGATTCGTGAGATACAGTGTCCACAAAATTTGTGATACATTACATACAGAGACAGACATTTTCTAAAAACAGGCAAATCGTGTTCAGGACATCCCAAAAAGTGTAACTCCATCGGAAACTGGAGTTCGAAAATTTTCAGAAATATAATACTTTCTCTATATACATATGGAAGAAAGTAATAAAGCATTCTATCAATGTAAAAATTAGTGCTTTTGAACTCGAATTTCAATTTCTTGGTAAAATTCACTAGAATACTTTTCTTTTCTTTTTTGCTGTAGAATATTTTTAAATCAGAAAACTTTCAAAGAATTAAGCAACTATGATTTATCTTGAAAAGACCTTTCCGATAAGCTAACAAAAAAGAAACCTTGCCTCCCATTGGAAATTTCAAAGCTGCATTCCCTATGCCTCCCATCCCCAACTTTTTTTATTCAAGTTTTTTTTACATTTTTTTCCCCATTCCGATGTGTTCCGATGATTATTCGTTATTACAGGAAAAGTAATAGGTGTCCTGGTTAACTAGGTCAGTTTTAGAACTCAGAAATTTGTGTCTCAAAAAACAGCTTTATTGACTTTTTTGCTCTATAAACTATCTTTCATGTGTCTGTATGGCGTACGTATAACCATAGCCTCCTTAACTAGATGCCTGTCGCGTAGCTCGAAAACTAAGCAACAGTTGAGCAAAACTAAGCAACAGTGAGATATGATATACATAAAAGGCGTATAGAATCGAAGAAACGTTGATTTTATATATCATATATCACTTCTTTAAATTATTGGTGGCAGTTGAATAAAAAAGTCCCGTAATCTGTACTAGGTGGCGCTGTCTACCGCTTCAACTGTTGCATAGTTTCCGAGCTACGCGACCGGCATCTAGTTAAGGAGGCTATGGTATTACAGAGCTGCCAACTTTTATAGTTTATTCCGGAGCATTGTCAGCCCCGCCTCTTTTTCATACCAGTAATTTTGAAGAATGATTTTCTTCTTATTTAATTATTGTCACATATTGCAGAGAAATACTCTACAAAATTTCTGATGCGAAAAAAAGGTGGAGCTAAAAAAGATCTGTAGCAAATTATAAAAGTTGACAACTCTGGTATTAGTTCGTTACTGCAGGAAAATTGGTAGATGATTTTTACCTCTTCTGACCGTCCTATCTCAAAAAAGAAATTATAATATATATACTATAGTCGTAGGATTTTTTTTTTTCAATAGTTTTTCTTTTTTTCAATAGTTTTTCTTTTTTTTTTCTTTTTTTTTTTTACCAAATGACGTTCTCATCGAATGGATTCAGAAGTTTTGAGGAATTCCAACGTTTTCTTGAGATGCAAAAGGCAGGGAGTGATTTTTCGTAGTTCATATATAGTTATATATAATATAATCCAGAAATCAATGTCAACTCATTAAAAAAAAAAAAAAAAATGGTTATTGTAACAAAGTAATGTAATTTATTTTTCGCTTAGTTATTATATAAAAGAAATAAAAAAATAAAAAAAAAATAAAATAAAAGAAGACGATTTCATAACCTCTGGATAAATCTGGCTTATTATCATTATGTATAAGCAGTCGAACCTCGTTAACGCGAACTTCTTTTAACATGAACTGTTTCCACAATCCCCTTCAAAATGAAGATTAGTTTAGTTATATGAAGATTAATTACTGATTGCATGAACAATTTTCCCCCCCTTGAGATTCACATTAACGAGGTTCGACTTTATATATATATATATATATATACAGTCGGTAACAAAAGTATTCAAACCAAAAATTCCTATATATAAAAAAAAAGGTATGGTTAATACTGTTTTTTTAAATAAATCTTTGTCGAATCATATTCTTAGACTGACTAAGAGCATGATTCGACAAGGATTTATTTAACAAAACTGTATCAATTCTACTTTTTTTTCCATAGGAATTTTTGCTAGTGTTCGGATACTTTTGTTACCGACTATATAGGTAGATAGATAGGTATAAATAGATTTATACACTATATTTTTAATAATGTCTATTAAATCTGACTTCTTTACATTTCCTGCGGGAATTTTTCCGTTATTCTAATTTTGCACCAAATTTTATTGATTTTATTATTGTTTGCATTTCAAACACCTCTTGATTTGTCCTTGAACCTCCAGGAAAATGTCAGACACTTGTCAATCTTATGTGATTTTAAATGTCAAACTAAGATTGGCTTTTAGTTGGCCTTCATGGCTGTCACCGTCTAAATTAATTTTGATTTATCTATCTTGTAAATAGTATAAATATATTGCTTTTTGTGACGCATTTGGTCTACTGCTACATTTCTTTTTTGTCGGGAAAAAAAAAAAAAAAAAAAAACGTGCAAAGTCAATCAAATTATATTTGATGATTTAGTTTGAAGATTTCGTTGTTGGAAGTAACGAGGATATGGAATTTACTTTTATTATTGTCTGTTGCTAAAGGCGAAAACTAGGAAACGTTCGACGAATAACTCAACATTTCGTAATGAATGTAATAATTAACATTTTCGCTTCCACGTGTGTCACCGGTCAATATTGTTCAGTTGGTTGTTTGGTTGTAGAGTTTAAAGTCTAGTGACTACGCTGGGGTTCTAGTCCTATGTTGAATGCCCTCTGTCTTTTTAAGGGGTCCTAGCCCGTATTTACTCGAGTTTCGGAGAAAACCACGGAAAACTCCCAATGGCTAAGTTAATGAGCTCGACCTGGGATAGATTCCGGCACTTTCCATCTACCCCATCCACGAGCTTTGAGTACAGAACCGCTCGGTTGCTAAAATATTGTTCGGAAAAACTAATTTTAGAATTTATTAGTTTCATAATAACTTTTAAATTATGTGCCATGGCGGTTATTTGATTATATTTTTTTTCCACAGGTTATATGCATTGAATCGGTATTCCAGAGAAATTATGAAAATGTAACTTTAATAAAATAATAATAATGTAGAATAAACTTTCAAGGTCAGAGAAAAATATTTTATTGAAGATAGCTGAATGGAGAAATGAAAGGTACCCTGATATATAAGATTGCCAGTGCGATTACATTTTCAACAACTTCTCTAAACGATTAAAAATGTATCACAGACCTGCGAAATCGTATTTTTTTTTTTTTTTTTTTCTTTTTTTCAACTGAGTTTGCATTTTTAATGTGTTTTCATTTGCTGAAATCAGAAATGATTGTCTTTTTTCAATTCCTACTATTAGTCCACACTCCCCCTATATATACCTTGTACAAATCTTGTAATCGATTTTTAACTAACTTCCCGACTAGCTAGAAATTTGAAACTTTCAGGATTGCTTAGAACACGGTGACAACACAATACTTGGAAGTCCGATTTTCGAATTTTTCATTAGTTTTCTTATAATTAATTAAACTATGAAAGTAATAACATCCTAATAGCGTTAAAATAGCCATTAAAATATTAGCTATAATTTAATTGCTGCAAAAAAAAAAAAAAAAAAAAAAAAAAAAAAACGAGTTCATTTTCTTTCGACATGAAAATAAATACATTTAATTAAACGTGAACATTAAAAAAATTATAAAAAAGTTAAATTATGCATTTCACAGAAATGGACGTTATTATCACTTTAAAAATTTTATGCACATTAGATAAGAGCTCTATGATTCATCAGAAAATTTAAAACATGGTACATAAACGCTTTTTTTTTTCTTCTTATAATTACTTTTATTTCATTTTGCACGCGCGCTTTTTATTTCCTAATTCAAAATTATTTAAAAAAAAATTTTTTCGATAGTGTTTGTAAGTAGGAATTGTCTTTAAAAAATTTTCTTTTATATTGCTTGTTTCCTACCACGTAAGGCATTTTCAGAAAGTAAGGATGAAATTCGGAAAGTCCCCTAGAGACTATCACAAACTCGAACAAATTTATGTATAAAATACATTAAAATCGGCTATTATTTACACATTTTCTTTTAAATGTGTTTCTTTACATCGAAGCTCTTTTTTTTTAGAGCATTTTACCTTGTGCACAGCTTGAAGGCCTTGTGTGTGTGTGTGTGGGGGGGGGGGGGGGGGAAGGGTGTTCTCTATGCAACATCCAACAATAATCTGATAACATGTTAACACCACCACCCCTCGTCCCAGACACCTTCTCTCATTTCTTTGGTGTCTTCATGAAATAGCTCTCCTTCTTTACGGACATCACCCATATTTTCCGGGAAATAACATAGGTGGGAGTTGTAAAAGTAGAGTACTCATACAATCCCATCTTGTGTCAAAACTGTACGTAATGGAAATTTCTGAACAGTTTTTCATTAATCAGCATAAAAAAATGCACCAGAAAACATTATTACATTAAAAAAAAAATTTCATTTTCGACCTGTGTATTTTTTTCAAATTTCTTGCTTTTTTAATAACAATGCAGCAACCAACGTATTTTTATACCAAATCATTTTTTTTATAATTTATGTTCAAAATGGATAAGTCATTTATTGGATACCCATAATGTGGTATATTTACAGTAATATTTTCATTATGATTATTTTTTCAGAGCTTTTTATTTTGCTATAGATTTCCAATCAATTCAAAGAGGATTGAATGATTGACACGTTAGTTACCGAATCATTAATCGAATTTTTAAAAGCAAAGACACTGGGAAAAATTTCTAAGCTGACATTAACACTTTAGATTTAAATTTATATTAAAAATCTGTTTTGCAGAAAAGAAAAAAAAATACCTAATTAAAAAAAAAAAAAAAAAAAAAAAACTAAATGCAGTTCAATGCGAAAATTTATATGCGATAATCTTCATAATCAAAATTTATACCAAATATTACCTTATTCTACCACGTTATGAAAAACCCTAATTTTGGATAAGTTACGAGGTTTTATGTGTAGAACTATAATATCCAGTTCTTACAAATATTAAATATGGTATTTTAAATCTGGACTAACATCTTTGTGGTGATTCATTCTTCAGCTAATGTCTCAAATCTAATAAAGTGTTAATCAACCTTTTCTGTGGAATGGTGGCCTGAGTATAGCTCATTGACTACGTATTAGAGTAGATCCCAGACTAGTAACCCTTTTGTTCCCGAATATCACATCCCCACCAATCCACCAATTCATTCACTAAACCGAAATTCGAGTGCAGTGACCCTGTTGACGACGACTGTAAGTTTCTCGAGCTTGCCATTTTACGCAATAACTCGTCTTATTTTTATTGTACCTATGTTTTCATTTGGCAACTTTGTTATTGTTTACAAACTTGATTGTAAAAATCAATTTATTTTAAGAAGCAAGTATTAAATATTAAGCAAATAAATTTTTAATATATACGTAAACCAAAAATATTTTTGCATTTTAAAGCATTTTGTATTATTTAAACCATGCAATGTTAAATATTTAGAATTACTGTTTCAGAATTACAGTTTGTTAAATTAATTTATACTTGAATATTAATGTGTTTCGCAAAGTATATTTTTAAACATTATAAAAATCAATTTTATTTCTTAGAAGACTAGCTGTGAAAGTTTTGAGTATGATTTTGTGAATTCAAAAATAATAAAAAATGAAGAAAAAGAAAAATTCACATACTAACTTGCTACTAACTACACGCGAAATAGAAAAACAATTTTAGATCAGAGATGCTATTCATGTAGCCCTAAAACATGTAGTTCCCCTTTGTTGACACTAGTGGTGCATCTTTCCGGCTCGCGTTTTAGCTTCACTGTCCTATCTGTATGATAATCTGTGCTCTACCTCTCCCCGTCACGGAATTCGGTGTTGTGTCTCAATAACCAGTTACCAAGAAAGCGATTATCGTCAAAAGAAGGCGCCCATTTACCCAAAAACTGCAGTGATATTCGCTGAATTTTTCTTTATAACCAACAGTCGGCAGCAAAAGTATCCGAGCACTAGCAAAAATTCCTATGTAAAAAAAAAAGTACACTTACTACTGCTTTGTTAAATAAATCCTTGTCGAATCATGTTCTTAGACTGACTAAGAACAGGATTCGACAAGGATTTATTTAACAAAACAGTATTAACTCTACTTTTTTTATATAGGAATTTTTGCTAGTGTTCGGATACTTTGTTACCGACTGTACTACATACACATTTTCCTCCAAATGAATTTATTTAATCCCTTGCCAAAATAGGCTTGTGTTTAAAAGGACAGTGGAGATATGGAGGGATATTTCAATATCATGACGCGACGATTATTTATTGTTGAAAATTGTTGAGACATTAATGTAGTTTTGCGTAGTCCTTATCTAGGCATTAAATGTAATTATTGACCAGATTTTGATTCCGATAGCGCTTAAATCTCTCATATCGGCTATTTTCGGTACTCCTTCCCCCCATCCCAGTATTTTGTGTTTTGGCAAAATGTACCTCCCTATAGCTTTCACAATCTACATGCGGATTTTTTTTTTTTTTTTTTTTTTTAGTTTTAGCTGCATATTTTGAAACAGAGAAAGTTATTTTTTGTAACTACGTTTGCATACAGGGTGTGGACAGTCGAAGTTTTTTCCCTGATACTTCCACCAGTATTTTTCTTTCGGAATTTTTAGTAGTAAGTTTGCACGATTAATTAAGTAAAAAATGATTATATAAATACACTGGTGGAAGAATGAGGGAAAAGATTTCGACTGTCGACACCCTGACATACTTGTAAACAGAAACTAAAAATAGTATTTATCCTCAAATTATAGTTATTTTCCTCCTCTTGGTATATTTGAGAAACTATAAAATAATACATTTCGTAGAAATACATTTATGTTTACACTACAACCAACTTATGTAATATCAATGTTTATCCTTAAATATATAAAATTAAATAAAAATCTCTTAAATAAATTGTAAACATTGAACTGTTTTTCTTTTTATCAAGGACAACTTTGATAAACGAATTGCCTCTCTGAAATGGTCAACCTTCAATCTTTTTAACATTTGCTTCAAACAAAGCAAACATGTTGTACTTAACGATCGTTCCTGATACACAATACAAACTTACTTCGCTTCTTCGGAAAAATGTTTTTATTTTGGAAATCATATATAGAATATTAACATCCCTTTAACATAATGGCAGAATTATTTACCATTGCTCAATAAATTCCCCCTTTCCCTCAATTTACCTGTTATTGTTACATCAAGGCCTTGAGAATACTTCACTGCAGATCCGCATGAACCCTTTGTACGAAGAATTTATCACTTTTCACTTTTCAGCATAACTTTAACCTTGAACTTTTCGTGGTGGTGAAGAACTCAATAACTAGTTTCTTGCAAGGGATAATCAAGCGAAGTTCACCAGCAAAAAGAGTAACCTTCGTTAGAGATGTCAAAAATAGTTCAGATGTCGATTTTCAGTATGTGCCAAAACTGACAATTCTCTGACGCATACGTACCTACTTTTTCTTTTTTTAATATTATTTATCTATTTCATTTCTTCTTCTTCTTCTGCTTCTTCTTTTTTTTTTTTTTTTTTTTTTCAGGTATTTGTGTAAAATTTCCCTTTATATTACGCAAGGATTGTTGAAAATAGTGACCCTGCGTACTTCTTTCTCTCCAGCGTTATTTTAAGTTATTATTATTATTATTATAATTTATTGACAATTTAGGCTGATTTTTAAAAAGAAATTTTTTCAGAATTTTGATTAACTGCTTTTAGCTAGATTTTGGTTGTTCGCTTTATGGACATTTTTTACCATTAGCACTACGACCAAATGGACTGGGGCCGAGGGGCTTTTAAAGTATAATCTTTAATAATTTATATAATTTCCTTTAATTTTATCAAATTGCATCATTAAAATATATCTTATGAATCAGATCTGTGTTAGTGTTATAATATACAGTCGGTAACAAAAGTGTCCGAACACTAGCAAAAATTCCTATGTAAAAAAAAGTACACTTCATACGGTTCTGCTAAATAAATCCTTATCAAATGATGTTCTTAGACTGACTAAGAAGAGGATTCGATAAGGATTTATTTAACAAAACCTTATGAAGTGTACTTTTTTTAGATAGGAATTTTTGCTAGTGTTCGAACACTTTTGTTGCCAACTGTATATTGTTAGGAGTTTTTCAGAAATAACTGAATAAAGAACGTGTTAAAATTAGATACACATTTTAATTTATGTTTTTGAATTGGAAAAAAAAAAATCTGCAAAATATTTAGCGCAGCAAAATAAATCAGATAACATTAGTTACATAAACAGTAAACGCATTTATTTATTCATTTAATGTGTGGTATGGGCTGTTTGGGAACGTCCGTAGAGCATTCTCACTCTTCCCAAGTACGTTGGGATCAGTGTTGCCAGATCTGGCAGATTTTGCATTCAATAATCACGAATAATTTTGAGATCATGCGGTATTTTATATACGTAATAGACTACTAATCTTCCAAGTGATTAGGCAAACGTTACAATTAACAATTATTGGTGATTATTGAATACAAAATCCGCCAGATCTGGCAACACTGGTTGGGATTTGTGAGCAGTGTTGCTAGATCTGGCGGGTTTTTTGTTCAATAGTCACCAATAAATTTTGCTTGTAACATTTGCCTAATCACATCGAAGATTAATCCTTTATTATGTATATCAAATATCCTTTTTTAAATTATTAGTGATTATTGAATAAAAAGTCCATCAGATCTGGCAACACTGGTTGAGATTTGTGAGCAGTGTTACCAGATCTGGCGGATTTTTTGTTCAATAGACGCCAATGATTTTTACTCGTAACGTTTGCCTAATCACATCGAAGATTAATCCTTTATTATGTATATCAAATATCCTTTTTTAAATTATTGGTGATTATTGAATAAAAAATCCACCAGATCTGGCAACACTGGTTGGGATTTGTGAGCAGTGTTGCCAGAACTGGCGGATTTTTTTTTCAATAGTCGCCAATAATTTTTGCTTGTAACGTTTGCTTAATCACATCGAAGATTAATCCTCTATTATGTATACCAAATATCACTTTTTTAAATTATTGGTGATTATTGAGTAAAAAATCCGCCAGATCTGGCAGCACTGGTTGGGATTCGTAAGTAGAAAACTTCTGACAGAGAATTTGCAGACCGCGCCCAAGAATTCAATACTTATAGAAAGGGTTTTTTTTTTCAGATCATCCTCCAGCGCATGATAATGGATAAGACTAAGGCTCCTATATATACGAGCTGGTGCATCAGACATTTTATTGCCTTAGGGTTGCCACATGTACCCAGCATTTTGTAGATAAACAAACGGCAGCCATTAATTCTATCGTCTTGTATTATTTTGGAGTTACTTTTTTAATCATTTTCACAATTTTAGCTCGGTAAATTATCATATGGGAGATTGTTTAGTGAAAAATTTCTATAATCACTCAAGAAAAGAACATAAAATGTTCAGATTTCCATAAAATAATTTAGGAAGAATAAAATAATATAACTTTTATTTACTTATATTTTTCTCTGTGTTTTTCACATGTTCAAATGCAAAAATACAAAGAACGTGTTGTTTTAATCATAATATTTATGTTAATAACCATAAATTAATAAAGAAGACCTTTTATTGCTGTGCGTTTGAGTTTTGGTGACATTTTCTGGGGTCGCCAAAGTTGTTTCATTTCCGTGTCGTAATTACGTTTATTTTAATGTTCGTTTTTTTTTTTTTTTTTAATGAATAGTATATGCTAAAAATAGCAGGAAAAGCAAGTAAATAAATAAAGATTTTCCACTTTTAAACAATAAGCACATTTTTTCGCCAAAAAAAGTTATGATTTGTATTTGAAACACACAGAAATAGTCCTAACAACACATGTTATCCCCAGTACACCCACAAAATATCCTGAGGATGAAAAAACATACCAAGAATGTACTGTTTATAAATGTGTTGTTAGGGATACTACTTGTTGCTTATTGCTCTTGACCGTCTTGGCCGATCGCAGCTTCAGATCAAGATTTCTTTAAATCGCTAGTTAAGCGATAAGGACGCCAAACGGGAATGCTGCCCTCATCCGAGGCAACAACAAAATGGTGGCGATGCGTCGACCCATATATATTTTTTAAGGGGCTCTAGGTAAGACGATCCTGGTATTCAAATGACATCACCAGCAGTCACTCAACTATTTAAATTCAATACTGCACAAAAAAGTAATTATAACCAAGAAATTTATTGGGGAAAACAATATTCAATAGACGATGTAAACTTATATTCCTAAACATTTTCATAAGTGTAAGTATAACAGCAACTGAGCAAAATGTAGTCAAATTAAACTACGGCAGAAGATACTTATTTCACTTAACCCTATAGAAATTTCGTACAGTTTAAAAATAAGAAAAAGGATGTCTAATCAGAAACAAAAATTTTAAGCTATTCATTTTCAGTTCTTTTTTCTTTTTTTTCTTTTTTTTTTCTTTTTTTTTTCTTTTTTTTTTTAGGAGAAATAGAATAAAATTAATTATTTTTTTTGTGTTCGGTTGGTTACGTACAATTGATTGAGCATGAAATGATAGGGGAGATTCGTGTAATATGGACCCCCTAAGCAAGAATGCTCATAAAACTAAAATTATTAAAATAAAAAGATTTAACTTGTCGACTGCTCAATACAGTTGTGTAGTTGCATGGTTCAAGTTTAGTAAAGCACTCTGGGAAGTATTAATAATTGCCGGAAATAATTATTTTATTTATGTGTCGGTGGTCCATATTACACATACGTTCGTGTAATATGGACCAAGTGGCTCATAGTGGTCCTTCCCGAAGAGTTGACACACTTGGAATTGTGAAGCGAACTGTCCAGCATGTTCCTTCATGCATTTGTCCATCTCTTGGGAATAGTAGCAATGGACGAAAAAAATAATAGTTAATGGACGAAAAAAAAGGGAGGTCCAAAGGTTATATTCAATAGGTAGTATGCGAAGGAAGTGATAGCTTGATTATTCCTGCTTCGCTGGCCTATTCTACAGCCTCAAGATTTTAAGTGTGCGACATATGTACGCTGAACATTAACAAAACCTCTCTGTTTTTATCATGGATCACTGGTCCATATTACACAACAGAGTATGGTTCATATTAGACGTATAAACAGAGCAACGTTGTTTCCAATCATATATCGCTATGCAAATTGACGCCTATGAAACACATGTCTAGATTGTTCAGAAAATGAGTACATTTGCTACTATTAACGTGAAAATTATATTACAATTACCTAACAGTAAAAAGTAATACTTTCATTTTAACATACTTGTTACATCAATGATCATATAAACTGAAAACTCAATTTCATAATCGTCCAAATACAGGTACGCATGTACAAGTCACTTCTTGCTTTTGATAACAATAATATTCACTAAAGACAATGAGATGGTTTCACCATCTAGTGTTGAACATATAAATTTCCTCATGGTCCGTATTACACGATGGTCCATATTACACGGTTCTCCCCTATCTGAATATCGAGAAACCAAAATAAAGTCAAGTTCATAGACTCCCTAAAAGTAATCATAATATGTATGTGAAAGATAACACTGCTCGACCAAATATCTTTTTCGTCTTCTGTGTACCACTGGTACACTAAAGAACCACCACACAAAATCCTCATAAATTTCTAAGACCAGGTGATATGCATAATTTTTATTGCATATATCTTTAAAAATTTAATTAAGTAATTAAAACAAAATTAAAAGCAGACGATAAGCATTTCCCACTAGCAACTGTTTGGCGTAAAATATTAATAAAATATAAACATTTCAACTTAAAAAAAAAAAATCGATACTGATTATTATTAATTTTCTTTTCTTTTTCTTAAAAAAAAAAAAAAAAAAAAAAAAAAGAGATTTTGATGAAATTCTGGCAAAAGCAGAATTTAGTTTAGTATGGATGACTACTAGTTTTTTTTTTTTTTTTTTTTCAAATTATAACATCGCTTTCAAATTATTCAATTATATTTTCGATAAATTTTCGATTTCGATAAATGTCCAACTATCGTAAAACTGGTATCGTAAAAATCCGTAGATTGAAACTAATAGTCCTCCATACTAAAAAATGGTTTAAATTCTTTTTGTCCGTTTCATAATGCAATACAAAGCATAAAGGTAGCTAAAATAAATATTTATTAACCCTTAAATGCCGTATGTTGCTTTCCGGCAACATACCCAACTTTGTCTTCTAAAATATTTTAAGAATAATATTGCAGCTTTAGTGCCTAATGTTGCCCGTAAATTATATACTGATAGTATTATTAAACCATTTTTTACAATCTAGAGGCAACACTAGTGCTAAACATTATTACATGATAAAGTATGTAGGGAAAAGTGGGGTACAATGGACCGCTCTCTATAATTTATTTATTTATTTATTTTTATGGTTCGTATTTTGTTACATAAATAGCAACACTGCAGTGGTGAAACTTAGCCAGCAATTTCATGCCTAACTAAGCCATTTTATTCGTGAAGTTTAGTTTACGGTAGCCAAAAGTAAATATTTTTAGTTAAACATCTTTTCTTTTCGTCTTTCAGAAATAATTATTTGGAACAGACTATTTAGCACAATAACGAGCCCTATTATTATATTTAATCTCATTAAAATATTTTTTAAGAGGATTTTTTCTTATTTGCTGTCAGAAGTCCAGACGGGGTACAATGGACCATCGTCCATTCACCTCAGTTCTCTGTCATAATGATTAACGAAATCTGCATTTTTGAAGTGTTACCTATCTGTATATATATACAAATTACGTGTCACGATGTTTGTCCGGGGTAAACTCCTAAACTAAGGAACCGATTTTAATGAAATTTTGCACACTGTGTGCAGTTTGGTCCAACTTGAGAGATAGGATAGTTTTTATCTCAATTTATTGTCACAATATTGTTTTATTGCAATTATTTGTTAATTATAGACCTTTATTAAAGTTGCTCCAAAATATCTGTGAGTTCCATAAGTTTAATTGTTGCCAAAAAGAAAAAAATACGAGTTTATTTTCTTTCGACATAAAAGTAAATACATTTAATCAAACGCGAACGTTAAAAAATTATAAAAAGTTAAATTATACATCTCACGAAAATTGACGTCATAATCAATTTAAAGATTTTATTGGCATTGATAAAGTATGTAGTTATACACAAGCGAAGTGTGACGTCACTGACAGTCTGTGAAATCAAGAAAAAGATTTCTTATGTTAATGGCCCATTGTATTTTTTGTAAAAAATTATTAAAAACGAGGAAAATTACTTCCGGATTTTAATCCCCATATTTTTGTACAGATATGTATTATTTATCATGTGCATACGTTAGATTGAGTTATTTTGCTGTTAAATTGACAAAATTTTAATTTTAAATTTCAAAGCTCTGTCGTCCTTGGAGTTTTTCGTATTTGGCGATCAAAAACGTAACACGAAAATATACAAGCTAGATGTATATTTTCGTAATATGTATTGTGTGAAATATTGTTTCATATTATTCATTAATCTCTTAATATAAGTTGTTAAAATAACCATGATTTTTGAAAGGAATTAAATGTGTGCGCCAGATAATTTGGCGATATTATTTTTTTTTTCCGCCAAGGATGACAGATATGAAATTTATTCCGCTGCGACATGTTAATATCTTATATCAGATACATTATGTATATGCTACAATTTATTTCACGTGACACGTGTGTTAAAAATTTATTTACGACATAACCTTGCTTTTTCAATTTTTGTTGCATTATTCTAATCTGTATCACTTCGTTTTCTTTAAGAAATTTGTGATCTATACATAACGTTCTAAATAAAAAGTAACCATTTCAATATTTTAAAACTTATTTAAAAGTCTGTTTTATTTAACATTAAATTTTAAAACTTAATTTAAAAATTATTTAAAAGTCTGGAAGAGTTTAAGTCTGTTTATTTGTTTTGTAACGCTAATCTATATGATCGATGTTCGAAACTTTAATTAATTATTTCTCTTATTTTTCTTTACTTTTTCTTTAATAACTTACCAATTTAACGTTCCTGATTAAATTTGTGATTTATATATGTATTTTGCATTAAATTTTGACTCATATTTATTGCTGAAAATGCGATCTTAAAATCTTGCAATTTTCTTATCTTAATCCTCAATGCTTTCCTTCTTGATTAGCTTGAATTTACTAATAAAATTTTAACATACTCAGAATCTTCTCACCACTTCGTTAAAATATATTAATCTTTTCAGTAATATATTAATCAGTATATCCCCACAACGATATTTGGCAATTTTTTGTTGGCGATTATGGATAAATCATAAATCTATAAATGATAAATGATGATCTAAATCATAAATCAAAAACATAAAATAATAAATCCAAAATAAACAACATATAGGCTTCCATATTATATCACAAACAGTCCAGAGCGACTTCGTTATCGTTCAAAACGGCGCCAAAGAAAAATCGCCAAATTCAGCTGTGGGGATATACTGATACTGAAGTTATAATTATCCGAATATAATTACTGAAGTTATATTATAAGTTATAGTTGTGGGTAACAACTATAGTATTTCCCCACAACTGGATTTGGCGATTATGGCTAAATCATAAATCTAAAAATCATAAATGATAAAATCATAAGCTAAATCATAAATCTATATAAATAAAGAGAAGTGTCTGTGTGTGTGTGTGTCTGTGTATGGTGGCGTGCTAACTCCGACGTGCCATCTCCGGACATAGTCAAAGCTTTGTAAGGGATTAAAGTGTTGAAGGAATGTGTCTTAAAAGGATTATTTTATACTTGGCCCACTCCCTAAAGTCTATTGACCGGAAATGTAGCTAAGTTGAATTTTGGCGATAAATTTACTAGTTTTAAGTAATTTGAAAAATTCCCATTTGCGCGAATAAAGTAAAAATACAAGAATAGTACGAGTTACATGCGTTCTCAGATTCATACACAGCTAGGTAGAAGTGTCCAGTGATTTTTTTTTTTTTGGTTTTTATGTGAGCGAGACGAACATACGTGCGTGATAGTGATGGCTTCGAAAACGAGTTACATGCGTTCTCAGATTCATGCACAGCGAGGCAGGGGTGTCCAGTGATGTTTTTTTTTTGTTTTCATGTGAGCGAAGCGAACATACGTGCGTGATACTGATTGCTGCAAAAACCAGTTACATGCGTTCTCAGATTCATGCACAGCGAGGCAGGTGTGTCCAGTGATGTTTTTTTTTGGTTTTCATGTGAGCGAAGCGAACGTACGTGCGTGATACTGATTGCTGCAAAATCGAGTTACGGGCGTTCTCAGATTCATGCACAGCGATCGTAGGGGTGTCCAGTGTTTATTTTTTCTTTTTCTTTTTACGTCCGTGGTAGGGATTGCCGCGGAACAGACTTACAAGCGTTCTCAGATTATCAAGTCAAAAAGGACGAAATCCCCTGCAAGCCCGGTCTTGCAATTTCTGGTCGCGCAAATGGGAATTTTTCAACACTTTAATCCCTTACAAAGAGGGACTTTGACTATGTCCGGAGATGGCACGTCGGAGTTAGCACGTAACCCTGTGTATGTGTGTGTCTGTGTGTGTATCTGCGCTCTGGTGCTCACACTACTGATCGCAGAGCTTCCAAATTTGGCATATAGGTACCTGGGACCCTGCAGGTGTGCACCTCATCGAGATTTTTTCGAATTTCGAATTTGAATTTTTTAAATTAATGTTTTTTTCGAATTTAAATATTGGCTTCAATGTTTCATTTTTCATGAATTTATTCTTCGGTTGTTATCGTCTGCGTAACTTAGCAACGGCTATTATGCAATTCATCATTTATTTAATACATTCATTTGAAGGCGATTTTATTTTCTTATTTTCTTATTTTCTTTTTTTTTAATTATTATTATATTTATTGAAAATCAAATGGTAATGCAATAGAAATAAATTGTTACGTTTATGTATAAATTTTATACTATAGCTACTTTTTTTTTTTCAATTTTTTTTTTTATTATTATTAATTCCTTTAAAAGAAAAATCTTTTTTTATTATTATTATTATTATTTATAATATTTATTGGGTGAAAAAAATGGTAGTTTATAGTAGAAAGGATAAACTGATTAAAATTCGTTTTTCATGTATTTAATTCCTTTTAAAAGAAAATCTACTTTTTTATTTTATTTTATTGCACTAATCGGAATCAAATCGTAATAACGGGAGCTATAAAACACATGGTTCAAAAACTAAAATATATAATAGATGCTGAGATACAGTCATCTTTAAAATCGTAGTTCTTAAATAACAGAAAATCCACAAGTCGTCGATAAATACCCAGATTGAAGTGCCCGGGAAAGACCTTTCTATAGACAGTGGGAAACCTCGGAGGAAGGATAGATATGGAGAGGGCGAGAGCTCGTTTAAGTGAAGCTCCAACTGTAACCGGTTCAGCCATATTGGTGCACTCAAAACATTTACGAAAAACGTGTTGGGTAGTGCAAATTATGATCTATTTTATTAGTGTTTTTCTTACGATTCAAAGTTTCATTTTATATATATATTCATATATATATATTTTTATATATATAGTATATTTTGATTCAGTTAAGTGTCTCACATTCATTTTTGAGGCTTCACCAGCAGATGAACACTTCTCAGAGTTGAAAGATGAGAAATGCTGGTTTTGAACCCAGGTCGTATTCATCTACACAGCTGTTCCCATTGTTTTCTCTGCAATTCAGTACATACATGATAGGACTCTTCAGAAAGACAACCCCCTATAGAGGAGCTCCTTTGAGACCGAGGTCGTAGATAATTGGACTTAACACAAGCACCAATACCATTTTTGAAATTAGTTAATTTTCAGTAAATATATTATATAATGCGTTTGATAATAATAGAAAAGAATGAGAACGAAGAATAGTTAGTCAACTAAATCACCACAGAAACATACACAGGCCAAACTAAGTAACTAGTTATCTTGATTGATTTATTGATCTAAATTGATTTAATTTATGTATATGTGTGTAGATAGATAGATAAATAGATAGAAAATTAACTAATTTAAAAAATGGTGTTGGTGCTTGGGTAAATTATTGGCCTAATTATCTACATCAAGGAGGGGGGGGGAGGGTTGTTATTTTTTGCATTGAATATTAAAGCGCCTAGTTTCATTTCTAATTTTTTACAAAAATTTGCAAAGTAAATTCTTTATTATTATTATTATTATTATTATTATTATTATTATTATTCAAACAAAATTGTTTGTTTTTATTGCATAAGAAAACAAATTGCCACAAGTAACTCATTCATGTGCAAGGGTTTAAAACAATTGATAGGAAAAAAAACAATTATTTCATATCATTATAAGTAACAGGGATCAAGAAAACTATTTTAGAAGGGTTTTATCAGCTTCTACATACTTGCCAACCTTTTAATTAAAAAAAAAAAAAAAAAAAAAAAAAGGATATTTTAAAAATTGAAATTTTAAACAATATAGACTGAATTTATATAAATATACAATTGATAAAAAGGAAAATATATGAATATTTATGTAAGATTTTCTAAAAATAGTAATATTCTTTAAATAAATAGCCCGTCTTTCAAATAAAATATTGAGATTATGTATATTAAAGAATTAATTTCAAATCCCAAAAATAGGACAAAGAAAATATCGCCATACATTTGTAGGAGATTTTGCTTCATTAAGGAAAGAACAATTAAATTGTTCATAATAATTTTAAATTAAATTTTCATTAAATTTCAGATAATGAGGATCAGAATTTAGTTTTTAATTTTGTTATCTTGCTGAAAATACACTCATAATGACTATGTAAATATATTTAATTACAGAAGCATTATTTAAAAAACCCAAACATTTAAAATTATTTTGAGATAATTAAAATCAATATTGCAAATTTTACACTTACATTTAATAAGCCTCACAGCACAGCAGCGCCACCTGTTGGAAAATTTACTACAAAGTGTTATCAGGATAAAATCCCATTAAGACCCAATTCAATATAGAATTTTACGAAATTAAACACAACAGAAGATGAAATATAGTTTCATCTTAAATGGGAGTAATATGCATAGTAGCGCCACCTGATGGGCGATTTACTCCGAAATATAATCAGTACCAATTCATATGAAGATTAACTAAATGTAAAGTTTTGTGGAATTCCGCCCATTACTTGATGAGATACAGCAATCACAAATTTTGATGACACATACATATATGCATAGTAGCGCCACCTGATGGGCGATTTACTCCGAAATATAATCAGTACCAATTCATATGAAGATTTAACTAAATATAAAGTTTTGTGGAATTTTGCCCACTACTTACTCAGATACAGCACCCACAAATTTTGATAACACATACACCATACACAGTCAGACTTGCATTTTTAAAAATGGTCAAATCATTTTCAAGGCTTTACAAAACGTGTAAATGCATCAAAAATTTTCACGAATTTAATACTTTCTTCTTCTGAATAGAAGAAAATAATAAAAATCATTATTTTTATCATTATCACAGTTTCAAATAGAAAGCAACCCATGTTCTCGCCAATTTAACATAATCTTAAAAACTATATTTCTTATAAGTTTTTAGCTTTTTCAATGTGATATTTAACTTTAAATAAGAAAGTTTTTCCAGGCCGCTGTGTTGTGTAATTTTACGGCAAGAAAAAGGAAAAGAATATTTAACGATGAAATGCTCCTGCTTTTATTTCATTAAAACAAAAAAAAAAAAAAAAAAAAAAAAAATATTACAATAATCTGGTGCGTCACTCACACGACTTTCTCTTATCCTGAAATTTAATACTATAAATACAGGTTGGAGATTAAGAGGTAAGATAACGATGTTCTGTAAACCTATGTTAAACATTTCATATTAGGCTTCGGGAGAGATTTATATCATAATTAGTTCTGTGTGAGGAAGGGGGGGGGCTACCGCCCCCCTCAACCCGCCGTTTCATTAATGCACCTACATTTATATAGAATTTAATTTGGTTATTAAAAAATAATTCTGTTTTTAAAAAATAATTTATTAAAATTATTATTTAAAAAAATTATCTTTTATGATAATGCAGACGATTTCCTTATTAGAGAAGTAGTATAACACCAAACATAAAAAAAAAAGTCCATTTTATTCTCAATATTTAAAAAAAAAAAAAAAAAAGTTTTTTTTTTCGTTAAAAGTAAAAAAAAATCGATAACTTTGTTTTAAATTATCGCAGATCGATGGTTCAACCATTCGTTTTAAAGGTATTGGCGAGCTCTTTTGAAAGATACCCATCATGAAAATTTACTCTCCTCTGGGGGGAGGCGAGGCTCCTACATACACAATTTTTTTTCCCCTGTTGACTATCTCTATTACAAAAAATGTATATTCGTCTCATTTGGTTTAATGCAGCCTATAGATGTTAAACTCTACTTACCTGCAATTTCCCTCATAGACTAATGTATTTGAATACTTTTGAGTGTCCCTGTACACGAACCATTTGCTTGACCTTAACGAAAAGTTTAGTGTAGCATCCTTATATGATACAAATTTAGAATACCAAGTTTGAACTTTCTGCCATAATTTGTTTTTGAGATATGCTGATAACAGACAGACACACGGACACACAGACATACAGACACACACACAGACCATTTGCTAAAAACATGGTTTTCGTATTCAGGGGACCTCAGAACATATAAATATAACAAAAACTCGCGTTCGAAATTTTGACCCAAAAACAATACTTATGGGTAAGAGAAAGTAAAAAAAAGATTGATACACTAAACAAAAAATATTTCTCAGTATTTTTGAAGGATAAACCGTGATTTATACCGTTTTTTCGTACGTTTAACACTAACGGCAATAGAATTTAAGCGAATGTTTTGGGTGCACAGTTAAAGGGATACGAGTTAAAGGGACCTGATACAGTTACTTCACTCTTTCTCCGTTGAAAACCGGCTGTCGCCGTCTCCATTCTTATCCTTCCTCCGAGTGGGAAACTGGACCCGATGCAGGGGCTCTATTCTCGTCTAGTTGCCTATTAACCACCACTTGTAACCGTTAACGACAGTTTTTAACTACTGTTCTACCCACCGTAATAACCATCTCCCGGTTAAGTGCTATTCTGTTCTGTCGTTGTTATCTTGAGTGGGAGAATAAACGCTCGCGTTCCAGGGTGACATTTTAAACCAATCAGTTGCAAGGGGTCATTCGTAATCCGTTTAGGGAGGGGAATTTTGTGAATAGCGATGATGACAACCTGTTTTCAATGGTGGAAAATGTGAAATGTCCCTTTAACTGAGCAAACTAATACATTATACAGACGCGCCCATTTCTATTGTGATAAACGACGATTTTTAAGCTGAACAACTGCCTCCTAGCTGTCGGTAACTTAACGACTGTAAACAAGCTCGAATGAGAATAGGAAATCGTCGTTGTCCGCTTCACAACAACCGGTTTCCGCGTAACGACTAGACGAGAATAGAGCCCCAGTACGGGTAGAAAAAAGATCTGCTTTAGGCAACGGGTACCCGAAGAAGTGAGATCTAAAGCGATTTCAGTGTTTATTTTATTTATTATTACTATTATTATTTTATTAACTTTTTATTTGTAATGTGATGTAAAAAATAAATACTGATCCAATTATTTTGAATATTCATATAAATATAGTGACCAGCGAAGCGGGCGTAGCCTGCTAGTAAATTATATATACAAATTTCAGAATTAACCTTAATTAGATCTATTGTGTCTTCAAAGATGAGTAAGAATGCAATTTACTTTGAGGTTTCTTCTTATTTATTTTTAATAACCATTCAGTTACTTTTGTATTCTTATATTTTTACAAATATCATACAGCTATAACAAAATAAATTAAATAATGCAATTAAATAATAATAATACAAATAAATTTCACGAAAAAGACGGTTTTACATTTTGCTGGTTTAAATCACAGAAATAAAAGATTTCTATAAAAAGAATCTGTTCTATAAAAAGAGTTTTTATAAAAAGAATTTCTATAAAAGAATCTGTTTTTGTGAAGTTCATGAACGAAAACTTAATTAAGATTTCTACATTTTTTCCTGAGAGTGTTGCTATATCTCTTGTAAATTTTCAAGCTATTGTGATGATGAGTTTTCCAGACCCTACAACTTCACAAGAAAACAGCAGATTTTCAGTCACACAAAAAATGTTTAGCGTATCATTTTCTAATTTTAATGTTCATTAATTTACATTACTTGTAATCAAAGACATAAATAAACAAATATAATATATTCTACATCTTATACTATTAAAAAACATACTACATTAGTATGCCTTTTAAATTTGACCTGTGATCAAATGTACCCCATGTCATGGACGGTCCATTTTGTCAGTTGTTATTAAAAAACTTATATTAAAAAAAGTAAACATAATTATTGCTTTTGATTGAGTGATTTAAGACCCAATATATAGGTAATATGCACACATATTTTTGCTAGCGAGAAATCAAGCAGAAACGGTCGTTTTGCCAAGCCAAGCTCAGAGAAAAGCAAAACAAACAAACTACCACTAACACAAAGCAGAACGCGCCAATAATAAAATCGACAGAAATAACCCAAGATCGTTAAATGCTTATTATACAGAAACCAACTTTCCCATGTTAAATCGGCAAATTTTTTTCCCGTAAAGTTTTAAATATTGGACGAACCAAATATCGCAGTAAAATGAAACAAAAAGTAAAATATTCGTATCAACGAGATCTTTAATTTGAGATAAAAACGAACTTTCTAAGTTAATGAGTAAAAAAATGGGAGCATTTTCAATTTAGCGTAAAATTAGATGTTTTGACAACTTTTTGAAAAAATTTCTTCTTCAAGAATTTTTTTTTAAAACAAGCTAGAGAATTCATAAATGTGCAGAATTCTTTGAAAACTGTTTTTTCAGATAGACAATTACTTAATCTAGGAACTTTTATAAAATTTAGCTTTTAAAAATCAAAATTTCCTATCTTAATTGCTGAAAAACTGTTAAATATCGCCAAAGGGAAATCGCCAAATATGAAATTGCTTCATCTCAGTTTACCCGAAAAATATTAATTTCAAATTGAGCTGCTTTTTCTTTTTATAAGTTATTTTTTTAACCAAAGAATCTTTGCTTTTATTATTTTGTACAATTTTAAATTTTATATCCCTGAAAACAGAAATGAATACATTTTTGAATAACATTTGTTTCAAATCTAAAGCTTGAATTGCTGATTTTTTAATATTTTTCATACCTTAGAATAAGAAAGTCAGTACACGATATAGTATCCAATTTTAATATCCTTCAATTCAATCTGGCAATGATAATTATGATGCATAAAGATTTCTACTTCCTTCTATATAGTATACTAGCAGGCTTTGCCCGCTTCACTTGTCATTTTATTGAAATGAATTTCGACTTTCGGTTTTTAATGGATTTACACGTTGTAAGAGCTCCTGAAAACAATTTGACTATTTTTAGAAAATTTCTATTTGCGTGTGTGTGTTCTATGTGTGTGGTGAAAGTTTTGTTCCAACTAGATATCAGGAGCTACTGCTCAGAATTACATATAAATTTATATGCAATTGAACCTTGATGTATAATGGCGTTTATCAATATTTGGTGTCAATTGCTCAACATGGTGCTGCTATACAGTGATTGCCGCAATTTCAGAGAAGGCTATATCTGAGTAACTAATACATGGAATTGCATAAATTTACAAATAAATTTACATTGTTACAAATTATAGTGCTTATCAACTTTTGTACCAATATCTCAACATGTGGCGCTGCTATACAGCGATTTTCGCAATTTAAGGAAAGGTTCTGTTGCATATAATGAAACAAAACTTAATATGTGAAAAGGCCATTATGAGACATTATGCTGATTCAATCTCGATCTCGATGCCTATCGGCCGATAAGTGGAGCTCATATACTACAATTTTTTTTTTAGAACTGAAAGGATGCCATCTGCATGGTGAAAATTTACTTCCGTTGGACATTTTGTGCAACAATACCTCTCTGAGTTGATAATATTCAGCATTCATAATAAAAAAAATAATAAATAATTTGTGCTGCGTTAATATGTATAGGAAAATGTAGAAGAAAGTTTTGTGATGGACACGACATACTAGTCTGCATAGAAAACCCATGGATAATGTCTAGCAACCAGAATTATGGAAAGTTTAACGCAAAGAAAACTTTGTAATACAGTTTAACGCAAAGAACAACATCGCACGAAAGCTGAGTTGAAATCCAGGACATATCTGATGTAAAGTATCAGGTTAATTCCAGTAAATATAAAAACTATTTAAAAAAAAATAAATGATATCTACAAAAAAGACACTTAAAATGTACAAAAAAGCCAAGCTCAAAGAAAGAGAATTGATTAAAGTTGTGTCTAAAAAGGGTGTGATATCAAATTCCCAAGCTTACATTCAAATACTTATTTAATATTCCCTTTTAACTAAATTTTCACATGTGAATCAAGTGCCTTATGATATGTTGATAGAAATCCTTTTTTCCTGTACTAAATACATCATAGCGTGTTTCTGAAAAATATTATTATTATTATTTATGTATGATGGGCTTGGTGGCCATCTTTCAAGTAATGAATAAACATTCACACAATTTGAAAGAAGTTTCTTAAAATATATCTCATATAAAATTAATTTTGCTATTCCATTCAGCAGAGACGGAAATATTTCGATAACATGATTTCTTATAATTATTTAGTATTAAGTGCACTTCCATCCTATAAATGCCGGGAATAAAGAATATAAAAATTTAAATTAACGTAAAAACATGAACGAGAGGGTGGGGAGCATAGAAGCTTCCACCCCCCGTTATATTTACCCAATTTGAATTTAGCTTCTTGGAATAAATATCTCGTAAAAATAATATGGTTATCCCATTCAACAAGGGTTGAAATATTCAGATAAAAAAAAAAAAAAAAATGCATTAAAAACATCGCAAAAGCCCCGTTAAGCACACAAGTTGAATCATTTTAAGTTTTAACAGTGTTAAGTTTGGCGCACTCCCATCCTCCCATCCTATAATTATTTCCCATTGCGCAGCACTAGTGCGATGTAAAACTCAATTAACCAACCAATCAACCAACTCATCTTATAAGTGATGAGATTTATAGAATTCAAACTAACGTAAAACTTTGAAAGATGGCCGCCAAGCCCATCATACATAAATAAAAATAATAATATTTTTCAGAAACACGCTATGATGTATTTAGTACAGGAAAGAAGGATTTCTATCAACATATCATAAGGCACTTGATTCACATGTGAAAATTTAGTTAAAAGGGAATATTAAATAAGTATTTGAATGTAAGCTTGGGAATTTGATATCACACCCTTTTTAGACACAACTTTAATCAATTCTCTTTCTTTGAGCTTGGCTTTTTTGTACATTTTAAGTGTCTTTTTTGTAGATTATTACTTTCTGAGTAAACACTTAAAATTTCCAAAATTGGTCCATTGTACCCACTGTCCCCTACATTTTTAAATTGATTTTTAAAAAATCAAGCATTTAAAGGTTAATGTTTTTTGATGACAAAACAATCATAGAATTCAAATGCTACTATGTAAGCATATATACGTAAACCGAATAAAATTATACATAAAGAATAAAATAACTCCAAAGAGACTTTTCTAAAGTGAAAAATTTATGCAAATCGTCGTTAGTGCTAAAATATTTTTTTTTCCTTATTAAAAACTTGGTTTCATAACGACAATGGTCTCTGTCATAAAGATCAAATAATCATTTTCCTACACTGTAATGGAAATATGAATAAATGTAAATACATAATACGGTATGAATAATTTATTGTTTACTTTTTCCAATTATGTTATCATTAGACAAGGTAAAAGTTTGTAAGTCTAAAATTAATATTTAATAATTATTTATAGCTGGTGCATGTACTTTTTTAGAAAGGTTTTAATCATATTGTTTGAAATACGTAAAAGGAAAGTGGTAAAAGGAAAAAAAAACAGGACATACGTAAAAGGTAAAAACAGGACAAAAACATGTGATTTAGGAAAGGCTATATATATATGTGTATATATATATATTTTAAACTGCACTTGTATATTTTTTTAACGTAAAATAATGGATAGCAAGTATTTTTTACAAGGCAAAAAAATAATTTCTTAAATTAATATAAACTATATTGTAAATAAATGATATAAAAACGTCTACATAAATAAAAGTTAATGTTAAAATATCGTGTATGGAAAATAACTATATTAAAAACGTTACATTGTGGAAAGTGACGTCATTGGATTGTTTCATTATTTTAGTAATAAATATTGTGTTTCCTTATGGATTGTTCACACGTGTTGTATTAGATTATGCACGTGCATGTAATATAATGACACGAGTAATATAATTTATCATAAAAAAAAAAGTGCGCTATGGTCTGGAAAAACAACAACAATAATAATAATAAATCCAACAGGGAAAAAATGTAGTAGATAAATAAGCAAAAAGAGTGGAAAATTCTCGGTTTTGGACTGAATTATATTATTTGATGCGAGATGACAGAAATATTTCATCGGTGTCAAGTAGAGATAAATTTAAAGGATGTTCTTATATACATACGTATTCACAAAATAACCTCCTTTGTACAGAGAGTAACACAACGTTACACTAAATGAATATCAGATGTAGGTATAGGTGTCTACAGAGTAACTTTTTTTATATGAGGTTACATTTGCGCGATAATTTCGGTAAAGTGTAACTTCAGCTTACTATGCCCATATATACAGTCGGTAAGAAAAGTACCCGAACACTAGCAAAAATTCTTATGTAAAAAAAGTACACTTCATATGGTTTTGTTAAATAAATCCTTGTCGAATCCTATTCTTAGACTGACTAAGAACAAGATTCGACAAGGATTTATTTAACAAAACCGTATGAAGTGCACTTT
Organism: Salticus scenicus; assembly: GCA_963930645.1. Classification (NCBI taxonomy): domain Eukaryota; kingdom Metazoa; phylum Arthropoda; class Arachnida; order Araneae; family Salticidae; genus Salticus; species Salticus scenicus. Next base: position 278,689,680 of record OZ005655.1, read on the forward strand.
TTTTACATAGGAATTTTTGCTAGTGTTCTGACACTTTTGTTACCGACTGTACAGTATATGTACTGTAAAAAAAATTTCAACTTTGCTGACAAACAAGCGACGAACATTTAGCTTAAAACATATATTATTTACCATATGTCTATGAGGAATTCGTTTCAGTTCCTGAGCAACTTTCGAGGACATGATAAAATATTATAGTAAAGCACTTCCACTAACAATAAAAAAGAATGTTATCGCTTAAATATTTACAGCCATGTATATCTTTTGAAGATTATGTACAGACCAAATGTTGCACCTAAATATATTCCTATAGTAACAACACACGGCACAACCTGAAATACACTTCCATCAATTTGCAACTATTGTCGCATTATAATCTAGTCCTTTTGTGTAGCCCTGTAAATGAACAGTGAAAGATTTCTCAACCATATTCTACATGAGACATGCTTTTATGCATATAAAAATATATATTTATTTCATTTGTTTTAGTGCAGTCTATAGCTGTTAAACTCGACTTACCTGCAATATCCCCCATAGACGTAATGTATTTGATTTCTCTTGGGTGTCTCTGTACATGAACCATTTTCGTCATCTCAACGAAAAGCTTAGTGTAACATCCCTATATCATACACATTTAGAATACCAAGTTTGGACTTTCTGCTACCATTTGTTCTTGAGATATGAACAGACAGACACACAGACACATACACAGACCGACCGCTAAAAACATTATTTTCAGATTCAGGGGAACTCAAAACGTGTAAATAAAACAAAAACTCGCTTTCGAAAAATTGACCGAAAAACAATACTTTCTTTTCCTTATGGATAAGGGAAAGTAGACAAAAAAAAAAAAAAAAAAGTAATATTCTTCTTAATAATAAAACTCAAGTCACGTGAATAAAATCATGATAAAGGATACTTTTAATGGAAAAACTTGAACCACAGTCGCAACAATGTTTTGAGATAAAAAAAATAAAATTTTAGGCATGGTTTGTATGGTTTTGGAAGATTTGTTCGTTGATTCTCAATAAATAAAGCAAAACAATTTCTATTTTTAGAATAAACTCTTTTTGTTTCTATGCGAATTTAAATACTTCATAGGAAAATAATATTAAATTAAATACATATAATTAAACTACGTCACTAGAGATTAATAATATAGACATGTGGTTATAAAATTTAAATTAAAGGATTACGATGCCATTTTTTAAATTTTTGGATACGTTTGGACTTCAAAGTGTAAATATCATGATGTAAAAGATGAAGATATTTGTTTGTTAATTTGAACTGCTAAAGAAAAATAAATCTGGAAAGATCTATCCTAAAATAGAGCGCTAGGCGGGTATAGATCGACTAATAATAATGTACTTGGTGAGTAAGTTTTTAAAAGAAGTGTATTTATTATTTAAACTAAAGTAATTAAAATGAACTATTTTAATGTACGTATATTTATATTGAAAATTATTTTAATATTTTTAAAACGGAAAATTTCAAATTTCCATGTGAATCTGCTATCTGAACTTGAATAACAATTTGAAATTAATTTTATTAAAATTCTTAAAATGTATTTCTGTTTCAGTATAAATGCTTATTCTTAAACATATCTTTTTGCTAAAAACTTAAAAAAAAAAAAAAAAAAAATCTGGAGTGACTCCACTCGACTTTCCGAACATTGAGTAACTAACAGTTTTGTAGATAAAATAAAGAAAGAGGAGTTGCTAAAGAAACAAAAGAGATAAAACCATAATAGAGTGTTTTAGTATTTTTCTCCATATATCACACGAGGTTTTATTTAACGCTACTGAACTTTAAGTCCTTAGATCATAATGATAAAGAATTTTTCGTTGTGTCCCTGTAAAAATCTATAAATGCTAGATTCACCAAAATGCTTATAGTTAGTGCAACAGTGATTTATAATATTCATACAAATTTTCAGCTCAATTGAATAAGGCGTTTAGATGCTATCGCACTTTTAAAAATTTGGTCTCATAGGCCATAATGATAAAGAATTTTTCTTTGTGTCCCTGTAAAAAAACTGTAAGTGTTAGATTTACCAAAATCTATACAGTTGGTGCAAATGTGACCTATAACATGTGTACAAATTTTTTGCTCAGATTAATAAGGCGTTTAGACGCTATCACACTTTTAAAAATTTGGCCCCATAGGCCATAATGATAAAGAATTTTTCTTTGTGTCCCTGTAAAAAAACTATAAGTGCTAGATTCACCAAAATCTATAGGGTTCGTACTATGGTGACTTACAATATACGTGCCAACTTTCAACTTATTTGAACAATGCGTTTAGACGCTAGCGTGTTCACTCACAGACATACACACATACACACATACACACATACACACACACATACATACATCATCTCAAAAATAGTGGAAACGGACTCAGGGGACCTCGAAACGTATAGAAACATCAAAATCTCCAATTCAGATTTTTGACATGATTACAATACTTTCCTCACTATAGTGTTCGGAAAGTAAAAAAGAATGACTGTCGAATAGGAATTTATCTTTGTTTCAACATATTGTCAATCTAATTTAACTAGTTAGTTATCGGGCGACTAAGGCGCCCGTTGAAAAATGACCATTTTCATTATACTTATTTCTCACTTCAAGTAATTTATTTGTCAGCAAGCCCGTGCGAAATTTTCGCACTTTATTTATCTCTTCGTTACCTTTAAAATTTAAAAGTATTATTATTATTTTAGAGACGTCATTTTTTAGATCATCACGACATCATATAGAGGCAAATTTAATATGATATATATATTCACGTGAAGGCATATTTTATTTTATGCTGAAAAAAAAAATGGCAACAATTAAAAATTTAAATGTCTATTTTAAAAGCCATGTCTATTGTCATATTATAATTAATTTTAAAAAATCTAACCAAAAATTCGTTGCAAATAAGGCACCATATAAAAGGGGCGATTTTTATGAATCCGTCGGATTAAACAGCTTATCGATCGGATAATTAGATTTTTAAAATTAACTAAAGTATGAAAATTCGGTGGTAACTTGCATTCACACACAGACAGAGTCCAAGGAAGAGTCCACACAGACAGAGTCTCTTAGCCTTTTTAAGCGTGACAGAATCATTGATGAGCGTAACTGTATATGCTGATTGCCATTCATAATATTCTCTCCAACTGCTCTTGTCTTCGTCATTTGTACAGGTACTATTTTAAATCGTCATCGCTAAATCTCATTTGCTGAAATTTTCGTTCAACATTCAGAATTAAAAAAAAAAAAAAAAAAAAAAAAAAAAAAGAAGAAGAAGAAATGCATGTACAAACATTTTTTTTTCTTTTATGTGTGTGTTAACTAGTATGACATCACTGTACTGATTAAAAATATTATTTTGGTTTACTTTAAAATAGAAATTTTTTAAAATATTATTTAACTAGTAGGCTACGCCCGCTTCGCTGGTCACTATATTTAAATGAATTTTCAAAAGAATTGGATCAGTATTTATTTTTTACATCACATTACAAATAAAAACTTAAAAAAAAAAAAAACTGAAATCGCTTTAGATTTCGTTTCTTTGGGTACCCGTTGCCTAAGGCAGCTCTTTTTTCTACCCGTACTGCATCGGGTCCAGTTTCTCACTGTCTACAGAAAGGTCTTTTCCGGGCACTTCAATCTGGGTATTTATCGACGACTTGTGGATTTTCTGTTATTTAAGAACTACGATTTTAAAGGTGACTGTATCTCAGCCTCTATTATATATTTTAGTTTTTGATCCATGTGTTTTATAGCCCCCGTTATTTACACTATATTACGATTTGATTCCGACCAGTGCAATAAAATAAAATAAAAATGTAGATTTTCTTTTAAAAGGAATTAAATACATGAAAAGCGAATTTTAATCAGTTTATCCTTTCTACTATAAACTACCATTTTTTTCACCCAATAAATATTATAAATAATAATAATAATAATAATAAAAAGATTTTTCTTTTAAAGGAATTAATTAAAAAAATGAAAAATAAAAAGTTGCTATAGTATAAAACTTATACACAAAAACGTAACAATTTATTTCTATTGCATTACCATTTGATTTTCAATAAATATAATAATAATAAAAAAATAAATAAAAAAAAAAAAAGAAAATCGCCTTCAAATGAATGTATTAAATAAAAAATGAATTGCATAATAGCCGTTGCTAAGATACGCAGACGATTACAATCAGGGGCCGCTTTACAATTTTTGCGGCCCTAGGCAAAAAATTTTTGGCGGCCCATCTCTAATAGATATTACGCCAAGGCAGCTTATTACATGTGACCCCAAATAAATTTTTTATCACTCTGATTTCTAACCCCACTTCCATACAAAAAAAAAAAAAAAAAAAAAGTATCATATTAGAAAAAAGCATTCTGATTATAAATTACTATATTAAGACTCAATTTATTCTAATAATGCAAGTGAACATAAATTTAAATAACATTCGATTTTTTTTTTTTTTGTAAAAATTGAGTTGGACCAGGTATATTTATGAACTAGCTGACCCGTCCGGCTTCGCACTGAAGAACAAATTTTAGTTAAAGATGGATTGATAGGTAAAAAATCAAGAAATATATCAGTTTATATGTTATAGTCAGGCAATATTATTAACTGGAAAGTCAAAATATAATTTTACAATTATTTTTTTTAATTAGTTGTTAAATGTTGGCAATTTTTACTTAATGCTATTTATTTATTTATTTATTTATTTCATAAAAAGAAACATTTCTTTACTCATGAATAAAAAATATTGAAAAATAAACCTATGACATGAAAATGTTTGGATAAAATTGACGTCATAATAGCTTTAATTATTATTTATTTGTTCATTTCGCAAATATATTTAATTATTTCCATAATTGATTATTATTTTAATAATGTATATTAAAGGAGAAATCAATAATATGAAACAATATTCGTACAATATATACTATTACAGAATCTGGTGTGAAACAACCACACGACTTCCATTACCCACTATTACACGTAATATATACAATTTTTTGGAGATATTACTTGCATTTTTTGAGATTTTCGAGTAAGAGAAACTTGATACACGTATAAAGACACATACAACAGAGTTTGCATAGCGAGTTAAAAAATAAGGGGAAAAAAATAGATAGTTATATTTTAAACACGAATTTCCGAGATATAAAACTGAACTACCTAATCAGGATGACCGTTAATATCCCTGTAATAAGCACGTAATCCTTGAGAAAGTTTATCTAAATTGGATTAAAGAAAAAATTTTCAAGAATACGTTAGAGCCGTTTTTGAGATACCAACTTTTACCAAAACTTAGCATACTCAATTATTGACCTAAAAACAATAATTACATACAAAAGGATATTTAATAGGAAGTTAACATGGCGAGTTTGAAAAAAATCCGTACAGGCGTTTTTAAAGGAACGCACTTGCGAAGTCTGAAATTGAGCTGTTTATAGAGGACGCCTATCAATTTTCCTGAACTAAGCAACTTTTCAATCGAAAGGGCATCTAATATATTATTTATACAGCAACTTTGAAGAAAATCATTAGAGGTGTTTTTAAATATGGGCTTACGGTCCCATTTCTGGTTTTCGATGACCCAATTCCGGTTTTTCAATTTTCACGAAAATTTGGAAAATTTATCTGTACACCAGACCTGAATCACTTGTGAAGTTTAGTAGTTCTATTTTTATTAGTTTTGGAGATATGACAGCCAGAAGATTACACACACACGTGCACATATACACACACACTGACCAATTGCCAAAACCTATACAATACTTCCACTACCTACGGTAGTAGGGTAATTGAAGTAAACACATACATCTCGTATTTACTACGATAATATACAGATTTTCGTATTACGTTTTCGATCGCCAAATACAAAAATCGCCAATGACGATAGATAATTTATAATTCAATTAAAATATTGAAACTTTTAATTAAAAATTTATTTTACCAAAATTTATTATAGCTTCTAGCACTTAGAGAGAGACAGTGTAACTTTTGATTATTGAAAGAAAAAAAAAAAAAAAAGCAATCGGCTTTTTAGTTCTAGCGATCGTTCTCTACATATGCATATAAACCTTTCTTCTTTTTATATTAGTATAGCTATAGAGCATAGGTATATTAAATAGGTTTCCAATCAACATAATGTAACTCAAATAATTAAATGCTATTTACATTTCAGTAATGGCTGTATGCGCTATGTATATTGAGCTACTTGCCATAACTGTTAGTTGCTAAAAATAGTCGCCAAATAAATTTAAACATCTCAATACGCAAGTGAAGTGTGACATCACTGACCGCCCGTGGATGCAAGAAAAAGATTTTCCATGTTAATCGCTCATTGGATTTTTTTTTTTTTTTATTAAAATTCTAGAAGAATTATTTCCCGATTTTAATCCTCATATTTGGGTATAGATATGTATTAGTTATTGTATGCATGCGTTAGATTGAGTTATTTTGCTGTCAAATTGACAAAATTTTAATTTTAAATTTCAAAACTGTCACCCTTGGCGTTTTTTGTATTTGGCGATCAAAAAGTAATACGAAATATTGTTTCATATTATTCGTTACACTCTTAATGTAAGTTTTTAAAATAACCATGATTTTTGAAAGGAATTAAATTATATTCGCCAGATAATTTGGCGATATTTTTTTTTCTGCCAAGGATGACGGATATCAAATCTATTCCGCTGCAACATATTAGTATATTATATCAGATACTTTATTTAGACATTTGAAAACAAATTTGACTTCAAATTATGATAGAATATTTATCCTTTCCCTTTTAATTAGTTTATTAGTTGGATGTTTATTGTGTAAATATCATCCTTTGAAATGAAATGTTTATGTTTTCAATCGAATATGGAAATTTGCCATTTTTTTTTTTCTAGAGTTTTGAAATTTAAAATTCCAATTTTATCAATTTTACAACAAAAACAATTTAATCTAACGGATGCACATGATAACTAATACATATCTATATCCAAATATGGGGATTAAAATGGGGAAATAATTTTCCTCGATCTTTATTATTTTTTTACAAAAAATCCAGTTCACTTTTTATATTATTGTTCGCGTGAAAATATATTTTATTATATGTCTAAAAATAAATTAATTCGTAAATCTTTTTGGCAACAATTATAAATTAAAATAAATAATATTATAAAATAGAATTTCTTATTTTATTTTATTTTATTTATTTATTTATTTTTAAATTCCAATTTCGTTTACACACATCAGTTTAAACCACGGAGTAATAAAGACTCCGTGGTTTAAACATTGATGCTTAGATCATTATATTATATCATATCATATCAAATTAAATTATTAGAAAAATAAACACTTTTAATTCTATAATGACGTCAGATTTAACGTGTAAGTTTAACAATTAAAAAAGCTTTATATGAATTTCAATTTAATGCACGTGCAAATATATTTCTTTTCTTTTCACGTGAAGATATTTTAAAAACGAAATGAATATGTAAATGTTTCTTTTATGTTGGCAGCAGCTAATTTTTTTAATATTTCATTATTTCCATTTCTATTACGGCTTCTATGGGGATTTTAATTAAAATGCTCAGATTTTAAACTAAAATTTATTTTATCAAAATTAAATATAGCCTATAACAATATGGCATACTGTAGCTTTCGGTCAGTGAAAGAAGTTTTTAAATCGGTTCAGTAGTTTCAGAGATTACCCTCCACAAACAAACAATTTTTTGCGCTTTATATAATGATATAGATATAGATAAGCAAAATAAGTAGGTAGAATCAAAATTTCAACTTTTCCACATGATCGGGCTAAAGGATTAATTGAAAAATGCCTTAAAATTTCTGCCTATTCGATTCGCTATTCTGTAAATGACTTCACACGTAGTGACGCATCCCAAGCATTTTGGCAGAAGTTTTAAGTGAAAATAATTACAATGGAATGCAAAAGAATTTTTTTAAATGGTCAGAAAAAGTAAAATGGGAAGCGCGTCATTTCTACTACCCTTCTTACAACCACATTGTCAGCCATTATAATAAACGCGATCAGAGTGCGGCATCTCATCACAAAATGGAGCAAATCTGTTGCTACATTTTTACTACCGCAAAAGAAATCCACTGTGAATAATAATAAGAATTAAATATTACTGCCATTTCTTTTTTATTAGTTCTTGTTTTTATTATAATTCTTCCACTGTAAATGATTTATTTTCATTTATACGTTAAATCAGATGGTAACAAGAATTAATTTTAATCTTTATACTGGAACGAAAAATCAATTTGTTTGCATAGACTATTAACACTTTCCAACTATACGTATTCGTTGCCAGGGCCCGACTAACAAATTTTTGTGCCCAGGGCACTTTAAATTTTTCGTGCCCCCTTAGAAGAGCAAGAGTTCTCCCTGATTCCCCCCCCCCCCCAAAAAAAAAAAAAAAAAGACCAGTTACTAATATATCACAATTTTTAGAAGGTGAAAAAGCAGATCGAAAAAAAAATATTTTATCAAAAATTTAATCTGGTTTTGTTTTAGGCCAGGTTCTAAAGACAAATAAAATTACCCCCAGTCAGTCTAACAACAGTTTTTATTTTAAAACTAGCGAGCTTCGCCCGCTAGCGGGTCAGTATTTTCAAATGAATCACTAACAGTAACTTTTAGTCTTAAGAAAAGAAATTGAAAAAAAAAAGTCATTTATGATTGAGTAAAAAGTCGGCCCAGGTCCCCACTGCCTTCGGCAGCGCAGTTCCGTGCGCGCTGCGCGCGCACAATTTAAGTGGTATACGCGCTGGGCGCGCGTATTCCTTCCCTCACCCTTCGTGGCTCCTAAAAAAAAAAAAAAAATCTGATAGGGTAAAACTCCCATCGGGTCCCCATTGCCTCCGGCAGCGAGACCCATGCGCGCTGCGCGCGCACGTGTGGAGATATACGTGCGCTTCGCGCACATATTCCTTCTCAAGTCAAAATTTTATTCTTAAGAAAATTTCAAAAATCATTTCTCAACGGGTAAAAATTCGGACCGGGTCCCCACTGCCTTCGGCAGCGCAGGCTCGTGCGCACAATTTAGGGGATACACGCGCTGCGCGCGCGTATTCCTTCCCTGACCCTTCGTGCCTGAAAAAAAAAAAATTCTGATCGGGTAAAAACTCCCACCGGGTCCCCACTGCCTCCGGCAGCGCAGACCCATGCGCGCTGCGCGCCCACGTGTGAAGGTATACGTGCGCTGCGCGCACATATTCCTATTCAAGTCAAAATTTTATTCTTAAGAAAATTAAAAAAATCATTTCTCGTCGGGTACAAATTCGGAACGGGTCCCCACCGCCTTCGGCAGCGCAGTCCCGTGCGTTCTGCGCGCGCACAAGTTAGGGGATACGCGCGCGGTGCACGCCTATTTCTTCCCCCACCCTTTCATGCCCTCTTAATTAACCTACGTATACCAATTTTGAACGATCTAACTCAATTGGCTGAGATTCAAAAGAAAACGTAATCAGGACACCTCAAAACGTGTAAATCTGGTGAAAACTTTCGATAATATAAAAGTACTTTAAAATATCTTTCGAATGATGTATTAAAAATAATTTAATCATAATTAGAATTGAAATATATAAATTTTAAAATATTAGAGCGCCATCTGGCGGGAGAAATTTCTGTATTCCACTGTTCGATTCCAAATCAAAAAAGCTTTCTAATGATGTATTACTTATGAAATTATTTTATTTAGTAGCTGAGATACAAAAGAAAACTAATTCAGGACACCTCAAAACGTGTAAATCTGGTTAAAACTTTCGATAATATAAAAGAACTTTAAAATATCTTTCGAATGACGTATTAAAAAAAAATTAATCGTAATTAGAAAATGAAATATTGAAATTTGAAAATATTACAGCGCCATAAAAGAAAACGTAATCAGGACACCTCAAAACGTGTAAATCTGGTGAAAACTTTCGATAATATAAAATAACTTTAAAATATCTTTCGAATGATGTATTAAAAAAAATTTAATTTTAATTAGAAAATGAAATATTGAAATTTGAAAATATTACAGCGCCATCTGGCGTTAGAAATTTCTGTATTTCACTGTTCGATTCCAATTCAAAAAAGCTTTCTAATGATGTATTAATTATGAAATTATTTTAATTAGTAGCTGAGATAAAACAGCCCGTATTTACGTGTGTTTCGGAAGAAACCACGGAAAACTCCGAAAGGTTAGGGCGATGAGCGCGACCTGGGATCGAACCCGGAACCTCCCACTATTGGATTAGAGAAGATTAGACATCAGTCTGTTGTTATCTGCGGCAAAAATAGTTTTTCTTGTTAGCCAAATAAAATTTTAAAATTCAATTTAATTAATAAAAAAAAAGGATGTGATGAGTTTTAATAGCTTAAAAAAAGATTACTTTTCCCTGTTAGTTATTTTTACTTATGTATGTTTACTTTTTTTTGTTAACCCAATGACTTATTTGCGTACTGGGTTGAGCTTAAAAATTGTAACTAAGCGACTGCCATATGAAAAATTTAGAAAAAATCCGATCACAGCGCCACCTTTTGAGCGATTGATCAATCTTATTCTGATAAAATCGAAACTTTTATTTAAATCTGACATTTTAGAAAGAAAAAAAAAAAAAAAAAAAAAAAAAAAACCCAGCCCGTATTTACGTGAGTTTCTTAAGAAACCACGGAAAACTCCGAACGGTTCTTATTCTGATAAAATCGAAACTTTTATTTAAATCTGATACTTTAGAAAGAAAAAAAAAAAAACCCAGCACGAATTTACGTGAGTTTCGGAAGAAACCACGGAAAACTCCGAACGCTTAGGACGATGAGCGCGACCTGGGATCGAACCGGCAGCGCAGTCCCGTGCGCTCTGCGCACGCACAATTAAAGGATACGCGCGCGGTGCACGCCTATTTCTTCTCCACCCTTTCAGGCCTTCTTAATTAACCTACGTATACCAATTTTGAACGATCTAACTCATTTGGCTGAGATGCAAAAGAAAACGTAATCAGGAACCTCAAAACGTGTAAATCTGGTGAAAACTTTCGATAATTTAAAAGAACTTTAAAATATCTTTCAAATGATGTATTAAAAATAATTTAATCATAATTAGAAATTGAAATATTGAAATTTGAAAATATTACAGCGCCATCTGGCGGTACAAATTTCTGTATTCCACTGTTCGATTCCAATTCAAAAAAGCTTTCCAATGATGTATTACTTATGAAATTATTTTAATTAGTAGCTGAGATACAAAAGAAAACGAATTCAGGAGGCCTCAAAACGTGTAAATCTGTTGAAAACTTTGAATAATATCAAAGAACTTTAAAATATCTTTCGAATGATGCATTAAAAATTTTTTAATCATAATTAGAAATTGAAATATTGAAATTTGAAAATACTACAGCGCCATAAAAGAAAACTCATTCAGGACACTTCAAAACGTGTAAATCTGTTGAAAACTTTGAATAATATAAAAGAACTTTAAAGTATCTTTCGAATGATGTATTAAAAATAAATTAATCGTAATTAGAAATTGAAATACGCGTATTAGAATAAAATTTAATTTCTAATTAAAACGTAAATTTTTTGCAAAGTCGATGAAATTTGAACTGCAAGGCTGTCTTGTGATGTTAGGTCTGTATACGAAGTTTAGTGTGCGGCATTCAAAAACTGAAGCCTTTTAAAAATTGCAATTTTTAATTGCAGCTCCAAAACACGTGACCTCATTAAATACCAGCTCATGTTTCTCTTTCCGTTCAAGGTTTTTTTTTTTTTTTTTTTTTTCGCTTTCCATCAGACATCGTGCTTTTCCATGAAATGGTTGCCGTGGAAACGCCAACGAACACATTTTACGATCTGATGCAATGAAGGTCGTCTTATTCAAATGAATGCTTCAATGGCTAAAATTAAAAAAATTATAACTCATTCAGTTTTTGTAATTTTCTCTCAATCTTTTGGGAATTAAATTATGAAAGCGAGATCTATATACAAAAAAAAAAAAAAAAAAAAAAAAAAAAAGAAATGATTTATCTCTGAATGCTTTTGAGTTATAAAATGTTTTCTGAAAACATCGATGTTTCGTAAAATCTAAAAATATGGATCGCTAATCCGTATTTTGTAAAAATGTTTATATGGTTCGAAAGAGGATTAAATGGCCTTTCTTTGTATACCAGTTGTTAAGAAATCCGTCTGTTATTCTGTCGTACAGGGCGTTTCAAAAAAGACGATCGAGAAAAAGAGAAATTTTCGACCCTTTTTAAAACTTTTTTTAAAAATATAAAAAATCCGTATTTTTTTTTTTTTTTAAATTGTACCGTATGAATCGTTAATAAATGCTCTTTCTCGAGGTACAGGTGTATTTTCGATATCTCCAACAGATCGGCAGCGATGGGTTTAGAAAAATCCACGAAATTTCCTCTTTCTGCTTCTTCTTTTAAGGTAAGCGGTCCCGGGCGAAAATGATGATCGCGTGCCATTTTGAATCGTTTTTTCGTTAGACAATGGTCGATATTTTAATTAATATCTCCGCTAATTAGGGTCGCATCGTTTAGAAAATTTGATAACCCAGATCTGCGATAAATTCTCTGTCCATCGGTACCTGTTCGAAGTCCGTGCGACCGTTAGCGGCCGAGCTTTTGCTGCTTCAAGCCGTTTCTCACAGACAGACAGACACACACACACACGCGTACAGAAAGTGAAACACAGTTGAGTTAAAAAAAAAAAAAAGAAAGAAAGAAAGAAAAAGGAAGATTTAGACCATATATTTTAGTCATTAGTAAAATTTTGTGCCCCTCAGAAATTTCGTGCCCAGGGCACTAGCCCCGGGTGCCCGTGCGATAGTCAGGCCCTGTTCGTTGCATCGTTTAACCTTCAATGTACTTTGCCTACATGATCATACAACGAATAAAAATCAGACAGATAGATTAACTGAATTCATAATCATTCTGAAACATTGTTGGAAAGTTTTAAAAACCGTTAACACAAACAGAAATGCAGTTCCAGCAATTTCCAATTGTTGTTCTTAATGTATCTGAATATTTTAGTGTGATCCTGTAAAAATTAACGCTAAAGATATCATATTCTACCGAAAACATTTTCTTAACCATATGAATAATAAATATACATTTTAAAACAATTTGCGTAGTACAAAGTTTTTTATGATTTAGAAAAATGCATGTCATTATTGATGTCCCTGTACACAAGCCAGTTGTGCTATTCCTACTATTTTAAATAAATTGTATTTCATAGAAAACTTGAATAACATAATAGTTTGGAGAAATTCTGAAGGTATTTATGAACGCTAGAGTTCGGATAGACAACCGGAAAGGCAGACAGGTAGACTAATCGAATTCGTAGTTACTCTCAAACACTGTTAGAAAATATTTAAAATGCTTAATTAAAATGCAAATACAATTCCAACAATTTCCAATTACAACCCTCAATGTATCTGAATATTTTTGTGTGACCATGTAAATCTCAATGCTAATCACACTATGTTTAATAATTATCCTTTTAATTTAATTTTATTTGTGTGTGTGTGTGTGTGCATATGAATAATAACTGTCAATTTCATTATGATTTGGGCAAAATAAAGGTATTAAAACATGGTTTATAGAAATACCTCTCATAGAATGCAGCACCTTGGAATTCTTTCAGGTATTTTGTACACAAACCAATGGTGGTATTTACCACCATTAATTATATTGGTATGTGAGATGTTCCCTATTTTTAAGAAACATTCCATAGTGAACTTGAAAAATATATATCAGTTTCAAAGAATTATATGAACATTTACGGAAATTAAAGTGCAAATAGACAAACAAGGCCGAAGCAAGAAAAAAATTTCTTAGGAGGTTCAGGCTTTAGTATATAATACTGAATGTTAAAAATGATGTATAACTCAAACAGTTTCGACAAATTTGCAAAATATTGGGGTGAAGGGGTGCTTGACTACGCCCGGCCTTCAGACAAACTGAAGTCATAAAGATTTTTAAATTTTGTTGAAAAATTGTTAAAAATGCTTCTCTGTTCACTTTAGCTTGAACCTTTCCCTTATTGTAAAAGTCAAATAAAATTTTCATATATTTATCAGATGAAATTTTGTGTTGACTTTTATTAGTTCCAAACTAACCATTTTCAATCACATATCGTGTATTTATGCCTTTTCATACATAAACACACAACATAATAAGATATTCTTATTTAGATATGATACAAATCGAAATAGCGTTTACTTTCTCCGTATCAAAGTTAGCTTTTGCAATCAACACTTTAAACAAATTTTCTTGAGACATCCTTATATAATTTGTATTTACTCTTATTCACTTTTTAATATTAATTTGTATACTTTGCGGATTTTTATCAAGACTTTCTGAAATCTGAATTATTTTTTAACTTATTTATAAAGCTACATTTTTGTAAAAGTATAAAACTTAGATGTGTAGAAATTGAATAGTGTTTTCTATCTTCTTATTTTTAGTTCAATTGTTTAGTTAACTATAAATGAATTTTATATAAGGAGTAGGAATTTCAAGTTGGATGAGTTTAAAAAATAAGGCCACTATATGAAACTTTGACAAAGGCGAAAAAAGGTCTCAACTTTTTCAGATTTAATAAAACTTTTGTGAATGAATTCTGTGACTTTAAAGATCTGGTGGGTGGTGGAAAGCTTAGGTCTAAAACCAAATTTTTCGGGTTGCAATTGTTCCTCTACCTCTTTACCATCTAATTTGAAAAAGATCTATACATTCATATATACAATTCAAAGCATACGTTTATTAAAAAACAATATTTTATTACCTTATGGTGTCTTAACACAGAAAAAAAAATCAAAGATTGGTTTGTGATTTTCGCATTTTTTCTTCCCTCTCTCTCTCTCTCTCTCTCTCTCTTTTTTCCCACAGTATTCTACCTTTTTGGCGGCCCAAAGCGACCGCTTAGGTTCGCCTAATGGTAAAGCGTGCCCTGATTACAATCGAAGAATAAATTCATGAAAAATGAAGATTTAAAGCCAATATTTAAAATCGAAAAAACATTAATTTAAAGAATTCAAATTCGAAATTCGAAAAAATCTCGATGAGGTGCACATCTGCAGGTTCCCAGGCACCTATATGCCAAATTTGGAAGCTCTGCGATCAATAGTGTGAGCACCAGAGCGCAGACAGACACACACACACACAGACACTTCTCTTTATTTATATAGATTGCAGACTGTTGTTTAGGGTGCTTTCACACTGCGCGCATGATATTTCAGAAAGTATTTGAGATATGAATTTAAAAATTTTCACAACCATACATTTTGACATGATGAATAAAATGAATATAAAAATAAGAAGTTCTGTTCAATATATATATATTAAAAAAATATGACTGTGGAAATATTAAAATTTTAATGGTAATTTCATATTTTAAATTTAATTATTAATTAAACTCCATATTATTAAAAGAATTAAAACTTTTTAGTTCAGATTCATAATTTGAATGTTTTTTTTTTTTTTTTTTTTTTTTCATTTAATGTAATAAAATCTTTTTGTAATAAAAATAGAACCGACTCCAAAAAGCAACTACTATTCAAACAAATTAAAAAAAAAAAAAAAAAAAAAAAAAAAAAAATGAATGAAATGAAACTAAATTGCGCCTAAAAGTATAAAATAATTTCCTTCGCCAAACAACCTATAACACTACAATTAATCATAACTTTTGAAGTCGGCGCAAAATTAAATAAAATTTAATTAGTTTTTAAAGGCTTGTTCTTAGATCGGTAGCAACAAATGCTGTTGTCTCGAATGATCCATTTTCATGTTTCCTTTATTATTTTATCACTGTATGCAATTGGTCCATTGGTAGCATCTACACAGAACAGTGAACATTCTTCACAATGCGGTATTTATGTTTCTACGAAGTTAGAGTTTCCTTTGCAAATTTGATATAACATTGATAACTATAATCCTTTGTGGCTTTTGGATTATTTGGCGTTCAAAAAAATATACACGCAAGATGTATATTTTCATAATATATTTTGTACGAAGTATTGTTTCATATTCTTGATTACTCATTTAATATACCTTATCAAATTAATCATGATATCCCAAAGAAATTAAATGTGTTTGCCAGATAATTTTGCGATTTTTCTTTCACCAAGGACGTAAGATACCAGCATCTTCGCCAACTTTTGCTGCTTACGAAATCTTATTTGTTTTCTTGAATCAAAATAGTTTTCGGCAGCGTTTTGCAGATGGCAATGTGAGATGTGTATTTTGAATAGGATTTGATATTTGTATTGAATAAAAGTATCAATTTTTATTTAATTTTGCGCCGACTTCAAAAGTTATGATTAATTGTAGTGTTATAGGTTGTTTGGCGAAGGAAATTATTTTATACTTTTAGGCGCAATTTAGTTTCATTTCATTCATTTTTTTTTTTTTTTTTTTTTTTTTTTTTTAATTTGTTTGAATAGTAGTTGCTTTTTGGAGTCGGTTCTATTTTTATTACAAAAAGATTTTATTTTTCTCTTTTCAGTGAAAACTTATTCATATAGCAGCACATCAAAAGGCGTTCGACGGCAGATTCACAAATCACAACTTCCACGAAAAGTGACATAACTCAAAAAATGGTTTATGTCACTGAAAAATACATGAAATGCACCCAATGTGAACAAAAAAGTTACATCCCCATCTAGAAAGTTATCCACTCGATAGACAGTTGTGGCAGTTTTATTTTAGTCAAGTTATTTTTAAATTGATTTTTTTCAAATGTTGCATTTTTAAGTTGCGTCACTTTTCTTGCCTTTATCGGATATGAGCAAAAAACTATCTATTGAATGAACATACGTTAAGTTAAAAAGTCTTTAGAAATGCAAAGAACGGATACGCTGTATTCGTAACAAAAAAAAAAAATTCTGTTAGGCATATATATTGAATTTTACAGTGAATACGTGTCACCCGCTACGCTGGGATTTGCGCAGCGTAAAGTTGAAACAAAGAGAAAATATGCATTGCAGCTGACGGACAGAAGTTTCAACATCGATACTTACATACTGCTTTTACCAGTGTAGTTGCATGCGTTCAGCAGTTAAAGTGAGAACAGACTTTTGTGAGTATCCTGTAATTTGTTTATATCTTAATGAAATCATAATAAAGCCTATTTAAGGCCAAGATCATTACGACAACAAAAAAATATTAAAATTAAATCATTTCTTACAAAGTTATAAGCTAACAAATTTCAACAACAACAATGAGAAACATGGATTGTATTGAGAACCTCTTCCTTTATGAAGTCGGTTTAAAACGTCTATGAGTTAATCGATGTGGCCGCTTATAATAACCATAATTTGAATTTTACATAGCATAAATGTCACCCGCTACGCTACAACATATGCAATGTCGTTCAAGTGTGTACAAAATAGGAGATTGTGAACAAACAAATGCACGTTTTAAACGTTCTGTTTTTAGCATTAACGTCTAAACTATCTTTTCGTACTAAATCGATGATACTCTGCAATTTTATAATTCACTTTTTTCCCCTGTCTTGAACTGTTTCCAAGATTGGAACGCTAACTCCACTGTTTCCCACCAGGTAACGCTGTAGGCGGTTGAATCACGCAGCACATATCCACTTTACTGTACCTACATACCACTTTTATGACTATAGCTGCAGCTGTTCAGCAGTTAAAAGAGTCGGGACTGACTTTTTTGGGCACCCTGTATTTTCTTTTGATCTTAAAGATATTGCAATGGGACCTATTTCAGACCAAGACCTTTACAATAAAACAAAAAGTATCAAAATTGGATTATCTCTTCAGAAGTTATGAGCTAACAAACAAACATAAAAACAAAAAAACATACGGTGGGATTTGAGAACCACCTCCTATTTGAAGTCGCTTAATTAGAGCATCTCTTACGAAGTTATAAGCTTACAAACACCAACAACAAGACATAGCTCGAATTAAGTACACCCTCTTTTCTGAAGGTGGTTGAAAACGACTTTGCGCTAATCGATGTGACCGCTTACAGTAACATTACTTTGAACTAGGGAGCCTTTATATTGTCTAATTAATTGTATTGCCTTGATAATGCCTAAAAACTGTCTTTTCGTAGTAAATCGATGATGCTCTACAACTTCGTAATTAACTTTTCTCCCATCTTGAACCACTTTTGAGATAGGAGCGCTGATTCAGCTGTTTTTCACCAGATGGCGTTTTATTTTCTTTAGATTGTAAAGATATTACATTGGGACCTACTTCAGACAAAGATCTTTATAACAAAACAGAAAATATCAAGTAACCGTATTTTGAACTATATAACGTATGTCTCACCATCTACGCTACAATGTGTGCAATGTAGCTCAAGTGTGCACAGTGTAAGAAATTGCGAACAAACAAATGCACGTTTTTAGCATTGTATTTTTAGCATCAATATCTAAACTATCTTTTCGTACTAAATCGATGATGCTCTGCAATTTTATAATTCTTTTTTCCCCCCTGTCTTGAACCGTTTCCGAGATAGGAACGCTAGCATGAATGTCTAAACTATCTTTTTGTACTAAATCGATGACACTTTTCAACTAAGTAACTCCCTTTTTTCCCTAGAACCGATTTCTAGATAGTAACACTAACTCCGCTATTTTCCACCAGGTGGTGCTGCAAGCGGTTTAACCTTGTACTGCATGGCCACTTCGCTATACTTACATACCATTTTTAACACTATATCTGCAGCCGTTTAACAGTTAAAAGAGTTGGGACTGATTTTTTTGGGCACCCTGTATTTTCTTTAGATTGTAAATATATTACAATGGGACCTATTGCAGACCAAGACCTTTTCAACAAAACAAAAAGTATCAAAATCGGAGCATCCGTTCAGAAGTTATGAGCTAACAAACATAAAAAAAACATACGGTTTGAATTGAGAACCTTCCTTCTTTTTTGAAGTCGGTTAAAAATTATAGGGAGAAGGAAACTGTAATTGAGATATCCTGCGAGCAGCGAGAAAGCATCTTTTTAAAAGTTAAAAAATTACCATGACATCTCATCTTATATAATTTCTTTCATTTTTACGAATTTTTGTTTATTAATTTTGTTATTAATTAATTAATTAATTTTGTGACTTTTAAATGATGATCCCATTTATTACAATTGTAAAAAAATCTGGAGTGGCTCCACTCGACTTTCTGAACATTCAGTAATTAACGGTTTTGTAGATAAAGTAAAGTAAGAGTAGTTGTTAAATAAACAAAAGAGAAAATTGTAATAGGATTTTTGAGTATTTTTCTCCATATAGTACACGATGTTTAACTTAACGCTATTGAACTTTGAGCCCATAGATCATAATGATAAGGAATTTTTCGTTGTGTCCCTGTAAAAACCTATAAAAGCTAGATTCACCAAAAGGCTTATAGTTAGTGCAACAGTGACTTATAATATTTTTTATAAATTTTCAGCTCCATCGAATAAGGTATTTCGACGTTATCGTACTTTAAAGTTTGAGCCCATATGCCACAATGATAAAGAAATTTGCATTGTGTCCCTGTAAAAAGAACCATAAGTGCTAGACTCTCTAAAATTCCTTGTTCGTATGATGGTGACCTATAACATGTACATAAATTTTCAGTTCATTTTAATAAGGCGTTTAGTCACTGTATCACTTTAAATAATTTTAACCTATAGGCCATAATAATAAACAATTTTTATTTGTGTTCCTGTAAAACTCTGTGAGTGCTATATTTACTAAAATTTATACAGTTTGTGTGATGGTGACCTAAAACATGTATATAAATTTTCAACTCAAACGGATAAGTCATGTAGATGCTATCGCACTTTAAATAATTTCATCCTATAGGCCATAATGATACAGAATTATTTGTTGTGTCACCAAAACCTATAAAGATCTTGAAACTGTGGCCTGTAATATGTGTATAAAAATTTTTGCTCAATTGTATAAGGCGTTTAGACGCTATCGCACTTTTAAAAATTTGGTCCCACAGGCCTTAATGATAAAGAATTTTTCCTGGTGTCTCAGTAAAAAAACTATAAGTGCTAGATTCAACAAAATCAATAAGGTTCGTGCATACGGTGGCTTACAACATACGTACCAACTTTCATCTTATTCGAGGAAAGTGTTTAGATGCTAGCGTGTTCACTCACACACATACACGCACATACATACATCATCGTAAAAATAGTGAAAACGGTAGACCCCAAAACGTATAGAAACATCAAAATCTCAAATTCGGATTTTTGACATGATTGCTGTACTTTCCTTACGTATGTTCGGAAAGTGAAAATTAAGTGATTGTCTTTTCTCTGTAGAAAATAAATAAATAAACCTGTGTTTGATACAGTACGTTTTCGTTTGGAAATTGTGCCACAAAACTCAGCCAACCAACTAACCAACCTCTCTCAACATACTTGACATTTTCGTCAATGGGTCATGATAATGGAAATATTTTTAGAAAGACAAATAGTATGGATTACACAAATACATAATTGTTTATTTTTTTTTCGCTGTAAAAAACATCGTATCTCGACAAGTAATTTCGAAAAGCTTTAAATATCTTACGCAAAATATTAAATTTAAAACGTTTATGCAATCTGTTCACTTCTTTTGAACTGTCGAACAGCTTCTCTTGTAATCAAGGTTAGTGTGATTTATCTAAGACGTATATAATATCCGATTTTTAAATGTTGATTGATAGTTCGCCGGAATCCAACACCAGGTTAAGGACATTTATGTAAATGATAATTGGTTGGAGGCGTATTGCAAGGAAAGGAAAAGGATTATATTAATAACTTCTGTATTTATTTATTTATTTATTTTATGTTTATAGCTTTTATCGTAAGTGATATCCGCAATTGTAATGAAATGCTCGCCCTCTGGTGGGCTAAGGTGAAATTACAATAAACATGCTTTAATTCGGCTTTCATAAGCCGCCATTGCTTGCCGATGTTTAGTTTCACATATATTTATTGAATAAAAATGAATAAATCCGGTAAAAAAGATAACACATACTGTTGTGTGCTACAGTGTAACTCCAAAGGATCAAGAAATCCAGAATTAAGCTTCCATTTATTTCCAAATGACAAATTTAAAATTTCAGTTGCTTCGGCTAATGGAAGTAAAGAATTAATCAGATGATTTGAAACTAATATTTGTTCAACTTCAGTTAAAAATCTACTTCCGATCGAACTTTGAATAAACTGAAATGTTTTTTTCCAAAAGCAATCAATTTTCCATGATGTAATGGCGGAGAAATTATAGTACGAATATTAAGTAGAATAACAAAAAGAACAATAATAAATACACATGGCTATTATATTTACTAACAACAAAAGCTGAAAAAGCGCCATCTATCGATCACTACAAACGCGGATTGCGACTCTTTTTGTTTTATGTTAATATTATTTATGTAGAAAATAAATTGTTTAAGATTTTATTTATTTATATATTTACGCATTTTTTGTTTTAATTATGAAACTTTATATACATACTAGCAGGCTAGGTCCGCTTCGCTGGTCACTATATTTAGATGAATTAAAAAAAAAAAAAAGAAGAAGTAGAAGTAGAAGAATTGAAACGCTTAAATAAATATATTTCTATTGGTGACTATTTTCAGCAAATCAAAACCATGGCTAAACATGATGACATGCAGTTGTTAATGAAACGTAAATTATATTTAATTAATTGAGTTTCATTACTTTGATTAGGAACACGATTAATTTCAAATAAACTAAATACGCATTCACATTAGTTGCGGACGATAACATCAAGGCAAAAACAACAATGTAAAATTTTTAATTTCTCTTACCCATAAGTTAGACAAAGTATTGTTTTTGGGTCAAATTTTTGAACGCGAGTTTTTGTTATATTTACATGTTCTGAGGTCCCCTGAATACGAAAATCATGTTTTTAGCAAATGGTCTGTGTGTATGTCTGTGTGTCTGTGTGTGTGTGTCTGTCTGTTATCAGCATATCTCAAAAACAAATTATGGCAGAAAGTTCAAACTTGGTATTCTAAATGTGTATCATATTAGGATTCTACAGTAAGCTTTTCGTTAAGATCAAGCGAATGGTCCGTGTACAGGGACAATCAAGAGAATTCTAATACATTACGTCTATGGGGGAAATTGCAGGTAAGTAGAGTTTAACGTCTATAGACTGCACTAAACCAAATGAAACGAAAATATGTTTTTGTAATAGAGATAGTCAACAGGGAAAAAAAATTGTGTATGTAGGAGCCTCGCCTCCCCCCCCCCCTGGGGAGGAAGTCTCCCCTCGAGGAAAGTAAATTTACGTGATAGGTATCTTTCAAAAGAGCTCGCCAATACCTTTAAAACGAATGGTTGAACCATCGATCTGCGATAATTTAAAACAAAGTTATCGATTTTTTTTTTTTTTACTTTTAACGAAAAAAAATACTTAGAAAAAAAATCTTTATTTATTTTTTCCTTTTTTTTAATATTGAGAATAAAATGGACTTTTTTTGGATATTTAGTGTTATACTACTTTTCTATGGAAATCGTCTGCATTATCATAAAAGATAATTTTTTAAAATAATAATTTTAATAAATTATTATTTAAAAACAGAATTATTTTTTAAAAGCCGAATTAAATTGTATATAAATGTAAGTGCATTAATGAAACGGGGGGTTGAGGTGGGTGGTAGCCCCCCTCACACAGAACTAATTACCATATAAAACTCTTCCGAAGCCTACTTTGAATTGTTTAACACAGGTTTACATAACAGTACTCGTTATCTTACCTATTAATCTGCAACCTGTATTTTTGTATTAAATTTCAGGGTAAGAGAAAGTCGTGTGAGTGACACACCAGATTATTTGATTAGTTAAAATTAATATTTGAATAAAAAATGAATAATAATAAAAATTAAAGCTATTATGACGTCAGTTTTATCAAAATATTTTGATTGTAGAAGTTAAACTTATTGATTATTATTTTTATTTCGGTGTAAAAAAAAAGAGCTTCTATTTATGTTAAAAAAATAAAAATAAAAAATAAAAAGTTGTAAGCATTTATTTTTATTGGCATCAGCTTGAAATTTTATCTCAAAAAAAAAAAAAAAAAAAAAAAAAATGTCGAGAAGAAATGCAAAAAATCACATTAAGTATAAAATTTTAAGGAGAAAGACTAAAGATATAATATTGCAAATATGAACGCATTCTACTATTCAGAAAAAAAAAATGAATTGTACGCGTCACATTCTTTTCTGTTCTTCGCATACAAACAGACAAACATTTCCTTTTTTTCTCAATTTAAATACAGATAATTCTGAAAAATGGAAAAATAATATTTTTACTATCTCTTAATGATGGTATAGTAAGTATGGTATAGTAAGTATAAAATATTAATTTTGGATGAAATTTTTTAAATCGTGTTTTTGCTGTAATTACAAGTTTTTGTCACCTGAATCCAAAATGAAACATTTAGTGGTTGTTCTGTATGTGTGTGTTTGTAAGTCTACTATCAACGTAATTTAATTAAAAGTATTAGCTGAAAGTCCAAATTTGGTATTCTGAATCTCTATAAGGAGATGTTACTTGAAATTTTTTATTGAAATTGGAGTAATCAATCATGTACAGGCACTTATAAAAACATTTAAATACAATACAACTAATGTGCAAAAATACTTGTTCATACATTTTAGAGACTTTAGAATGCACTCAAAAAAATAAAATAAAGATAAATTTGTTATATGCATAAAAACATGTTTCAAACAGAGTATGGTTCTTTTCCTTCTTTTCTCAATATAAACAGACTTTTTTCCAGCTTACTTTCTCTGTCATAAGCCTTCTGCCGAATCTGGGTTAAAAACGGAAAAGGGAGAAAATAAATTAGAAATATCATGCCTATCGTTACAAATTTGGTACCAAATGAAAGGGGCAATTTTTCTGAATCCAGGGGGGCAAAATATTTTTCGACACGACAATTAGATTTTTTAAAAATTAACTAAAGTATGAAATTTAGGTGGAAATAATTCATATTAATTCATTTCAGTCATTTTAAAAAGTACGTGACTCATTACAAATTTGACCACCAAATGAAAGGGACGATTTTTCTGAATCCAGGGGTGCAAACAGTTTTTCGACACGACAATTAGATTTTTTAAAAATAACTAAAGTATAAAATTTAGGTGGCAACAAAAAAGTTACATTTTTATTGGGAATTTCTTACCCACGTGACCAACATACAATGTAAGGTTATTTTTTCTCTTGTAAAGACCGCACTTTAGAATGTAAAAAACGAGAGAAAAAAAAAAAAAGCTAAAAATCCATAGAAAAAGCATGGAATGAAAACGAAAAAAAAAAAAAAAACCTCTCAATGTTAAGTGTGTGTGAGGGGGGGGGGTGGAGGCTAACACCGGAAAAACAAAAGGCCAAAATTGATTAGAAAAAGCATCGAAGAGCGGGAATGGATGGGTTGGTGCATTAAAGCTATCGTCGGGGGTTTCATACGACTCGCACGCAATGACGAAAAAAACGGGAGCATTTACCTTTTGTTTACAGGGACATACAATAGAGTTTTGATGCATTAGGTCTATAGTTGAAAATAGCTCAAAGCGTCTTGGAGGTTGTGATATGAATCCTTTTGCTGTGTTAAATTTAAGTATAGAATTTATTTGGTGTGTATTCAATTTATAGACAATATACAGGGCTACTCAAAATTAGATGTTTCAATGAGTAGTGTGTTTGGAAGTTCTCAGAATCGTTTAATTCTTTTCAAAACTTAATTACATCCTTAAATGTTTGATGAGTGTAGCTACTGGAAAGATATAATGCGTTATTGAAATGCATGTCAAATAAAACTACAGTAACCGCCGCTTAATAAAATCATTGGTTAATAAAATCAGCTACTTAATCTGATCAAATTACCAGGACCGGAATCAAATCAATGCAAACCAGTTTTAAAAGTGTCGCTTAATAAAATCAGCACCGCCGGTTAACAAACTCAAAAAAGTTTCCTCAGCAGCAAAAATACCATTTATGCACGCTGACCCAAGTCTTATCTACAGTGTTAATTTTTATTTTTTAGATAAAAAAGAAATTACATGCAGAAATCCCTCCATTATCTCTCTTTGACGAAAATTTACATTTACAACATTAAATTTTACACTTGCAGCAATTAAACACGCACCATCACTTGTCTTAGGAACAATTTCAACGAATGTATTCTTCAAAGTGTGGTAATAAGTTACAAATTTGATTTAATTCGCCAGTGATTTTTTTTATTTATTTTTTAATTATTAAAAGACAATTTCTAATTCTTATTATGAAATAACTAAGAAGCAAGATGTTTAAATGGAAAGATTTTAAATTTTAAAGAAAGGCGTGAACTTTCAGCAAAGTAATGATGATTTTCCTCAAAGGAAAGTGCACTGGAGCTTGGGATGTGTTTAATTATCTTATTTTGAAGGAACAGTTAAATAATTATCTGTTAAAAATTAATTAATAATGTTTATTAATTCCATTATTTGGTATCTTTTGAAATTTCTTTTCAAATTCAGGGAAGTAACAACTTTTTCTCCAATGCAGAACGTTCGCTGGATATAAAAATCAGCCGTTTAATAAAATCACTTTTGCTCAGAACGAATGTGATTTTAATAAGCGGCAGGTTCTGTATTTCTAAAACTAATTTTATGAAACCGCTTTTATCATACATCGTAAACGTTTAAATGAAGTATAATATTTATCTACCACAATAAATTCTAATACTATGATTATGCAATCGTGTAAGGTCAGTGAAAGCATTATGAATGTCACACCGTGTTATTATTATTACTATTATTATTATTATTATTATTATTTTCGCTGTAAAAATTATCAAATTATGACGAGAAGTTTACGAAAACTGGACATAGATATTATGCAAATTTTAAGTTTGAGATTTATTTTTTAAGTTTAAACTGTCAAAACATCACTTTTGAAAGCAAGGCTATTGTGTTTACCTAAGCCGCATAACGTCCGGTTTTTAAGAAAAATAATTGATAGTTCAACGAAAAATGACTCCGGGTTAAGGACACTTAGAAAGTTAAATGCGCCTGGAAAGTATTGCAAGACGAGGAAACGTATCATATTAATCTTTTTCTTCTGTGTAGGTTAAATGATATTTCCACTCTTTTTTTTTTTTTCTTTTTTTTTTTCTTATTGATATTACCTTAGTAAAAATTGAAACTAATTAAGAATTTTAATTAATGAATGTATTTTTTAGAGATTTTTTTTTAAATCTGAAAATTTATTAATATTTAAAGATAATTGAGAAATTTGAAAGAATAACGCTATAAAAATAAATCGCATGATTCGATTTCGTTCAGGTGACACTGATCGAATTATAGGTGGAAAGTTAATTAGTTATTAAAAATATAAGGTTACAGAAAAATAATAAAGTAGATGTTAAAATTTATTTTAGTATTTCAAGGTGATTTTGGTAAAGGATAAGTGCGTGGAAGGCATTTGTAATAGAAGAAAATGTATATCATATTAAGATCGTTTGTAATTTTTCCACTTTCTTATTGCTTGCCTGTTAAATGATATTTCCACGCTTATATATATATATATATTAGGTGTACCGGAAAGTTCTGTCGTTTTGAATTAAAATACTGACATCGGAAATTTATCCTGGATAAAATTTAAGATATTCTTAGGTAACTTATAAGATGGTTATTTGTAAAGTACCATGTAAACACTGTTAAACAAAAATTTCCGGTTTCATTTTATTTATTCAAAACGACATAACTTTCCGGTACACCTAATATATATATATATATATATATATATAATAGATAACGTAATAAAATTTAATCTAAAATTTAGCAATTAATAGAACTAAAACAATAACAGCACACAAAAATATAGAACTGAATTTAACATAGAGGAAAGAATGACACAAAAAGTTGCGATATAGATTAAGAACCAATGAGTTACAATAGTAACTTAAAATACTTACGCCGACCTGAATGATAATAAAAAATGACCATTAAACTTGAGAGAGAGAAAACAAATAATTACAGAATTAATTGGATATAAATGCTTAAAATTAGAAGCATACTTATCAAGGGGCGCTCCTAAAGCTGCTATAAAGCCTACTCTATAAGGGGCGCTATAAAGCCTACTCCATAAAGCTGTGAAAGCTGCAACGATTTCGTAAAACGATATTGCTAATCATAGCAATTTATATCATTTCACGCCCCGATCGAAGCAGCAAGAACCATAAAGAATGAGAAATAAGTTATATATATATATATATATATATTGGCATTACTTCTGTAAAATTTAAATTTATCAAAAATTTTCTTGTTTTGTTTATCTCATTTCATTTTATTATTATTGGTTTTATATTTATTTTATTTCGAAACTTTACTTAGATTTACAGATTATTCTGATTTTTAAAGAATCAAAAACCTAAACCTATTTTTGTTTTCTAAGTAACGGATATAAAATTCTGTACAAAACAGAATTTAATTTAGTATGACAGGACTTATTTTAATCCATTTTTTCATATAAAGCATGCACTGACTGTGTTTCATTCCCTAGCATCAGATACTATATTCATTTCTTAAAATTTCTTTGATATAACTTTAGCATAGGGGCCGTTTGGCGGCTTTCAAACTTTTGTTGTCATTTTGGCGATGAATTAAAATGACTATCACAATTGCATAAGCAAAGATCATGGCGAGAAAAGTCCGAGCTGCTTCGGAGCCAAATTTGAAATTTCGTCAAGAGGTTCTATGCTGAAGCTGCGTTATATCTTTAGCATGATTTTTTTTTTTCAATTTTATTTTAATTAAAACCAATGTAACATTTAAAATGAGATAATGAATACAAAAATTTTAAAACTTTAAAAATACATTTTAATAAAAAACCTTAAAATACACGACAGACGTTTCGGCTAGAACACTAGCCCTCCTCAGTGTCAAACATACAAGCACAACATTTAGAAAAAAATTCATAACACATCATAACAAGGTTATAGTATATTCAGGAGAAATTGTTTTAGCCTCGTTCAAGGCAGAATGTTGCATTTTAGTAAGAGTGCCCTCTAGAACGGGGCTAAAGCTATGCCTCCTGAATATATAATCTTGTTATGATGTGTTATGATTTTTTTTGAAAATGTTGTGCTTGTATGTTGGACACTGAGGAGGGCTAGTGTTCTAGCCGAAACATCTGTCGTGTATTTTAATGTTTTTAATTAAAACGCATTTTTAAAGTTTTAAAATTTTTGTATTTATTATCTCATTTTAAATGTTATATTGGTTTTAATATATTAATGAGACGTATAAATTATGTTTAATTTTATTATTTTAATTAGTTTAAAAAAATGTTTGCATGTTAATATTTAATTATTTATTTATTTTTGCACAAAAATAAAAATATTTACTTATTTATTTATTTTTGGTATCATTTTTTTTTTCTTTTTGATAATTTTAGAGTTAAAATGAAGTTTTATTTAATATACTTTTGAACCAATTATCTGACTAAACTAAAAAATACAGCGTTAGCCAGATATTTACCTGATTAATAAGTGTACCAATTTTTGATAAAATCTAATAATCCAGACTAAAAATTCGAACATATACAATGATAAACTTTCAGCTTTATACATTTTAAATAAAAACTAAAATGTTTGCACGTTAATTCAAGGTAATATATAAAAATTGACAATGACGAAAAAACAGCTGATTAGAAGAAATAGTGCGACCTATTGTACTAATAATATTCAGAAAATGGAAAAATGATTAATTATGATACTAAAAGTATAAGATTACCGAACAAGGGAAAAAAATATATATAACATTTATTTTAGTATTTCAAGATCATTTAGGTAAGTGATCAGGTTGTTAAAACAAAAAGGAATTACGAAAGGGTAAAACGAGGATAATTAACTATTTCACATTTGGAAATTTTATATGCAGAAATAACTGTTCTGATCTGGCCGCATACAAACTGCGCTCGTCGGCGTACATAATTTGTAATTTTAAACTTCAATATTCATAACAATTTTCATCAATAAGAATAACACCACTTTTTATTTTTATTTATTTATTTATTTATTTTGTGGGTGTGGATGTTAAGATTTTTATAATTTTGGATATTATTAACTTTAATAGTAAAATGTACGCCTTCCCCTCTCTGATTGTGCGGCTGCTAGCACTCCTTTTTTTTTTTTTTTTTTTTTTTTTTTTTTTTTCGGGGGTGGGGGTGGGGGGGTGCTTTTAATTCCTTTTTTGCCGCCTAGACTCGTTTCGTCAACGCATGCGACAGTTTATTTTATTTTATTTTATTTTATTTATTTATTTATTTATTTATTTATTTTTTTTTTTGGCCGCACTTAAGTTTTTTTTTAAGAAGATGTTTTGTTTTGTTTTGTTTTTTAAAGTTCTGTTGTATCTGAGTAATCTCTGCTTACGCGGAGATAAAATTCTAAAGTAAAACATTTTAGGATTTTTTCCCCCCTATTTTCAGAAAATTTATCTCTATATGGTTTATATATATATATATATATTGGGGGTGGGGGAGGGAGTGCGTCTTGCCTAAGGTTTTAATTCTGTTTTGCCGCATAGACTCGTCTCGTCTCGTAAACGCAAGCCACAGGTTTTTTTTTTTTTTTTTTCTTTTTTAAAGAAGGTATTTTGTTTTGTTTTTTAAAATCCTGTTAGTAATCTCTGTTTACGTGGAGATTATTTCAGAAATAAAATTCTAAATTAAAACATTTTAGGATTTTATTTTTTCCACTTTCAGAAAATTTATCTCTATGGTTTTTATATGTATATATGTTACCGTTAAATCGCGAAACCCGTTAATCTGAAGATTACCTAGCTAATCTGCAGATTAACTAAAATGACCCGTTAAAGTGCGGAATGAAGAGTTTTCCGCATTTCAACTAGGTAATCTGCAGATTAACGGCTTCTGTGTCGTTAAAGTTCAAATGTTTGTTTCGAGCCTTAGTTTTTTTACATTCACTATGACGTCAAACAGTCATGTGATACAGATACGCGAATCCCAGATTAGTCTGTGACGCGATTGACCTTCAAACACAAACCGAAACTTTTATCCCTTCCTGTCCGCTCCGCTGTGATAAACAGTAAGCGCAAAACGTGGATCATCGAAGCTATGACATTAGATTTCTTATTATGACCAACACAAATTTTAAAGTACAAGTAAGTTATAATTGTTTTCAGTTTATTTCTTCTCTTTTTTAATTCTGTCAATATAAGTTTGATAAGGGTCTGCATTTTATTAATGAAATATAATCTTAATTAAAAGCTCTCTCTCGTGAAACTTCATTTTAAATTATGAATCTTAAATTTACAGCACAGTAATTATTTTCTCCCGGAATAAAACTATTAAACCACAACTTTTTAAAACTACTTTATTTTAAAATTGATTTAAATTACTATTACTTACTGAAAAAAAGAACACATGTATTATTTTTTAACTCTGGAAAATATGGCATTCAATATTATGGCATTATTCAATAAATACTTAAAATGAAATTTTTATGCATTTTTTAGCATTTCATTACAATTTTTCTCTTTTGTTTCTTTCAATTTCAAGTTTCCTTTATATATTTTATATATGATGATTATATTTTTATTTTTAATTTTGTTCGCTTTTTCAAATAATTTCGTTGTAGTTTATCACATAAAATGTGTTAATAAAGTTTTTTTTTTTTTTTTTTATTGTAAAATTAATATATTTCCAAAACTTGTATAGATATGTATGTTGCAAAATATAGTTTAATAAAGCATTGGAAAACTGTCATTTTAATTTTCATGCGTTCTAAAAATTATTAAAGCAGTTTTAATTGTTTGAAGTACTTCTTAAAATGCTTCTGATTTGTCTAATTTAATATTTCTTTAGCTAATTAAAAATTGGTGCATATTTTTTTTTAAATATAGTAATAGCAATATAAGTTGTTAATAAAACTTTTTTTTTTCTTCTTTTTTAATTGTTAAATATTTTTATTTGAAAAGAAATCGTTACTGTATTACAATTCTAACATTCATTTATAAAATAGACTTTATTGTAAGCTATTAAAGATATTATATTTCATATTAAAAATGCATAACATCTTCAAACTTATATTGACAGAACAAAAAAGATGAAATAAATAAAACAAATATAACTTTAAAACACATAAAAATTAAAACACATACAGATTAAAATAAGTAAAGAAAGAAAGAAAAGAAAAGAAAACTAATCTTTTTTTTTTCTTTTCCCGAATGATAAAAACAAATAAAACACAGCGTGCAGTAAAATTATGCCACCAGAGATCTGATTTTCACTTTAACGAGTGCCTAGTAGGTAATGTGCAGATTATCTAGGTAATTCGCAGATTACCTAGATAATTTGAGAAATGAACGGATCACCCTAGTTAATGTGCAGATTGCCTAGCTAATCTGCAGATTAACTGATTTCTGCACTTTAGCGGTAACATATATATATATATTTTCGTTTGAGTTAAGCATTGATTGCGACAACATGCAGGTACTCCGTATCACTCACGGTTGACGTTGACGAGAAGCAACTGTTAAATGTAGAACTGTTACATAAAAAATGTTATTTGTAAATTTACAATGTAATTTTTAATAATTTTTGCTTTTATCATAATAGTCATGTCTGAACTAATTGATTTAATATAAATATTGTAAGGTACAAAAGCAACGAACAAAAATATATGTGTCCAGATTTTAAGATCGTATACAACAGATTTCTTTATATTTCATAAGTAGTCGTATATTTAAACGTTGTAAGTTTTTTTCTTCTTTAGATAACATATTTCATTTTTATGTTTTTGAAAAGCATTTTATAAATTAAAATGATTTCAAAATTGTCTCAGAAAGTTAAAAAAAAAAAAAAAAAAAAAAAACCTTGTGATGTATTTTATTAGTTTGTTAAGAAGAAGTCAATTTGAAGTTAAAGTTTTTATTTTTTCCCCCTTCTTAGTTTAATCATACTTACTTAAGATTTTATAAAATAATAATAATAATAATAATGATGATGATAATAATAATAATAATTTAAAAAAAAAAAAGAGATTTTTGCTAATATTGCTTAAGTTTTATTCCCAAGAGTTTTTTTAATTTTTTTTTTTTTTTTTTTTTTTTTTTTAAATTTTCTAGAACATTAAATAAATTATAAATACACAAATATGATTTAATTATTGGAAGTTAACTTTTTATACATTTTTGAAATTTTTATATTATGTATCTTTATGACAAAATTTATGTAAAGCTATTTATAAGGATATTTCTTTCCATCTCTTTGTATTTCTTTTATATTTTTATTCCAACACAGAGTAATTTGCAGCAATTAATAATTTCACAATTATTAACTTATACTCTGCAATTTTAAAGCAGACATTCTCCACTTGAAATCCAACAACAACAACAACAACAACAATAATAATAGTAATAATAATTTTAAGATTTACTTAAATGAAAAAAAAAAAAAAAAAAAAAAATTCAATATATATATTGTAAATAAAACAATTAAAAACATTTAAATTCAATATTTTTATTGATAAATTAATGAATTTTCAGTTTTATAAAAAGGTTTTTTTATATAAAATATTGTGTTCCCATGTTATTTACATTTACAAATAATTTTTAATTTTATAAATCAAACTTTCTTTAACGTCCAAGTTATATGAACAGTTCTTAATCAAAACATTTATTGATAAGTTTATAAAGCTTTTTAATAATTACCCTTTATCTTCCATTTTTTTAATTATTACCCCCTTTATAAATGCAATTTTTATTAAACTTACATTTACACCTAGTTAACATTCAGAAATATTATTTCACATGCATTTGTTTCATAATAATTACAATGGGCAATTAGATACAGAGCATATTTAATAAACCTCACGAATTATCGCCTTTGTTAAATTACACAATGGTCCCAAAACAATTGTCCATTTAGAAGTGCAAATTTTGCCCATAAATTCTCAACTGTAATAGGCTGTGATCCAATTAAAGCAGACTCTCCTAAATAGAAATGTCGCTGGAAAATTCTAATTCTAAAACAAATAAGTTCAATTAACTAAGAGAAAGCAATCGAGGAAAATTGTCAAAGTTAAGCTCCTTTGCGTAACGGTTGAAAGAAGAATCGGCCTGTATCCAATTTCGTCTCGTGTAAGGGAACGTGCAAAATTTTCGGGGACACACGTGTATGTGCTATAAAACACATTTTTTAAAAGAAAAAAATGCGAAGAGTGCAATGAATTCTAGGTACAATGACGCTTTTATTTTTTGTTTTTTGTTATTGGTATTGATGAGTGTTTAAATTAGTATTTATATTTACAAAATGTTTCATTTCCGGCAACTTAGACTATTTATATTGCAGCAACGTAGAATTTTAATTTATGAAAACTTGTTCTTGATAAATTTTGTAAGTAGGATTTTTTTTTTTTTTTTTTTTTTTTTTTTTAATTTCTCATGTATGGACAAGTTTTATTATATATATATATATGTATATATATACACATATATCTGATATTTCATGTTGTCATCATTTGTTTTATTTCATCTTGAATATGTCAGAACGTTTTTCCCTTTAGCAACAATTTAACAATATAATAAATTAAAATTGAGATAAAATCTGTAACTTAAAAATGAATATATTAACTGTCACTAAGGTATGCAAGTTCATATTTTAAGATAAAAAAAATCAACTATTATTTTACTTATATATATATATATATAGCTTTTATTTTACTTATATATACATAGACCAATTAAACAATGATTTTTCTTTTTCTCCACTCGCATCAAGTTAAAAAAAAAAACAAAAAAAAAAAAAAACATGTAAATTAAATTTAAGAAAAATCACATGAAAGAAACTTTGAGAAATATAATAACAATTGGTACAGAACGCAACACAGCTACTACATTAGGCTGACCAGATCAAAGTACCTTTATAAGAGAGAAGCGTTAAAAATTGCTACAATTATCCAATTATGGATGCATTTTTTCATTCCTAATAAATAAGGACTAAAAATAAAGTATTATTGATTAATTATTTACTTTCTACAATTTTTTAAAACTTATAAAAATGGCTTTAAAAAAGGATGTCCCCATTTGTCCCCAGAAAGTGGGGACGTTTGGTCAGTCAGTACATACTGCATGCTTTTATATAGAAGAATACAGTAAAATAAAGTCCTGTTGCGCTAAATTAAATTCTGTTTTACACAGAATTATATATTTTTTACTTAGAAAACAAAAATACGCTTCAGTTTCTTCTTCTTCCTCTTCTTCTTCTTCTTCTTCTTTTTTGGGGGGGGGGATGGGGGGGGGGGTAGAAATACATATGCAATGTATCAAACTTTTTATTATTACGACAGGATTATTTCTTTCAGACAGCGATTTTGTGTTGCCGCCGTTTATGGAATTACACATTGACTTTGTCAAGATGCCTGCCAATATCAAATTTTATCATTTATTTTATTGAACTATCTTAAAATATTATTTCAAATCTGTGAAAACTTTTACATTTTTATAAACCTACTGATAAGTAAGAAATTCATCCTTGATTGTATATAGAAACGAATTGCCGATTTCGGTATCTAAGACCAACACCATTCATAAATTAGATGGTTTCTGAATGTTTGTTGGCAAAATCTTGTGAATAAGTACTGATGACGGCTTCTGAATACTCGTTGGCGATATCTTCTGGATATACACTGATGATGGCTTCTTAATATTTGTTGGCGATATTTTCAGGATATATACAGTGGAACCTCGTTAACGAGAATCTCAAGGGGAAAACATTTTTTTCATGTTATCAGTAGTTCATGCTATCAGTAACTCAGAAGCTAATCTTCATTTTGATGGGGATTGTGGAAAAAGTTCATGTTAAAAGTAATTTATGTTAAAAGTAATTCGCGTTAAATGTATCCACGTTAACGAGGTTCGACTGCATTGATTATCGATTCTGAATATTTCTTGCCTATTTCTTCTGGATATGTACTGATGATGGCTTCTAAATATTTGTTGCCTGCCAACACATATTCGAAAGGCATATATATATATATATATATATATATATATATATATAATGAGCTATGCCATATTCCTTTTTCAGCAGCGCATATTTTGTTTATATTTATTTGCATTGGATACATATTGTCTAAGCTTATATAATCCTAACTAGCAGACCCGGCCACGCGTTGCTGTGACTAAGTTATACGTTGAATTATACGGCTGTAAACTATTTAGTACAGTCAAATTATTATTTACGAACAAAGACGAAAACGTTGTAGCCGATGTAAAAACCCACAGGGTTGAGATTTGAAACTTAGGTCAAAATTTGGAAGCGATTGATAAAAATTTTCGTAGTGTTGATATTAAGCACAAATTAATTTTATTGTAGGGTCCTATAAATTTTAATGGAGAAGTGATATATATTATTTCTAATGCTACTTTGGATAAAATTGCTAAAATGACTAATATATAAATTAAATTCTATTAAAATTCTATTAAAATAAAATTATAAAAGAAACAGACGATTTTAAAATCAATTTTTATGGAGGAGTGAAATATAATATATGCTATAATGGACAATTTTACTATAAAATGACCTCATCATCATTTTAAATATTTTAAAGAGGGCAACAGCTGTAGTTATAAAAAGGAAAACAATAAGGCTAAACCAGAAAAATAAGTAAATTTGATAAATATTTTAAAACTTCAAAATTGGAAATCTTATGAAATATTGGACATTTAAAGTAAATACATGTATCATTTTAAATAGAAAAAGATTTTGGAAAAGTTTAGTGTATTTTAACGAAGTGATGAGAAGTTTTTGACTATGTTAAAATTTTAATAGTTAATTCAAGTTAATAAAGATGGGAAACATTGAGGATTAAGATAAGAATAATTATAAGATAAAAAAAAAAAAAAAAACTTTTTATATACCATGCTTTTAAATTTTAATATACTAATAATATACTAATTAAAAGGAAAATGATAAATATTCTATCATAGTTTGAAGTCAAATTTGTTTTCAAATGTCTAAATAAAATATCTGATGTAAGATACTAATATTTTGCAGCGGAATAGATTTCATTTCTGTCATCCTTGGCGAAAAAAAAAGAATATCGCCAAATTATCTGGCGAAAATATTTAATTCCTTTCAAAAATCATGGTTATTTTAACAACTTATATTAAAAGAGTAATGAATAATATGAAACAATATTTCGTACAATACATATTACATGTCATACATACGTACAATGAATAATACATATTACATTTCGTACAATGCATACATCTGGCATGTATATTTTCGTGTTACGCTTTTGATCGCCAAATAATAATAATAATAATAAAAAAAGCCAAGGGCGACAGAGTTTTGAAATTTAAAATTTTGTCAATTTGACAGCAAAATAATTCAATCTAACACCCGCGATAACTAATACATATCTATACCCAAATATAAGGATTAAAATCGGGAAATAAATTTCCTCGATATTTAATAATTTCTTACAAAAAATCCAGTGGGCAATTAACATAGGAAATCTTTTTCTTGGCTGCACAGACGGTCAGTGAGTCACACTTCGCTTGCGTATAGAA
Organism: Salticus scenicus; assembly: GCA_963930645.1. Classification (NCBI taxonomy): domain Eukaryota; kingdom Metazoa; phylum Arthropoda; class Arachnida; order Araneae; family Salticidae; genus Salticus; species Salticus scenicus. Next base: position 278,726,256 of record OZ005655.1, read on the forward strand.
CTCATAGATATAGTATAGCATATATAGAATAGAGTGATCATTGGGGAGAAAAAAGTTATTCCTTTTCATTTGGGAAAAGACGACGTTTTTACCAAAATATGGCCGTCTTTCCCCGAGTGAATACACACGGGAATACATACTAATATTTTAGCAAATAAAATTTATGAATAATTTATTTGCTAAAGGGGAATGGAAGACTCCAGATACAGTTTCAAATTCATATTTCTTTCTTTCTTTTCTTTTCTTTTTTTTTTTTTCAATACCACTTAATGGCTGTTTCTAAAGCTTTTATTTTATTTTTTTCGGCATCAAAAATCTTTGTACGATAACATGGGGATGAGAGATCTATATATATTACTATATCAATGATAGAACTACATTAGCACTTTATCAATGTGTATAAAATCTTTAAATTTATTATGACGTCAATTTTCGTGAGATGCATAATTTAACTTTTTATAATTTTTTAACGTTCACGTTTGATTAAATGTATTTATTTTTATGTCGAAAGAAAATGAACTCGTTTTTTTTTTTTTTTTTTTTTTTGGCAACAATTAAATTAATGAAACTCACAGATATTTTGGAGCAACTTTAATAAAGGTCTATAATTAACAAATAATTGCAATAAAACAATATTGTGACAATAAATTGAGATAAAAACTATCCTATCTCTCAAGTTGGACCAAACTGCACACAGTGTGCAAAATTTCATTAAAATCGGTTCCTTAGTTTAGGAGTTTACCCCGGACAAACATCGTGACACGTAATTTATATATATATACAGATAGATATAAGAAGACTTCAAATATTGGCCTGCAAAATGAAAATTAGTGAGTAATTTCACGAATGATAACCACAAATTAAATGTTCCAAAGGGCAAGAGGGTGAGCCTAGCCATTTAAGGACTTGTGAATTTTCAGGTTGAGTAATCTCGAGTCCGAGTCATTAATTTGCTTGAAGATTCATCGATTCTTTCGGAGGAAACGAATTATTATCTTTCTGTAATGAGTCGGATATATACCAATGACGACTATATCATTCTGAAAATATAAAAGAGAAAACATGTGTGGGACTCATATGGAATGGTAAAATGGACGAGCCGGAATGACGACGTTTCAGACTACATCTTTATGGAAGACCAACTGTAAATCCATTGTTGAAACTTAGTAAATGTTACCTATTATCTTATTAAATTTACAATTAAAGTTATCATCAGATATAATTATAAACACTGTTCCATATATAATATCATCCTTTTTACAAAATAATGACAAACAAAAATTTTTCCAGAAGATTTACAATACACATAAAACTACGAACACTAATTTGTACAAAAACATGCTCAGTTGATAGAAAAAGGCCAATTATTTTGTTACTACCCCATCATAGATGCCAACATTTTAATTTATTCCGGAGTATTTTTAGCCCTGCCTTTATTTCGCACCGCTTTATTTATAGAAAAAATTTCTTTAATATATATTTTTTCAATAAAAAAAGAAAAAGTTACTTTTAAAAAATAAGTGGTATGGAATAAAAGCGGGGCTAAAAATGCTCCGGAATAAATTAAAATGTTGGCGTCTATGCCCCATACCTGTTACCGGACTTAATAATGCGGCCTACGATCATATTGAGTAACATAATTCTTGTAACCCTATTTATTATTCAAATTAATTTTAGAATTACCATTACTTGAGTCATTAATGCTCAATATATTTTTTACAGAATAATTATTATTTAAGGAATTTGTATTTAATGAAACATATCATTTTATTTCCTTTGTTCAAAGTTTGGTTCATTTTGCGATAGCAATGAGTTTTGATTCAACTCTATTTATCTTAAATGTTGCTACTTTAATTTCTAACCGAATATTATCTAGGGTTTTATCTATATATTAATTTGAAACATGTTTTTGTCTGTCTCCACTATATTGAGAGAACTACTTGGTGTAAAAATTTGGTTGAGGTATCTAAAAAAAGGTCTTGGTCTGTAGATGTGCTATGAAAAGAGAAAAATTAAAAAAGTCGAACGGTTTCTCCCCCCCCCCGGGGGGGAAGCGGGTTAAAAACACGTTTACGAGCTTAACTAAGCTCCAAATTACTTCATGGTGAAGAAATTGTACATATGGGGACTAGAGTCGAATACTAAAAAATCACTTTCTGCGAATTTGGAATTTTCGATTTTAAAGGGGGGGAAAGGGGGAAAGTAGATTTGGAGGGGGGGAAGGGGGGAAATTAGTTTGAGAGGGAAATCCGTTCTAGACCCACACATGTAGCACCTCATTTTAAAGGTCTTGAAAATTCATGTTGATTGGAGATGTTTGTATACAATATAGGGCGCCTCCTGGTGGTGAAAAATGGAACTAGGTAATTTTGCAGTAGGCTCTATCATGTTACACCTTATTTTAAAGGTCTTGGTATTTCCTGACCATTGGTGATGTTCGTACAGAACACACTGTGCCCCCTGGTGGTGGAAAGTGCAACTAAAGGATTTTGCAGTTGACACCACCATGTGACACCTTATTTGAAAGGTCTTGGAAATTCAAGACGATCGCTGATAAAGGTCTTAAAATTTCATGTTGATTGGGAATGTTTGTATACAATAGAGTGCGTTCCCTGGTGGCTAAAAAGGGAACTAGGTGATTTTACAGTAGACCCTATCATGTTACACCTTATTTTAAAGGTCTTGGTATTTCCTGACCATTGGTGTTGTTCGTATAGAACACGCTGTGTCCCCTGGCGGTGGAAAGTGCAACTAAAGCATTTTGCAGTTGATACCACCATATGACATCTTATATGAAAGGTCTTGGAAATTCAAGGCAATTGGTGATGTTCATATGCAACATACTGAGGCCCCGGTGGAGGAAAGTGGATTTTGCAGCGCGTGCGTAGCATGCCTGCTATACGGTGCTGCAGCCACAGGCAGCGGTAACACGAGTCAGAGGTTCGTTCGGTTCAAGATTAATTTTTGAAAAAATTTTCATGTTATTAGCGGGCTGCATATACGCTGCCGCAGGCACCGGGTCACGAGCCCGAGTTCCGTTCTGTTTGACGTAATTTTTTTTTGTTACAGATGATTATTTTTTTTATGATGCTTTCATTTAAAAATAGAAATTCAAACAAAATCGAGTTAAAGATATAAAACCATACTCATTTAAGATTCATTTAAGGTTATTATTATGGGCCCGGGCATTGCCGGGCGGGTTCGTTCGGTTCCAGGTTAATTTTTTGGAATTTTTTTATGTTATTAGCGGCCCGCGTATGCGCTGCCGCAGGCACCGGGGGTCACAAGGCAGAGTTTCGTTCGGTTCGAGATTTTTTTTTTTTTTTTTTTTTTTTTGTTACAGCTAATCATTTTTTTCGTGATGCTATTATTTAAAAACAGAAATTCAAACAAAATCGAGTTAAAGGTATAAAATCATACAAATTTAAGGTTCATTTAAGGTACCATGGGCCCGGGCAACAGCGAGCGTGTTCGTTTGGTTCCAGATTAATTTTTGGGAATATTTTTATGTTATTAGTGACCGGCGTATGCGCTGCCGAAGGCACCGGGGGTCACAAGGCAGAGTTTCGTTCGGTTCGAGGTAATTTTTTTGTTACAGCTGATTATTATTATTATTATTATTATTATTATTTTTGCGATGCTTTTATTTAAAAATATAAATTCAAACAAAATCGAGTTAAAGATGTAAAACCATACAAATTTAAGGTTCATTTAAGGTTATTATCAGAATAGTATAGATCAGAATATTCAGATTATTCAGCAATGAATTCTAGGTACAATGACGCTTTTATTTTTTGTTTTTTGTTATTGGTATTGATGAGTGTTTAAATTAGTATTTATATTTACAAAATGTTTCATTTCCGGCAACTTAGACTATTTATATTGCAGCAACGTAGAATTTTAATTTATGAAAACTTGTTCTTGATAAATTTTGTAAGTAGGATTTTTTTTTTTTTTTTTTTTTTTTTTTTTAATTTCTCATGTATGGACAAGTTTTATTATATATATATATATGTATATATATACACATATATCTGATATTTCATGTTGTCATCATTTGTTTTATTTCATCTTGAATATGTCAGAACGTTTTTCCCTTTAGCAACAATTTAACAATATAATAAATTAAAATTGAGATAAAATCTGTAACTTAAAAATGAATATATTAACTGTCACTAAGGTATGCAAGTTCATATTTTAAGATAAAAAAAATCAACTATTATTTTACTTATATATATATATATATAGCTTTTATTTTACTTATATATACATAGACCAATTAAACAATGATTTTTCTTTTTCTCCACTCGCATCAAGTTAAAAAAAAAAACAAAAAAAAAAAAAAACATGTAAATTAAATTTAAGAAAAATCACATGAAAGAAACTTTGAGAAATATAATAACAATTGGTACAGAACGCAACACAGCTACTACATTAGGCTGACCAGATCAAAGTACCTTTATAAGAGAGAAGCGTTAAAAATTGCTACAATTATCCAATTATGGATGCATTTTTTCATTCCTAATAAATAAGGACTAAAAATAAAGTATTATTGATTAATTATTTACTTTCTACAATTTTTTAAAACTTATAAAAATGGCTTTAAAAAAGGATGTCCCCATTTGTCCCCAGAAAGTGGGGACGTTTGGTCAGTCAGTACATACTGCATGCTTTTATATAGAAGAATACAGTAAAATAAAGTCCTGTTGCGCTAAATTAAATTCTGTTTTACACAGAATTATATATTTTTTACTTAGAAAACAAAAATACGCTTCAGTTTCTTCTTCTTCCTCTTCTTCTTCTTCTTCTTCTTTTTTGGGGGGGGGGATGGGGGGGGGGGTAGAAATACATATGCAATGTATCAAACTTTTTATTATTACGACAGGATTATTTCTTTCAGACAGCGATTTTGTGTTGCCGCCGTTTATGGAATTACACATTGACTTTGTCAAGATGCCTGCCAATATCAAATTTTATCATTTATTTTATTGAACTATCTTAAAATATTATTTCAAATCTGTGAAAACTTTTACATTTTTATAAACCTACTGATAAGTAAGAAATTCATCCTTGATTGTATATAGAAACGAATTGCCGATTTCGGTATCTAAGACCAACACCATTCATAAATTAGATGGTTTCTGAATGTTTGTTGGCAAAATCTTGTGAATAAGTACTGATGACGGCTTCTGAATACTCGTTGGCGATATCTTCTGGATATACACTGATGATGGCTTCTTAATATTTGTTGGCGATATTTTCAGGATATATACAGTGGAACCTCGTTAACGAGAATCTCAAGGGGAAAACATTTTTTTCATGTTATCAGTAGTTCATGCTATCAGTAACTCAGAAGCTAATCTTCATTTTGATGGGGATTGTGGAAAAAGTTCATGTTAAAAGTAATTTATGTTAAAAGTAATTCGCGTTAAATGTATCCACGTTAACGAGGTTCGACTGCATTGATTATCGATTCTGAATATTTCTTGCCTATTTCTTCTGGATATGTACTGATGATGGCTTCTAAATATTTGTTGCCTGCCAACACATATTCGAAAGGCATATATATATATATATATATATATATATATATATATAATGAGCTATGCCATATTCCTTTTTCAGCAGCGCATATTTTGTTTATATTTATTTGCATTGGATACATATTGTCTAAGCTTATATAATCCTAACTAGCAGACCCGGCCACGCGTTGCTGTGACTAAGTTATACGTTGAATTATACGGCTGTAAACTATTTAGTACAGTCAAATTATTATTTACGAACAAAGACGAAAACGTTGTAGCCGATGTAAAAACCCACAGGGTTGAGATTTGAAACTTAGGTCAAAATTTGGAAGCGATTGATAAAAATTTTCGTAGTGTTGATATTAAGCACAAATTAATTTTATTGTAGGGTCCTATAAATTTTAATGGAGAAGTGATATATATTATTTCTAATGCTACTTTGGATAAAATTGCTAAAATGACTAATATATAAATTAAATTCTATTAAAATTCTATTAAAATAAAATTATAAAAGAAACAGACGATTTTAAAATCAATTTTTATGGAGGAGTGAAATATAATATATGCTATAATGGACAATTTTACTATAAAATGACCTCATCATCATTTTAAATATTTTAAAGAGGGCAACAGCTGTAGTTATAAAAAGGAAAACAATAAGGCTAAACCAGAAAAATAAGTAAATTTGATAAATATTTTAAAACTTCAAAATTGGAAATCTTATGAAATATTGGACATTTAAAGTAAATACATGTATCATTTTAAATAGAAAAAGATTTTGGAAAAGTTTAGTGTATTTTAACGAAGTGATGAGAAGTTTTTGACTATGTTAAAATTTTAATAGTTAATTCAAGTTAATAAAGATGGGAAACATTGAGGATTAAGATAAGAATAATTATAAGATAAAAAAAAAAAAAAAAAAAAAAACTTTTTATATACCATGCTTTTAAATTTTAATATACTAATAATATACTAATTAAAAGGAAAATGATAAATATTCTATCATAGTTTGAAGTCAAATTTGTTTTCAAATGTCTAAATAAAATATCTGATGTAAGATACTAATATTTTGCAGCGGAATAGATTTCATTTCTGTCATCCTTGGCGAAAAAAAAAGAATATCGCCAAATTATCTGGCGAAAATATTTAATTCCTTTCAAAAATCATGGTTATTTTAACAACTTATATTAAAAGAGTAATGAATAATATGAAACAATATTTCGTACAATACATATTACATGTCATACATACGTACAATGAATAATACATATTACATTTCGTACAATGCATACATCTGGCATGTATATTTTCGTGTTACGCTTTTGATCGCCAAATAATAATAATAATAATAAAAAAAGCCAAGGGCGACAGAGTTTTGAAATTTAAAATTTTGTCAATTTGACAGCAAAATAATTCAATCTAACACCCGCGATAACTAATACATATCTATACCCAAATATAAGGATTAAAATCGGGAAATAAATTTCCTCGATATTTAATAATTTCTTACAAAAAATCCAGTGGGCAATTAACATAGGAAATCTTTTTCTTGGCTGCACAGACGGTCAGTGAGTCACACTTCGCTTGCGTATAGAACTCATAGATATAGTATAGCATATATAGAATAGAGTGATCATTGGGGAGAAAAAAGTTATTCCTTTTCATTTGGGAAAAGACGACGTTTTTACCAAAATATGGCCGTCTTTCCCCGAGTGAATACACACGGGAATACATACTAATATTTTAGCAAATAAAATTTATGAATAATTTATTTGCTAAAGGGGAATGGAAGACTCCAGATACAGTTTCAAATTCATATTTCTTTCTTTCTTTTCTTTTCTTTTTTTTTTTTTCAATACCACTTAATGGCTGTTTCTAAAGCTTTTATTTTATTTTTTTCGGCATCAAAAATCTTTGTACGATAACATGGGGATGAGAGATCTATATATATTACTATATCAATGATAGAACTACATTAGCACTTTATCAATGTGTATAAAATCTTTAAATTTATTATGACGTCAATTTTCGTGAGATGCATAATTTAACTTTTTATAATTTTTTAACGTTCACGTTTGATTAAATGTATTTATTTTTATGTCGAAAGAAAATGAACTCGTTTTTTTTTTTTTTTTTTTTTTTGGCAACAATTAAATTAATGAAACTCACAGATATTTTGGAGCAACTTTAATAAAGGTCTATAATTAACAAATAATTGCAATAAAACAATATTGTGACAATAAATTGAGATAAAAACTATCCTATCTCTCAAGTTGGACCAAACTGCACACAGTGTGCAAAATTTCATTAAAATCGGTTCCTTAGTTTAGGAGTTTACCCCGGACAAACATCGTGACACGTAATTTATATATATATACAGATAGATATAAGAAGACTTCAAATATTGGCCTGCAAAATGAAAATTAGTGAGTAATTTCACGAATGATAACCACAAATTAAATGTTCCAAAGGGCAAGAGGGTGAGCCTAGCCATTTAAGGACTTGTGAATTTTCAGGTTGAGTAATCTCGAGTCCGAGTCATTAATTTGCTTGAAGATTCATCGATTCTTTCGGAGGAAACGAATTATTATCTTTCTGTAATGAGTCGGATATATACCAATGACGACTATATCATTCTGAAAATATAAAAGAGAAAACATGTGTGGGACTCATATGGAATGGTAAAATGGACGAGCCGGAATGACGACGTTTCAGACTACATCTTTATGGAAGACCAACTGTAAATCCATTGTTGAAACTTAGTAAATGTTACCTATTATCTTATTAAATTTACAATTAAAGTTATCATCAGATATAATTATAAACACTGTTCCATATATAATATCATCCTTTTTACAAAATAATGACAAACAAAAATTTTTCCAGAAGATTTACAATACACATAAAACTACGAACACTAATTTGTACAAAAACATGCTCAGTTGATAGAAAAAGGCCAATTATTTTGTTACTACCCCATCATAGATGCCAACATTTTAATTTATTCCGGAGTATTTTTAGCCCTGCCTTTATTTCGCACCGCTTTATTTATAGAAAAAATTTCTTTAATATATATTTTTTCAATAAAAAAAGAAAAAGTTACTTTTAAAAAATAAGTGGTATGGAATAAAAGCGGGGCTAAAAATGCTCCGGAATAAATTAAAATGTTGGCGTCTATGCCCCATACCTGTTACCGGACTTAATAATGCGGCCTACGATCATATTGAGTAACATAATTCTTGTAACCCTATTTATTATTCAAATTAATTTTAGAATTACCATTACTTGAGTCATTAATGCTCAATATATTTTTTACAGAATAATTATTATTTAAGGAATTTGTATTTAATGAAACATATCATTTTATTTCCTTTGTTCAAAGTTTGGTTCATTTTGCGATAGCAATGAGTTTTGATTCAACTCTATTTATCTTAAATGTTGCTACTTTAATTTCTAACCGAATATTATCTAGGGTTTTATCTATATATTAATTTGAAACATGTTTTTGTCTGTCTCCACTATATTGAGAGAACTACTTGGTGTAAAAATTTGGTTGAGGTATCTAAAAAAAGGTCTTGGTCTGTAGATGTGCTATGAAAAGAGAAAAATTAAAAAAGTCGAACGGTTTCTCCCCCCCCCCCGGGGGGGAAGCGGGTTAAAAACACGTTTACGAGCTTAACTAAGCTCCAAATTACTTCATGGTGAAGAAATTGTACATATGGGGACTAGAGTCGAATACTAAAAAATCACTTTCTGCGAATTTGGAATTTTCGATTTTAAAGGGGGGGAAAGGGGGAAAGTAGATTTGGAGGGGGGGAAGGGGGGAAATTAGTTTGAGAGGGAAATCCGTTCTAGACCCACACATGTAGCACCTCATTTTAAAGGTCTTGAAAATTCATGTTGATTGGAGATGTTTGTATACAATATAGGGCGCCTCCTGGTGGTGAAAAATGGAACTAGGTAATTTTGCAGTAGGCTCTATCATGTTACACCTTATTTTAAAGGTCTTGGTATTTCCTGACCATTGGTGATGTTCGTACAGAACACACTGTGCCCCCTGGTGGTGGAAAGTGCAACTAAAGGATTTTGCAGTTGACACCACCATGTGACACCTTATTTGAAAGGTCTTGGAAATTCAAGACGATCGCTGATAAAGGTCTTAAAATTTCATGTTGATTGGGAATGTTTGTATACAATAGAGTGCGTTCCCTGGTGGCTAAAAAGGGAACTAGGTGATTTTACAGTAGACCCTATCATGTTACACCTTATTTTAAAGGTCTTGGTATTTCCTGACCATTGGTGTTGTTCGTATAGAACACGCTGTGTCCCCTGGCGGTGGAAAGTGCAACTAAAGCATTTTGCAGTTGATACCACCATATGACATCTTATATGAAAGGTCTTGGAAATTCAAGGCAATTGGTGATGTTCATATGCAACATACTGAGGCCCCGGTGGAGGAAAGTGGATTTTGCAGCGCGTGCGTAGCATGCCTGCTATACGGTGCTGCAGCCACAGGCAGCGGTAACACGAGTCAGAGGTTCGTTCGGTTCAAGATTAATTTTTGAAAAAATTTTCATGTTATTAGCGGGCTGCATATACGCTGCCGCAGGCACCGGGTCACGAGCCCGAGTTCCGTTCTGTTTGACGTAATTTTTTTTTGTTACAGATGATTATTTTTTTTATGATGCTTTCATTTAAAAATAGAAATTCAAACAAAATCGAGTTAAAGATATAAAACCATACTCATTTAAGATTCATTTAAGGTTATTATTATGGGCCCGGGCATTGCCGGGCGGGTTCGTTCGGTTCCAGGTTAATTTTTTGGAATTTTTTTATGTTATTAGCGGCCCGCGTATGCGCTGCCGCAGGCACCGGGGGTCACAAGGCAGAGTTTCGTTCGGTTCGAGATTTTTTTTTTTTTTTTTTTTTTTTTGTTACAGCTAATCATTTTTTTCGTGATGCTATTATTTAAAAACAGAAATTCAAACAAAATCGAGTTAAAGGTATAAAATCATACAAATTTAAGGTTCATTTAAGGTACCATGGGCCCGGGCAACAGCGAGCGTGTTCGTTTGGTTCCAGATTAATTTTTGGGAATATTTTTATGTTATTAGTGACCGGCGTATGCGCTGCCGAAGGCACCGGGGTCACAAGGCAGAGTTTCGTTCGGTTCGAGGTAATTTTTTTGTTACAGCTGATTATTATTATTATTATTATTATTATTATTTTTGCGATGCTTTTATTTAAAAATATAAATTCAAACAAAATCGAGTTAAAGATGTAAAACCATACAAATTTAAGGTTCATTTAAGGTTATTACCATAGGCCCGAACAACGCCGGTCGGGTCAGCTAACCTGTAGTATTTAACGGAATAGAAAATAAAAGATAGAAACTGTTTATTTGGAGTCAGTTTGACGTCACATTGACAGTACTTTGTAGAAAGTGATGTCATATATAGTATTTCTATTTATAAGTATTTTTCCGAATTTCTTTTTTTTAAGTGAACTGTCGAAAATTATATTACATATTTTAACTTGAAATACATTTACAATGATGCGATGATTTTTGAAACATTACAGTCAATAAAGTGATCGTCAAATTCGACGGGTTTCAACTAGTCTCTTTTAATTACAAACCTCCCTCTTTCTAATTTCAGAACAAATTAATAAATTTTAATTATCAGAAATTTCAGATAACGGTTTAGTCATTCTGTCATGTTAAAAGTTAATTAATATTTGTTTATCTCGAATTTTTTTACTTATGTTTATTTCAAATTTCGGCTTTAAAAACTCTCTATCTATTGGTGATTCCATTTGCGTTCGTCTATTAATTTAGGCTTGAATATTTCAGATATTTTATATAAGAATATCTCGACATTCCATAAGCACATTTATAATGTTCTATTTAAACTCAAAATATTTTCTTTTAAACAAAAATTTGGCAATGTCCATACCATTTTCTGCGGGACTGTTTCTTGTTTCTTGCTACACCGAGAAAAAATTCTGTAACTGGCATCTGGAATCTAAATTGTGGCTCTAGAAAAAAGTAGTTCCATATATTTATAAATTCTAGTCCTCTTTCAAAGTGAGCTCTAGAAACCCCTATTAGAATTCTAGAGCGTTTGCCTATATTCTCGAGGGCAAAGTTATTTAAAAATCTCTGCAAATAAATGAGAATACAAGAGGCGGGTTTCAGCAACTATAATCTTGATTTATTACCCAATTCTAGAATAATGTTGATTTATTCCCAATTCAAGCGAGAATTTCTCGCAGTACAAAAGATTCAGAATATTCAGATTATTGTTTCACCATATAGAAATGTGTAGACTAGAAATTCTCGATCATTTCGTCTATTCAGTTTAGGGGCGTGCCTTATGCTCATAGCTCGGAAATTTATATTTCTAGTTAAAGGATTTAGAAAATGACCACTTATTCATTCTAGATAAAGGCGGTATATTTTTTTCTCAGTGTAGTGTTTTTAATTACAAAATCCCATTTCAAGAAAAAACAAATTAAGTTGATGTGAACTTCGACAATTCGTCAGGCGAAAAAAGGAGGCATAACAGCAGTATACAAAAGGCAAAGACCCGCATCAATTGTTACGAGATTTTTAATTTATGAAATTCGCTTAGAAATTTTCTTATTAATGCATAAAAATGCTCCCTTTTTCAGTGAGAATATATATATTTTTTTTCCTATGCTTTGTTAAAGTCGCTAAAATTATATAGGACGTTTTCGCGTAAATTCATTTGTTATCATAAAATTACTAAAAATGTTAGAAGAAATATAACATTTTACTAAAATCATTAAATAAATATTATCTATTTATAACAATTCATAGTCTATCTTTAATGTTTTTACTTGTACAACTAATATAAATGTACGAGTAAAATCATTAAGACAGTGCTGTGGATATAGGCTTTCTATTTATGATCTACGAATAAAAAATAATTCTTAGAAATTCTCATACAATAAACTACATAAATTTTATAGACATATAACTTTTAAAAATTTGCTTAATTGTAACCCATATATGCACACAAAATCAAAATTTTAAAGTATTTTTAAAATGAAGTTCATATTTTTTGTTTATAACTTTGTTGAAATAAAACTATTGTAAAGATATCTCCGCTTTGTTTTTCCATAACTTTATAGTTTTATACATATAAATTTTAAAAACTTGCATAATTACAATCTATTTATGCACACCAGAATCAAAATTTTCAAGGATTTACTCAAAGTCAAGTTCATATTTTTCTGTATAACTTTATTAAAAGTAAAAGTATTGTAAAGCAATTTTCGTTTAGTTTCTGCATTGTTTTTTTAGACTTATAACTTTTAAAAAGTTGCGTAATTATACAATCCACTTTTGCACACAAAATAAAAATTTTAATTATTTACTTAAAACCAAGTTCATATTATTGATTATAACTTTATTAAAAACTTCCTTTATTATTATAGATAAGGTTAAGTAAAGTTATTCTAAAACTATTTTCGATGGAGTAAGAAAACGGTAATGATATTACGAAAGATGATGTAATCATTATATAATTTATTCAGTAGTAATGTACATACAGTTTGTTATCACAGTCTGAATTTTCATTGATCCTTTAACAATAAAAATATTTCAGCCTTAATTATTTTCGTTATTGTGAAATGTGTTGACATTCCAAGCAGTTCTTGAATGTAATCATACCTGTTCTCAATAGTTGTTCGACGTTGCATGTTTAGTATTGTTGCATATTCGATGTTGCGTATTCGATGAATGAATACATTATATATCACACGTTTCAAGCATTTCCGTTATTGTATAAAATGTACTACTTCAGAAGTTAATTTGAAATAAAGAAATTTATATAATTTCGGTCAGTACAATTTTTAAAAAAAATTCTTTCTTTCTTTCTTTTTTTTTTTTTTTTTTTTTTTCATAAAAATATTTATTGTATTGTTAAAGAAAATTCTAGACTAACTTTACAAGATTTTCCGAACACTAAATAATTAACGGTTAGGGGAAACTATGCAGATTTGACCCATAGGGAGACTTGACCCATGAGGGTTTTCCCTATAAAAGGGAAAATTTAGAAATTTTTTAGCTATTGTACTAATTGACTAATCATATATCAGCATTTTTCAGTGAACAACCATTGTAGAATTATCAGTGGTTTTCTAGCAATTTAATGTTGATTGATACTGCATCTTTCAAGTAAATTTTGAAGATCTTGGACTTTGTTGAATTTGAACTTCCAGTTTTTAGGCAAGTCAATTTAAAAAATATAGCTGTTTTAGTCACTGTCTTAGCTACATATTGGTATATAGTAACTTCATATAACTGTAATGCAAGTTGCTAAAAAATTAGGATTAGCAAAGCAACACAACTTAAGGAGACTTGACTCAAGCAAACTAGGGAGACTTGACCCAATGATTAACACTTTCGGAACCCCATGCTTTTGTCTTTTTAAAGTAAGGCTCACCTGTGGGCATCATTCTACCGAGTTACAACATTTCAGGAAAAAAAATTCTGTATTCACATTTATATTACACATGGATACACATTATAATTATAATATTATTATATTCTTTCTAACCAAAGTAGTTGTATCCATAGTATATTGATTGTACAAATATGAATATTCGGTATATTCGTAAGAAATAAATAACGTAAAATTGCAAAAGCGACGCCCACTGGCGGCGTTATAGATTTAATGAAAATGTTAATTTAATGTTCTTTGTTTGATTTAATGAATTTTTAACCTATGAATAACTAAAATATTATGACTTAGGTCTAATGATATATATATATATATATATATATATATATACTTTTTTTTTAAGAAATAAGTAAAACATTGTGAATATTTAGGCCTAATAAATTGTTTTTATTTAAGGAATAACTGAAATATTTTTAATCAGTGAGCCAGAGTCGTACTCTCCACCCTTTTTTTCAGTGCACTCTCAGAGATAAAAAATTTCCGCCTGTTTTGCCGCCACTAATTTTATGCATAAATACATCTGATACATTTATAGTAATGTGCGATGATTATACAGGGTAAAAATTATAAAAACAGTGGTAGAATTATATTTAAAAATTTCTCATTTATGAGAGTGTACTGAAAAAAAGGGCAGAGACTACGATCCTTGCATTGAGCCCAATGAATTGTTACATAATGAATAACTGAAAAGAAGAAGGCTATGATTATATTAGCTACTGTCACACCAAATAGAAGAGAAATAGAAGAAAGAAAGAGACAAAAAGAAGCAGAAGAAAAAAAAATGTTGACAAAAAAAAAAAAAAAAAAAGCTCTTAATCTGAAATGTACAAAGTACGAGAAACATAAAAGAAAACAATAAATAAATATATATTTTTTAATTCATTAAAATCTACAAAATAAATAAAACTAGAAAATATTTAAAGTAGGGGGTCAAGTGTTCGTAGGCTTAGGGACACTTGACCCATGTGCTAACTTAAAAAATTTATTTTTTTCGCACCATTTCTAGTAAGAACTATGCTATCATTTTTAGCCACTGTATGTACAGAACAACAGACTATTTGCTCATATTTTTTATTTAGCTCCAACTGTTATAGAAAAAAAAAACCCAAAAACTGGGTCAAGTCTCCCTAGTTTCTTTTACACATCTCAATAAAAAGAACAACAACAATAAATTAGAATAATAAATTAGAATACTTTGCAATGATGATATAGAAATTTTTGTTTCCTGAATTCTACTATTTCTTTTTACATTTCTATCTCCTTTCCATAATCGAACTTAGAGGAAAATTTATTTTTTTATTAGATTTCTGATAACCTGCCTCAATCTACAAAAAACTTGTTACGTTTTCGTTAAGAATGTCGTATTTCCTTCTCACATGAAAGCTCTTAGATAACCATGTACTGCAAAGCATATATGTCTAATTGATTGTCAATTAACATCAATTACTTATTTGTCCTTAGCTGATATGATTCAAATGTTAATTAATAACTTTTGAAGTTCAATATAGCCTTACAGCCATTGAACGTATTAATATTTGAAACCATTGAGGAATTATGTTTACGGAAACATTATAAAACTAATATGATGTAACCACCACAAGGCTTTCTTTTATATAATTTTACAGAAATTCCTGCAGTTCAAGTTATTTATTAAATTATTATTTATGAATTATAACACTGTACTCCTAAAGAAAGCCAATTTCGTGAAAACATTAAAAAAAAAAAAAAAAAAAGGATTTATTTTTCCGGTTTTTTCTTTTGTTAAAAAATGAAACAAATCGATAAATTTGTTTCATATTATCCCATATCTATAGTTCAACCATTCGTTTTAAATGTATTGACGAGATCTTTCGAAAGATACCCATATTCAAAATTTACACCCCCGGAGAGAAGCACAGGCACAAACTTATTTCCTAGTTTACTACTACTATTATCAATAATTCATTATAATTTTACAATCGCACGTTAAAGTAACTCTCATTATGTGCATTTATAGGGAATTTCGTCCTATACGGCCATGTTAAAATTTTAGAAAAAATGGGATCACAGCGCCACCTGTTGAATGATTCAGCCCCAAGTCTAATCAGCACCAGTTTAGGTCAGGGTGCAACTAAATATCAAGTTTGGTTACACTTCGTTCGTTGATTTGTGAGAGACAGCGTCCACAAAATTTGTAATACACAAACAGAGAGAGACAAACAGACATTTTCTACAAACAGTCAAATCGTGTTCAGGACATCCCAAAACGTGTACTAGAGGTCTGCACGGGCCGAAATTTTTAGGCCCGGCCGTTGGAAAGTTTTGCTTACCTGGCTCGGCCCGGTATGAAATCGAAAAATTCGGCCCGACCCGTTTCTTTTTTGCTAGTGTACGGCCCAGCCCGGCCTGATTCAAAAATATGTAAAATTACAAAAGAAAAAAAAAGCCTTTCTACGAAAAAGATTTTTAGTATGTGTTTTGCAGAGGTTTTATATAGCTACCACAACAGCACAAAATGTTTAAGAAACGTAACAGTCATATAACATGTAAACATTGTAAATATTACAGAAACGTTCAGTTAGCTTTCCAATTACTTTCACAAACGTAGAAATGTCCGCGATCGTAACAAAAAAATCAGATACGTAACCGAAATGTTTCAGTCACATAACAGAGAGAGTATAGAAAAGGGCGAATGTTTCAGAAAGG
Source organism: Salticus scenicus (assembly GCA_963930645.1). Classification (NCBI taxonomy): domain Eukaryota; kingdom Metazoa; phylum Arthropoda; class Arachnida; order Araneae; family Salticidae; genus Salticus; species Salticus scenicus. The sequence continues at coordinate 278,742,955 of OZ005655.1, forward strand.
TGTCAGAGCGCATATTAAAATGTGTTAAGTTTTTGAAAGTTTGTAAGCTTTTTGCAACATAACTGAAACATTCTGTGCTGTATGGGTAAGCAATAGAATGTTCGTAAACAAAACTGCTGAATGTTTACAAGATATTTATATATAAACAGTATTTCATTATTACAGACGTACAGAAGGCACAAAGACAGAAAGAAAGTCGAATCGAAAATATTAGCATTCTCAAGCAATATAGGAAGATGTTTAAAATGGTTAATAGTGCTAAAAATACAATTTCAACCATTTCCTGTTATATACCTGTATCCAAATCTTTCCAGTGATCCGGTAAAAAAAAAAAAAAAAAAAACTTAATGCTATTCCAACCATATTCAATAGAAAAGATGCTTTTGCACATGCAAGAAATGATGCTACTTTCATCCAGTGCCCCGGAGAAAAGAAAAAGAAGCCTTAGAGTAAAAGTTACACCAGAAGGATTTTTATAGCCTTCATACCACCTAAACACTACAGACCATAGAAAACAAAGCCTTATATATTGTAACGTATCTAATTTTCTTTGTTTGTTACATGTACGCAAACTGGTAGTAACATGCATATTATTTTGAAATGGAAACCATCTAATAATACTTTAAAAAATATATATTAATTTTGAGACATGTTTAAAATATTTGCGGAAAATCAGATCACGAACAGACAAATTGATAGACAATTAAACTGAAGTTACAGACATCTTTTAACAAAATAAAATTTTATGTGATATACCAAACTGTAAAATTATGTAAAATAAATGATTGAAAAAGTATTTTATAATTTTCCTTTTTCGTTGATTAACGAAGAATCTAGAAAAAGATTCGGGCCGGGCTCGGGCTTAAAATTTCCTCCAGGCCCGGCCCGAATACTCACAAAAATATTCAGCCCGAGCCTACAAAAATATTTTAAGCCCGAGCCTAGCCCGGCCAGAGAGCAAATTGAAAATTTCGGCCCGTGCTGACCTCTAACGTCTACATCCATCCGAAACTGGAGTTCGAAAATTTTCAAGAAATTCAGTACTTTCTCTCTTTATATATAGACGAAAGTAATAAATTAATAGATAAAACGTAATTATTATTGTTACATATGAAAAAATTAATTACATTTAGACTTTATCTTTCATTGAAAAACACAATTGTTATTTAAATATTAAACTAACATATTTAGCGCTCTATTTAACAGATTAATGTGCTGGCAAAATCAGTGCTAGCACATTCTGCTGTAAAAACTACCGTTATTTTTTACAGTGAGGTTGAAATGTAATTTGAAACAAAATTTCTGTATTTAAAAAAAAAAAAAAAAAAACGCAAATTTTCTGTAGGAAAGTTACAAAATTTTTTTATTTTGCAATATACATCTTTTTTCAGCATATCAATGCACATATAAAGAGAACCGTGGCTTATTCTATATGAAAGCAGAGGTAAAGTTGTGGTTAAAAAATAATAATTATTATTATTATTAAAGATTCGATTAGGAATAAACGTTCAAAAAATATTAACATCTTAAGGTCGATATGTTTTATACCTGAAATCTTATATACAAAATGAATGTAAGAGTATAAATATTGCTATTGAAATATCGTATCTCATAATCAGGCTAAAAATGTCACCTATTGGTTAGTTGTAATTTTACAAATGATCGCTTCTGGCCAGTATAGTTGATCGTCGGCTTACACACAATCTAGATCATCGGCTTACATACACACATACGCCATAAACAGATATATTGTTATATAGACGCACACACATATATATTGCTTCATGTTATTATATACTATATTTGTGTTAAAAGCATTTATATTCTACATTTGTTTCGTTATGTTTTTATATAATCTACCTTTATAACCAGTTTTTATATAGCTTAGAAATTATTATTATTATTATAATTGGTGTTGTTGTCATTATTACTTTTATTATCATTATTGTTATTCTGTCTTAGGTTTCAAGCATAGATATTACAGAAAGAGAATATATTAATTTCTTCTCAATATGCAATATAACAAATAATTTAAAACAGCAAACTAGAGAAAAATAGTTAAAGGAATATGGTGGGCATCACCACGACTTTCTTTTACTCTGCATCCCGTTTTAATAAAGTACCTACATAGGGTAGGTGCTCCAGTAATTGACATCTATCCCGAAACAATTAATAAATAAGAAAAATAATAAAATCCTATATTTTACATATAAGAATTTGAACATTTTATGTCAAACATTGGAACCTAGGGTGCTAATAACTGGTAAAATGAATAACTAGCAGTGTCAAACACTAGAACATAGGGGGCTAATTACTGATAAAATGAAATACTTTCAGTGTCAATTACTGGAACACTGAGTGGGTGTCAAATAAAAATTCATAAAACAAAAATAATTGTTATCAAATGTATATATTTTAACATATATGTGGCTCTGGATGTTTTCCATGCCATCCGTACTAACTTAAGATTTCTAAAAATATTTTCTGATGACTAGAACATTAAAAACATCAGAGATTGCTCTAAAAGTGTCAATCACTGGTGCACTTACCCAATATATAATTTATAATTCAAGGGTGTTATTAAAATTAAAAGTTTATTTCAAATTATTCAAGCAACTTTCATCCACACTAATTCTTGAAAATTATTAATCTTGATCAAACCTTTCGAGTAACAACCTCAAAACAACTTCGAAATATAAAATTTGAATTGTCTGCAATTATTTTTACTTCCATTACCCTACTACCGTAGGTAATGGAAGTCTTGTTTTTGGTCCAAAAATTCGATATCGAGATTTCACCTGATTTACACGTTTTAAGGTCCCCTGAGTCCAAAAAAGTGGTTTTTGGCAATTGGTCAGTGTGTGTACGTGTGTGTATGTATGTGAGGAATCTTCTGGCTATCATATCTCCGAAACTAATAAAGATAGAACTACAAAACTTGAGAATTAAGAGAGGTCTGGAGTACAGATAAATTTTCCAAATTTTGGTGAAAATTGAAAAACGGGAAGTAGGACATCGGAGACCGAAAGTCCGTATCTCAGAAACGGCCCTAGCGATTTTCTTCAATTTTGCTATATAAACAGCCTATTAGGTGTTTTTTCGAATGATATCGTTGATTAGTTCAGGAAAAATGATAGGCGTCCTGTATAAATAGCTCAATTTCAGGTTTGTCAAGCGCGTTCCTTTAAAAACGGCTGTGCGAATTTTTTTTTTCAACTCGCCCTAATAACACACTTTTAAATATCCTTTTTTATGTAATTATTGTTTTCCGGTCAATAATTGATATTTTGTAAAAGTTCGTATCTCAAAAACGGCTCTAACGGTTTTCTCTTTAGGTCACTTTTGTATTTTCTGATCACATTATATCTCAAAAATCTATAAAATACATATAATAGTGGGTAATGGAAGTCGTGTGGTTGTTTCACACCTGATTTTTCAAATTTATGCTGATAAAGACATACACAAGGATCCCCCGTTAAAAGTTTGACTTTAGTAATAACCTCAGAACGTGCAATTATGCAAAAAACAAGAGTTAAAAATTTGATTTGAAAAATATTGCATTTACCGTATGGGTATGATAACTTAATTTTTATTCTTGAGCAGTTTTCCTGGACTCAGGACCTTTTAAAATATAGAAAAGTACTGCTACCAATTACATTCAACAAAAAAGGATGTTTTTGCTTAATTATTGGTAGCCCTGGTATGTTTTCCATAAAACATGTTCACACCACTTTATGCATTTAAATATTGTCCTACATTAATAACGCACAGTACAACTGAAATGCACTTCCAGCAATATCCAAATTTAAGGGCCCGCTTCACTCACTGCCGCCGGAAGCCGAAGCTAATGCTATTCTATGGGAAATTTTTCTTTACAAATAACTTATTAACTAATACATATTTTTAAATTCTGTTTTCACATTCTGAAAATTCCCAACTGTTAAATTGACGGACCTTTTTAAAAATGTATTTTTTTTTTTTTTTTTTTTAATATTTTATTTTGAAATTGCAAAATGAAAAAAATTCACATATTAAAAATTCATATTTTGCAGCTTCAAAATAAAATATGAAAAATAAAAAAATAATTTTTTAAAAAAGGTCCGTCAATTTAACAGTTGGGAATTTTCTGAATGTGAAAACAGAATTTAAAAATATGTATTAGTTAATAAGTTATTTGTAAAGAAAATTTCCCCATAGAATAACATTGGCTCGGGCTTCCGGCGACGGTAAGTGAAGAGTGCCGTTAATCTCACTTTATTCTAGTTCTTTTGGGTAGCCCTGTAAAAAAAATAGTGAATAGTTTTTTTACATATTATCCACGGATCATGCTTTCTTGCACCTAAAAAATATATGTTCATTTAATTTTGTTCATTGCCGGTTTTAGATGTTAAAATTGACTTATCAAACATTTCGTCTATAGACGTAATGCATTTTCTTTCTCTTGGATGTCCCTGTGCACAAGCCATTTGCTTGATCTCAGCGAAAAGTTTAGTGTAGCATCCCCATACGACACAAATTAAGAAAACATATTTTGATCTTTCTGCTACCATTTGTTCATGATATATGCTTATAATGTACAAAAACATACACACAGAGTAAGAAAAACAACGGCTAAAACCATAATTGTCAAATTTACTCAACCTTAAAACGTGTAAATATAATAAAAACTTAATTTCGACATGAAAGTAAAAATGTAACAGCAAAAATGTTATTGGTAGTGTCAGATTTCCTAAGTATTTGACTTGAAAAATGGTGATGTGATCTGTTTTCAATAGAAACATTATGTTTGGTTCGGATTAAAAAAAAAAAAAAAAAAAAAAAAAAAAAAGTTTAACATGTATGCTTTACCAACTGTAACATGCATGGAATAGCAGATCTATGCAGAATAAAATATTTATTAAAGTTAAAAAAAGCTTTTTTGATATTTAATTAAATTTCTACTTTTGAGCATTTACAAAATGAGCATTTTACAAAATACATTGATTTATATAATTCCCTTGTAAATTCTTCATAAAAATTCCATGAAGATGATGAGATCATATAAAATTCGAATTTTATAACATAAAATTTAAATTTGGAACTTAAATTGAATAAAGAATATATTTGTATAATTTATACTCAATGTTCAAATTAAAAATCTGGTATGAAACACCCACAGGACTTCCATTACCCACTATTACACGTATTATATGCATATTTCTTTTTCTTTTCTTTTCTTTCATTTTTTTTTTTAGATAATATGATCAGAAGAGAAATTTTTCGGTATGAGAAACTTAGTACACGAGTAAAGACACATACAGTCGACATCAAAAGTATCCGAGCACTAGCCAATGATTTCCATATCAAAAAAGTACACTTAATACTGTTTTGTTAAATAAATCCTTGTCGAATCATATTCTTAGACTGACTAAGAACATGACTCGACAAGGATTCGGATACTTTTGCTGCCGACTGTAAAACAAAATTTACATGGCGAGTTATAAAATAACAGAAAAAAAGGTAGATTTATCTTATGAAACACCAATTTCCGAGGTCTAAAATTAACCTACCTAAGCAGGATGACTGTTAATGTTCCTGTAATAACCATGTAATATATGAGAAAGTATATCTAAAATGGATTTATGCAATAATTTTCAAGAAAATCGTTAGAGGCGTTTTTGAGATAGAGGCTTTCACTAAAACATGACAAACTGAATTGTTGACCGGAAAACAACAATTACATATCAAAGGATATCTAAAAAAGAATTATTATGCTGAGTATGAAAAAATCTGGAGTGACTCCACTCGACTTTCCGAACATTGAGTAACTAACAGTTTTGTAGATAAAATAAAGAAAGAGGAATTGCTAAACAAACAAAAGGAAGAAAACCATAATAGAGTGTTTTTTTTTCCATATATCACACGAGGTTTTATTTAACGCTACTGAACTTTGAGCCCTTAGATCATAATGATAAAGAATTTTTCGTTTTGTCCCTGTAAAAATCTATAGATGCTAGATTCACCAAAATGCTTATAGTTAGTGCAACAGTGATTTATAATATTCATACAAATTTTCAGCTCAATTGAATAAGGCGTTTAGATGCTATCGCACTTTTAAAAATTTGGTCTCATAGGCCATAATGATAAAGAATTTTTCTTTGTGTCCCTGTAAAAAAACTGTAGTGCTAGATTCACCAAAATCTATACAGTTGGTGCAAATGCGACCTATAACATGTGTACAATTTTTTTGCTCAGATTAATAAGGCGTTTAGACGCTATCACACTTTTAAAAATTTGGCCCCATTGGCCTTAATGATAAAGAATTTTTCTTTGTGTCCCTGTAAAAAAACTATAAGTGCTAGATTCTCCAAAATCTATACAGATTGAGTATCTGTGACCTATAATATGGGTATAAAATTTTTGCTCAATTGAATAAGGCGTTTAGATGCTATCGCACTTTTAAGATTTTGGTCCCATAGGCCATAATGATAAAGAATTTTTCTTTGTGTCCCTGTAAAAAAACTATAAGTGCTAGATTCACCAAAATCTATAGGGTTCGTACTATGGTGACTTACAATATACGTACCAACTTTCAGGTTAATCGAACAAAGCCTTTAGACGCTAGCGTGTTCACAGACATACACACATACACACATACACACATACACACACACACACACACACATACATACATACATCATCGTAAAAATAGTGAAAACGGACTCAGGGGACCTCAAAACGTATAGAAACATCAAAATCTCGAATTCGGATTTTTGACATGATTACAATACATTCCTCACTATAGTGTTCGGAAAGTAAAAAATCCGTGCTGCCGTTTATAATGGAACGCACTTGTGAGACCTGAAATTGAACTATTTATACAGGACACCTATCAATTTTTCTGCACTAACCAACTATATCATTCGAAAGGACATCTAATACAGTGTTTCTATAGCAATTTTGAAGAAAGTCGTTCGAGCCGTTTTTGAGATACGGAATTGAGGAAGACTTCCGGTTTCGGATGTTCCACTTTCGTTTTTCCAATTTTCACCAAAATTTGGAAAATTCATCTGTACACCAGACCTGGTCAATTCTGAAGTTTCATGGTTCTATCTTTATTAGTTTCTGAGATAGGATAGTCAAGAAGATTCCGCACATACATACATACACAAACACACTGACCAATTGCCGAAAACAACTTTTTTGGACTCAGGGGACCTTAAAACCTGTAAATCAGGTGAAAACTCGATGTCGAATTTTTGAACCGAATAGAATACTTCTATTATCTACAGTAGTAGGGTAATAGAAATAAAAAAAGGCAGAATTTTTGCAGTAATAACTTCTTAGTAATAGATGGAAGAAGGAACAAATGATATGCATTTAACAATCTTGGAAATATTATTTCACTTTCTAAACTCATCGCAATGCATATCTACTGCCAAAAAAAAAAAATGAAAATATCAATCCCATTAAAAATAAAATAAATCAAAAAATAATATGTACGATTATCGTAAGAACAGTTTTTATCGATGAAAAGAATTTGTCCCATTTATCTTAAAGGGAAAATTATTGTAATATGCAAATAAAACAAAGAATTTTTCATATGAGCAGATCACTTAATTAGGTTGATTTCATCTGAATTGTTATTTTGAACGTGATTTGAAAAGGAATTCTTCAACAATAACATATTAAGCAAAATTATCAAAGTTTTATGCATTCTGGCATCTTAATCATTATAAAATTCAAAATTTTGAAAATGTTACTCGGAATTGATATTTTAAATATAGTTACTGGTTCTTGTTTCTGAATATTTTTTCTGGTATTAGCATTAATTTATGAAATATTTACTTAAAAAAAAAAAAAAAGAAAAAAAAAAAAAAAGTATTTCTATGAAACTTTGTTCAATTTCTTTTTTAATATTTTATTCTGGAAAAAAGATAAATAACGCTAAGGCACCGTCAAACTCTAACTCAAAGATAGGGCGTTAACAGCCATCTTTGATTTGTTTGAGTGGTTTAAATTACTTACCTGAAAAATAAATATTTTTAAAAATAAAGTTTCATTAATGCAGTTAAAATGGTATTAAATGGTACTAAAATAGTATCTAAATTATGATTCATATTCTAAAAGTTTACCAATGGCACTAACAAAAAAATCTGGTGTGAAACAACCACACGACTTCCATTACCCACTATTACACGTATTATAGGCATTTTTGAGAGATAATGTGATCAGAAAACATAAAAGTGACTTAAAGAGAAAATCGTTAGAGCCGTTTTTGAGATACCAATTTTTACAAAAAATCAATTATTGACCAGAAAACAATAATTACATACAAAAGGATATTTAAAAGTGAGTAATAGGGCGAGTTTAAAAAAAATCCGTACAGCCGTTTTTAAAGGAACGCGCTTAGAAGACCTGAAATTGAACTACTTATACAAGAAGCCTATCAATTTTCCAGAACTAACCAACTATATCATTCGAAAGGACATCTAATAGAGTGTTCATTAGCAAATTTGAAGAAAATCGTTAGAGCCGTTTTTGAGATACGGACTTACGGTCCCACTTCCGGTTTCTGATGTCCCACTTCCGGTTTTTCAATTGTCACCAAAATTTGGAAATTTCATCTGTACACCAGACGTATTTCAATTCTAAAGTTTCGTAGCTCTATCTTTATTAGTTTCTGAGCTATAACAGCCAGAAGATTCTCCACATCACATACATACACACACACACACATACATACATACACACTGACCAATTGCCAAAAACCACTTTTTTGGACTCAGGGGACCTTAAAACGTGTAAACCAGGTGAAAACCCGATGTCGAATTTTCAGACCGAATACAATACTTCCATTACCTACGGTAGTAGGGTAATGGAAGTAAAAATTGCGACTCTAAAGTACTTTTAAAAATTATAATTATTAATGAATGGAGAAAAATACTTTTAGACACGTGAATGAAAGGAAGTCTTCATGCACATTAAAAAGTAAAGAATAAATAAAAACACAAAATTATTTTATATTAATTTTGTAATACACATAAACACCTTTTATAACTCCTGAGTCTAAAAGTGTTTTTAGGCTTAACTACAGTCAATTTTTATTATTTCTTTTAAATCTCAATGACAAATTATGAAATTAAATTAAATATATATGCATATATATATATATATAAATGCATATTGCAACAATCATCATCATCATCATCATCATCACGGGAGCTTGAGGAGTACCTGCAGTGATCGAAATCACCGAATACCTCCACCTGAAGTTGCAGAAAGCATGAAGATGGCATTCTTAAATGAAGTGAGCTCAACAGGAGCTCGGCGTGACGATATGATGATAAAAAAAAAAAAAAAAAAAAAAAAAGCTGGCCTGAGTACCGGCAGTAAACTAAAAAGGAGAGGGGGGGGGTGAAAGGTATCTTATAGCTATATCTTACATGATGGAATTCCGCATGCCGCACTATACCAAGAGAAAAAAAATTATATATTTTTTTCCTTTTACAATAACACAATTGGGTCAAACACAGTCCTTCCTCAGGGCCCCCCTCGGTCTGTCCAGGACAGTACTACCATGAAAAAAGCACCTTTGAACCCTCCTGAGTAGGGAACTGCATGTTTTTCTAAATTTTGCCTAACATTTAAAATTAAAATGACTAAATATAATTATTTACAGAAGATATAAATAATACAATAAAAGTCACATAAAATAAAAAATTAATTTACATTTTAAATGCAAAAGAGTAGAATGCAAGAAAACAGATGATGAAATGCCATTATAATCCGCAACAACAAAAATGATTAAATAAAATCAAAATAACAGTTAATAATTTTAATCCCATCTATAACCCACTTTAATAAAGAGAATTTGATTTAAATATAGTGTGAGAAATTATATATTGACAATAATTAAAAGTATCCATCCATATTAGACTTTAGCAAAAAGTAACAATAAAAACATATTAAAAATTGATACACACACACACACACACACATATATATTGCACAATATAATGTTTTTAAGGTAAATATCTACAAATACTACTAAATATTTTGTGTAATAATACTCCAAAACTTTAATATGCATATAAATAATTAAGAAGTAAAACTTAAAAACTCTATAGAATATTAACTGAAAAGCAAACTCATGGTCAAGTCTGCTGTCTCTAAATTTCATGATAATATCATTACAAGTGATTAAATCACTGAATATTGCTGTGAAGTGTAAACAATAACTAAAAAAAAGTAAGGAGGAAGTAGGAAAGTTTGGTGCTAAAAACTTGTTTTGTTAGTTTTCTTTTAGCATTTCTGTAATGATTGTTTAATTAGTATTTAATGCAAATATACATATCAATGCAGAACAAGACATAAAATAATGAATTAAACAAATTTAACGATTATATCTATAATAACTAAAGTGAATATTTTTACGTCAATATATTTTAAGGTGAGGTATACTTAAGGTGAGATGAGTCCAATGTTAGCGAAATTTGACATAACGATATTCTAGAGCAAATGTAGTCAATTTTTTCGACTTCAAAGACCACTAAATTCATAATTCATAATTTTGCAGACCAGTAATAGGATTTATAAATGAATATATATATATATAAGCATTTAAAACTCTATTTTTCACTTCATGAATTCTCATTTCTTTCAACAGTTTCTTATGGTTAATTTCTTTCAATTTATATTATGTGTTGCCTGTTTTTACTGGATTAATGGATTCTGCAAATTATCTTATCGTTAGGTTTAAGTGTTATGTATGTTTTTTCTTCTGCGTAAGTACTTTAACATCTTTTTACTACTCAGTGTAATTTAATTATATTATCATCATGACAATAACTTTATGCGTAATACATCTCATTTCAAATTTCATTGTTGGTATTTTCATCTATCTTTCATTTGCTGAGTGTTGTAAAGGAATGAAATTATTCAAATTATTCAAATTATATATATATATATATATATATATATATAGTAATACAATATTATCAGTGCAATATATATATATATATATAAACTGAATTTTCATTGCCTTTTCACTGAAAATATATATTCACTTTATATAGAAAGTCAAGCATGAGATCGTGATATGAAGTGGAATTTATGACTAGTATCGGATGATATGGATTAATTATTTTTTGTTTTTTGTTTTTTCATTCATGATAAAATTGCAGTCATTTATGTTTAATGAAAATGGATCTGTTTTCTACCAGGATGGATTTTTTTTTTTTTTTTTTTTTTTATTCAGTTAATATTAACCGGAATTTCTGAAGTTAAAAATTATATGAATAACTAGTATACAATTTGTTATTAAATAAATATATCGAAAATTTTCAGAAAATCACTAAATTTTACTCGTGAACTACAAACAATCATCAAACCCCCCGGTAGGTGACTTTTATTCTACAGGGAAACAAGTAATATTAAAAGAAATTTTTTTAAGTCAATTCCTACTTACAAACACTATCGAAAAAGTTTTTTTTTTTAAATTTTGAATTAGGAAATAAAAAGCGCGCGTGAAAAATGAAATAAAAATAATTATAAGATTAAAAAAAAAAAAACTGTTTTAAATTTTCTGATGAATCATAGAGCTCTTATTAACGTGCATAAAAGTTTTAAAGTGATAATGACGTTCATTTTTGTGAGATGCATCATTTAACTTCTTATAATTTTTTAATGTTCACGTTTAATTAAATGTATTTATTTTTATGTCGAAAGAAAATTAACTCGTAATTTTTTTTTGGCAACAATTGAATTTTAGCTAATATTTTAATGGCTACTGTAACGCTATTAGGATGTTATTATTTTCCTATTTTAATTTATTATAAGAAAACTAATCAAAAATTCGAAAATCGGACTTCGAAGTATTGTGTTGTCAGCGTGTTCTGAGCAATCCTAAAAGTTTAAAATTTCTAGCTAGTCAGGAAGTTAGTTAAAAATCGATTGCAAGATTTGTACAAGATATAGGGAGAGTCTGAACTAATAGTAGGAATTGAAAAAACCCGAAAATAATTAGAATTCTTTTTTTTTTTTTTTTTTTAATCTTACGAAGTGACTTATTTCAGAACTAAACAATTCACTTTCTGTCTTATTGCAAGAATGCAGAAATTTTCAGGAAGGTGCTCAGATGAGACGATGAATTATATTAACTATTTGAATTACAGAATACTGTTAAACAAAAATAAAAGCGTCTTATAAACTTAATTCAAATTCAAGGATGCCATTATTTATTCCAGAATTTTTCCTACTTATTCAAAAATAACTGAGAGGTGATTGTAACTGAAAATGCATTTATATGTGAAATTTTAGATGAATTGTGAATTAAGGTCTTTCTTTGTGGCTTTGATTTCTGTTTACAGCTTTTGAATGAATACCTCTTTAAAGTTAGTACACGATAAAATCTCAAAATGAAAGCACTGTTAAATAAAAGTTTAAAAAAAAAAAAAAAAAAAAAAGGAAATTCCGATATATGTGCTTAAAGGTGCATAATTTTTTTTTTTTTTTTTTTTTTTTTAGAGTGAATACTATTAAATTAGTTCCACATAAATTTAAATAAAAGAATCATTATAACTAGAGTGTGTTTTTTGTGTGTGTTAATAAATTAGAATATATAATATAACAGGAGACTTGGCGTTGGAATATTAAAACCCCGAATAAACTACTACGTCAGAAACGCCAAAAGAAAAATATTGGAAATGCATACAGCTGTTTCGGTAGCCTAAAGCGTACCGTCTTCAGTGCAAAAAGTTCCTTTTTGCACTGAAGACGGTACGCTTTAGGCTACCGAAACAGCTTTATGCATCTTTTTGCACTGAAGACGGTACGCTTTAGGCTACCGAAACAGCTGTATGCATTTCCAATATTTTTCTTTTGGCGTTTCTGACGTAGTAGTTTATTCGGGGTTTTAAATTAGAATATGTTTTCATTCATAACACACTCTAATTTATTATCATGTTTTCTTGGAACAATTGAAACTTTGTTTAAATGACAAATGATAGTTTCTCATAGATATAGTAATAAGACATAGATTGATCATTGAAAAAGTGATGCATTTTTACTCGGAGAAAGTCACTCTAATGGCTGCCTTTCCCTGAGTAAATTATACACAGGAATACACACTGATAATTAAGCAAATAAAATTTATGAATAATTTAAGCACTAAAGGTAAATTAAAAACTCCAGATTACAGTTTCAAATTCATTTTTCTTTCATTAGTTTACTATATCTATTAATTTAGTTAATATTTATAGTTAAACTCTTTTTTATATACTAAAACTAAAGTTCTTTACCAATGCAGCTGCTAACTAAATTAAAAAGGATTTTAAAATTTCTGTATTACTTACTAATATCAAATCTTACAAAATATCAAACTTTTAAAAAAAAAAGGTATTCCATTAAAAATCAAAAAAAATTTAAACTATAATAATAACAAAGCAACTGATTATAAAAACTATATTTTTCATAATTTAGTCAAATATAATTTACTTATGATAACTTATCTATTTCTTTTCATCTATTTCTTAGAATATTTAAACTCTATGCAATATTTCAACATTTTGGAAATTCATCAACATTCTATTCTATTATTATTTTCGAGTTTTATACTCTCTAATGACTCATGTCAAAAAACGTTTTCGGCATCAAAAATATTTGCTTGTTAACATGGGGACGATAGATCTATATGAATTACTATATCTATGCAATTTCTTGTACAATAACAACAAGTCAGAAAAAAAATATATTAAGGTATTCCTAAATCAATTTGAGTGTTTTAGTAAAACGCTCTAGCCCGAACTTTGACTGAAAAATAAAAACGAAATCTATTTTGGTTTTAAATCTGAAAATTTCATTAAAGATAATTGGAAAAAGGCAGAGTTGCCTGATCAAAACAGTTAGTGAAAAGTGGAATAATTCTACTAATTTTTATTTACATTACTTACTTATTTCATTATTAAACAATGACCAAATGACTTGTTGAAACATGTAAAATGAAATCCTAAACGTCCTAAAGTGCCTTTTTACAATAATTGTTTAATGTATGAATATATACATAGTGCATGATAAAATTAATAAAAATAAATAAATAAATAAATTTGTCTTTCTTTTTTTTTTCTGATATTTTATTACAGGCGTCAATGTCATTTAAGCATTATCATGGGAGAAAAGAAAGAAATATTCATTGAAAACTTTAGCAATATATATATATATATATATATATATATATATATATATATATATATATATATATATATACTAGCAGACCCGGCCACGCGTTGCTGCGGCTAAGTAATACGTTGATAATTTGATAAGGTATATAGTATTTCCCCACAACTGGATTTGGCGATTTTTTTTTTTTTTTTTTTTTTTTTTTTTGGAGCCTTTTTGAACGATAACGAAGTCGTTCTGGATTATTTGCAATGAAATATGTTAACCTGCATGCTTTTATTTTAGATTTATGATTTAGCCATAATCGCCAAATCCAGTTGTGGGGAAATACTATAGTTGTTACCCACAACTGTAACTTATAATATAACTTCAGTAATTATATTCGGATAATTATAACTTCAGTATATCCCCACAGCTGAATTAGGCGATTTTTCTTTGGCGCCGTTTTGAACGATAACGATGTCGCTCTGGACTGTTTGTGATATAATATGGCAGCCTATATGTTGTTTATTTTGGATTTATTATTTTATGTTTTTGATTTATGATTTAGATTATCATTTATGATTTATAGATTTATGATTTAGCCATAATCGCCAACAAAAAATCGCCAAATATCGTTGTGGGGATATACTGATTAATATATTACTGAAAAGATTAATATATTTTAACGAAGTGGTGAGAAGATTCTGAGTATGTTAAAATTTTAATAGTAAATTCAAGTTAATCTAGAAGGAAAGCATTGAGGATTAAGATAAGAAAATTGCAAGATTTTACGATCGTATTTTCAGCAATAAATATGAGTCAAAATTTAATGCAAAATACATATATAAATCACAAATTTAATCAGGAACGTTAAATTGGTAAGTTATTAAAGAAAAAGTAAAGAAAAATAAGAGAAATAATTAACTAAAGTTTCGAACATCGATCATATAGATTAGCGTTACAAAACAAATAAACAGACTTAAACTCTTCCAGACTTTTAAATAAGTTTTAAATTAACTTTTAAAATTTAATGTTAAATAAAACAGACTTTTAAATAAGTTTTAAAATATTGAAATAATTACTTTTTATTTAGAACGTTATGTATAGATCACAAATTTCTTAAAGAAAACGAAGTGATACAGATTAGAATAATGCAACAAAAATTGAAAAAGCAAGGTTATGTCGTAAATAAATTTTTAACACACGTGTCACGTGAAATAAATTGTAGCATATACATAGTGTAACTGACATAAGATATTAACATGTTGCAGCGGAATAAATTTCATATCTATCATCCTTGGCGAAAAAATAATAATATCGCCAAATTATCTGGCGCACACATTTAATTCCTTTCAAAAATCATGGTTATTTTAATAACTTATATTAAGAGAGTAATGAATAATATGAAACAATATTTCGCACAATACATATTACGAAAATATACATCTAGCTTGTATATTTTCGTGTTACGTTTTTGATCGCCAAATACGAAAAACTCCAAGGACGACAGAGCTTTGAAATTTAAAATTAAAATTTTGTCAATTTGACAGCAAAATAACTCAATCTAACGTATGCACATGATAAATAATACATATCTATACAAAAATATGGGGATTAAAATCCGGAAATAATTTTCCTCGTTTTTTAATAATTTTTTATAAAAAATACAATGGGTGATTAACATAAGAAATCTTTTTCTTGATTAACAGGCGGTCAGTGACGTCACACTTCGCTTGTGTATAACTACATACTTTATCAATGCGAATAAAATCTTTAAATTGATTATGACGTCAATTTTCGTGAGATGAATAATTTAAATTTTTATAATTTTTTAACGTTCACGTTTGATTAAATGTATTTACTTTTATGTCGAAAGAAAATGAGCTCGTATTTTTTCTTTTTGGCAACAATTAAACTTATGGAACTCACAGATATTTTGGAGCAACTTTAACAAAGGTCTATAATTAACAAATAATTGCAATAAAACAATATTGTGACAATAAACTGAGATAAAAACTATCCTATCTCTCAAGTTGGACCACACTGCACACAGTGTGCAAAATTTCATTAAAATCGGTTCATTAGTTTAGGAGTTTATCGCGGGCAAACATCGTGACACGTAATTTTTATATATATACAGATATCTATGATAGAACTACATTAGCACTTTATCAATGTGTATAAAATCTTTAAATTGATTATGACGTCAATTTTCGTGAGATGCATAATTTAACTTTTTATAATTTTTTAACGTTCACGTTTGATTAAATGTATTTATTTTTATGTCGAAAGAAAATAAAATCTTTAAATTGATCATGACGTCAATTTTCGAGAGATGCATAATTTAACTTTTTATAATTTTTTAACGTTCACGTTTGATTAAATGTATTTATTTTTATGTCGACAGAAAATGAACTCGTATTTTTTTTTTTTTTTTTTTTTTTTTTTTTTTTGGCAACAATTAAATTAATGGAACTCACAGATATTTTGGAGCAACTTTAATAAAGGTCTATAATTAACAAATAATTGCAATAAAATAATATTGTGACAATAAATTGAGATAAAAACTATCCTATCTCTCAAGTTGGACCAAACTGCACACAGTGTGCAAAATTTCATTAAAATCGGTTCCTTAGTTTAGGAGTTTACCCCGGACAAACATCGTGACACGTAATTTATATATATATACAGACTAGCAGACCCGGCCACGCGTTGCTGTGACTAAGTTATACGTTGAATTATACGGCTGTAAACTATTTAGTACAGTCAAATTATTATTTACGAACAAAGACGAAAACGTTGTAGCCGATGTAAAAACCCACAGGGTTGAGATTTGAAACTTAGGTCAAAATTTGGAAGCGATTGATAAAAATTTTCGTAGTGTTGATATTAAGCACAAATTAATTTTATTGTAGGGTCCTATAAATTTTAATGGAGAAGTGATATATATTATTTCTAATGCTACTTTGGATAAAATTGCTAAAATGACTAATATATAAATTAAATTCTATTAAAATTCTATTAAAATAAAATTATAAAAGAAACAGACGATTTTAAAATCAATTTTTATGGAGGAGTGAAATATAATATATGCTATAATGGACAACTTTACTATAAAATGACCTCATCATTTTAAATATTTTAAAGAGGGCAACAGCTGTAGTTATAAAAAGGAAAACAATAAGGCTAAACCAGAAAAATAAGTAAATTTGATAAATATTTTAAAACTTTAAAATTGGAAATCTTATGAAATATTGGACATTTAAAGTAAATACATGTATCATTTTAAATAGAAAAAGATTTTGGAAAAGTTTAGTGTATTTTAACGAAGTGATGAGAAGTTTTTGAGTATGTTAAAAGTTTAATAGTAAATTCAAGTTAATAAAGATGGGAAACATTGAGGATTAAGATAAGAATAATTATAAGATTAAAAAAAAAAAAAAAAAAAAAACTTTTTATATACCCTGCTTTTAAATTTTAATATACTAATAATATACTAATTAAAAGAAAAATGATAAATATTCTATCATAGTTTGAATTCATATTTGTTTTCAAATGTCTAAGTAAAATATCTGATGTAAGATACTAATATTTTGCAGCTGAATAGATTTCATTTCTGTCATCCTTGGCGAAAAAAAAGAATATCGCCAAATTATCTGGCGAAAATATTTAATTCCTTTCAAAAATCATGGTTATTTTAACAACTTATATTAAAAGAGTAATGAATAATATGAAACAATATTTCGTACAATACATATTACATGTCATACATACGTACAATGAATAATACATATTACATTTCGTACAATGCATACATCTGGCATGTATATTTTCGTGTTACGCTTTTGATCGCCAAATAATAATAATAATAATTAAAAAAAAAAGCCAAGGGCGACAGAGTTTTGAAATTTAAAATTAAAATTTTGTCAATTTGACAGCAAAATAATTCAATCTAACACCCGCGATAACTAATACATATCTATACCCAAATATAAGGAATAAAATCGGGAAATAAATTTCCTCGATTTTTAATAATTTCTTACAAAAAATCCAGTGGGCAATTAACATAGGAAATCTTTTTCTTGGCTGCACAGACGGTCAGTGAGTCACACTTCGCTTGCGTATAGTATAGCATATATAGAATAGAGTGATCATTGGGGAGAAAAAGTTATTCCTTTTCATTTGGGAAAAGACGACGTTTTTACCAAAATATGGCCGTCTTTTCCCGAGTGAATACACACGGGAATACATACTAATATTTTAGCAAATAAAATTTATGAATAATTTATTTGCTAAAGGGGAATGGAAGACTCCAGATACAGTTTCAAATTCATATTTCTTTCTTTCTTTCTTTCTTTCTTTTTTTTTTTCAATACCACTTAATGGCTGTTTCTAAAGCTTTTATTTATTTATTTTTTCCGGCATCAAAAATCTTTGTACGATAACATGGGGATGAGAGATCTATATATATTACTATATCTATGATAGAACTACATTAGCACTTTATCAATGTGTATAAAATCTTTAAATTGATTATGACGTCAATTTTCGTAAGATGCATAATTTAACTTTTTATAATTTTTTAACGTTCACGTTTGATTAAATGTATTTATTTTTATGTCGAAAGAAAATGAACTCGTATTTTTTTTTTTTTTTTTTTTTTTTTTTTTTTTTGGCACCAATTAATTTAATGGAACTCACAGATATTTTGGAGCAACTTTAATAAAGGTCTATAATTAACAAATAATTGCAATAAAACAATATTGTGACAATAAATTGAGATAAAAACTATCCTATCTCTCAAGTTGGACCAAACTGCACACAGTGTGCAAAATTTCATTAAAATCGGTTCCTTAGTTTAGGAGTTTACCTCGGACAAACATCGTGACACGTAATTTATATATATATACAGATATATATATATATACATCTAGTTTACTGCTTAATTTGTTAAAAATATTGTACGTCATTTGGTAAAAAGAAATCACAGCTTTCCAAAATCAAGTAATATCAGACGGAACAATGAAGGTGTCTATGAATATACTTCTTTTCCTTTGTATAGTTATTTTATTAATTTTCATTCACATAATAATTGAAGCAAAATATTTACAATTAATCATATTTACTAAAACAATTAGATTTGACAAACTAAATCAAAATCTTATATGAAAAGGTTTGTAAAAAGTTGTAACTATATTTATCTTAATTACTTAATTACAGAGAAAAAAATTCTTAAAAGATTGTTCCCGCAGCGAAAGATTTGGCGCCTAATGAGTTAAGCATGTTACCAGAAAAAAAAATAATAACAATAATAATAAAAAAAAAAACTGGGAGATCAAACAATACAGTTTCTACATAGAATTCTTTTAAAACATCCTGTGGGAATACCTGTTTATTTAATATTCATTCATTTAATCACAGAAAATCAATATCGTACAAAAATAATCTGGTGTACCAACCACTCACACGACTTTCTCTTACCCTGAAATCCTATATTATAAAAAGAGATTGGAGATTATGATTTAAAATAACAAATACTGTCATATAAGCCTTCGTTAAAAACAGTTCGGACTAGCCTTCGGAACAGTTTTACCTGACAAATAATTCTGTGTCAAGGGAGCTATCGCCTCCTCAACCCCCGTTCCAACCCCTACATTTATATAAAATTCAAAGCTTTTAATAAAATTTAATTTCAAACTTTTCATACAACTTCCTAGTGCACCCCATTCCTTGAAACTTATCAATCTTAATGAAACTTTTCAAGAAATAAACTTATATTAACTTCAGAGTACAACATTTGAACAAATTGAAATTATTTGTTTTTAAGTTACTCTGGTTACACATACTTTAAGTTACACATAGACAAACACCAAACATTAAAAACTTGACTTCATTCATGGAATCTCAAAACGTGTAAATACATAAAAAGAAATAAGCGTTGAATATTTATCTTAAAAACACTTCATTTAGTGTATTGATATGAGACAATAATTTTAATCTCTGAGCAGTTTTCTTGGTCGTGGTAAAATATGGGACTTTTTGATCTCCTGAAATTATTCGTTTTTAAGTTACTCTAAGAGACACATGACTAAGATCAAACTTTAAAAAACTTGACATTGGTAATCAGGAAGCCTCAAAACGTGTAAATAAACAAAAAACAAGCGATGAATATTTATCTTAAAAACATACATTATTTATCATGTGTCTATGAGGAATTCATTTTCATTCCTGAGCAGCTTTCCTGGACACGGTAAAATATTATAGTAAGCACTTCCAATAATTACATTCAACAAAAAATAATGTTTTCGCTTAACTGATGCCAGCCCTGTATATCTTCTAAAAATTATGTACATAGCACATTGTGTACTTAAATAAAATCCTATATTAATAACACACATCACAATATAAAATGAACTTCCATCAATTTCCAAGTATTATCGCACTATATTCTAATGATTTTGTGTAGACCTGTAAATGAGCGATGAATGATTTTCGTACGATATTCTACATGAATAATGCTCCTATGCATATAAAGAATATACAGTGGAACCTGTCTAAAGTGACCACCCTAGGGACCGACTAAAATGGTCACTATACGCAGGTGGTCACTTTATAAAGGGTTTTTTAAATTAGAAAAGGGTCGCTTTAGTCAAGAAAATGGTCACTTTAGTCAGGTGGTCACTTTACCAAGGTGGTCACTTTTACAGGTTCCACTGTATATTCTTTTCATTTTGTTTAGAGCAGCCTATAGATGCTAAACTGTACTTACCTGCAATTTGGCCCATAGACATAATGTATTTGAATTCTCTTAGATGTCCGTGTACACGATTATTTGCTTGATCTCAACAAAAAATTAGTGTAGCATCCCTTTATGATACAGATTTAGAATACCGAGGTTGGACTCCCTGCTGTTACGTGTTCTTGAGATATACTGATAACATACACACAGACACAGTCACACAGATCAACCTCTAAAAACCTGTTTATCATATTCAGGGGCCCTTTAAAGCGTGTAAATATAACAAAAACTCATTTTCGAAAAATTGACCCAAAAACAATACTTTCTCGACCATATAGTATATGGGTAAAAGAAAGTAAAAAGTATAATGTATTACATAAATTATTCTTTATTTATAACTTTGTTATGAAGAGTTTTTTCCATACAAGGGGGAAAAAAACTTATTATTATTATTTTTTCTCTTATAGCTTAAATAATCTTTGATATTATCATTAGTTGCAGGTTTGGAACGTAATCTTATATATATTATAAATGTGAATGTCCGTTTATTTGACTGAGTTTCACGCTAAAACTGCTCGATGGATTTCGATAAAATTTGTTATGGAGATAGCTTATACCCTAACTTAAAAAGTTGGCTACTTTTTATTCCGAAAAAAAATTTGTTTTTGCGATTTTTATGCATAAAATAGCAATTTTGTAAGCTATCAATAGCAAAAAAAAAGCCATTTAAATTTATCCATAATTTAATTGTTGCCAAAAAAAAAAAAAAAAAAAAAAAAAAAAAAACGAATTTATTTATTTTTTTCAACAGGAAAATAAATACATTTATCTAAACGTGAACGATAAAAATTATAAAAAAAAATTATGCATCTCACAAAAATTGACGTAATTTTTAATTAAAAATTTCTTTTACACATTGATAAAGTGCTAATACGCAAGCGAAGTGATGACGTCATTGGCCGTACGTGGATGCAAGAAAAATATTTCCTATGTTAAACGTCCATTGGATTTTTTGTAAAAAATTATTAAAAATCGAGGAAAATTATTTCCCAATTTTAATCCCCATATTTAGGTATGTATTAATTATCATGGCCATGCGTTAGATTAAGTTATTTTTGTTGTAAAATTATTTTTGTTGTAAAATTGACAAATTTGAATTTTTAATTTCAAAACTCTAGGGGAAAAAAATGGCAAATTTCCTTATTCGATTGAAAACACAAACATTTCATTTCAAAAGATGATATTTACACAATAAATATCCAACTAATATACTAATTAAAAGGAAAATGATAAATATTCTATCATAATTTGAAGTCAAATTTGTATTCAAATGTCTAAATAAGTATCCGATATAAGATACTAATATGTTGCAGCGGAATAGATTTGATATCGGTCATCCTTAGCAGAAAAAAAAAAAATATCGACAAATTATTTGGCGAAAATAATTTAATTCCTTTCAAAAATCATGGTTATTTTAACAACTTATATTAAGAGAGTAATGAATAATATGAAACAATATTTGGTACAATGCATATTACGAAAATATACATCTGGCATGCATATTTTCGTATTACGTTTTTGATCACCAAATACAATAAGCGCCAAGAGAGACAGAGTTTTGAAATTTAAAATTAAATTTTTGTCAATATGACAGCAAAATAACTCAATCTAACACATGCACATGATAACTAATCTATACTAAAATTATAAATGCGAAAGTTTGGATGGATGTTTGTTACTCAATCACGCCACAACGGCTAAACGGATCTGGATGAAGTTTTGTACAGAGATAGATAATAGTCTGGAATAAGACATAGGCTACTATTTATACCGGAAAAAAATGTAAACTTTTAATTAATCTTCTATATAATATAAATATTTCTTCTATAATAAAACTTTAAAATAATTTGTTTTAATTTCTAATTGTTGCCAAAGAATATTTCACGCGAATAATAATAAAAAAAATAATAAATATTAAATTTGCTTAGGCACATGACAATATAACGTCATTATAAAAATTAAATAATAAGAAAATGAAAGCTAATTCAGATCTGTATCAAAGAGCTTTATTAGTTGATAATCCTGGGTATATTTTTAATTTTAATACTGAAGTAGATAGGACATTTTTCGCCAAGGACTCTAATGTTTGTGACAGCAACCTTAAGCCAAGTAGTCCATAAAAAATATAAACAAATCTGTACATATAAAAGAGTAAACTCAATGATTCACTGACTCAACACTGCCATGACGATTCTGTGGGAAAGAGGGTCACAAATTTTAGTGACCAGGTTGGTTTTCGGAGCCTGACCCCCACCTAAGACGGAATTTTGCAAAATACCCCCCCCCCCCTGTCTCCCTTGGGGGGCAGAAGGCTTAACTCGGCTCCAAATTACTTAACGGTGAAGAAATTGCAGATGGAAAGACCAGACTTGAGTACAAAAAAATTATTTTCTGCGATTTTGGAATTTTGGATTTTTAAGGGGGGGGGGGGAGGGAAGGGAAAAGGTTTTGAAAGAAGGGTACTCAACACACGAGGAAATCGATCTGAACACACACTACAAAGGGATTTTATGAAATTCCACCCTACCGCCCTTTGGAGAATGGGGGGCAAAAACATGTATTCATGCGTAACGCTGCACTAAATTATTTAAGGTTGGACATTTTTTATGTAAGGGACGATTATATGTATCTAACTCATAGTATGAAGAGATTTTGCGAAATTCCCTCCTCCTTCCATCCTTTAAGAACGGGGGGAGAGATTTAAAAAAAAAAAAGTTTTAAAGCATAGCTCAGCTTTAAATAATTTCATGATCTCAATTTTTTGATGTGTCGGTTAGGTATGTGTATGCAACATGCAATATAAAGTAATTTTGGAAATTTACCCCCCCCCCCTTCCTCTTGGGGCGGGCGGGGCAAAAACCATATTTTGAAGCTTAAATCCGTCCAAATTACCTAAGAATGGCGAATTTTGGTGTGTGGGTGTTATTAAGTGTGCGAAATATGCACTTTGATGAGATTTTGTAAAACTTTCAACTGTAACCGCGAGGGAGGGGGAGTAAAAAGCAGGTAAGGGACTGCCGAAGGCATTGGGCAACTTAAACTTAGATTTTGACGGATTTCAATGATTTTTTTTTTTATTAAGATATTTTATTATTATTAATGATATGCTGTTTTGGGGATTCACTTCAATATAATGACCAGCGAAGCGGGCAAAGCCTGCTAGTTAGGAAATAAACTTTCATAGGCTTTTCGCTCTTACCAGCATTGTTAAATGCAAATTATGTTATCATTATTAAAATGAAATAAATTTCTAAGAAAAAGTTTTTCTAACCCACTTCTTTAATGAATGGCACATACTATTTAGAATTTAAAGGGAGTTAATGTTTCTCAACGCAGACGGAAGTGGTAATGGGGAATTACTTTCAACGTTGCGTAACATCTGCATTCTCAAACATTCGCAATCGCGTGTTCCAAATTTCATTTATTCAAATATATTAGATTCATTTTCTACAGTCTTGTGTGGATGTAACACATTCAATAGTTTCTTATATTGAAATGTAAATAAATAAATAAATAAATAAATAAATAAAAAGAAAGAAAAGAATGAGAATATATACGTTTTACTTTTTTAACACTTTCCCACAAAATGAAAAATTTTATGAAGGAAGCTCTTTCCCTGTTAATCTGGGGGCCGCGGTAGCCCAGTCGGTAGAGCGCCGGGCTCTTAATTGTAATATCGCGGGTTCGGTACTCGAGCCGGCGAAAGACCCTCGTGTACACACTAATGGTGGCTGGTGCACGTAAAATCTGTCGTGGCCGCAATATCCTCCATGTTCCCATAAAAAATTATACCTCTGGGGGTCACCGAAATGGGAAAGCCATCCTTTCCGTGGAGGATCAAAATTGTGATGGTATGTCTTCGAACCACCTCTAGGGGTGAGTCCCTGACCGTCGCGAATTACTCATTGTGCAGCACTAGTGCGACGTAAAACCCATCCATCCATCCATTCATCCCTGTTCATCTGTGTGTTCACGATTCCGTAAACAATTTTAGAATGTCTGGAAACTTATATATAAGCTATTCAGATTCGTTGTAATATCTTTCCTATTGAAAATAATTTTAGTAGCACTACTTATTTGTGTACATGGCGAAAAGTGAATTCAGATACATTATGGTCTATAACAGATACTTCCTTAAAGATAATTTAATATTTTTATATTGCGCAAAGCATAACGAATTTAACACACATTATTCCGAAGCACAAAAAATATGCTTTACATCAGGGCGCGAAATCTCCACTCACCAGTTCGCCATTGGCGAGTGGAATTTTTACTGTGGCGAGTAAAAATCTGGTCTAGTTATAGATAGAATTCTTACACGATACGGTGACAGAAAATATTCTTTTTAGAGATTTAAATATAGCAAAAATCTTGCTATCTTATAACCTCATATTTAACCTCTCCTTTTTAGGTTCTCGGAGAGCCGAGTGTGTGTGTGCGCTGCCCAAGATCGCCCCAACCTGGGAAAGGAAAAATGCTTTGTGCACAAATAAAAGTTTTGATGTCTTCGGCAGTTTCGTTTCTCTCACCTCTCCAAACAGAGTGAGAATAGATGAGCAAAGAGTCTCTTTGCCCATCGCCCACTATCCAAGAAATGAGACATGCGGAAGTTTGCTTATGCGATATTGTCACATAAAAATGAGCCCTAGCCCTTTTAAAGATACTGCCTATGTATATTTTGTTGAATAATGATCAAAAAACAGTCAATACTTTCAAGTTTTTACAGAAACGCCAGTGATCTGCGCTTGTAATGATTTGTAAGCAACGATTTTATCGAAAAAGGTATTCTGAAAGGGCTATTTCAAATGACAACAATAAACAAGTTATACACATCGACATCCCGTCTGATTACAAAAATAAAATAGACGAAGACATTTTTATAAAAAATTATGTAAATAAATGGATAAAAAAAGGAAGCTTAATCTTTCATAATAAAAAGATTTTTACGGGATATTGTTTGACAAAGAATTTTTTTTTATTCTTTTTTTCTTTAATCACTCTTCGCATTTATGTTATTAGATATTTTAATCTTTTTGAAATCTCAAATACAATAAATTATAATGATTTTTAATTATAGATGATTATGAAACATGATGATATACGACACACTTTTAATATGTATAATTTTAGACATATTTGTAAAAGCCTTTCAAATAGTTAGGAAAAATAAAAAACCCAAAATGTGTAAAAAAGGGGAAAAAATAACCCTATTTTGTGGGGAGTAAAACTTTTTTGTTGGCGAGAATCTGAGTTAAAATTTCGGGCCCTGCTTTACATACAGCATATATACAGTCGGTAACAAAAGTGTCCGAACACTAGCAAAAATTCCTATGTAAAATAAGTATACGTCATACGGTTTTCTTAAATAAATCCTTATCGAATTATGTTCTTACACTGACTAAGAACAGGACTCGACAAGGATTTATTTAACAAAAACGTATGAAGTGTACTTTTTTTACATAGGAAATTTTGCTAGTGTTCGGACACTTTTGTTACCGACTGTAGATATGATTAGCTATAATGGCTGGTTTACAAGGCTACATACAAATATATAAATACATTATGGGATATAAATGGAAAATGTTTGAAGTATATTTGGAAGTATTATTAAGGAAGTATTATTTCTAAAATTTCATCGATATAAATAAGTACATTTAGAAAGTTTTTCAAATCTATGCGAGCTTCACGATTTTGCTTTTCTTTTTTTTTTTTTTTTTTTCCCAATCACATCTGAAAATTTAAGTAACTAACAAAGGTGAAAAATTATTTATGTTCGTCTGTTTCACTTTCTTTCTGACTGACAGTATGCACTTCTGTATCTGTAAACATTTTTAGAAACTAATTCCCTATTGAAATATTTCCATTCACTATAGTTTCTTATTGAAAATGCTATACATAGAATTACTAGTTTGTTTACAATGATTGCGCAAAGAATTCAGATATATTGCAGCCAATAAGAAGTATTACTTTAAAGCATATTTTAATACCTTTATACTGTCTAAAAAATATATTACATTATTCAGATATTCAGCTGTATTTTTCCTTTGAAATACAGTATGCCAAACATTATTAATTAGTTTTCAGGGTTACGCGAAATTATTCAGGTACATTATGGGATGTAGGTAAAAATTTCTCACCATACACTTTCAAATGTATTATGCATTTTTAATGTTGGAAGTTTCAGCGTTAAACAATATAAAACAAAAAATTAGGATTGAAAAGAGCCTTATAATCTGCTCGCAAAAATGAACACCAATAACTATTTATAAAAGACTAAATGTCCATTAGAAATTAAACAAACATATAAAGAAAATATCCCTCAGAAAAGAAAAAAGAAAAATAAGCTTGGATAAATTTCTATAACAAGTTTAACCTCAAGTGGCCTCACCATGACTTTTTTTTTTTTTTTTTTTTTTTTTTAAATCTCTCTGAAACTGATATGGAAAAAAGAAAATTATAAACAATTTTTCGGAATTTTCCTTTTTAGATTACCATTAATTATTGCAAACCACACTCCCGATAACATTTCAACATTTAATTTTAGTGGTATTGGGAAACCAAACGCCGCAAAATCCGTACCCATGATGAGGCAATCAGATTAAACTACCCCAGGCCCCACAGGGGACAAACCAGCTCTTTGAATTGGGTCGCATAAATTGTATTGACTTCCAAAATGTC
Organism: Salticus scenicus; assembly: GCA_963930645.1. Classification (NCBI taxonomy): domain Eukaryota; kingdom Metazoa; phylum Arthropoda; class Arachnida; order Araneae; family Salticidae; genus Salticus; species Salticus scenicus. The sequence continues at coordinate 278,770,571 of OZ005655.1, forward strand.
ACTGCTAGATCTTTGAATAATCATTTCATATGGTTATCACAGATTAACTACTACCATTATGAAATATTTTATTGTTGAAGATTTAATATTTAGTGAGTTTATACACTGGTGTTAAAAATTAAAGCAACAACCTCTTTTCTCGTTTTTAACACGCTTTTATTAGCTTCACCTGTATGTATGTTTGTAACCGCTCTGAGAGCAAACAAAAATTCTATATTGTAAAAAAAGACTTTCCCTACGTGAACGCTGCGGCTGTGAGGTAAAGCTCCGGGCTACGAACCTAAAGGTCAAACGTTCAACCCCAGTCAGGGGAGATTTAAAAAAAAATGGTTATTGTTTAATTCTAAATTATTTAATTAAAGGTTTAAGTGTATGTAAATATTATGGTGTGTCACTCATACGATTTTCTCTTATCCTGCATTTGAATGCTAAGATAGATATTTTGTGTTTTTTAGTTCACATTTCTATAAAAGCGAGTTCTTTAATTTTTTAAAAGTATCATTTTATTTCTTTTGCGCATAACTTTTAAACAAATAAATATATGAACTTTAAATTTGGATGGCATGTTCGTTATCGTATCATTAATCGTATTTTATATAACTTTAGCATAAGTAATAATTTTTTAACTAACAGTTCTTTATTTTTTCTTAGAAATAAGCTTTAAAAAAAAATGAAAATTTTTCACAATTTTAGAAAAGAAAACTTAATGTAAAATGGTCATAAGGATGTATTACAGAAAGGTGAAGATGCACATGCATCCACCTGTTAGATTAAAACCGGATTTTTCTTCCTGTGTTCACTTTTCGGTTTCTTTTTTTTCCTTCTTTTTTTCGCAAGTGAGTAACTTAAAAAAAAAAAAAAATATGCTTACAAACATGAAAATTGGATAAGATGTTCATTATAAAATTATTAATCGGAATTGCTATTTCTCTGGTGAAGTTCATTGTTTATAAAATAGTAATTATATTTTTTCAAAAAGTTCGTTATAAAAGTAAAAGATAAGTGAATACAGAAAGAAAAATCGGGATTTAGTTTAACATGTGAAGGCATGTGGGTCTTCACCTACCTGTAATGCATCTTTAATGTAATTTTTCATCAAGTTTTCTTTTCTAAAATTATTGAAAATTTTCATTTTTTCTAAAACTTACTTTTTAGTAAAAATGAATAATTATTAGTTTAAAAATTATTCCGCATTTTTTAAAGTTGTATACAATTCGATTAATTATATAATAACAAACATGCCATACAAATTGTATGTTTACATGTTTATTTGTTTAAAATTTCTGCTCAAAAGAAGAAAAAGAGAAAACAGATTGTTGCTTTAATTTTGAACACAAGTGTATTAGAAAAATAATAATAAAGTTTTCAGATAAACAAACTTTTCTTCCTAATCTCCGTTTTCATAGACACGTTAAACATTTTTTTTATTTTTATTATAATTTAATTTTTTTGGTTAATAATTTACTTACTAACATTAATTTTGTCTAATACACAAACACATCCACATCCACACATATCAGTTAAATGTGTGTGCATTATTCATGTGTATGCACAGGGGAACGACGTGGAATATGGAGCACATTAAACGTGTTCACTGGGCCTCAAATATGAACTCCTCTTCACCTTGTGTCAGTGAGAACACTAGTTTTTGTCTGTCAACTTCCTTAGTCTATCAAGATTAAGCCTTTTTTTTGAGGTAAGTACTAACAATTCTTTAATATATTTACACTGAGAAGAAAAATATACTGCTTTCATCAAGAACGATTAGGTGGTCCTTTTCTAAATCCCTAAATTAGAAATATAGATTTCCGAGCTATGAGTATAAGGCACGCCAATACACTGAGAAAAAATTCTATAACTGACATCTAGAATCTAAGTTGTGGCTCTATAAAAAATAGTTCCATGTCATCCTTATAAATTTTTTATAAAAAAATTTCTAGTCCCCTTTGAAAGCGAATTCTAGTGACCTCTATTAGAATTCTTGAGCGTTTGCCGATACTATCGAGGACAAACCTATTTGAAAATATCTCCAAATAAATGTGAAAATAAAAGGCGGGTTTCAACAGCTAGTTATAATCTTGGTTTATGACCCAATTCTAGAAAATTAAGCGAGAATTTCTCGTAATACAAAAGATTCAGAATATTCAAAATATTGTTTCACCATGTAGAAGTGTGCAGACTAGAATTTCTCGACCATTTCATCTATTCAGCTTATTGGCGTGCCTTATGCGCATAGCTCGGAAATCTATGTATTTCTAGTTTAAGGATTTAGAAAATGACCATTTATTCATTCTAGATGTAGGCGGTATATATATATTTTTTTTTATCTCAGTGTATACGAAGCAGTAAAATGAGCGAAAACCTATTATCATTTCTTGTATGGGAATTGAGTTAGTTATTTGATTTCCATGAACTTATTTTTACTAACAAATGGTTGAGGTTGATTTATTCTGCAAAATGGCTATTCGGGTGATATGGAATCAATTATTCCATATTATTTGTAATTCTTGAAAAACATGAATGTTGATATTTCTTTCAATATTGTTTATTTTCAATAGTAATTTTTAAAATAAAGTGTTTATAATACAATTATTCATGATTTTCTGTAAAAATATTACTCTATTTCGTATTACTAGCAAACCCGTTCGAAATTTTCGCACTTTATTTCTTCTTTTATTTACTTTTAAAATTTGAAACTCATAAATCAATTTCCCTACCTAATTAAAATTTTTATTTTCCAGAAGTCAAAATATTATTAGAACCAAATTAATATTGTGTAATAGTGAAACAAAAATCATTCAAACAAAGTTTTCAAAATAAAATCTTTTTGTAAAAAAATAGAACCGACTCCAAAAAGAACTACTATTCAAACAACTGAAAATGAAAGAAAATTGGCAGAAAATGGAACTGTAAATTGCGCCTAAAAGTATAAAATAATTTCCTTCGCCAAACAACCTATAATACTACAATTAATCATAACTTTTGAAGTCGGCGCAAAATTAAATAAAATTTAATTAGTTTTTAGGTCGGTAGCAACAAATGCTGTCGTCTCGAATGATCCATTTTCATGTTTCCTTTATTATTTTATCACTGCATACAATTGGTCCATTGGCAGCATCTACACAGAACAGTGAACATTCTTCACAATGCTGTATTTATGTTTCTACGAAGTTAGAGTTTCCTTTGCAAATTTGGTATAACTTCGATAACTATCGTCCTTGATGGCTTTTGGATTTGGCGATCAAAACGTAAGGCAAAAATATATACGCAAGATGTATATTTTCATAATATATATTGTACGATATGTTGTTTCATATTCTTGATTTCTCTCTTGATATACCTTATGAAAATGATCATGATATCCCAAAGAAATTAAAAATGTTTGCCAGATAATTTTCCGATTTTTTTTTCATTAAGGACGTCAGATACCAGCATCTTCGCCAACTTTTGCTGCTTACGAAATCTTATTTGTTTTCTTGAATCAAATTAGTTCTCAGTTGAGTTTTGCAGGTAACAATGTGAGATGTGTATTTTGAATAGGATTTGATTTTTGTATTGAATAAAGGCATCAATTTTTATTTAATTTTGCGCCGACTTCAAAAGTTATGATTAATTTTAGTATTATAGGTTGTTTGGCGAAGGAAATTATTTTATACTTTTAGGCGCAATTTACAGTTCCATTTTCTGCCAATTTTCTTTCATTTTCAGTTGTTTGAATAGTAGTTCTTTTTGGAGTCGGTTCTATTTTTTTACAAAAAGATTTTATTTTTCTCTTTTCAGTGAAAACTTATTTATATAGCAGAGCATCAGAAGACGTTTGACGGAAGTTTCGCAAATCACAAGTTCCAAGAAAAGTGACATTACTCAAAAAATGGTTTATGTCACTGAAAAATACATGAAATGCACCCAGTGTGAACAAAAAAGTTACATCTCCATCTAAAAAGTTATCCACTCAAGAGACAGTTGTGCCAGTTTTATTATAGTCAAGTTATTTTTAATTTGATTTTTCTCAAATGCTGCATTTTTAAGTTGTGCTATTTTTCTTCCCTTTATCGGATATGAGCAAAAAACTATCTATTGAACGAACATTCGTTAAATTAAAAAGTCTTTAGAAATGTAAAGGACGGATACGCTGTATTCGTAACCGAAAATTCTGTTAGGTATATATATTGAACTACAGTGAATACGTGTCACCCGCTGCGCTGGAAATTGCGCAGCGTAAAGTTCAAACAAAGAGCAAAATATGCATTGCAGCTGACGGACAGAAGTTTCAACATCGATACTTACATAATGCTTTTACCAATGTAGCTGCATGCGTTCAGCAGTTAGAGTGAGAACAGACTTTTGTGAGTATCCTGTAATTTGTTTATATCTTAATTAAATCATAATGAAACCTATATCAGGCCAAGATCATTACGGCAACAAAATAAGTATTAAAATTAAATCATCTCTTACGAAGTTATAAGCTAACAAATTTCAACAACAACAACGAGAAACATGGTTTGCAATGAGAACCTCCTCCTTTATGAAGTCGGTTTAAAACGTCCATACGTTAATCAATGTGACCGCTTACAATAGCCATACTTTGAATTTTGCATAGCATAAATGTCACCCGCTACGCTACAACATGTGCAATGTAGTTCAAGTGTGCACAAAATAGGAATTTGTGAACAAACAAATGCACGTTTTAAGAGTTCTGTTTTTAGCATTAATGTCTAAACTATCTTTGCGTACTACATCGATGATGCTATGCAATTTTATAATTCCCTTTTTTCCCCAGTCTTGAAACGTTTCCGAGATAGGATCGCTAACTCCACTCTTTTCCACCAGGTGGCGCATAAGACGGTTGAATCGCGTAGCACATGTCCACTTTACTATACCTACATACCACTTTTATAACTATAGCTGCAGCTGTTCAGCAGTTAAAAGAGTAGGGACTGACTTTTTTGGGCACCCTGTATTTTCTTTTGATCGTAAAGATCTTACAATGGGATTTATTTCAGACCAAGACCTTTACAAAGTATCAAAATCGGAATTATCTGTTCAGAAGTTATGAGCTAATAAACAAAAACAAAAACAAAAAACATACGCTTTGAATTGAGAACCTCCTCATTTTTGAAGTCGGTTAATTAGAGCATCTATTACGAAGTTATGAGCTTACAAACACCACCACCAACAACAACACATACATTGAATTAAGAACACCCTCCTTTCTGAAGTTGGTTAAAAACGACTTTGCGCTAATCGATGTGACCGCTTACAGTAACAGTACTTTGAACCACAGAGTCCGCTACACTGCAAAGTGTGCAACGTAGTTCAAGTGTCCACAATGTAGGAAATTGCGAACAAACAACTGCACGTTTTAAGCGTTCTATTTTTAGCAATAATGTCTAAAAACTGTCTTTTCATAGTAAATCGAAGATGCTCTACAACTTCGTAATTAACTTTTCTCTCATCTTGAACCGTTTTTGGGATAGGAGCACTAATTCCGCTGTTTTTCACCATATGACGCTTTATTTTCTTTAGATTCTAAAGAAGTTATAATGGGACCTACTTCAGACCAAAATCTGTATAACAAAACATAATGTATCAAGTAACCGCATTTTGAACTTCTTAGCGTATATCTCACCAGCTACGCTATAACGTGAGCAATGTAGCTCAAGTATGTATAGTGTAAGAAATTGCGAACAAAAAAATGCACGTTTTTAGCCTTGTATTTTTAGCATCAATGTCAAAACTATCTTTTCGTACTAAATCGATGATGCTCTGCAATTTTATAATTAACTTTTCCCCCCTGTATTGAACCATTTCCGAGATAGGAACGCTAGCATGAATGTCTAAACTATCTTTTGTACTAAATCGGTGATACTCTTCAGCTTTGTAATTCGCTTTTTCTTTAGAACCGTTTTCGAGATAGGAACACTAACTCCGCTATTTTCCACCAGGTGGCGCTGCAAGCGGTTTAACCTTGTACAGCATGGACATTTTGCTATACTTATATACCATTTTTATCACTATAGCTGCAGCCGTTTAGTAGTTAAAAGAGTTGGGACTGATTTTCTTGGGCACCCTGTATTTTCTTTAGATCGTAAAGATATTACAATGGGACCTATTGCAGACCAAGACCTTTTCAACAAAACAAAAAGTATCAAAATCGGAGCATCCGTTCAGAAGTTATGAGCTAACAAACATAAAAAAAAACATACGGTTTGAATTGAGAACCTTCCTTCTTTTTTTGAAGTCGGTTAATAAAAGTCATGGTTGACGGCCCAGTTTTCATACTTCGCAGGCAGTACAGTTTTATTATAGGACCCCACGACGCCTTTTAAAGTTTTGTCGCTATATTGGCGATGGTTTTATATTTAATTATTTTGGCATATTTTTTTGTTTAAAAAAAACTAATTTCTACTGATTACTACTTGATTTCTACTTGATTATACTTTTTACGAATGCGCTTTTTAGCCAATTTATTATAATAATTCCTATTATGTATATATCTTTAAAGTATTGCTCGGTTTAAATGACGCAAAGATTCTGAAGAAGCAACTTTTAAAAATACATTTTTCCATAAAATGGTATAAGACAAATGTCACTTTTTCTTATTAGATCATTAAGCTGAAACCGCGTGCTTAAATATTGTCTATTTATAAATATTATTATTTTTTTATCTTTGTGTATTTTATTAATTACATCACTATCATATCGTTACGAGAAAATGTAATCGTAATTTGTCCACTTTAGAGAAATATTATACAGATTCTTTAAGAAAATGAGTATTCCGTATTTCCTGTCAAAACTACTCCGAATTACCAGTTTCGTCCATATTACAGAAAACATTTTCTTTTTTTCTTAACTAAAAATTTTTGCAACCTAAAGCCATCAAAACACATTAACAACGTTTGAAACTTACCAATAGTCGAATCAACAATCCAAAATTGTCCCCTTTATTACGGTGATTTCAAATAGAAGTGATAGTCCATATTCATCTGCTTTCCCTGTATATTTAAAAGTTAAAACATTTTGAATTTATATTGTAGTGCTAGTTTTTATAGTATTCTAAAAATAATAGAAATCAGTCTTTTTTTTTTTTTTTTTTTTTTTTGTTAAGTACGACAAGATTATTTCTTTAAATCTGGCATTTTGCGTCATTATCAATTTATAGCGTTCCACTTCGAAAATGCCTGCCAATATCCAATTTTACTATTTAATTTCTTACTCAATCTTAAAATACTTTGGGAAATCCGTAAACAACACTCTTATATATTTTATTTTACACTTCCCATTGGTGAGGATCGAACTCACAATCTTCGGTTTCGTAATTGTGTACCCTGACCACAAAGCCAACGGGTCTCGGCTGAATATTTCCTGATTATTTAGACTAGTGTTTTCATATATATATATATATATATATATATATATATATATATATATATATTTGAAAGGGTGTTAAAATACAAATATAAGTAGCTCTGTTGTACTAAATAAAATTCTGTCATAGACAGAATTTCATCCATAGTTTTTTTTTTTTTTTTTTAATTGGGGAACAAGAAAACTATTGCATGTAATTGTAAAAACTTTTACCTTTTTTAAAAGTCGATTGTTGACTATCGGATTGACCAGTACTAAAATAATTAAGTTGAACAAAAATCTGTTATTTCACAGAAAACAATCGAACCGTTCAAAAACTAGATTAAAAAAAAAAAAAAAAAAAAGAAAGAAAGAGAGAAAGAAATAAAGAAAGAAACACAATAAGGTGTTCGAATTAGTCATTTAAAATTAATTTTATTGTTTTGAAAAAATAAATAAAATATTGTTCTAATTTGTTGATTGTATGATAAAAAAATGTGACTTGAAAAACATTTAAAAATTGGTTTAAAAATGAGTGATGGGAAATCAAAATTATAATTTTTAATGTAGTCTCAAAATAGTCACTTTAGGAAGTAGATAACTTTTAGTTTTTAACCATTTTTACTCATTTTATTTTTTTTTTCCCTTTAACGAACGTTTTGTTAGATTATAATTTTTCTTTTCTGATGTTTTATTCGAACTTTTATCAAGTCCAAAATCAACTTTTCGTTGCTTAAAAAAAAATCTTTTGAAAATGTCTTGTTCAGCGATATTTGAAACTATTTGGGAAATTTTCTATTATATTTTCTTTTTTGTTGCCATTTTAGTAATTTGTTATTTTTGAACCTTCTGTCCAATTTTTTATTTTTATTTATTTATTTATTTGTACTATGTGTGGTTGGATTTAAAAGATATTGAAGAATCTATTGTTGTCATAATTCTTTTATAAGTACACAAAAATTTAAATTTTATTGAAGTTCTTAAAAAAGTAATAAAAATAATATAGCGCAAAGATAAACTAAAACTCTCCGATATTTAAAACTAATTCTTAAAAAAAAAAAAAAAATCACATATCTATCCGCGATTGTAATGAAATGTTCGCCCTCTGGTGGGCTAAGGTGAAATTACATTTAACACGAATACGAATAGCTTTCGGCTTTCGTCCAGACGTCTTTACTTGCCGATGTTTAGTTTCACATATATTTATTGAATAAAAATCAATAAATCCGGTGAAGAAGATAACACATACTGTTGTGTGCTACAGTGTAACTCCAAAGGATGAAGAAATCCAGAATTAAGCTTCCATTTATTTCCAAATGACAAATTTAAAATTTCAGTTGCTTCGGCTAATGGAAGTAAAGAATTAATCAGATGATTTGAAACTAATATTTGCTCAGCTTCAGTTAAAAACCTACTTCCGATCGAACTTTGAATAAACTGAAATATTTTTTCCAAAAGCAATCAATTTTCTGTGATGTAATGCCGGAGAAATTATAGCACGAATATTAAGTAGTAACACAAATAGAACAATAATAAATACACGTGGCTATTATATTTACTAACAACAAAAGCTGAAAAAGCGCCATCTATCGATCATTACAAACGCGGATAAAAGTAATCTGACATAAATTGAACATCTTACCAATAATTTATCATTATGATTTTGTGAAGAGTTTAATCTCGTTTAATAATTAATATATATATAATGATCCTCATCTGTCATGAACGAATCCGGTTAGTACCGCTTCAAAACAGAAACTTTTGGCAGCCATTTTTTTTTCCGTTTGTTCAACTAACTGAGCTGGTTCAACTTACGGAAACATACATATAATATGTTTTGTATCGCACGTATTCTCATTTATTTTCACTAAAACCTTTAAAAACTATTCAATTGTAATGTTTAAAGATCTAAACTAAATATAATGGATCACTGGCTATTATAAACATGAATCTATTAATAGAATTATGTAACTTCATGATTGTAAGCAACGGAATACCAAATAAAAACAAACGAAAACTGTTGCCATTCAGAAAATACAAATTCCAAATGGATTCCGAATGAACGACTCTTTGACTGTTTCTACGAAAAAAAAAAAAAAAAAAAAAAAACGCTTAAAGTATTTCTAAAACATATTAAAGCCTTAAAAGTCTGAAAATATTTGTAAAAGCATATTAAAGTCTTTATTTTTATCAAGCTTCATTGTTTGTTTACATTGAAAGGTATGATTGGCGTCGAGTTCAGTACGTAAATGACGCCAGTTGATTTTAGTTTTGAAATTAGTGTAAATTTATAGTTGGGATAGAATGTTTGGTTGGGCAAGTAAAGGTCACCAGTTGAAATGAGTATTGAAAGTAGAGTAGTCTAAGGTGATAATGTCGAGTCAAGATAAAATGTTCGGTTGAGAATGAGAAAGTCCCTAGCTGGATCCCGGATATTTTGGCGATGTTGCGGGTGAGATAGCTGGTTGGAAGCATCGAGTAGATGGAGTTTGGGTTAGCATGGAGTGTCTGTAATTATTGGATAGTTAATTAGAAAATACGCAAGCAAAGTGATGACGTCACTGGCCGTCAGTGGATGCAAAAAAAAAAAAAAAAAGATTTCCTATGTTTAACGCCCATTGGATTTTTTGTAAAAAATTATTAAAAATTGAGGCAAATTATTTCTCGATTTTAATCCCCATATTTCGGTATAGATATGTATTAGTTATCGTCTGCATGCGTTAGATTAAGTTGTTTTTGCTGTAAAATTGATAAAATTTAAATTTTAAATTTCAAAACTCTAGAAAAAAAAATGGCAAACTTCCATATTCGATTCAAAACATAAACATTTCATTTCAAAGGATGATATTTACACAATAAATATCCAACTAATATACTAATTAAAAGGAAAATGATAAATATTCTATCATAATTTGAAGTCAAATTTGTTTTCAAATGTCTAAATAAAGTGTCTGATATAAGATACTCATATGTTGCAGCGGAATAGATTTAATATATCTGTCATCCTTGGCGAAAAAAAAAATATCGCCAAATTATTTTCGCGAACATATTTAATTTCTTTCAAATATCATGGTTATTTTAACAACTTATATAGACCGTGGGCCATAAGCTAAAAATGTCATTTAAAAACAAGTTCGTTTCAACTTTTCGGGGGCAACCTGAAAATGTTGCTAGTATATTCTTTTTAAGATAGGTAATGAAAATATCAAATGTTCTGGAAGTAAACTTTGCACATAAATTTGGAAAATTTATTCCAATTTGAAGGAATTGAGTTTACATTTAGGATGCTGGTTTAAAGCAGTGTGAAATATATTTCTGATAATACTGTGATTCGTTGAACAAATTTTAAAATATCTTGCACAGAAATGCTAAAGTCATACTCCTGAGAAAAAATACAAAAAAAAGGATAAAATATTAATAATTAGTGGATCTGCAGATCAGGAGCCTCAACGTCATATTTTCATCACTCATCATTCATTAGATCATTGATAGTTTCTATTAATTCCATATTTATATCTATCATTATCATCATCAATTTCAACCTTTATCAATCCACTGCAGGATGAAGGCCCCTTCTAGGCGATTCCAATCTGCCCTCTTTTCTGCAATTCTTCTCCATTCTCTCTTCCAAACTTCACAATTTTACCTCTTCAACAACACACTGGTCTCTTTCTCGGTCTTTTGTTTTATCTCGGTATCCAAAATAGGAGTGGTGGTCACTCTACGATAATTTCTTCTGGAAGAGCCCAGTCCAGCTCCATTTTAACTTAATTCTGGAAATAACATCAGTAACATTGGTTTGCTCCCTAATCTAATACAAATGTTTCGTTTTCTATCTCTTCGGTGAGTTCTAACATGTATCTCTCTCTCTTTATTATACATATGTATACATATATATGACGACTCGCTACATAAACATATACATTTCTGACGGGGGCTACCACCCCCCATCAACTTTCCGCTGTATATCTTTGTCTATATATATCTCTCTACATATGTATATTTCTATATTTTCCTAGAAACAGCCTTCTATTAGTTCCTTGTAAATAATAAAAACTTGTACCAAATTTCCTGCAAAAAGACTACATAACACATCGGCATTATTTTGTATAACCCTCTAAACTAATTATGAACTCTATCGCAAAATATTTCATAGAAAAACATGCTTTTAAACATTCTAATAACATTTCATGATATTTAGTGTAACCATGTTAAAATATATTTTTAATACATACCATCTATAGACCATAATGGTACAATATTCTTTGGTGTGTTTCTCAAAAGGAGTCACCATTATTATATACACCACTAAAAATGATACACCTAATTAATTATAACTCACTTATATTTCAACCTAATTTGACATCATTTGAATAATTACAGATTATCATCTGAATTTTTTTGTGTAGTCCTGTAAATAAACTTAGCTTATATATAACTTTTTTTTTTTTTTTTTAAAGCGAGAAAACATGCTTTTAAATATGTTTATAATATATGTTAATTCCACTAAATGCAGCATAAACACGTTAAAATGCGCTTAGATAAAAATATACACATAAATTCTAATGTTATGAAATTCTTTTGCGTTTCTCTGTAAAGGAACACCGGTAAAAACATATCAACTTATTCTATGTTTTTCAAAAATAATTGTTCGAAATTTAACAAAATTCGGATGATTACATGACATTGTCAGAATACTTTTGCAAGGTCCTGTACATTAATTATGAAGCCTAAGTACACATATTTTTTACAGAAATCATAAATTTAAGCATCTCAATAATGTACGCTAATTTAATTTCGTTGAATACAGATTAACGAATATAAAATTCGCTTAAACGAAATTCACCCCATAGGCCATATCGATAAGAAAAACTTTGGTCTGTCCCTCTACACGATCCATATGGAGGCCTCCACTGACGCTTCGGTAATAATTTAGCTACATTTCAGAGCAAAACTTACTGTGAAACACTTTCTATGGTAACCTATGCTGTTTTCTAAAGACAGTTTGGACTGTTCATTAATTTGAAGAAGAAGCAAATCGGTAGATATTTTTCTTTCAAGAACATTTAAAACTTTCCACTGATCAGCAAACAATCTCACTTCAGCCCAGCTTATTTAAGAAAAACACGTCACCTTTGACTGTATCTCATCTCCGATGTACAAACAATAAGTAATTTCTTCTGATATTATATTACCTGTAATAATTCTACTTAAAAATAAAGGGGAAAAAACAGTAATAACAGAATTCGATCAAAATGTTAATAATACGCAAGATAATGATGTCGAGAGAAAATTTACATCTTATTTGAGAAAAATACTACATTTTTGAATTTACCTCATTCCCGACATATGTCATTTTTTTCTCACATTATATGAAATGTAAAGATTACTTAAAAATACACGAAAAGAAAGCAATAACAGAATTGGATAAAAATGTCAACAATACTCAAGATAATGTAAACATAAATAAACGTAAACAAAACATATCAAATGTTAGCGCGCGCCCTAGCAGCAGCTGCCATTGGGTTAAAAATAACAGCGAAAATGAAATTACTGTTTTGATTGGAGGATAAGCGAATGAATAAGTAGAGAATTTGACTATCTCTAAGTGTAAGTAGAAT